>CM037935.1:7943083-9143083 GCA_021346845.1 Apeltes quadracus
GGGCCGACGCCGTCCGAGGCGCAGCAGACCGGCTGGTGGCGGGAGAGTGCTGCCATATGCCAGCTGTCACAAACTGGCACGGCTCATCCAGCATTCATCCAGTGCACGGCACACACGCAAACACTCCGATGCGCGGAAGCAAAATGAAAGGATCGCTCGCTTTATTTTTGGACCTGAGACTCTACTAGATGCTGCGGTGCGCCCAAAAGAGCGCCAGCACACGATGGGGATGCTTGCTCCACATGCGCCGCGACTTCATTATGCATTCTTTCTTAAGCTTAGTTGCATAACGGATAAATGTTTCATAAAATCGACGATTCCTAGTAATAGCAATGTTGCCCCGGTGTCCAGCATCAGTCGTTCTTGCAAAATCAATCTGAGCACCACAAAAGAGTTGCAAGGATTTCGCTTCGTTGTTTCACGTGATTCTTTGATAACAACTTCTAAAAAAATCTAGATGTGTCCCCAGATAAAGTTGCACAATGCAACTGCAAACCTGGATAGAGAAGATAACTAATTCCCAAATGTTTGAATAAAGCGCTGCGTGTCCAGTTATCACAGCAGGTGGTTTTCAGCCCACCACTGGGGATTTGACGGCGATCCCCAGCTGGTGAACTCATCCATGGATTAGCGCAGACGTGCAGCTGTGCACAGTGGACATCCTCTGCCTGTCAAGGACACCGACATGTGAAGAATACTGTCACTGGATGGAGATCCGAGAGACGGAGGGAGCGCTGGCCCACTTTTAAGGAGTCAAGCGGTAGCCAGTCTCGAAGGGATAAACAGTCATTTGCAGAAAAGCCGACATGGATCCAGAAAGGATTTTGAGCATAATGAACAATTTTATCGCGTCAGGAGCAGAAAGAAAGTGTTAGTGAAAGGGATTACTTTGATATCAGGGAGACTCTTAATGATTTCTTTACATGTGTACTGTTCCACATTAATGCCGAAGAGAGCCCGCCATCTCGGATGTATTATGCAAACGTGCAGTGATAATCGGCTGTTGAAACAAACAAAGTGACATTGTTCGCAGGCAGGTTAGTCGGAAAAACAAAACGGAAGGTTTGCAATTGAATGTCTGGCCAGTGTGTAATTTACCTCTTTTAAGGGGTGTGATACTCACAGTTACCTGAGAGTGACTGGACCCGGAGAGGAAGTCGGGGAAGAAGTGGGATATTAGTCCCCTCACTTCTACTACCGGCTTCCCACTACAGTCATGAGAATTATTGACAGCTTGTTTCAGGACACAAGCTCCGTCTCCTATTTCCTCAGCGCCATCCGTCCCCCGTGTGCTATACCCCTGGATCCACAGAAGACCTGCAGTTGTGGGACAGATGGCGGATTATACAAATCCTCATTACAGTAGTTGATGAGGCTGGAATCTAGATCACATGAACCTTGCCTTCGATGCGTTCGCTGCTCTCCTCTGTGAAATGAGTCCTCATTATCTCTCCCCATATAATCTCCCCTTTCAAACCTCCTGTTTCCTTTTTTTCCCCCCACACCGTGCCCAGCTCCTTGTTCCAATTTCTCTTCATTCCTGGTTCCTAATGGGCTGAGAAAGATGATGTATGCATTGGACTATTTAAATTTCCACTATAAATTCCGATGGGGAGATTTCATACGATACGCTGAAGCCGTGGGTGGGCGGCGCGTCGGCGGTTGGGGTCGTTTCCTCATGGCTTCGAAACCCACCAGCTGCCTTCGTGTGTAGCGCCTGCGCCCCCCCCCCCCCCCCCCCCCACGTGTGTCTGCGTGGGTTCTCGCCGGCTACTCCGAGGGCTCCGGCTTCCGCCCACGGTCCAAAGACGTGCTCCCAGGGTTAATGGGTGACTCAAAATTGCCCGTAGGTGCGTGAATGGTTGTTGGCCTCTGTTGTGAGAAAATGCCATTCTTGTCATCGCCACCGAGGGAAGAACATCTAACGTGAACCTTGTGATCACTTGTTCGACACTTGAGCATCCTAGCATAACGGTGAAACTGGTTTGTCTGATGATGTATCGAAAGCCCTGGGGGAGCGAGTGAGTGCTGTTTTACGTACCCTAGTGTGCCTTTGCCCAGGAATATCAGGCCTCGCTTTTCTTCTCCAAAATGGGATTTGCAGGGCAAGTTGGGGCGTCTGCTCGTCAGTTCAGTAGCCGTTTGTCAGAACTAAGCTGCAGGAACGCAGGAGGCCGCAACAGGTTTTCGAGAGAGTGAAACGGCCTCTCGGAGGAGGAGATGTGGGAAGGGAGAGCGAGGGAGAGACTATTAGAGCGCAGCAGAGATGCTGAGACGAGCTCCCAGAGATGATGGGCTTATGCGAAGGAAATGTTTGTTCCTGCAGAAAATCGGCACATGAATATAACTACTCTGGAAAGCAGCGGCGTGTTTAATGCCAGGAACTCGTCCTTTGTAGAAGACACATAGTTGCACTGCAGTCAAATGAAGAATTGAGCTGTTCGTGTCTGTCAGCTGGATTGACCATTCAAAGTGCCAACGTGTCAGCCAACGTAATGACTGCATTTTGCAGATACTTTAAGCAGCAACGGTGCAGAGGAAGACATTCAGTAAAGTATATAAAGGAACGACAGACATTGGAAAAATGTAACTACTCGGAACAAGGTGAGAACAAGTTATCTCTGGACAAATCCAGTCATCCCAGTCATAACGATTGGACGATAACGACCTCTATCACCCTTCCTTGTGGTCTTATTTTTATTGTTTTTACCGTTGGTCATTTTGTTACAGTGGTTTCCATGCTTGCAGGACAGCTAAGAAGTCTGTCTGGTGTGGAATTAAGGAACAAAGGAAACCAAACGCAAGTGAAGGAAGAAAGAAATGTGTCATTGTGTCTTTTCTTCAGCCAATTAACAAAAATAATTTGCGCTGACATAGTTGTCAGAAAGATGTCGTTCGAGAAGGCACAAACTGCAGCGCAACCGAGCAGGATTCCACACAGCAAACAAAAAAGAAAACACACCCTGGCAGTTCATCATCTCTCCACAAACTTTATCTAATTCATCTCGCGCTCCAAAACGAGGAACCAAGCGGAGACAAAAATAAAATACCAGATAGAGAAAGAGCACAGGAAACTTGACAGCTGAGATCACAGGAACCTAAAGACGGAGCGGAGAGCCTCCGGCAACGTCTGGCAGCGCGCAGACAAAGCAGGAGAGAAGGACGGGCCGCAAAATGGAGAGATGACGGGGAAGAGGAGACCACGTTGGGGGGGAAGGTACAGACTCGCTGGGGGAAAAGAGGCCGATCGCGAGCGAGGGCGAGTTCAGCAGTCACGGAAAGCGAGGGGACAAAAAGGGCCGAGTTTAACAATGAGGAAACGATTCCTGCATCATTACACATTGCCTTGAAGGCGTGGGCGCAGACAGAAAATGGATCCAGTTTTACACCAGCAGAACGCTGACTTTGCACCCCGTAGCCTCTTCACCCGCTTCTCTCCTCTGACTTGAATCAGTCGACCCTGTAAGATCCCCCACTGCTCTCTCGTTCCATTTTTTGAATCAGCGTTAGTCTTTTTTTTTTTTTTCGTGGATGAAAGGAAATAGACAGACAACAAAACCCACTTGGAAATCTAGGAAGTAAAATGTGGCGTCCCTGTGCTTTTAAACTGACATGTTTGCCCCCTAACAAATATGTATCATGGTTATGCATGAGCTGTAATTGCGGAGAGCTGCTGTCGGCGCGCAGGGGGCACTTAGTAGAACGCACGGAGGCAGGGCAGAAGCGTAAAGGACCTCTTTGAGTCAGGCCATCTGTTAGCTCGCCCGTGTGATGCTGTAGGAGCGCAACACCGTCCATCAACGGCAACCCCGAGTGGCTTCCCCGTCTCACCCCTCCCAACCACTCTGATGAAAGCACAACAGGCCTTTCCAGCGGCGTGGTTTGTTTTTCGTCGAGACGAGGCCCCGTACTGTTCGATTTGGTTGGACCAAGCGCACACTCGTTTTTACTCCGCAGACAGAACCGCTGCTTTTTATGCAGCCGGCCCTCCCTTTTGAACCAAGCAGGCGACCCCCACTGCGCCGTCTCGTTCGCCGAGAGTCCGCTCCCTTCTGAAGCCTCCGTGCGATGCTCGAAAATATCTGTGGCGGCGTTACGGTGGCCTCCTGCTGGGACCACGGTCACGCATTAAATAAGGCATATGTGAGCCGGGCACCGTTGGTCCCGAATGGAAAGTTAGTGCTGCAGGTCATTAAATCCCAGAGAGATGCAACGTGTGAACATGCGTCCGCACGTGGAGGAGGAGTTGCTTCTGGCGCGTCTCACGTGGAGCTTAATGGCGCGTGTCTTACTTTGTGACCCGCAGAAGGCATTTGTGGTGAGTGTTTAACGATGTGAGAAGCAGGCATCTCCGACCGGCTCCAGTGGAACGTATTTATCTTAATTACGTTGTATTGTGAAACAAAACACCGCACTTTAAAAACAGCGAGACACGCGACTCATCGGAGTGTCATCTCTTCCTGTGTGTGTGTCAGGAAGCTGTACCCCAGGGCAGACCCGTTTCACCATCTGTCCTCGCTGTGTCCTGTGATTTCCCTGTGTAATTCCGACAAATGTCAGACGACGGGCCGAGGATGAGCCCTGACAAACTGTTCCAGACGTTCTCAGTCGCCGTACTCCCCCGTCGGGTACTCCTGACGAGCTCTCCGTCACCTTCCCTTACTCAGGACAGGGAGAACATTGGAAACCGCACGTTGCGTTCAGGTGTTTCGCCGAGAACTAACCCCCCCCCCCTCCCGCCTGCACGGCGGAGAGGCATTAGAAATAATGTGCGTTTGAGCCCAAAAATATATCTAATGGAACGAATGCAATTGGTAGTGTTGCTCTCCGGATGGGACCTCCAGTAGCTGGAGTACTGAAGCATAACCTGCCTATTTAATGGGTCATGTGATGCTATTTACCCATGTCTCTCTCTGTGTCTCTCTGTGTGTGTGTGTGTGTGTGTGTGTCGGCAGTATAAAGGTCAGGCCAACCTGCATGTGTTTGAGGACTGGTGTGGCTCCTCCGTAGCCCAACTCAGAAAGAACCTGCACTTCCCTCACTACCCTCATGTGAGTATAACAGAGCAGAGTGATAAATCAACCAATCAGGTTCTTTAGATACAAGTAGAAGGCTTTTCTTACTTGGTGATTGACAATTTGGATGAATGTCAATGACATTCTAACATATTTTAGTTGAATGACGCCAAAGAAATGTGGCATTTTCTTTTTATTAGTTTGGCTTAGTGGCTCTACTGAATGATTAACATAGTAGGCCATATACTGATTTTCTAAAATGCACCCAAATTCCATGATATTCTGCATTTGACAGCAGATTATATTTTTAGCATCAAGTCATAGTTATGGTTTTATTTTGTGGAACTAAACTGACTTAGTTTAAAATTCCACAATGGAAGGATATGTTTCACTCATGTAAAATATCACGTAGAATACATTTTTACTACTGCATTAATCCAACAATTTAAATGTGTTTCTCTCTGCAGACCAGAACCACACTGAAGAAACTGGCAGTTGCGCCCAAGTGGAAGAACTATGGCTTGAGAATATTTGGTTTCCTTCACCCTTACAGAGATGGTAACTAGCTTTTCTTATTAGCGAGTCCTTCCCCTGAGGGCTTTGGAGCGTGTGTCCTTTACAGGAGTGGACAATTACCACGGCCCTCTCAAGCCAAGCTCCTGAGAGACACTAGTATATTGAATATTCCCTTTTTGTTTCTTTGGGCTGATACCAGGGATCTAACGCTAATCCTCACCGCAGGACCCTCACAGAACCACCCTTTGGGTCCAGTTGCTATAGGAACTGAAAAAGCCTGG
This sequence comes from Apeltes quadracus, assembly GCA_021346845.1. Taxonomy (NCBI): domain Eukaryota; kingdom Metazoa; phylum Chordata; class Actinopteri; order Perciformes; family Gasterosteidae; genus Apeltes; species Apeltes quadracus. The sequence continues at coordinate 7,948,896 of CM037935.1, forward strand.
ACACCCAAGTGCCCTCACACAAATAGCCCAGCATGAAGTTATTAATTATATTAACGTTCATTTCGGTCTCTAATGTAGCTTTGGCTGGTGTTAAGGCTCTTCATCAGCTGATGGCTTAAAAGTTCTACTATCTCTATAATTCTAAAAAGCACTCTCTACTTCAATAACTACAGTGGCTGATATTTTAGATCTTTACACAAATATATGAGCTAGAAAATCCGTTGTTGACTGCAATATTTTAGACATCCCTTAGTGTTTTATTTTTGTTGCATTTCTGCACCTAAGACTCTTGCCCTATCCAATTCCACCGGGATTACATTTATACGCCCAATGCACACTTTAATCATGTTTCCCCCTCTAGGTGATTTCCAGTTCTCTGTGTCGTCTGACGATAACTCTGAGTTTTGGCTGAGTCCTGATGAGAGTCCTCTCAACGCCCGGCTGCTGGTCTACGTAGGACAGGTAAGAACCAAGCTGTACTGCATTCTCCAATAATAATCAAACCACACAGCGAGACACTTTGTTTAATAATCAAACCATTTCATGCTTTTCTCAGCCAATTCACAAAGTACGGTAATTGTTTCCACGCACCGTCGCTGGCTTTGACAAATACTGCTTGGCAACAAGCAGGAAACTACATTACCTGGGGCCTGAATCGTTTCAAGCTATAGCATGACTTGAATAGCATAAAACACTTTCTATTCAAACAGCTATGAGCTGACATTGACACTGAGAATTTGACCTTGTTTCTCTTTGCTAATCCCCGCTCACCCGCTGTGACCCTCCTCCACCACCAGGGCGCAGCTCACAATACAGGACACTTGTGTCCTCCTGTCAAACCTCCTGCTTTTTGTTTTTCCATCCCTGTGCGACGTAAATCGTTTTTGTGAAATCCTCTTGAATTTGCAAGAAGGAAGGGATGCATGGGGGGCGGAACAGTGTGTGAACCGTACGTACTGCTCTGTGCAGATGTTTGTTGAGAGTGAACGTCAGGCTTTGGGAGGATGTGTATTGGCGGTGAGATCCCTCATTCTGCCACTGGCTGACAGACGGGCTGCGCTCCCCCTCTTCTCTTCAGAGACGCATTGTGATTCACAGACATCGAACTCCCGGCTCTGTGTTACTTGTCTGTCTGCCCCAGTGTGATGGGGGGGGGGAAACAAGTTTGTTTTATCTTTGTAATTACACCATGAAATATCTTTCACATTTTCTCTTTTTTTAAAAGTACTGGTGTTTCGGTACATGATAGATTTCAACGCTGAGATCAGAGGAAGCAGGGTTTTGCTAATCTGTAAGGAAAGCTCACCGTTAAGCATACTTTGAAGACCGCAAGTGTGACATATTTATTTCCACATTTTATCTCCCTAATCACTGTTAATCAAATCAGTTGACTACACTTTAATTACAATCATATCTGCGTTAAGTTACCGAATAAAAAAATAGATGAACGGGATAATACACTCTCTGAATAATGTACAGTTAGTAGATCGGAGCATTAAATCCTTTCTGTGAGTGTCACCCGGTGTGTTCTTTCTGCATCCAGCCAGCCAGGCAGCGGCACTTTCTATGTGCCGCTCACAGAATGATCTGTTCTGACCTGTTGTGTATCCAGGGTCTGAATAAACCTAAAAAGAAAAGAAAAGCAGTTATTTTTACCTCTACTACCTTACTGTCTGGCTATGTCAGTGCAGAGGATGGAATGTCGCAGTGCTTTGGCTGCCTCACACAGCCAACATACCCTTTTTTTGTGCTTTGGCGCGAGACATGGTGAGGGATTCTTTATGCAATACAGTAATACGCAATTACGGTAGTCCTATTTGACCCCCACCTCCTCCCCCGGCATAATGAAACCTTGCTGTGTGTATGTCTGGGTCGGTGTCTCTGTTCATAACTGGACTCACTGCTCTTCAAAATGAACTGGCTGTATAAGGAATGTGCTGCTGTGAGTCATGCAGCTGTCTTAGGACGAGACGCTGGCCGCTGAACTGCGTTTCCGCGGAGACCGCCGTCAGCGTTCCGTGTTTAGCTTTAGAAAGTGATTGATACCTCCTGATTCCTGCCGGGACCCCCCCTAAATTGATCTAAAGAGGCCCATTTCTGTCTTGCTCACGCGCACAAGATACAACATGGAAAAGAACATCTCCAGCTTGGACCCTCCCGCGTACCAGCTCGCTGTGGTTAGTGGAGGAGAGAGAGAAGTGGGCTTTTTAATAAGAAATCTGCCCATGAAGATTACCTCAATAAGATCCCACATTGTCCGGCCTCGGCATCAATGCGGGTTTTTTCGGCCTTCAGCTAATCTGTAACGAGATTTTCTTTCAAGCAGAACCAGACGAGCTCGTCTGAGCGCGAGGCCAGCACAAAGCACGAGTGTGCAAATGAATGCGTTCGCGTGCGCGTCTGTGTGTTCATGCGGCCAAGCAGCGCTCATACCTGTGTGCTGGTGCAGAGATTAGACGGATACTGGCCTATTTATTCCATGACGCCTCTTTTGTGTAATCCAAAAAGCAGACCTGAAAAAGCACACGTATAACACGGTCAAAGGGTCAGCTTTCTGCCGCTCTTCCACCAAAGACATTTCGACGCGTTCCGCCCAGGTGTGAATAATACAACAAATTATGGATGAATTTTGCTGCGTCATTTTCAGGGTCCGACTTACTGCGGGATGACATGATGTCATGTCTTACTGATGGAAAGAAGCCATTGTTAATAGCAGTGGCTGTGCTATTACTGCTACCATACATCACGATGTCAGCTGTAAAATGATTTTCCATAACTTGTGGAAGTTATGGAATTTTAGATGGAAAACCATGACAAGTGTATAATGGATTTAATTAATTGTGGAATTTCCAATATCTGTGCATCTAGTAATCCATTTTGAAAGAAGGAGTAAAGAGAGAAGGAAAGGGTATCCCCGAGATTACATCTTTAAGCTCACTCGAGAGGCCATCCATCACGCAAAGCAGCAACGCCATGTCTGCTTTCATTCCTCCCAGTTACGTCAGTGTTTCCAGACCGTTTGAATCAAACTACGCCAACAGTCGTATCACCAGTCGTTGATAATGTCTTTGACAACAATAAAAACAGACATGAGGATAATTGTGATGGATTATCAGACTCCAGCCAGTTTGAAGTTGCAGCCGAAGTGAATAAAAATAAATACAAAAAACATTCAACGCCCTACAGTTTATTCTCACCAACTCCTCTCGTAAACGCTGCAGCCACGATCCCACTTTTCTCAAAATTACAAAGGAGCCGTTGTGGAGAAAATGACTGAGAAAATACATTGGGTAGATCTGCGAACTTTTTCTTTCTCTGTCCTTAAATGGTCTGTAGCGAGGGAGCGCAACGTGCGCGTGTGTGTGTGTGTGTGTGTGTCCGGCATGTTGATTGGTGGCGTAACAGCTAATATGTGTCCCTAACAATAAACTACACACTGTGTACTTAACACACTACAAAAAAAAACCGTCCTGCAGAAGAACTCGCTTCACACATTTTCTCGGGTCGCCGGCAAAACACCCATCAAGTGTGAATGGTTGGTGATAATGAGGACATTCACACATTCAATGAGACTCCTTCCATTTCATTTAGATATCATATTTTCTATCTCATTGGCTTTCTGTTGAGCTCCCACGGTGTGAAAACGGGACCTCCGTTTAGTTTGTGTAAATCTTTTTAAGGAGCAGTGTGTGAGACAACTGGCAGTGAGGTTACAGACTGAAGGCCTTCTCATATCACCGCTCTCCTTTTCCAGCACATCGGGAAAACTACGGTGGCTGTCACAAAAGACCGCTGCAGCTGCCCTTTTCTTTTGTTGGTATTATATTACATTTATCCCAATAAAGCTCTCTTTGAACTGTGGAATAACAGAATAAGCTGTGTATTTAATTGAGTATATTGCAGGTGTTACATGTGTCCCATTGAGGACATCTTGTTGGTTCCATTTGGGTTGGTGTGGGAGCCACCGGGCCAAATGCCAGGGCCGTGGCATGGACACGAGCTCAATGGAGTGTGGCCATTATACCGCCGCTCTTCTCTCAAGCATTTATTCAAGAATGAATGAAAGCGACCAGAAACGGTGTCCAGGCCTCGCACAAAACCTTGAAGTCCAAGTTCCAATGAAAAACCCTGAAGACGAGACAGAAAAAGAGCTTTCTGTTACCTCTCCCTTCATGTTTAGAGAGAACAAAGAGGGTGTTAAGAAGTTGCCGTCTTTACAGCTCTGTTGCACATCCCTGTTCCTTGGATTTGTTGTGTTTGTGTTTCATTCTTTGGGATTTCAGGGCCACTGGCCATTTGAGATTAGTTTTCTCCAAGGAACCTGCAAATGTGGGTGAACTTCACACAGGGTTTGTTTGTGTGTGTGTGTGTGTGTGTGTGTGTGTGGTAGAGAGAGAGAGAGAGAGAGAGAGGTTACGTTGGAGCACGGCTGCCAAATGTCAGGTTGTTGGCCTGTGAGAAATTTGGTCCCCAAGTTCCCTGCATCATTTCCCCGTGGAGACTTCTGAAGTAGGAATAAGTGAGCAAGAGTCGTGTTTTTGAGGTGCAATAAGAAGAAGTGTGCCTGTGCGTGGCCCCTCTTCACCCCCTGGCGGCTTGCCTCCTGATTTACCCACCACGCCTACTCTGGTGAGGAGATGATGCTCTCAATAAGCAATGACTCATCGTTCAGCGAAAAAGCATGTTTGTGTGCATCCGCGTGGACTTCTCGTGTCTATCCGGCATGTGCGGGTGTGTCATCTTGGAGAACACGGTGTGTTTTGTGCACGTGACAACGACTTTGATCCTGAAATTGTTCGCGCACAGCTTACAAACTGCCTGACAAGGAAGAAAGGAGAAACACATGCTTTCATATTTGCAGGAGATTTGCTTCTTGACACTCCTGCTTTTCCCCTTTTGTGTGGGGCTAAATGTTTAAAACAATTGTTTAAATTTTTTTTAAATTGAATGTAGAGCCTCTAAAGCAGGGGTGTCAAACTCATTCTGGTCTGGGGGCCGCATACAACGTAATCGCATGTCAAGTGGGCCAGACCAGTAAACTCATTCCAAAATGACATAGAACTAACAATAAGTCCACTTTCTTCTTTCTATTAGTGCAGAGAAGAAGTAAATTATAAAAATCTTTATATGCAATGAATTGTCCTTTTAATAAATATATTATCAACAACCTAAGAGTTTTTAAGGAAAGTAATGTGCAATTTCAACAACATTTTCACCCAGTTTAACATTTTTTTAAGTGCATTATGCATAAAAACTGATCACAGTGATTGTGATTCACCTCCATGAACATGTGGGAAGAGGTCCATTTTTCTTGAAAAATCCGACACTGTCCACTTTTCAATTTCACTGAAGAGGGTGCCAGGGTCAACAGAAAATGCGGGTAAAGCGATAGACGTGAAACAGCGCCACTAGCGGACAATATAGGAACTGCAGATTTTATAGAAAATTAAGTGTATTCTAATTTTTTTTCATTAATACAGATTTATCCCGCGGGCCACACTGAACCATCTGGCGGGCCGTTTCTGGCCCGCGGGCCGTACGTATGACACCCCTGCTCTAAAGCATCAACAGATGACACTTTCATGTGAAGGAAATAGATACGCGAACCAGAAATGTTTGAGCGTCTTTGATGTCGAAAACATCATTTGCAGTAAATTCCGGTGTGAAAAAGGTATTAAACGAATCACAAAAAAAACTGAAACATTTGCATGCATTTTATGTATGAGGGAGAGGCCAAGAATAGCTTGTTTCAGGCAAAGTCTCAGTCCCATTCAATTTTGCTGCTCAGAATACTAATTCATTTATAAACCTCTACATGACATTTACCTTCATGTGAATCAACAAATGTGAGATCGTTTCTGTTCTCTTCCAACTGAATTTTCATTTCCTGTTGAAACAAATGAAACGATCATGTATCTGCTTTTAAACAGACTTGTTTTCACTGACTTCAATATATTTCTAAATGGATTTACTGTTTGTCGAGTTGGCACTAGGCAACAGAACTTGCAGAGATTAACATTTTTGCATCTTTTTTTCACCTGAACGTTCCAGAAAAAAACCTTCACTGACAGGGAGAATATAAACAAAGCACAGCGACTCCAGAAGTCTCAACAAGCTGAGCGATACGTAATGGAGACTTGAAGCAGTCTGGGAGTTAAATGACTGTCGGTTATTTATTCATGAAGAAAACCGTGTTCTGCTACTTGCTGAAAGCCACTTGCACGCATGCATTGGAAAGCAAAAGTATTATTTCAATGTGTTGTCACTAATGCAGATCATTACAGGTTGTCCAGGTCTCACTGTTGTAGATATGATTGTTTTGCTTAGCCAACAGACAAATTTCACAGCAAAACAAGCCAGACTTTAGCGTAGCAGTCAACCAAGGTATAATATAAACAATGCAACCGGTGCAATGCTAAATCATTGAACACTGTCATATGCATATTTACTATGCCGTTAACAACATCGGTGCTTATTTAATAACTACCTGAGACCATATTAGCATGGCAGCCTACCAACCTCACAAAACTATTTCAGAAAAAACCAACGGGTAATTTGCTGCAATTGTTTCACAAATGTGTATTGATTTGAAAGGAAAGTTTCCATCGCTCTGTGAGCTTAATCTGCCAGCTCACTGAGGGGTTTCATTAGGACGTTCTCTGCCGGTGATTTAACATGGAGCGTTCCTCCTGTGCCGCATGGTGAGCACGTGAGGAAGCTGTTGCCGTGGAAATGTACCACAGCAGCAGCACGCTGCGGGCTTGGCCGTGAAGGCACAGTAGTGCACATTGTGTCCTCCTCTCTTGCCAACTGCCTCACAGAGCGTCTCAGAGGCTTTGGCCCAGCCGGCGGCCTGGTTGCTTTTGGGCCAAACATTACCGCCCGTTTTTTTTCTTTTTTTCTGTCCGTAGTGGCTCTGTTCTCATACCAGCAAACATATTCGGAGGGGCAATCGCATAATTGCCATTTTGTGTGTGATGCTCTGTGTAAAAACACGGTGGTACCCAGAGTGAGGATCAGCAGCTTATTTACAAGCTGTAAGGCTCTTGTGATGTTTTCTGCTTTCAGGCCCAGAAGTGTGGCCAGCAGAAACAATTAAAGGACTTTCCACTATGATCTCAGCCTTATTCCTTCATTATGGATCAGCGGCAGCAGGGCTCCTAATTAGTTGTGTTGGCTTGCTGAAGAAATGAATGGGCATGTATTAGACTGCAGGCCCAGGCGCCACGATGTTTCTTAGTCTCAGTATTGGCAGGGACTGACGAGGATTTTCTGTCTGTTTTGTAGCCATTGGTTCTCAAAACTAGCCTCCTGATTGACTTCCCTGTTGCTTTGGGGCATATCTTTTGTTTTTCAGTATACTCCTCATCTGCAGTGATGTCATAATCTATACTTCTTAGCTATTTAAGGACAGGAACCCTTACATAAAAAAAACCCCTCTAGGCAAGGAAAATCATTTATCTCAAAAAGTGTATTTTTAAAATAGATTTTTTTTCCTTCTTTGTTTCCCGTGCTGCTCTTATTCCCCGCTCTCTCGCACTCGCTCTTATCTGCGTCTCCTGTCTTGTGTGTTTCAGCTGGGTACAGAGTGGACGGCTCCGGGCGAGTTCAGCAAGTTCAGGTCCCAGTCCTCCAAGTCTGTGCAGTAAGTACCCGTGACAACTGCGCTCGTTTCTTTGAGGGCTCCGTTAATTCGCTCTCAGGGCGGCACGGAAGCCGAAGGGAGACCCTGCTAACATCCAACAACAAGCGTGTGACAAATACACGTCACCGCCGGAGCTCCTCTCAGGACTGGTCTTGTGTTTGTTGCATGTAAAGTGTCATCCTTACTGTCGGGAGGCTGGCGTGCTCGTTGTAGGAGTCAATTCATGTCGGTCTGGAGCCTCTTTCATACCATAATTGCTTCAGAGGGCTGCTGAGAAAAAGGAGGAAATCGATGGCTCAAGTGTTCGCTGGACGCAGCAGGTAGTGTGTCTCTTTTGTGTGTGTGTAGACTTGGGGCTCTGTGTATGTGCCAATTAACCAGCGGAGTCGTCTCAAGTGTCAGCATGTTGAGCATCATAACAGTTGAAAGGCTTCTCTTTCTCAGTGTACGATGAGAACTCTGAGCTCTCGGATTCCCCACATCTCTCTCGCTAACCGCTGGGAGCGGCGCGCATGAAAGTACCCTTAAATATCGGCACTGATCTGCAGTCAGTTTGTCTCCACAGTCATTGTTAGGCTGATATCGTTATGCAGCAAGAGGAGAAGTCCTGGAGAACGTGTGCTTCTATTCCCTTCGGGTTCCACATTTGCCTGATTGGATGAAGATGTAGAGTGCTGGCTTCAATTATTTACACACACAAACCGCCAATTTCTTTTTAGAAAAGGTTGAGAATATTTTTGCACTAAATACGGCAGTGCCCGTGTCTCCCAGGACACGTTGAAAGTTTCCTGCCAAGATGTATATGGCATTTTGCAGGGCTAACCGAACTGCAATTCTGGCCTCTCTGCTGCATTACTTACCATGGGAGGAATGAATAAGGCTGATTATTCAGATCAGCCAAAACTGTTAAACGTATCAGTGCAATAACATCCACCACTTTCATTTTTTCCGTGGCTAGTTTGCAATTGCTTTTACTGTACCACTGTATTTGCACAATGGATATTTCTGACAGTTTCTGAAGAAACTGTTGCGTTTGATTGCGAGCTCCCCTGAGGTGGAGAAGAAAAATCCAAAGGAAAAACCTGGCCAGTTTCAGAACAGATTTTACAGCCTCAAACTCGGCTTCTTCGGTAGAGTAATACAGAAGAATATATGGCTTACATTGAATACATTTGCCGTCAACAGTAGTATGACATCCCCATAGAAAGTGTGTGTATATATATATATATATTTCAGCATTACTAATTTGACATTGCTGTTAATTCAGTCTGACTCTCTGCGTTGGTCCAATGTTGCTCATGTATCCTTCTGAGAGAGATTAATAAGATTCATAAAACTCAAAAAACGTATATTGAACACTGCCCCTCCCCTTGGCAATGACAAATCGACAAGCACATGACACATAACGTAATTAATGAAAATCCATCAATGCCAGAGGGGACTGAGCACAGACCAGGGTCTGTGGAAAGTAATTAAGTACTGAACATTCAGTGGAGTACTGTACTTTTTACTCCATTACATGTATTTAATACCTCTACTTTTTAGTTACTTTGAATATTTTGATTAATTAATTATTAATGATATTTAGAAAATATATGACCATGATTATCACACTTTAAAAGGGATGTTATTGATCCCCTAAGGGAAGTAACAACTACTTAACTAAAATAAACTTATCATCTGGTACATTAAAGTTATGAATGCATCAATAATCATTTTGAAATAAACTGATGTAATTGAAGCTACTCCTTTTAATATTGTGTTTGTAGTATTGCTATTTTTATTCCAGAATGTGTCTCCGCTGTGCTCTCTCTAACCCACTGAGACCTGATTGTATTAGTGTTAGTGATATTTATGACTCTGCCCACACACACACCAATTGTCTACCCGATCTTCTAAATATTTGTAAATTATTCTGTCCTGATAAAAACTGGATCATGATTCCGCCCTCATTTTGCAAAAGTCTGAGTAAAGATAATGAGGCTGAATCTGCTTTCATACGTGCACGCATAAGAGAACATGTTTTGCTAGCAAATTAATACATCTGTGCATTAATATGCAGTTTTTTTTTCTGGAATACCGTGACATTTAAAATCCCTCTCTCCATCCGACGACTTTATTGAAGGCTGTTAATTTGTCATCAGCCTTTTCCCACATGCATCCCTCACACACCATTACTCTCAACCTGTTTATAGCAAAGCTATGTTCATGGCAAATTGTCTGTGTACCACGAATAACTATTGCACGTCCATAAAAGGGAATTCTTCAAATTAGATGGGATAGAATTGAGATTAGTTCATTTACCAGGAAGAAAAAATAAATATTAAATGTGTACAGCTATAATAATAATGAGTCTGGGACGGGTTTTATTGTCCGGTCATTTTAAACATTTGTAAATCTGATAAAAGACATAAAGACATAAGCTAACCATTAGCAATGTGATTGTTATTATAAGAGTCAGTTAAGCGTAAGTTCAGGGTCATTTAAGTCTATTTACGGACTCCATTGTACCATACAATGGAGTCCGTAAAGTCTGCTTTCACAAATGATGTGCTGCTGTTCCCAATTGTCGTCATATTGAGCCCAGAAAAGGAAGAAATGTGGAATCAAAATGGAGCTTAAAAGAGTGGAGCTGAATGGTGCCGAGGACAACAACAGACAAACGGAGCAGTGTTTTGAAATGTAACTGAACAATAAGAGAAAAGAATGAAACACAACATGCACCTTCACATCAGGTTGGAGAGACCCTGTTTTTTTACCTGTCTTTTCTGATGCTTTGGACTGGGGTTACTTATCCGTCTCGGTTCATTGGAGCTGCACAGCCGACTGTCGTAGTGCTGAGTGAACAGTGACTAATGGCTGCTGCTGAGTTGAATCATGTTGTCAGGGATTGAAACATATTGCTGTTGAGGGGTTCACTCGAAACACTTATCTCGCCTGTTGAGTTCCCCACACTATGCGACTGGAAGGCTAAAACTACACTCACCCACACACACACAAATCTATACATATGCATGCGTATACAAACACACCACCTGTTCCCCATCAGCACCACTTCTCACTTTCTATGGCAATCTCTCTCTGGCACCGTTATGCCTTCAACATTTGGGGAGGGAGAGTTTGCAGCTGGAAAAGTAGAAGAGGTGGATGGCGGGAGAGAGGGGAAGGCCGTTCGGATGCAAACCGAACTCACCAGGACGCCCGTGCTGTTCAGAAACGGACAGAAGTGGTGCTTCCACGGTGGGTCGTGGCCCTGCCGCAACCGTGGTGGTGATTTAAATAGGTGGGATGGACGCAAAGAAGGACCGGTACAGCTGTTTGGGAGATCAGGTAGTCCTCCACACCACCTGGAGGCAATGACTCGCACCGTTTAGTGTCCCTGTGTGCGAGGCAGTTGTGCCTGCACTCAAATTCTGAAGTTTGCTGCATAAAACCTGAGGATGGCGATCATTTAGCCCTCAGTTTGTTTTCCATATACTGTTTCTTCTGTCACTCTTTTGAGGTTTCATGTCGCTGAAATCGATCCATGTGAGGCTCTATACGAGAACGTGGAATGAAATGTATTAACAAGCCTCGACACGACTGCTCGCATCCCCAGTGACTTGCTTAGTTGGGATTAGTAATAATTGATTGCCTTTTTGAAGTGCAAACACTAAACATTTGCCTGCCCAGCTTCTTGGATGAGAGGATTGCTGCTCTTTCTGTTGTTGGACTTCTATCATAATGGAATTGGAAGTGAAAATCCTCGTTGGTTGCGCAACATTGTGTAATACAAGCCTTCGACGAGATACTTGGTTCACACAGAACTACACGCTGGGATCAAACCTACCGCAATGCCAGGTTTCAAGGAGCCGTGATGACACACAGACGCACAAGGTGAAACCAATTACTCAAAGTAAGAAGTACAAAACCGCTGCTTCTGTTTGACGGCACCGACAACCGGACGTTTGAAACGACACCGGCGTCGAGTCAAAAGTTGAGTGTTCGTCTCCACCTCTGCTCGTTCCGGTGAAGTGATAGTTTGGCAGCGCTTGTTAGGTGCTGTCACAAAAGCTTGATGAGCGACAGAGGAAAAAGTCCCAACGAGGAGCCCGGATAACCCCGTCAACACCGGCTGCGCTCTCTGAGCCCCGGGCTGTTTAGGCAGCCGCGGGGAGATTGACATTTGCTAAAATTCCACAAACTGAACCGTGCCGCGTGGCATACTGAGCTGAATACGACGGCGTGCCCGGCATCAATTATTTGGGAACCTTTTGAGCAGCTCAGGATGTGACTGACAATGCAAAGATTAGAAGGCTGACGATTCAAAGAAACGTCGACCGCGTGATTGCGTTCACCCGAATGGGCCTTTTGTGGGTGAGACAAACATTAGAGGAAGGATCTGTCCAGATTTTCACCTTGGGGTGTAATGTTTGAAAGTCAAAATGGCGCCGGCCAGACCTCTGACAGTGGCGTGGTGAGGAGGTGGAGTCTTAAGGTTATCTTACATGCCACAGCTGGCATTTTGAGGGAGCGTTTTTGGTCCACACGCTGCAGGAAATGACATTTACCGTGGATCCTCCAAAGACACGTGGGCGTTGATGTGTGTCCTCCCTTTCTCCGTGCTCATGTTTGTGTGTGTGCGCCTTTCCTTTAACATTCTCCCCTGTTTCTCTACCTCATTTTTCTGCTGTCAACCCACCGAAAACGCTCCTATTTGTTTTCTGTAGGCGCATAAAACCTGAGGACTACAGGGCGCGTGTTGACCACTGATTTCCCAGCAACAATGAGGGCAACCCAGTGTAGAATGACCAGCTATTTCACTATGGGATCTTTCAGTATCTATAATTGAATCATTTAAGCACTGCTGGCTATTAGCCGCCATGGACACTCGAGCACTCAGAGAGGAAAGTATAGCAGTTAAGCTCACGGCATTATAGGAATACTGATTGAGGATGCGAGCTGAATATATTGCACCTGTCCCATATTCATCTATATATTCCTTGTGTTTATGCCAGGTAACCTCTGTGTGTTGTTGTCTTTCATACACACGCATCTCCCAAATGAGTGCGGATACCAATGCCAACATCTCTCCGCTCAAGGTTATTGTTGGCCACCCGCTGCGGTTGAATTAGACTGAAGCCGGAAAGCCTGCTCCTGTCCCACTCTCTTCCCTCGGGCCCTTACTTTGCCATCTGCTTCTATGAGTGATGGGAGCCTGCTGAGGCACAAATCTTATGTCGGGAGTGTGCGCGCGTGTGCCTCGGTGTTCACGTGTGTCGTGGCTTATGTTTAATCGGAATGTCTTTGAGGATTGGATTCGCGTCTCTTGAGACGTCAGAGACGGTCGTAGCGGACGTCAGATTGGCAGTAATGCATGAGCGCCACCGTAGGGGTGAGAGACAAGGCGGCTTCTGGCCAGACGTGATTAGAGAGAGTAATGACGACTGCAGGGTCGGCTCAGCCCGGGGGGGGGGGGAAAAGCCGCGGAACGGATGTTTTAAGCTGCTTGGAAAGTGACTCGTCGAATATCAAGGGAGTATCGAGATTTTGCCGCGAAGAGATCGATCGTTGGGCACGAAAAGCAGACGCGTCGCGGACGCGTCGCACCCGCAAAGGAGTTCAAATGATAATGCTAGTATTCTATCTTTCAAGATCAAAGCTACGGAGGCGTAAATGTGTCAGCAAGCCTAACCCATGGTGCTGAAACCCCAAACACCCCTCTGTCAACTTTCTGTAACTTTCACAAAACCAACATTCTTGCCCAGGAAGTAGCAGGGTTTGCACTTCTCTTCATTTTAGTCTAATTCTGTCACTGTCTCCGAAAGCGGTCAATGTTATTTGCCATATTTTATACGAGCTGTGGGTCGAGAAACTCGGCGGAATAAACAAGGGTTCATGTTAATAGCAATGGGGATAATAAAGGTGTTGGGACGAGGGTCCAGGCAGAACTACCATCTACTGCAGCCTGCGAGGCGAGAAAGCACAAAAACTCAGAGGAGGAAGCGCAGACTTGCAAGTGTTTATAGCACCGTGTGTGTGTGTGTGTGTGTGTGTGTGTGTGTGTGTGTTTGGCCTGGAAGAAGACCTATCTTTATGGTAATGAGTGAACATTCCAGCGTGGCTCATTGGTGTGTGTTTTAGACAAACATTGGAACTCTCCTGGGGCAGAACAATAGGCTTCATCAGGCTTCAGCTACACACATTATACCTTAGTACCTACTTTTATTGCTACACAACCCAGTTTGATTTGTGTCATATAATGGGATTTGTTGACATTAGGAAAAAGCAGTGAGCCTTAGTAAATCCTTCAAACCTGCTAATGGGCGTTATACTCTCGTACCTCTTACATATCACATGAACATGAGAAGTTTGACCTTGATGAAATGTAATGGTTGTAATTTCACGTTTCTGTAATGAAAGGAGCATATGCTTCCCAGTGCGGCACAAATGCACAAACCCCACGAGAGCAAGGCATAGCTCGGCACACCATCTTTTGTTTTGTTATACTTCTTTACGTAAGCAGCGCATTCGGGCCAGTAGCAGAGGACAAGGAGCGTTATAATACAAAAAAAAAGATAATGCCGCTACGCCACATAAGATAATTACGTATAGGAGAATTGGAAGCGGTAGATAGCGGAGAAGCGAAGCAACGGACCAGATACAGCAGAAGAGAGGGGGAAGGAGAACATGGAGGGGGGGGGGGGGGGGTGATGGAAGAAAGAGGACTTATTGAGGCTGCAGGGAAGAGCAGCGCAATAGCTCTCTGATGGATTAGAGGAGTGCATGAGAAATGGAGTGGAGAGGGGAGTGAACGCGAGGGGAGAAGGGAGACGTTTGCGCGTCTCCTTGGGGCAGCTCGAACCACGGGCATCATTAATGTAGTTGAGAGGAGCGAAAGCACCCGCCGAGTACAGCCTTTTTTTTTTAAAGGACCCACCTGTGGGTGTTAGAGAGAGAGAGAGAGAGAGAGAGAGAGAGGGTCACAACCAAGATGGCATGAATAAAAAATGGAGTTGGAATAAGACCGGAGATATGGTGGAAAGTAGGATGGGGAAATTGCTGCAGATGAAGGGAGAGGAAGAGGACTGGTGTTTACCGAGGACAGACAGTATATCGTCTCCGTTTCCACTTCAGCCCGGCTTGCAAACCGGGTTAGTTATACGCAGGGGTTTGTGTGAATGTGCGTTCTGTCGCTCCTCAGGATGTTGTGCACCCAGGCTTTTGTATATTTCTGTCGACTAACGCACAGTACAACCGCCTTCTTTGAGATTCACGTGATGTTCTTGCCAAATAAATATTTCATATTTTGGGTGATCCTCTTTTGAGAATTGTTTCGCTCCAGCAGTGCGTCTTGCGTTCTCCAGCCCAGTGGAGCTTCTTTTGTCCGTCTCTCTCCGTTCAGCTCAATGAAGGGAAGCTGGAAACAAAGGCTCCAATTAGTCAGGCAATTAGACTCTTGTTTTGTGCCCTCTACTCATCCTCTGAATCAAACGCTAATAGCTATTCTTTTCCTCCTCCATCCCTCATTTGTCCTTCACTTGCCCTTTTTTGGCATTCTGTATGAAGTCACTTCTCAGGAATATAAATTTATTTCTTTTTCCTTCTAAGATACAGAAAGATTAGTAGTTTTATGATGTCTCCCCTGTTTCTGCTCTTCATCGCTATTTATCACTCCCCGTTCTATTCATTTCCTTCAACTGTAGCATCCATCACCACAAAGACAGGCGAGAGACCAGTGCACATAGACTCACGCAACACCTCTGTTCTTTATCTCCAGTCTTTCAGTTTAGTGTAATGCTTTTCAAAAGAGATTTAGGAAATGCATTTCAATTAAAAAATGTTTGTCCAACTCACTTTAATTATTTCTTCAACAATCTGCTTCAATGCACAAATAAACAAAATTATAATAAAAATGTCTTCTGAATTGGAAAATTCTGATTTGTAAATTTACAAAGAGAGTAAAAAAGGGGGAAGCGATTTTGTGTGTGTGAATGGACACATCGTCTTATCTGGAAGCGTATTACAGGTAAACGTGTTAACAGGCTGAGCTGCTTACTGCCGGAGTTCAGGGGCCTTTGGTGTCTCTTGTGTGTTTTTGACTTTCTGAAAGTGGCGAGGGAATACAAGTTCTCCAAAGGTCGACGGTCAATACGATGTGGAGGAGGCATTTTCTGTGTATATCTGTGTCTCTGGCTGTGTAGCAGCCTGACTGAAACACTGGCGGCAGAGAACCTCCTCTCAGCTCAGACATTAGATTATCCCCCAGATGGAGTCAGATTATGGGCTGAAACAGACTAATGAAGGGTCAGGAAATGTAGCAATATCCGTAAAACCCATCTAGAGTTGTCTGCTCGGGGGCAGGAACTCAATAAACCGACGCCGTAATCCTTTTGAATTTAGGATGTACAAAGACAGAATTTGCTCGAATAACGACATTGAGATTTAATTCTCCAATAACAGCGACATTTTGCTAACAAGTTGTTTATCTGACAGTAATATATCCATGTTATAAATGACTTTTTCTTTTCCCCACATCGGCTCTAATGACTCTTCTGACTGTGTTTTGTAGGTAACACGTTATTTGGTTATTTGGAAGTGTGGCTCGGCCTAACGTCCGGCGTGACGTTATGTTTGAACACAGGAGAGGAGCTGAAAGAGTCACTAAGGTTCGCTGAGTGCCGTTCCAGCAGCTGCACAGAGGGACGTTCCCTATTTATGAGAGTGACCTTAGCGCACTGTCAGTGCTCTCCATCACCTGCTAATGATTTATTGGTCACAGAGCGCTGTGCAGCCTGGTGATACGGTGGCGTTTGCCGTTTGTCCTTCCCTTTCAGCTCGGTCAAGCCAAACAGGAGGGAAAACACAATGCACCCACTGCCAATAAGCCTGCACTGTAACTGTATTTTGCCACTCTCTATTGGGAAAGGCAAGGCCTAATGTCTGATAGTGCTGAAACAATCAGGTGGTCATTCATCATGCTTAGAAAACACTGCTGTCTCTGGCTTCTCAATGTGACCGTTTCTCTGCTTGTTTCTTTGAGTTTTCAGTTGCTGGTTGCACAAAACAAGCACCTTTTAGAAATGTCACCATGGACTCTGGGCACTTGTTAAATTAGACATATGCTGCCTTTTTCAGCTTCATGAACTAAAAGGTTGAATCTTTTTCATTTGTGAACCATGCACAACTTCCCGAGGAACAAAGATAGCCTTGTGCGGCAAAGGTTTCTCTGTTTGCTGTCTACGTCATGGATTTATGTTATTGGCGCTGTTCTCAATTTAAACCACAGCCTCGTTTAAAGAATATGAGCCTCTGTTTGTGGAGACAGATAGACAGGAGAGAGGAACCAGGCCATCACAGAGAGGGCAAAGGAAACGGAAACATGACCAGCAGAGGAGACCAAGCCACCACACAAATCAAATTGAAGCTCTAATAACATGGAGCTGCCAAATGACTTTTTTACAGTTTTACAAATCACCAGGATGTAGCTAAAAAGAAGCAACGAGATCTTATTAATAGGAAATAGATTCTTAATGATTCATTTTATCCATCTAAGAATAGCTTTTCTATGCATTGAAGGCACATGAGAAAGGGCATTTGTACACTGTGTGTGTGTGCGCGTGTGTAATTACAGATAACATTATGCACTGCAGAGCAATGTGTCTTTGTATTCAATTTTGTGAGTCTGTTTGGAGAGTTAACGATGTGAGGAGCGGAGCTCGAGTGTCGCTCGTATGCCAGCAGATGCCGGCCTATTATCAGAGCTGTGTTTTTGATAATGATAAAACTGTCGCTTGGTTGTGTGTGTGTGTGTGTGTGTGTGTGTGTGTGTGTGTGTGTGTGTGTGTGTGTGTGTGTGTGTGTGTGTGTGTGTTTCGTCAGTGCAGGGAATAACTTGAGCAGTAAAACTTCAAATCAGATCTTTGCTCGGTCTAAGCCGGGAATCCAGAGGTCTTCCTCCTCACCGTCCCAGGAGGGATGTTTTCCTCGGGACCCGAGCTTTAAACTGCAGGCTGATTAACCTGTCTATTCCCAGGTCCAGTTGCTATATGTTTTCATGACTTTTCTGTGCTGTTACAGTCAAACCGTTTAACCTTACCTCACTGCAGCCTCATCAAACTTTTTGAGACCTCGTTCACTTGTGTTTCGGTTCTCTTGCCACACATAACGGATCCTAAGGTGGAAAGGGCTGCTCCGGCTTATTATAGAAGAAAAAGATCCTTCCCCTTTCTTCCATTAGCGTCACATATCTAACAATAGCTCTTTCTCCCCTCAGCCTGATCTCGTCCAGACGATACTACTTTGAGATCCTCCACAAGCAGGATGACAAGGGCTCGGATCACGTGGAGGTTGGGGTAAGTGGACTCCTCTCGTCCCCCGAGGGCTCTTCTTCTCTCGGTCAACACGTCTTTTCCCTCCCAGTCGTTTCATTCTTGCTAACTCTTAAAATATGAAAAGGCCTCCACCTGTTTTCAGATGGCTTTGAACATATGACGAACAATTTTCCTTATTTTCTAACCTGTGTTTAAACGAGTCGAATTGGCGGCTGTTGACAAATGCCAGGAAGCGTTTGAAGTGCATCTCCTCGCCCTCCTTTGCTGTGTATTTCTTTGCATCTGATCAAAGCGCCACGGCAACTGTCAATTTGTACACTTCCTAACTAAGAAATGATTTTTCTTGTTTTAACTTATTTTCTATTCCTCCCCCTGTCATCCATCTTCCATCACCATCTCACTCTCCCTCTGCACTGCTTGTGGATTTCGCCTCCTCCTGTGTTTTTTGTTCTCCTTCTCTTACTTTTCGTTTTTTGCCTCCCGACTCCCCATTGCACCATTTCTCTCTCGGTATCGGTGTTCTGCTCCTCAGGCAAGCTCAAAGATGAGTGGTGCTTAATTTACAGATGAAGCTCCAAGCGAGAGAGCCCGCACGACGTGTGTGAGCGTGCACTTTGAGGGGGCGGGGATGATTGTGTGGAATGAATCTTTCAACAAGCCCCTAGGTTGTTACCATTATGGTGATCATCATCATCATCATCAAAAGAGCTGGAGTTGTTGTCTTTCACAAAACTTCTGTGTCATTTTTGCACTCTGATGGTTCATGCTTTTTCACTTCCTTCTCCGTCTATCATTATCTCCCTCAGCGATTGCCCTCCACCACATCCCTGTCTTCCTATTAGCTCCTGTTTGTTTCTTCCTGGGGTCTTTATATGCTCCACAGGGCCAGGAGAATCCCATGTGAATCTGATGAGTACTGTGTGTGTGTGTGTGTGTGTGTGTGTGTGTGTGTGAGAGAGATAGGAACCGGTAGGCAGGCATTTAGATTGCCGTTGTGCCATATTGAAAAGTGGGCCTCCAGTCTGGTGAATTTGGGCAAAGTCAGCTGAGCGCTGCCAACGTCAAGGTCTTCGCAGCGGCTGCACGAAACCAACTGTTCGCCCAAGTATCGTTCTGTTGCTATGGGATACTGCGGGGGCCGTCGGTGTGGATGTGTTATGAATATGCATCTGCTGATGTGCAAGTGTGACTAATAAATGACAGCCTGTGACGGCCACATCCCAACTTTACTCAGAGGCCTCTGCAGAAGACCGCCTCCCTTGTGGAGTCGGCTACTAAGATATGTAGTGTTAGTTTCATTGCTCTTATTTTGTTCTTGTTGCTTGAAAAATACAGGAGACTGTAAAGTAAACCATATACACAGTATGTACAGTGTTGAAAGGGACACTGCAATTCAAAACTGGAATAAAGGTAGAAAAATTCAAGAAAGATTACAGCATTGAAACTTTGTGTACTTTGTCTTCCAGTTCTCTGTATCTCGTGGCGTTTCTCCTTCAAATCATCCAGAAACGTGTCCGTGTGATTGAGTCTAATGATTCAAGGTTGTGTGGCCCTCCGACTCTCTCCCCCACCCGCCTCCCTCCTCAGCCAACTACTCATGAGGCCATCAAAGTGGGTTTATACTAGAAGCAACGATTTAACGAAGCTAATAAACGTCAGGCAGCAAATCAGGCTGGTGCGCGGGGATGTGCGCATGTGTGTGTGTGTGCGCGGCGGTGTCTCTGTGGGTCCCGTGAGTGTGATTTAGCAGCGGAATACATCTCACACCTTGACCAAAATAGCAGATTTACCGTGACCAGCCCACAACAGCATAAGCCCAGGGCTCACATAAATCCGCAGCAACACCAGGAACTCATTTGTTGAACGGGAGACGGTGTGGGTTCGCAGCTCTTTCTCCTGTGTTCAGCACCGGGCTCTGATTGGATGGTCAAAGGCGGGCCGTTCCTCTGGGAAGGTACTTGTTTAGCAGAAACACGTCGCTGTAAAAATCAGATAACACACACAGATAACAACGTTACCTTCTGGTTAGAAAATAAGAAAGAGAACCCTTCTTCTCTCCGTCTTGGTCCCTCTATTTTACATCCTCTGTAGGGATTTGCGTGAATGGCTTCAGGAAGGTGACAGGAGACAGGAAGAGACGGGTTAGGAACACACTGCCTTAGTCAAGGAGGTGGAAACGACTGCATTTGGATGCTTGTAGCACGGGGACAATAAATGAATGAATAGTACTGAGGAATAAGTAGGCACCATACTAAATCGGCGATCTAAAGACGAGGCTTGGCGAGATTCTTAGATGTGACCTGGATCCCTGTCGGTGACACACAGGACCTTTCACTTGGCTCGTGGAAAACGTTTCTTGCTCAGTCTTGAGACCGAATGAAGGAAAGTGTTGGCCATTAAACGGTGTGATTGAGAGGCAGAGGGAGTGGGAGAAAGAAGAGAAGAAAGTCCCGCCTTAATTAGTAAAAGCAACTTTATGGAGAGGCCCGGGGTTGGGATTTAAATGCTTTAAAAACGTTAATGGCAATTCTTCTATCACTTGCTCCCTGATTGATTCACACACGTGTGTGTGTGTGTGTGTGTGTGTGTGTGTGTGTGTGTGTGTGTGTGTGTGTGTGTGTGTGTGTGTCCATGCAGCCGTCTACAGCAAACAGGTGCATTCACTTAGGCACAACCACACACGCACAGGCCTCTCAGCACCTGCCAGTTTAAATCAGCGGGGGCCCGTGTGACCTGCAAGCAGGTGTAGTTCAACATAGTTTTTTGCTTTTTTCACTGCTTTTCATGTACATGTTTTCCGCTCTGACTCTGACGTTCTAATAATAATAATAGCTGTATAGCTAATTTAATCATACATTACCATTATTTTTCTTTGTTTTGTCTTTTGTTTTTGACACGTATGTTAAGATCTGTTCAGCAGCGTTAATGCCAGTCAATACATTCAGGCTCCTTATGAGGATAATAAAGTGCAAGACATGGACATTAATTCTCAATGGTGAGAGGTCATCGTTTAACTTAATAATGGTCTAATTCATATCATTCATTCATGTTAAAACGTGGATTCATTTAGTGATGCTGATGCTCGTATCTCTCTTCCATTGTTTGCCTCCAACGCTTTCTCTTCATGCTGTTTTGATCAGGGGCTCCCAAAATAAAACTGTGCTCTTAATGTTTTTCAACTTTAAAATAAAGCCACGTAGCATCACATTAGCCTTTCTCAGTGTGTCCTTTTCACATTAACTTTCAGGTGCTTACGGCCTTTTTTCCCTGCTTGGTGTCTCTGGAGCACATTTTTCCTGTTGATTGTTATCAAGCTTGTGGTTAATGACACATTTTTTCTGCATATTCGGGTCAGGTTGAACGATTCCGTTTGCATTCTTCCGTTTTATTTTTTCATTGGATGGTTTTTGACGTTCCCCCTCAGAGCACAACAGGGCATCCTCGTAAACGCACGCACGCACTGCATTGCGTCACGGCGATCGATATTGGGCTCATCCGTCTTTCTGAGAGTCTACGGCTAATGTGTAATTCAATGTAAAACAAGCCCTTCACTTAATCCACCACCTCCTCTCTCTTTGAATATTGGTCCTCTGTCCCCGGGCAAGACGGGATATGACACAGAAAACCCAGCCAGTGTTGTCAGCGTGACAGCGAGTAGAGAGGCATGTAAGTGTTTAGCGCCGTTCAGCTGTCAATCGGAATAAGAGCATAATCGTCCATGAGCTTCAAGTCGTTGTTTCCATGCAGTAGTTTTTTGTTTCCGTGCTTTTTTTTCGGCCCTTCTTCACTCTCTGCACTCTCATTGTATTCAGCTTCTGCAACTGTATCAGAAGAGCATCAAACGGCTGCAGTCTTTTGTGTTTTCTGTGCTCTGAGGGGGGAGAGACGTATCTGCTGAGGGCCTGTCAGGGGCTTTTCTGCTTGATGCATGGGTCACATGGGCAGCGCCACAGCTCCCAGCTGCACACTTTCCATTACTGCCAACATTTAAACTCAAACTTTGTTTCTCTCACCCTGCTGAAGCTGTCCAAACTTTACTTGCACGGTAAAAGGAGCGTTTTCTTGTTGTTGTCATCTCACACATTTGTTCCCCCATTCTTGAGAAAAACACCTTTCATTTGTTGTCATAAACAACTCGAGTTGAGTTGTCAACTCCGTTGTCAAAATATAAGCATGTATAGAAAATCTTCTTGCCACCACTAGTCAACGTGCCCCAAAAAGACAGGATTGTGTGAGTGTGTGGATCTGCCAGAAGTCGCCCAGGTTTTCAGTTTTTCACAAATTTCAATGTTATAGCCTGGTACACTTTGCTTTTTGTCTGAGCAAAATAACACAACGGAAGCTTGGTTTCAGCTTGGTTTCAGCTGTCAGATTTATAATCCAATACTACAAAACATACAACAGACATATCGAGTTCCACATAACATTAATAAAGACCGCTGAGCCTCGATGCTAAGCTGAGCTCAACGGCTGCTGGAGGTTGCTTCATATTTACATAACAAGCATGACAGCTGAGTCGATCTTCTCATCTGAATCTTTGACAGTGAACGAGCAATTCTTCATTAATGTGGCAGTATTCCCTTATATTATTTAGAATATTTGTTACCATGACAGCGGCTATGAGAGCTCTGAGTCAGATCACACGGGACACATTTCACACGAGTCTGACAGCTGCCGGTTGCTCATCACACAAATCGCTGCTGCAGTACGATTCTGTGCACCAGAATGAAAGGTGCATCATTTTAACCAAACTAGAGGCGACAAAGAGACAAACATTCATATGTGGGCGTCATGAGCTGTTCTGAGCTTTCTATTTCTTCTACAGAAAATGATTATTGGTTTGTGGCAATCTCAATTAAGTCAACTCTACGATTCAAAGCCTTTTTTTCCCCCCTTTTCTTTTCAACTTAACCGCAGCTCTGAGAACAGTTTTCCTGCAGCGATATTTACCTGGTCCCCCCCGATCCTGCTTTGTCTTCCGTGTCTGTGGCTCTGAGCACAATTTAATCCTACTGAAAATAAACATATTTGGGGTTTAGTTCAAATTATATATTTTCAGTTTTAACCAAGGTTAAGTAATCAACACTGCTGGGGGAGCAAATAGTGCATTTGTGTATTTTTTAGTCTTTTCAAATGACCTTTAATGTCATATTGTTTGAACTTCAGTATTTATTCTTCAGCATTTAGAGAATGTGGTTCAGTAGCCTTAATTAACCACATGCATTAGACTCTCCTTCCCTCAGATAAATGCTTTGCTACTAGGAAGTGTAGTTTAATTTGAGCTTAATGTACCTGGAATCTGAATTCATTTTGACCTATAATGCAAAAGGTGCGATAGTTCCATTGTTGTTACCTCTTCATTGTGCCTTAGGACTCGGTTCAAAGGAAACAAGTGTGTGCACGCAGGTCTGTTGATCAGGTACCGAACCACACACTGTTTTTGTGAGTTGGAGCAACACCTTCTTTGTTCGGTAGGAAAATATCCAAAGCTCATATGTCACTGGGTGGTCCTGGAATGGCAAGAGACGATGAAACCGCACCGCTGGCCGCCTGTCGCTATTTTGCGCTGCGATTGTTATTTTTCCACTTTTTCACCATTTCCCCCTCGGGTATTGATTTTCTTTCCTCTCTGTTGAACGTATGTGGCCAGCTCGCAGGCCTCTGCTTCCTCCTGCTGCTCCCTGTCAACACTATTTCACAGAGGACACACACACACACACATGAGCAAACAGAAGGTGCACATGCGCTTAGCAGAGAATATATGCAGCCCGACAATGAACAGGAAAACATCGCACAAAACTTTAAATTAGACCAAGCAGGTCCTGTTGAGGCTGATGTGACGGAGCCAGAATGTCTGGCTTTGTCGAGGAAAGCGTGGAGCCTTTTATTA
Source organism: Apeltes quadracus (assembly GCA_021346845.1). Taxonomy (NCBI): domain Eukaryota; kingdom Metazoa; phylum Chordata; class Actinopteri; order Perciformes; family Gasterosteidae; genus Apeltes; species Apeltes quadracus. Next base: position 7,972,744 of record CM037935.1, read on the forward strand.
ACCCGGTCCCTCCATCCAGCTGAAACAGCCCCATGCAACTGTCAAACTAGCCATGCTTCCTACGCACACTTTTAATTGTGCATCAAATTAGCCGACCAATCACAGCGCATTCTGTTACAATAAAACGTACGGGGTGACACCAGAAAAATGAGAGGAATATTTTTCTTTTTTCAAACCTTTTTAAGTTCACAAAATGTTTTTCTTGTTTAAATTAAAGTCAAATTTGAGATTGTTGAACCACCGACTCCCAGTTTGTCGAGTGAAACTAAACCTCTCCTTTGACAGCAGTCTGCCTCGACCTTGAGGACAGTCGCCCTAAAATAATTCCACGATGCAGAAGCCTCTGGTGGCCTGGTGAGCCGCTCCCTGCTGGCGCCTGGCATGTGTCCTTGTATGTTGGTATTTTATATGTGCACGTGTCAGGTGTGGAGGAGTAGCATACATACAGGAGAAAATGAACACTTTGTGATTGTGTGTGTGTGTGTGTGTGTGTTGCATACACACGTGGAGGTATTTGCATGGGCCTAAGGAGGATGCTTATATTAGTATTCTCAACCTGAGGGCCAGAAAATGACCTGTCTCCTATCATTATATCCTTGGTAACCAGAAGTGATGTAGTAATTGTGAAATCTATTTAAACAAATTGTTGCCTCCCTCTTCCTCTCTCTCTCTCTCTCTCTCTCTATTCCTCCCCCAAGCTTTGCTCCGTTTTCAGGTCATTACTAGAACTTCCTCTTCACATCTACTTATCACGGCTCTGCTCTTACTCGGCTCACTGTCTGGTTTTTCTTTTCTCCTTGATGGCCCTCACATTTTTGGTTGTCTGCTCGTGTGCCACACATTTTTTCTGCTTTCTCTCTCGGCCTAAGTGTGTTTATACCGAAACGATTCTGCGACGCCTCTAAGTTGAATAACGCAGTGTCGCCGTTTAGCAAGCAAACTGTGATGGATGGAGTTCTGCTCACCTTATACTTTCCACACGCGTTGACATTTATTAAAAAAATCTTTCCCCCTGTCTGCTTTCACACACAGTGGCGTCCGTTCCTGCCTGGTCTGAAATTCGAAGTGATCGACTCAGTATACATCTCCCTGTACACAGGTCAGAACTCCTCTGCCATGCCGATGTACTGCATGAAACAAAATATTCCATGAAAAATGTATATAACATAAAATTGTTTTTTTTTTAAATATTCCATGAATATTTTGTTTCAAAATTGTTCTTGTGTGTTGTTTTCTGCTAAAATACTCATAGCACTCTTTAATTGTTGTTATACTTTTTGCTCAGTGCTTTCCAAGTAGACACAGGAAAAGATGCTACAGAATAAAAACTCAGTAGTTGAGTCACATAATGATCCTTCAAGACAAATTTTAAGTCTTAAATTGTATTGGCTCTGTACTTATAACGGCTCTTATCTATAACAAGTTGTAAATCGGCTTTTTTGAAAAAGTACTTTGTTGTTTCTTGTATCCCTATGGGTTTGTATCCGTATGGTTGAAATGCACTTATTGTAAGTCGCTTTGGATAAAAGCGTCCGCTAAATTACATGAAATGTAATGTAGTTTAAGTCTTGATGCAGCTTGAAAATTCTAATTTTTGCCCTCATCTGTGTCCCTCCACCCATCCATCACGACGTATGTAATGCTCGCAATTTTGTCAAGGTGGAATATTTTTAATATTCATTCCTGTTTGACACAGAGACGCCTCTACCAATTGTATTTACGTCTGTGATTGGCCTTCCATTGACACCACTGTGAGTTTAGCAGATGGCGCGCCTAAAGCTATGACTGGTAATCTGGGAAAACCAGCAATAGAACGGCAGGAAAAAAACAGCCAACTGAAAAAACCCATCCAAGTAGCTAGCGGCTAAATCGCCAAAGTCAAGCTATTATATATATAAATATATGTATTTAAAAAAAAAACATCAGCAAATGTGTACACATTAACTTTGTTAAGAGCGTTTCATATGCACGCCCAAACTATGAGCTCGTTCGTAATCTGATTTGTAGCCAGATGAAGTTTCGATGTCGTACCACCGAGAAATGTGTTGTTGTATCCCAACTACATCTGTGTAACATGATAGACAGAAATCAGAAGAAGAAGAGCGCTTTGTGGTTTCCCTCGTCTGTTTGTCTCTCGTGAGGACTTGAGTAACGCAGGGAGTTGGTTGGCGTGGCGTGTAAACCAGGTGTGTGATCAGCAGGTGTCTTATTGTTCCAAGTGACAAAGGAGGCTTTGTGTTGCGTTTCGAGACAAACACAACCGATGTGCAAACTCCACCCTGAAAATGACACTGACCGCCACGTTAATTATATAGCATTTCTCCCATCAGCCCTTGCTCCTGACACGCCATTAATCACAGGTGCTCTCCCCTCCTTCTCTGCTATTGATTTGGTATAAGAATGACTCTGTTCAGTATTTCTTTTCTTACATTACTTTCTTCCTGATCCTTACTTCATCTTCAGCTTTCTGTTTTTGCCGTCTCATCTCGCTCTGCTGCCTCCCTTAAAAAGAAAGAAGAGGGAAACCTCCCGTCTTTTTTTTTCTCTCCCTTGTTCCTCGGCATTTCACGGTCGATAAAGACTTATGATGATTGCAATATTATCCTTCCAAGTTGGTGCAGGCTTGAATCAAAACGCCAAAAACGGTGTCGCGCCATGATCTTCGCCTTTTACCTAAACCCCATCATCTCTCCGTGTCTCTGTGGTTTTTAGACGAGTCCAATCTGAAGATGAACAGCGTGGACCACATCCCCCAGACGGTGGCCAGTCACAGCCGTCTCCCCGCGGAGGCTCGGCCCCGGAGCCTGCGGGGAGGAGGCATCGCGCCGCACGGAGCGGACATGCTGAAGCCGGACCCCAGGGACACCTTCTACAGCAGTAAATCCCACAGTCGTCGTTTCAGGCTGTCCCCCTTTTCTTCTGTCTTCATCCTCATTTTCCTGCCTGTCATTTTCTCTATGTGGCCGATTGACTGTCTGGCTCACAGTCCTTCCAGCTGTCGGTTTAGCTGTATTAAGACTTTTGTCATTTTGCCCGGCTGGCTCGGCTCCTTCGTGTGTTTTCTTCCTGTTTTTTTTTTTTTTTTTTAAGCAGCTAGATATCAAATATTTACCTCTCCTTCTCCTGTCAACACAGCTCCTATGATCGACCGCTCCCGACTGGAAAATGTTCTACCGGCATGTCTCTACTCTCCAACATATGTCGTCAAAGATTTTCCCATTGCCAGATATCAGGGTCTGCAATTTGTAAGTCATCACCCCTCTTGATTTGAAAAGGCCTTACGGTCGTTTAAACATTGTCTCTTTCATAGAAGCCTTGATAGACACCGATTTTAGAACATATTTTAGGAATATTATTTTTTTTAAAGCATAAAAACCTGTGAATATTTTAGGCAATCATTGCACACTACCGCTGATTATTTTTAGTCACATACACAGGTTCTGGATAGACACGTCATGATGGATAGGCTCATTTAAACCAGACCTATAATACGCATCTATTAATCATATTGGCAACGTCAAACTGCCTGGTGGCCCAATATGTGCAAGTGAGCTCATCCGAATTAATGCGACTCTCATTACAGTAATATTTTAACTTGCTTAAAAGTGTCCCCCTGCAGAGTTTGCATAATATTCAGGTCATCTGCCAGAGAAGGAACGAGCAGAGAAGCTAGGTCTGCTACGCTGGTTTGGTCATTTCACTGGCATCTGTCCAGGTGCATCTGACCACATTGAGGGAGCAGATAGTCTGCAGTTGCAGAGTGCTGCTCCCCCCTTTAGGACAACATGTGTTACTGCAGTGGCTGCATAGATTAAGTGGAAATTACAGCCACACAACAAAGCAAATCCCTGTGTAGATTTGACAGGAATCATTGTATCAAACCCACAGCTCCACAAAGTGCAAGAGGTTGATTTGATTAAATCCTTGGTATTAATATGATTAGTATGTTCTGAGGTTGTTGACATTTTTCCTCAGGTCTATCTGTCCTTCGTCTACCCCAACGACTTCACACGTCTCACCCACATGGAGCGAGAGAACAAGTGTTTCTACAGAGAGTCCCCCATCTATTTGGAGAAGTAAGGACATTATTGCCTTCATGTCACGCAGAGAAAAAGGAACATCAGTCTCTGTCTCGTATATATGCACACTGATTATGCAGAATAGCCGCTCAAGTGCCTGTGAATTGGATGGCATTGATTCATTCGACCTCTCACCAACGTAGTCTATTATGCTGCAAGGCACATTGAAACCTCCTCCTTTCTTTCAATGCGACGGCTTGTGCGTGTTAATGGGTGTGTGTTGCCTCCTCTTGTGTCTGCCAGGTTTGGTTTCTACAAATACATGAAGATGGATGAGGAGGAAGACGACAGGCCGTTCTTCTTCCCTAATCCAGATGGTAAACTAACAAAGAACCAACGCGCACTTACACGCTATTCTACACGCACACTCTATTTCAACCTTGTGTTAATGTCCACAGATTTCTTAGACGAAGAGGAGACGGTAGACGTAGAGGACGAGGAAGAGATCGTTGGCACACGGTCGGCCAAGAAGCCCTCTCATCCCAGCCAGACCAGCCGCACCTCCTACCCCTCCCATCAGCGCTCGAAGGCTGCGCCAACGCCGGCAGGCAGAGGGGAGCGAGCGGAGGAGGTGGACGCTGATGAAGAGGAGGAGGGACCCGTTGACAGTATCCTACGCAGAAGAGAAAGGAGACATTTTCCTCACAGAGATGTACAGACGGGGAGGGATCTGGATAGAGACTGGGGCAGAGATCACACGAACGTGGGACAGGACGCCGGGAAGGGTCTCGAAGAGAACCACGCCGGGGCGCTCCAACCTGACGAGGACCGCGTGGTCCGCGGTCGCTCTCTGACGTGGATCCGCACCGGCCCTGCGGAGTTGAGCCCCGGCAGGAACGGAAGAGGAGCAGTGGGAGAGAAAGGAGCCGAAACGCTGACCAAACTGAGCAAGTCCTCGCTCCTTTTCCCCCAAAAGTCCTCCCTCTCTGCCCTCGCCGACCGAGCCAAGCAGATCCTCAGCAACTCCGCCCACAGCAACAACCGCCATGATAGCAAGAGGCTCAAGGAGAAGAGGGAGGAAAACAAGATCTACATCACCAGGCCTCGACCTGCCAAGGAGAGGGAGAAGGACAGGGAGAGGGAGCAGCGTCGAGAGAGGAGGGAGGAGAGGGCTTCCCGCCACCCTAGAGAGGTCTTCCCGGGGGTCTTTCTTTACCAAACCGGGAAAACCACAAGGCTGGTTAACCTGGGTTCCAAACGAGGGGGCACAACAAGAGGTAGAAGTTTTGTTAGTGCCCCTCGACATTGGCCCAACCCCCCCTCAAAAGAGGGCATTAAGACATTAAGCCACAATGGAAGCATCCACATGCAGGATGAAAGTCCACAGACGTCTGACAGCAGGGCAGCAGGAGCAAAGCAGCCGGAGGAAAGCAAGCGGAAAGGGGAGCACCGGGGCTTAGAGACCACGGTGAAAGGTGAAACCCCCCTGTCCCATCATCAAGACCCCCCTCCGGTTACCCAGCAACGGATAAACGCCACAGAAAACACACTCCTAGGTCAAACACGGGTCACCTCTTACCTCAGGACATCCGAAATCACAGAGTCCCATCAGCAGCCGTACCCGGACCCCAACCCGCCGGACCTGGGCCAGGACACAAGCCGCTCTAACCCCGACCCCGAGCCGGAGCCGGAGCCGGAGGAGGGCGAGATGTCGGAATACAGCTACGAGGAGGTCGAGGCTCGGCCGGGTTGGGCCGAGGAGAGCATCAACTGGCAGAGGACCTTCTCGGTCAACCCGATGGACTTTGAGCTGCTGCGCTCCGACTGGAACGACCTGCGCTGCAACGTGTCGGGCAACCTCCAGCTGGCGGAGAGCGAGGTGGTGGACGTGCTGGCGCAGTACATGGAGAAGCTCAACGAGCGCAATGGAGGGTGAGGACAAAGGGGAGTCGGTGGGAGTAATGGCACACTAAAAGGCTGCTTATGTTTCCCCATGTGGCTCGTTCACTGCGAGAGGTTTTTTTTCACTGAGAACACATTGGTCATGTCCCGGTGCTTTGTCTTCACGCTTAGTCGTCTCTCTATGTGCCGATTACCATTTCCTTCAGCGGTGCTCGCAGACATGGATGTAATTCGTAAGAAAAGCAGTTTTTATTTTCTTCCCAAATCTATGCTGAGCTTTTTTTTTTCCTCCCGTCTTTGCCGCAGGATCTACACCCTGCTGCGAATCGTCAACGTGGAGAAGCGGCGCGACTCGGCGAGGGGGAACCGTTACCTGGTGGAGCTGGAGCTCATGGAGAGGGGCCGCAGCGTGGTGCGTCTGTCGGAGTACATCTACCTGCTGCTGCATCGCAGCAGGCAGGGCGAGGAAAGTCTCGAGAACACTGACTTTGCTCCGGCCTCGGCGCCGGCCGAGGCCCCGTCTGCCGCCGCCACCGCCGCCGCCACGTCCAGCCTCGACACCCTGCCGCCCCCGCCCTCCGGCAGGTCCCTGGTGCGGCCCGCGGCGACCCCCTGGAGCACCGCGTACGCCAAGCCTCTCCTCTGCCAGCCGGTCATGCTGCAGTGGAGGAAAGACGTCATGGTGCACTTTGTGGTGCCAGGTGAGTCCACTCTGGTTCACTTTTAAAAACCTGAATAAACACAATTGAAACTAAAACGGATGAAGGGTAAACAATCCGTCCCTCTGTTCCTGCCGCGCTTCAGTGAAGAACCAGGCTCGCTGGGTGCAGCAGTTCATCTCTGACATGGAGAACCTTCATCGCCAGACCAAGGATGACAATTTCAACATCATAATTGTTGACTTTGAGAGCGAAGACATGGACGTGGAGCAGGCACTACGAGAGAGCAGTGTACCCAGGTGTGTGTGTGTGTGTGTGTGTGTGTGACACAATAAGCCTGTATGTATGTATATTTTAGACTAAACAGTGTATATGTGTGTGTGTGTTTTTGCTTTCACAGATACGAGTATCTAAGGAGGGAGGGGAACTTTGAGCGCTCAGCAGGACTGCAGATCGGAGTGGACACTATTGAGGTTAGAGAAACAAACACACACACACACACACAAGACAACAATATGCGAGCTGACAGGAAAAAGACACTCATCAAAGGTCAGCACAGGAAGAGTACGCATGCATAATGAATGCATAACTGCTTGGCCAGTCTGCCGTGAGTCTCGCCCTTACCTCCGAGCCCCCCCAGCCCCACACAGATGACAGGGAATCGCTTAGACATTTAGCTGCTTTCCCGCTGTCATGTGTGGGCCTTTCCCCCTTCACAGGTTATTTGTGTGCGTCTGCCCTTCCGCCGCTCCCCCGGCTGTCACTCACCCACTCACCCACCCAGGGGTGTGAAGCGACTGGAAATACGGACAGCCGTTGGCCCGTCAGTCAAGTGTCGCGGGGCTGTCATGGCGGGATGGCGGGGGCCTGAGCTCCATTAGGCCAATCTAAACGCATACAGCTGAAACACAGACTAATCCACACATTTTTTTTTTTCCTTTTTACAGGATAGTCACAGCATTGTGTTCCTCTGTGATCTGCACATCCACTTCCCTCTCAACATCTTGGAGAGCATCAGGAAGCACTGTGTGGAGGGGCGCCTTGCCTTTGCTCCGATCGTCATGAGACTTAGCTGCGGCAGCTCACCGCAGGAGCCTGATGGTAACACACAACAAAACACGCACACCCCCACAAACAAACACACAGGAACATTCACAATGGCACGTTACAGTAGTTTTCCAGTTTTCAGCTGAAGAAACGTTGCTTGCAATGGCTCTGGGACCAATGTTTCCTTTTAAAGGACGCTCTTTTCTTTTCACAGGTTACTGGGAGGTGAACGGCTTTGGCCTGTTTGGAATCTACAAGTCTGATTTTGAGAAGATTGGAGGGATGAATACAGAGGAATTCAAAGACCGCTGGGGGGGAGAGGACTGGGAGCTGCTGGACAGGTAACCCAGCAACCAGCCAACACAGGAGCCCTGCACCGACTAATAGTATAGTTTATATTTTAACTGTTGACATTGTATTGTAGCAGATTGTGTCAGGTTGCAGAGAAGCTTATCGGATTGTTGCCACCTCCTGCATATGTTTTTTTTTTCTCCAGCAAAGGCTGAATGTACAGTGTGTGAAAATGTCTTATTTCACTCTCCTCAACAGCAGAATTTGGGCATAAAAGCAGCCAGATGGACAATTGAGCAAATGGTCTGATACCGCCCAGATGTTGGTTAATTTGAAACTTTAATGCAAAAATGTTTTAATCCGACTGCTGGCCACAGTTACTCTTTCTCACGATTCTCGAACATGCTAAACCAATACTTTGTCTCCTATGAAAAGAACCACGTTTTAACCCGTCGTTCTTCCCTCCCGCCGCCTCCAGGGTCCTGCAGAGCGGTTTGGAGGTAGAGCGACTGCGTTTGAGGAACTTCTTCCACTACTACCACTCCAAACGGGGCATGTGGAACGCCCAGAATAAGAAAACTCTGAAGGGATAGCGCCCCCTTCTGGTGTGAGGATTGTGGATCTACCTGCAGATCCACAGCGTGTGAGAGAGGGACCTGTGGGAGCTCACTCACTGCCTGAACTCTGCCTTTATTGCAAACGGGCTCCTTTCAGGGATGCCTCCTGCTTCTCCATCAGCTCCTCTCGTGAACTCGTGCGCACGAGGAAACCGAGTCGAAATCTGAACTTTACAAGCGAGCCGTTTACGCAGATAGACCTGAGTCGTCACTTTGCCTCACTGACTGAACTACTGTACAGAGAGAAGAGAAGTATTGCTGTTCTCCTTCTCTCTGTCATTTTTTTGGTGCAATGTTTTCAGACAGACTGGAAAGTAGCTGTGTGTGGGCGTGCGTGCGTGCGTGTGTGTGTGTGTGTATATATAGTTGTATGTGAGTGTGTCGGCGCTTGTGTGTGCTTAAGATGACAGAAAGCACCTTTTTTTCTAACAAGGAGATGTGATGGCAACCTAAGATCTTTTTTTCTAACGCGCTCTCTCGTGAGAGCCCAATAGAATGTGTGTCAACATGTTATTCAAATACATCCAGACACAGATGGAGAAGATTTCCGTCGTAGACAAACTGCGTCTTTGGTAAAATAGTTCCTAAAGCCTCTACCTGTCGGATAGAATTATGACCATAGTGCTGCATTCTCCTGATATTATAAAACAAAGAAAAATAGTGAATCAGAAAAGCCCCTCAGCAAAAGGATGATGGACAATTTGTCATCTTTATATCTATTTCTGTCCCCCTCCATCCCTCCATGTGTTTTTCTTATTAGCTATCAACTCATTGCGGCCTCTTTCTGTTTCAATTTCATGCAAAGTAGTGCATTTGATTTGTATGTACTACACCTAGCTATTGGTTACAATTTATTTAATGTTGTTTTGTTAGATTTGTTAATAATTAATAACAATGATCTGCTAATATTATTTCGTTATTTGAACGCACTAACATTTGGGGTGCTATTATTTGTTCAAAAACACTGAATTTGCAAACGGTTTACACATTTCAACTCTACTGACGGAATCCTCTATTCCCTCCACCTCCTTTTTAACCTCATTGTCACTGGAACATGAAGCTGTTTTAGGAGGGAGGCAGAAGACAGCAGCAGCTTTGGGCATTAGATTTCACATTGTCACACCCTTGTTTGAAACATTTTTCTTTTTCGCTAAAAGTTGCATTTTTACGCATTGGATTAGAGAAATTAAACTGCTCCTCATATTAAAAAATACAACAGAGACGGGGATGCTTAGCTATAGAGAAACATTTACATTTACTCTCCTTTTAAAGCTTGTATAAAACTAAAAGGGGTTCATGTGTTGGGCACAATGTGGCACGGCATGGTTGTTTCACAAATGTGTGCCTTTATCAGGGTTTGGCTGCAGGCAGTTTTTAAACTACTTTAACGACAGAAGAAGGCAGGGACAGACAGGAATCACTGAGGTTATTTATTAGCAGACTGTAACGTCGTTGTAAATTCAGATTAACTGTAAAAGAAGGAAACGCGCTTCTCATGAGTGGATTACAGGGACGTGTCGGTGTGTTTGTAGAATTACCTTAGAAGCAGGAAAGAGTGGTCTTTGCAAGCCAGTTGCCCTGTTGCTGAGATATACGGACATGGTACTTGACTACTGAGTTAAATCCGGAGGTGTGATGGAGACTCACTGGCAGCTGCACTTCAGCAGGATCCCACCTGCTTCCATTCGTTTTGGCTGGAGGCCGAGCTCCTAATGCCTCTGTTTATGCAACATGGTACTTCTATTGATGGAGAGTGGCTCGAGGGCTCACAGCTGGACACACATAAGGAAGACAGTTAATGACGTGTTGTTGACTATATGATTGTCAAAATGCCCTCTGAGACCCTGTCGTTGCTTCTACAGGAAGAGGGTGTACTGTACGTCACTGACATGGGTCTATTTAAAGAATCGCATTAAATATAATACTAATATATATACATATATATGTATGTATATGTATATATATACATATATATTTATGAAATGTAAAGTGAAACATAGGAATATACATTCCAAGGTAATTTCTGTGAAATTGTTTTGTAGAGAAAAGGTTTTAAGAATGTATTGTACTTTTTATTTTAATTTGTTGGGGTTTTTTGCAAATAAAATTTTATGCTTACGTCTAGGTAATATTTAAGGTGTTTTTTTTTTCTCTGTTCTATCATTAATGTTCTAAGACGTTTGAGAAAAATATCACCTAAAAGATCTCTGTTCCTTATCTGACCACACGGTGGTGCTCCACTTGTATACATAGAGGACATAGTGTACCTGTAGAGACCAACAGCATTTGCATGGCTTCAAACACATAAAAACTATTATAGGACATAGATATTTTGACAGTCGAGATGAATATTGCTAATGTGCAAAATTGCCCTCCACACACACACACACACGCACACACACACACACACACACTGATTATTTATGCGATGCAAACAATTCAAACATTTCTAACCAAATATGAGAAGACTATTTTATTCATACCAATTGGTATGATGGCATTTTTTTTGTCAGCATTTGGGTTCAAAAGTCAATGGGTTATACATAGTATATTTTGGGTTATAGGGTAAATACATTCTGCTGACATTTAAACAGACCCTGATTGACTTTCATCACTAGCTGCACATGCAAAGTTGTTTGAAAACAATTCTGCGACCCTCACTCTGTTTTTTTACTGAGGCTGACATCACCCAGTTACAAGTCACATTGATGTAATATCACATGCATCTTGTTTTGGGACCAATGCAGAGAGAAAATCCAACATTGTGTAACTTAATATGTTGAACTCCAGCAGAGCTCCAATGATTTCTCGATCAAATGGAATTCTCTGCAAACTCCGTTGTTGACCCCCCCCCGGTTTTCCGCTGTGTGGTGGTCTCTACCCTGAGCATGCACGCACACAGCGGGATCATGAAGTAAACGCTGTACACACAACAGCGACATGATGCCTGGATGAGGCAAGCGCTAACCTCCTCTGGTCCTCTCTACTCCCCCCTCCTGTGTCTTCTAAGCTCAGTTAGAAGAGCTTTTGACTAACTGGAATGAAAGGTTGACTCTCTACTCCATTTGCCTGACTGAGTGATTCGTATAATGTTTTTGCAAATAAAATTTTATGCTTACGTCTAGGTAATATTTAAAGTGTTTTTTTTTTCTCTGTTCTATCATTAATGTTCTAAGACGTATGAGTGTTCTAATGCTCTAAGGTATGAGTGTAACGCTTTTTGAGAATCTCTTTTTCCACTTTAAGTACATGCATCACGTTGTCTAACATCAAGGTCTGTATATGTTCAAGAAAACATGTATTACAGTTACTTTCACAATGTGTTGCCGTCTCACAGGCATGCCGGTTGGGCTCTAAAATGATTATGGAATAATGTTGGACCCAGTGGAGGCACACCCTACCAGTCTATGTGAGTGTTGAGTGATGAGATGCAGGTAGTCATGGTACTTTTCAACACGTTCGCTTTATTTTACTCTCAAGCGTGTTGCAGCAGCTTACCAGAAACAACAAGCAGAAGTTTTGTAAGAGGATTGGCTCTTGGTTTGTTTTTAAAAGCGACAGCTGACACTTTAACGTCATAACCTCTGGCAAATTGGTACTGAATGAAGACAAAGTAAAAGACTGCGTACAAAGCATGTGAGCCAAAACTACATTTTCTTAGTTGAGTTCCTTGAAATCCAAAATAATCTTTTAATGTAAGAACTCTAAGCCTAATCAAAGTCAACAATACTCCGCCCCTTACATTATTACAACAGGCTTTACAGATTGGATTTCTGTTTTACAGTGCAGGGGAGAGATTTGCTCACGTGCAGACAGCAAGCAAAGTCTCCCAGAGTTAACATGAGGACATAACTCAAGTCTGTATGGTGAGCTCACATCTTTAGTTCCAGGTAACCAACCACACCAATGATAACTAATGGGGACACCTTAGCCAAGGATTTAATGTGTCATGGACATAATTAGTTATGTTTTCATTATATTTATACTCAATTTGTATACTTTTTATACTATGTATTCATACTACAACTTGCTGTCTAAAGATCATATAAATAATACATAATTTAAAAACATGTCTGGGTCACCCATGTTAAAGGAATTTGTTTGACTCGGTCCTCAAACAAAACAAAGTTCACTTAAATCTCCCAAATTGAGGAAACCTTTAGATCGGGTCATGATTGGCCGCCCACAAAAGTCGGCCCTCTCCTGATTGGTGCGCTAGCTGCTTCCGTGTTGTCATTCAGCATAGGTCCCTCCCCACTCACATCTGTAACCGAGTGTCTCCGACGGGACTCTGTTCTGACCGAGCAGCCGGGACGGGAGAGAGAGGACAGGTTGTCTCGGGCTTTTCCACGTCTGCCAACAGAAACTAAAAGCTGTTATATGTTTGCTGAGCGGCTAAAAAAAAAGAAGGGGGACATACTTGTAACTCACGAGCTCGGTCTTCAGTGAACGAGGCGACACGTAATTGTGTTTTAACGGACTTGCGGATCGCGGAAGAAAGTTTGGTGGAATCCCTGCGCTGTCCGTGTGGACAGGTGAGACGGCTGTCACTGTAATTCCTGCCGCACATTCCTCCTCAGACAACGGCAACATGTGGCGGTTTTGAAAGAGACGTTTTGCTGGAAAGCTTGTATGCGCGCGCGCCTTCGCGTTGTCCCCGAGCTCTGCTTCGCAGCATGTCTGCCGAGTGTCCCGCTGCGTAACCAGTTCGTCAGCTCCGCGGGGAGTTTCGACTGCTGCTTGACTTCAGGTAAACCGTTTCCTCCAACCACCACCACCACCCCCACCCCACCTTCCTCCAGTGCAGAAATAGTTTCACAGTAATGGCCGGTTTGAGCAATTTCCACATGAAGACCCTGGAGGACCTGACTCTGGACTCTGGTTATGGAGCGGGGGACTCCTGCAAATCCCTCAGCTTGTCCTCCTCCAAGTCGAACTCCCAGGCCTTCATGACTGCCCCTCACCGGGGCAACTGGTGGTACTACTCCGGCTCCATGAACAGCAGGAACAACAGCTGGGACACGGTCAACACGGTCCTCCCGGAGGACCCGGAGGACATCTTCTCCAAGTGTCACCGCTTGCCCGAGTTGGAAGAGTTCCCCTGGACGGAAGAGGAAGTGGCCAAGATACTGCGCAGAGTGGCCGGCAGTTGGAGCGTGAAAGGCGGGCCCGCGCCGGGCTTCTCCCCGGAGGCCGCGAGGCGGCTGTCGGCTCTCCTCCGCAGGGCCCTCATCCGCATCTCCCGGGAGGCTCAGCGGCTCAGCGTCATGCACTGCCGCTGCACGCGCTTCGAGGTGCAGAGCGCCATGCGGCTGGTGCTCAGCTGGTCCCTGGCGGACCAGTGCGTGTCCGCTACGGTCAAGGCCATCTCCATGTACAGCATGAGCGCCGGGGAACTGCTGAGGAAGGGCAAGTCCTCCCGCTGCGGCCTCTCCTTCTCCGTGGGACGCTTCTTCCGCTGGATGGTGGACACCCGCATCTCCGTGCGCATCCACGAGTACGCAGCCATATGCCTGACCGCGTGCATGGAGGCGCTGGTGGAGGAGATAGGAGCCCGCGTGCTGATGGCCGAAAGGGGTCATTCGGGCCCGGAGTCGTGGTTGGCAGGGGCCCCGGTGAGCGCGGAGGCCCTCGAGGGGGTGGTGAACAATGACGCGGAACTTTGGGGAGTCCTGCAGCACTACGAGCACCTGATCTGTGGGAAGAACGCCAATGGTAAATATATTTTTCTTTATATATATATATTGTCCTTTCCCCCCCCCCTTCTTTTCAGTGCACAGAAACCTCACACAGTGTGCAGTTGTTCCATGGGTTAATTGATTCAACCTTCAGCATTGGGTGGGTTTTGCTGTGTTGTGATGGATGTCTATGTACACCCCTCCTTCCATTGCCACCACTTTCCACTCCCTCACCGGGTGGAAAAGGTGAGATGTGGCCTGCTGCTGGACACAATAGCAGCTCTTTGTGCCGGAGCGTTTGGCGGATCCGTCGCTAATTTGACTTGTCAGATCAGGGAAACGCACAACAGGACCATCCGATGCAAACAATAAAGGTATTTAGTTTCCAACCAAGGGCGAAATGGATTTTTGTTGTTGTTAAACAGCCAACTTAAACTGTCACAACTTTAATGGACCATTTCTGACATGGTGTCCCTCTTGTTCTAAGGCTGCAATTCGGGGAGCAGAGCGTCTCACGGCGCAGGCAGGAGTCCTGTATGTTGACACAGCTCTGTTTATGCTGACCCCCCCCCCCCCCCCCCCCCCCCCCCCTCCCCCCCCCTCGCGTCCTCCTGCTGTGTTGGCTGCACTCCTTTCAAATCCTCCCTTTCTTCCATTTCCTCAGCGCTCCCGTTGGACAACCCCCCCCCCCCCTCCTTCCATCCGCCGTCTCCACACCTCTTCCAGCTCTTCCTCCTCTCTCTTCCAGCTCCAGCTGTACATCCTGCTCCTCCTCCGCCCTCACATCCCTCTTCTATCAGCTCGCTCCACTTTCCCCTCTCCGTTAAGCCCCAGAAGACTGGCAGCGCTCTTTCGGTGGCTGCTTTTGGCAGCGCGGCGTTGAGTTGATTCATGAGCTTGTGTGGGGACATTGTAACCGGCCTTTGTTTCGTGGCTCGCTACCAGCTCCCCAAAGCAGAGCTCCTCACTTCGGCACAAAGGCCTTTTGTTGTGTGATCGTGCAGCTTATCCCAACACAGAGGAACTGAAAACAAATGCTGTGGAAGCTGGGGCATAAACATCCTTATAACACAGCGAGCGAGCGAGCGAGAGAAAGGCGGCTGTTATGACGGGGCCCCAGGACCCCTGTTGATGACATGTCATGCTGGACCCCCCTTTCTTAGCGAGCATTAGCCTGTGTGCGCAGAACAAGGGCTTAATGCCGACTTCCTAAAGGTTTGAGATCAATTCAGCCTCTGAAAGAAGGCGGGCAGCATGCGCGCACACACACACACACACTCTCACTGGTCCCATACATTTCTGATTTCTTCACAATGTGCATTCCCGTTAACCCTGCAAGTATGAACTGAATTGTACCTGACCATTATATGGCCATGTGCTTAAATTAGAGCTATTTCATTGCAAAATAAGTTAAAGAGCAGCTCTTTTCCCAGTGTACTGGATGTCTTTTGGTTGGGTCCTATTTCGGTGAGTTCAATCATTGGTTTTGAAAGATTGTGTGTGTGTGTGTGTGTGTAAAATAACGACGGACCCTTATTCTGACCACCCTAGCTTTTAATAGGCCCAAGAGCGGGCTGTGTAAGCCACATACCCAGACCACCTTAGCACCTGACACCCCACACCCCAAACCTTACTTTTCACAGACGTTCTGCTGATGTAGCCCCCTGTCGCCCCCCCCCCCCCCCCCCCCCTCCCCCAGCCACAACAGCCATCAGTGTAAACAAAAGAAAATATCTGCTCATCCCTCTTTCAAACCAGATGGGGACGGGATGGGACGGGACAGGACGGGACAGGACGGGGGGGGGGGGGGGGGGGGTAGGGTAGACTACTGATCACGTGGAAGGATACAGTCTGATAAATCCTCTTCCTGGATTTCTCACCGACTCGCTCTCTTTCTCAGGGGCTTGCCCACATCTGGAACTCTTTAAGTCAAAATGACTTCTCCGGCTCCAATAACAGTTCTGAAAACTCCCTCCTGCCCTCTTTTGCTCACTCTCTCTTTCGCTCTCCCTCTCTTTTTTCTTTTTTTTTCTTCTTTTTTTGGGTTCACGTCCACTTCGTCTTTATCTGTTTATTTCTTCTGGTCCACAGGGAGTGCATTAAAGGAACCCAGTTGTGATGTGCCAGGATCTTATTCATTACTCATGCCCACACTAGCACATTCTGTGTGTACACACACACACACACACACCATGAAAACCCATTAAGTCTGCTTTGTATGTGTTCAAATGGCTCCAGATCTCTGGTTGAACCCACTACAAATGCATTTGTCATTCATTTCTGCTCACAAGGAATTAGCACCAGCTTCCTGGTAAAATGAATATTGATAGTGACTGTGGGGCATTTCAAAATGCAGAGTAGTAGCTTTACTAATGGGCGGAGGAAGTGATTGCTCTTTACGACTGGTGTCTGTTGGACTCTGGGCTGGCTGACGCATCAGTGCAGCTCCTATTTGAGTTTTTGTGACGTGTGCAATGTTGTCGAGTGTTTGTTTCCCCGTTTATGCAGTAACTCAATACAGTTGGATATGCAAACTAGTGACTTGACTCAACAGTGGTAACTCTCAACATCATTGTGGCATTGTGACAAAGTGCTGCTCCGGGGCTTGAATCTGTACTACTGGATGAATCGGAGGCAACGGCGATGTGAAAGAAAGCGTTCGCGCTCAGAAGAATTTTTACCTGGATAAATAAGCTTGGATTTGATATAGCACAAAAAAAAAAAGAAGCAACGTTCCATTTCTGTGCCCCAGCGCTATAAAAGTATTAAAACCGGCTGCTCTGAGGGAGCGGGACACGTGCGTTTTCTGTGCAGTTTCCCTAAATATGTATTTAGCCCGAAAAGAGGCGTGGGAACAGTGGGCAGAAAGACGCAGGGAGAGCAGCCCAGTGCTGTGGTCACACAGATGGGGAAACCAGCACTCTCAAAATACACTCCTTGCTCCACATCTGGAACAGAGACAAATACCGTTTTTGGAGGACATTAATATTATGGTCAGATAAGGAGTTGTCGGTTAACCAAGTGAGCGCCATTATAAGGTCAGAGCTTGTAAAGAGTTAAAACCATAAGTGATGGCTCTCGTGCAAAAAGGGTTAATCCGTCACAATTCAACCCAATTTTTTTTTGTGTGTGTGAGAGAGGGTCTTGTGTGGGTACCACCTCGGGCGGCCACACACACAGTGTGTTTTGGTGTTGGCGCAGGCTCCTTGTCTGGTCCCAGCTGTGAAAACACTGACCCTTTTGGAGCGCTGGACTGCACAAGTATAATTAGGCACCCGTGGACGAGCACATTAATACACACGTGTATCAATGTGCTCGTCCACGGGTGCCTAAATGTACTTGTCTGGGTGTAGACTATTTGATGGGGAAAAAACATGCGTGATGCTATTGCAGATGTGACACGGCAAATGATTTACCGCGCCATAACGAAACCGATAACATTGATTCTGAAAGCTCCCGTTGATTTCACGTCCTTTTGACATTGTCAAATACCCCGGAGGTGTTACTGCCCTGGGTTTAGCCTGTCTCTACTCGCTGTTCTTTCTTTGAAACTTTAGTTATTATTTTTGCGCCTCCCTACTGCGTTACAACAGCATGAGTCATGGTTCTTTAAAACTGTTTACAGTAAAGAACTGATGGGGAGGAAATGGAGAAAGACGAGCACGACACAGAAATAGTGACTCTACTCTTTGAGTGGCCATCTAGAGAGAGCGGGGGATCTCAGAACGGTCACGTGTGTTACGTGTGTTACCGCTGGTTCTTCAGCCAATGTGTCCTGCACGTTGCTCCACTGGGCATCCCATCATCTGCTGCCACATGCACCTGTGTTGGGAGTTAGTCCTTATAAAACTGAGAGTCAAGGTCAGTGTTTTTTTTTTTGTTTTTTTTTCAATACACATCATGACGCCAGCAAATGTATAGTTGACATTTGGAATCACTCAAGCAGTCTCTCTGTCATGGAGGATATGTGAATTGACAATATGATTTAGACGTGTAAGCATTTAGTTTCTGGTTACTGTGTTATGGTGGAAATAAACAAATGTAGGCTTAGAGTGACGAGGTAAAAATCGGGGCACATTTAGCTCCTGCAGCTCATATTTCTTTTTTTGTCCCACTGATTGATACGCTGCACGGGAAGCTCAGGTCAGTTTGACCTTTTACATAAAATGAGTGAAAATCCCACCGATAACCTGCGAAAACGCTGTTTGCTTGAAGTATTGCAGCTTATAGTTGGAAAAGAAAAGGGCTGCACCCTACTAGTCAACAAAACGCTGCTTAGATCCAAGTAAGCTAAGATTTATTATTTTTCTATTAGCTTTTTTTTCTTATTTCCAAGAATTGTATGAGCACATCTCCTCACATATTTTTTACCGATTAGAGTCAGAGTCGTATGCGCCTCTTTTGGTCGCACTGTACTCCATTTCAGTTTCATATTTTGGTTTCTGTGGCCCCGCAGATCCGCTCCGCCTTGCTTTTAAACATTCGCACAGAGCCCACAGCGAGTAAAGTCTCTGGGTCGCTGTCAAACCACAAATCCGCAGTATGCTACTCCAGCTCCTTTCCGTCGTAGAATCGATGCCAACCATTCGGTTTCTAATTGCTAATAGGCATTAGCTGACACGCATGGGCTCCTCTGCCAGCGCGCTCCAGCACAATTGAAGCCGGAAACGGTGGCGATTTGGTTGTACTGTCGAATCGCATGCAAGCAGATCAGGTGTGCAGACTGCGGGAGGAAGTGAGTTAGAGGGCAAAGAAGGGGTTCAGGGAGGGTTTTCTTCACGTGGAAACTGATTGGTTGGACCAGGGATTGGAGATAATAACCCCTTGCTGTGTTCTCTGGTGAAATCTCTTGAGTTCACACTGACTTCGCTGGATGAAGCCCCGAAAAGATGAAGCTGCAATCCCACATATCCTCTGTGATTGTAATCTATATAGCCAGGTTGGTCAAAGCCAAGCCGATGAGGAGGAGACTGTGTGTTTGTGTATTTCCGGGTGGACTCCCATCAAAGGACGCGGCTTCTTTTGGATGTTCTCGAGCCAAGCTATGTTTTCTTTTCCCTTTTTTTTTTTCTCAATTCATCTCTAAACTGTTTGTTTTTGTATACGGGCTGAGTGAGGGACCTTTTTGTGACGATGTCAGTGAACTCTTTGTCCAGTGGACTCAGAGCCGGTGTGTGTGTGTGTGTGTGTGTGTGTGTGGGGGGGGGGGGGGAGTCTGAATGGCAGAGTTCAGATAAATCGCACTGGAAAAGCAAACACCCCGATCTATAGACACACTGTTATACACATGGCTCTCTCCTCCTCCGGTCACCTTTCTTATTTTCACCCGTAATGTACGGACGGATATCCCTTACATACACACAAGGAGACTTGCGGGTGCTTTGATTGATATGGAAGACAAACTGATGTTGCACCGATGCCCCGCACACACACACACACACACAACCACACACTCAAGTAAAGTTGGAAGCGCATTACTTCCTAGGTTTCGAGTGTGCAGACTAGAGGGTGGAGTAAGCAAACATTTCTCAGTAAACAGAGACACTCTGTTAGGGACTTTCAGTCCTGCTTCCTTGCTGTTGAGGGCCTTTCAGTTTTGGAGCTAAAACGTATCAATAGCAACGTCTGTAGTAGCACGTTTAAACCTGCGTCCCACACTGTGAATTCTGGGCATGCCTCAAGAAAAAGTTCACCGCTTTATGATGGTTGGAAACAGTTTTGCTAACACCCTGAAACGCTGGCCAATGAGAGAGGGAGGGAGAGAGAGAGAGAGAGAGACGCTTCGGGAGGCGATGTGACCATCGCAGTAGGTTAACTGAGGTCTGTGTCTTTACGTTTGACATGTGGGCCTTCAGACAGAAGCAGGCCACCAGCGCCTTTGACATTTCCTTTGCACGTCTGACACTGGTGTCATATGCATATTTGTTTGTTTGCGTTGGCCTCTGCTGTCCGCAGGGTTGATGGAGAACGGGCTGAGTGACTGCAAACGGAGGCATTTGTCCACAGAGCGGAGACTCGATGTGTCCAGTCATGTTTCACGCAGCTCTCTTCAGAATGAAGGGACGAGGACGAGGAGGGGTGGGGGGGGGGGGGGCTTGTCTCTTTCTTACTTTCTCGAAAAGTTGCATTGACCCTCCCTCCCGGTGACGGGATTTGATGCAGATTGGCCTCCGGAGGGTTTTATTGTCACGGAGGAGGCTAATACTCTCTCAGCTGTCCTGTCCCCCTCCGTCAGACACTGGAATGTGTTTGTTGGCGCATCGAGCCGGCAGCTTCGTCAGCAGCGGCACATACGCAAACATCAAATCCCCTTTTTACCCACATCCCCAAACCCCAACTTATTTTTGAGTGATCTTCTGTTGTGCTTCTTCAAACTTGGACATTCATTTTCCAACATACAAAGACACAAAATACCACGCCAGACTCTACTATTGCTAGCTTCTTCTTCTTTTGTCGTTTGAGATGCTTCTCAATCCACATGGATTGCGTTTCCTGGCACTGGCCATAACATTTCCCTGTGCCTTACTCTGGCCTCTTTGCACTTCCCGCTCGCTACAGGCTTCATTTTAATTTTATTTTCCAAAACATTCCCTTTTCTGTCTGCAGCTAGTGCCTTCTCCTCAAAACATCACCTGCTGGGTCAAGGTCGGCCTGATGAACGTGGCGATTAAAAAAAAAAAAAAAAGCCACAGCGATGCACACAGCCTATTAAGCCCAAAACCATGTACAGTAATGCTGCCTGGAATTCCCTTCGTGGTTAGTGGAGGGAAGGGGCACATTTATAGCGGAGCCATATGGAGAACACATGTGGGCACAGGAACGGACTGTCAAACGGGACACCCTCGGCCATAACCCTTTAGTGTCTTTCTGCACAGCACATGCAATACAAATCATCCAGATCTCCGATGTGTCACTATAGGAAAGACAAAAAAACACATGGGCAAAATGCACATGTGAATCCCTGTCACACGCTGTCGCTCAGCGTCGTTTAATGTGCTCGGACAGGTTTCTAGGGACGGAGCCGGGACAGATACCTTGGGTTGCCCTGTATTTCCTCTGCGGATGCAAGAGGCTCCTTTATTACACGTAATCACGGCGTCTGTTTGGGTGTGGGACTATGTTGTGTCTGTGGCGAGGCAAGCATGTGCGGCTTGACTGCTCACGCGCGAGGCTGCTGTGACAGGAAAACTCCAACCCGACACTTTGTTTGTGTTACTGGTTTGTCTGCACAGGATGTGTCTCGTGGGGTATGCTCCCCCTGTCGTGGGTTACACATACAGCGACATATCCATGTCGTGTTGAACTTTGCATTTGAATGCCCCTCTGTAACACTGCCGGGGTACTGGACATAACACACTCCAGCAAAGTTTCCCGTCCAACACTGACATAATCTGGCTATTGAGCATTGGAAGGATGGAGGGAGAAGATAAGGGTGGTGGAATTCCACCCTGATGAAAGGATGCCTTGTTGGGAGGGTGGAATCGTTGGTCCAACGCGTGTCGAACAGCTCAGTACGGGTGAAGATGATGCTCGGCTACATAATATGGGTACCCACTGTTTTCAAATTTTTCAGCGGTTGGACCGAAATCTGCCACGTGTCTTTTTGCACATGCTGTGTGAATATGAAGTGGACTACTAGTGTCCTGCTTTGTGCCGGTAGCGTGTCTCTGTCTAGGCAGCGGAGCCGAGGTTGTAGAGGAAGCTGTTCGTTCAGGCAGCCGTTAAAGGCTTAAGACCGAGTCACAGCGCCCCTCAATGCTTTTCTTTCTTCTCCACGCAAGGAGAAAAATACGGCTTCTTAAAATGCCAACATGATCATCAGCTCATCAAACCGGATTCTGTTCACCTCTTTCTGTTCACCTCTTTTTTGCTTTTTTACAGTCTACACATTGTGTATATAATATATATATATATATATATATATATATATATAAATAATCTGGCCTTCTGTTAAAAAGAGCTATAAAGACAACGTCAAAGGCAGCTTCACTCAAACTAAATCTCTAATGCAAGACGCAGCCACGCATTCACTCTGGCACAGGTCAAGAAGAAGGAAGTGGAGCTGGAGAGGTCAACACACCTTTTAGCCATTAGGCAGACTCTTCACAATTCCATGCTTTGTCTTAAGTTAAAAGTCTGCTTTTGCTGGCGGACACCTCTGACTCTCCAAAAGGAGTCTTTCAGGACTCCAGCCAGGTGTTGGGAAGGGGCGTGTGTGTCTGCTCGACGGGGTTAAAGGGAGCAGATGTGTCAGGAGTTTAAAGTGGGTGAGGTAGGGGGTAAGTCATAAATACGTACTGTAACACCCAGCCGGTGGGCCGAGCCCCAGCTGGAGTGTAAGGAGCCTTTTCTCACACAGGTGGTTTTGTGCGAATGTGTCGATAAAGTTGTTTCATGCCACGCGTTGACATGAGGGTCCGCAGACCGGCTCCGACGGAGATGTCAGGGGAACAATGGGGCTCTTCAGGGAAGTTAGCAGAGGGGCAATCCCACATGTGAAAGCACAGGGAGGAGAAGCCTGGCTGCGTCTCCGTGGCTCTGATAACACTGTGTCTCCATCCCGGTGTCTGAACAGACAAAGATTACACACAGGACGACGCTTGCATACACTCTCACTGAGGATCTAAAATCACTAGAGATAAGGACACGGGCTGATAAGTGGAAAACAGGCAGACGGAGATGGAACCTGTGGTGGGCTGTTCCCTCTGTATGCAGGTGTGACTACTGGTGCTTCTCAACCTCATTAGGACGTCTGAGATCCTGACATTTATCATGTGTGGATGGATAGCGATCCCTTTCCCTCCCCATGCTGGGAGAGACCAACTTAACTGGGAGAGCCCCTCTGCTTGTCTGGACCCCATGGAAACCTCCCAAGAGTCCAACACCCCCCCCCCCACCACCACATCTTCCTTCCCCCCAACCGCCTCCCTCCTATTCCTTCTTCACTCGGCATCGACCACCGGTAATGAACGCTGTGCACTGCCCAACCAAATGCTTCTGACACTTATTTCATTCATCTTTACTGTGCCCGCTGAAGCCACAGATGTCTTGTTGTTCAGTTCAACAGCATCCGTACCGCTTTCCCATTTTGCGGCTTGACGGCCGCAGCCTCGGTCACCAACAAGTAGAAATTGAGACTCCAAGTCTGATCCACCTGGCTAAAGACAGAGAGAAGTGCCCAGCAGACGAGGCCCAGAGGCACAAAAAAACAAAACGAGCAGCAGATGAAACTGCCCTGTGGTTCTTGGCTTCGAAGGCTGCAATTACCTTCTGACCGACTCGTGTTGGTAGCTGGTGAGTGGTGAGGTTAGCGACTAGCCGGCCTGCACCGTTAGGTCACTGCAATGCACAAGCTCATGCCTGGGCTTGTGCGTTTCGGCATGAGCCGATCAAGGCCTCCACCTCGCACTCTCTGCTTCTGTTCTTTCTGGTCGGAGAAAAAGCCAGCCTCCTGTCTGTCACCTTACTCAGCGGCCTTCTCTCTGTGCACCTTGACAGTTGTGCTTCAGCCAAGGGTCAGCCAGATTCCCCCCGCACGTGGCCTCTGTTGAGGTCGGGCCCCTGGGAACCTGTAACTGAGCCAAGTTCTGGGGAAAGCAGTATCACACACACATCTTTTTAATCCCTGGGTAAGAGATCGTTCTTCTTTTTCCCTTTGCGTCTTTTAATAGCACCTACGTCTTCATGCAGAATTGCATGAACACAAGTTTTCCCCAGCTGCTTCCCATCTAGATTACACTGTATGTTATTTTCTTCCCATGTTTCTCTCAAGAGACAAAAGGTAAATGGAGCAAATTATCGCAATACCTTCTGAGACTTCACAGGCGATATTGGAGAAAGGGAATTGTCCCATAGTACGGAAAATTGTGTGTGTGTGTTCGTTTTACTAGCTTAAGGCTTTTGATAGTTGAACCCCCCACCCCCCCCCTCCGTCTCTCAACACTTGCCAGCAGTTGAATTAAAGATCCGACATCCCCCCCACACCTCCCCCTTCCCTTCTGTCTGTCTGGCCTTCGTGGTGATGGGGTTTCCCAGGTGGGCAAAGCAGCGGGAAATAAAGTCAGAAGTAAGAATTACAAAAAAGATGGGGCATAGAAGCGGGGTCCTAACGAGTGAAAACCTGCCGCGCGTGGAACTAACTTCTGATGCGGTATCGAGGAGGAGCGTCGGGCCGCACACATGCTCCGCCCCCATCACACTTGGACATTGGGAAAAGAAGAATGAAAACGGATTTGTCACTCAGTCGGCTGTTTGCACAGGAGCCATGTGAGAATGTGCTAGAATAGTCCTCTTCTCCCCCAACTTGTACGCACAGACATTCCTCTAAAACTCTCACACGCCACTCCCTTCAACGGGGCGGTCTGCTCTCTCACGGAAGGGTACAGGGGTTTGTGCGCTTCAGTGTGTGTGTGTGTGTGTGTGTGTGGTCAGGATGTGGCTAGCCCATCTCATGGTCATGATTCAGTAACAATAACCACGGTGGTTTGACACGACCGCACATATCACCGGTCTGAGTGGGTCCACCGGACAACAATCTGGAAACTTTCTACCATTGTGTGAGTTTGTTCACGTTGCGGCACACTTTCACGCAGTGTGTGAGGTTCTGATGATGTATTCATTGTTTCCTGCCAAGCTAGGGGTTTATTAGTTTGTTTGAAGGGCGTGGTTGGTAATATACGGTGTGGCCAGTCTAAATTGCATCAGCTAGTTTGCCAGGGTGTCAGTTTCTGTGTGTTTGTGCGCTAGGAAGCCTCAAGGTCTGTGTGCTATTATTTAGCCATTGTGGTTTGGGAAGGGTTGTGGGAGCGTCAGTTAAAGTGAATTGACCGGCTCCTCTGCACACTCGTGAGAACTACCCAGTCTGATAGCTACCTAAAAGCAAATGGCTTAGACTTTGATATTGATCAAACTTAATAAAGCACTCGGGTTTGTTAAAGTGTGCTGGTTTACGAGTTGTCTGTCTGTGTCTGTCTGTGTGATGTCTCCTCCATGTTCAGTGGGTGGTCCACAGAGAGCCCCGCATCAGTAGCCCACGTGCCTGCCTACGTCACCCTCAGACGCAAACAAACTCGTACATAAATCCACGCGTCGAGAGGCGCGCACAAACACGCACGCACGCACGCACACACACACACACACTATTAGAGAGATTAAACCTGTCTGAAGTCGTAGAGACCTTTTTTTAAAGGGTTTCACTGACTGAGCCCTGAGTCAGGCTTTCCTGTAGCACCTGCACAGGCAACAGCTGGGAACACACACGGCAACATATCCTACCCCTTGCACGTATGCACACACACACACACACACACACACACACATGCTCACCTCCCACTCATTTATTTGTGTTGCTGGCAGAGGAATGTGTGAGCAGGTGCCGTCATCAGACAGGAGGCAGCAAACACTAAATGTGAGTTGTTTGTATTGGAGTCGCGATTCTGTTTGCTTTGTGTTTTGAAAGACAAGACGGCAGTGGGGATGACTCAGGATGACAAATAATGCTTTGTTGTTTCAAGTGTTAATTCTTACCTTAGTCCATTTTTTTCTCCCCCTTCTCCTTGTTTCTTTTAGGTTTTTTTTATCCACTTTATTGCTCGTTGGCTAGTTTCTAGCACCAGGTGTGTGAAAGAGTCCACAGGGGGTCACAAAAGAACAATTCGTCTTTTCCAACCCGGACAGGAAGGAGCGGTCATTTTGTTTTTACACGGATGACTCCCCTACCCTCAGTCAAACATCCTCACCACTGTAGTTAAAACGAGTTTTGAGCAGTTCCTTACCTTTTTAGATCGTCATTAATTTTAGCATCTTTGAGACAAGGAGAAGTGAGGTAAAGTTATTTACAAAGAAGCAAAACAATTCTGACCCCAGGTCACTTGCACAGCAGGTCTCTGCAAGTATTAAGTTATCATGTGTGTTCACTTGTAACGATGACCTGGACACAATGAGGCTTTGTTTCACCTTTTATTGTGTCCCATAGCGTTGACCACCATGGGAGCACTCGTTGGCTCGTGGGCAGTGGGGCGACTGGGGTAAATGTCAGCGTATGACGCTGTGTGAATAAATGTCACTCTTACGGGTCTTGCGGGTTAAAAGGTCACATAGCTGCAAAACGAGGATGGGTCTTTTTAAGGTGTGGACACTCCCCCACTGCTGTGTGTGTGTGTGTGTGTAAGTGAGGGGTGTGTTCCGGGGTCAGGGGTAAGCTGTAAACCCCTTTGGGTGTCAGATTGGTCATACAGACAGTTTAATCTGGTGCCTGGTCTGCCTAAAGGGTGGTTTACTGCCTCCTGCTAAAGAGGTGGACATCCTGACACACCCCCTGGTTCCTAACAAACACACACACACACACACACACACACACACACACACAAAGATTACGTAGAGATGCTCTCTAGGCTCAGCTGTCATCCGCAAGAATGACACATGGCTGCATGAGTTGTGATTTGATGCCTCGTGCATACAATGGTTTGATATGTGCTAATATCTGTATGTGTGCGTTTGCGCGTCTGCACTGGGCACATTAATAAGAATGTCCTCCTGTGTGTCTGCGATTGGGTGGTCCATTGATTTACTGCCAGTGTGTCACTCTTGCACAAGGTCCAACAGTGGCATTGATTTCCTGTCTAACTGCGAGAGCAGCTCTGTCCACCCGAACGCCCCGTCCCAGAATCAAACACGCACCTCTCTTCCGTCGTCCAGTGAGGACAGTTGTTGTCATCAATGGCCCCTGGACTTTACAGTCAGGCAGCTGTAAATGGACCAACCCTACTCATTACTGCCGACAAAAGAGCTGCAGGCCATTTAACAAAGCTCTTCTGTGGTCGCCGCTCAGCTGCTGTAAAATGCTGCAGAGTCGGGATGCCCCATGAAGTTGGGCGTGCTCGTCCTCTCCATTCATGTCATCCTTGGCCGGGTGTAATGCGATCTAGTGTGCATGGTTGTTCTCTCTTAATGCAGTCTTTAGTGGAGCAGGATGGTACTAAGGGCTAATGCAACAATGATCTCCAGAATAGTCTATGGAAGTAAATGTAGCGTCTCTTGTTTATTGCGCTGACTGTGCATGTTTCACTCACTTAAGTTGAGATATCTGTAGCCACTAATGGAAAGAATTTGCTCAAAGTTCAACTCTAGAAAGGATATAATATGTTGAACTAGCCGACAGCGTATAAAACGGTGAGTTGACCCACTTCAACTATCAAACGCCACAATAGTAATAATTGAGATGATAGTTATTATTCAATAGTATAATATGCCAGACTACAGCACTAAATAAGGCCAGCCTGTTTTTAATGGCTGCTCTTGCTTTTGTAAAGTATATTTACGCATGTTTGACTTTTGCTCCTAATGGAGTACTTTGAAGTTCCGGGGAAACTATTCTCTTCAGAGAGGACCTGAACGCTTATTCTACCCTGGCCTGTAGTCGATGCGAGGATCGGCCCCACCTTTTAGCCCACGCGCACACACACCGACGTGTGGTACGACACACTTTCCCTCTTCCCTTCCTTTCCTTCAGCTTTTTCCACTCTGCTGTCAAAGTCCAGAGATTAAGTTTGAAAGAGGGAGTAGGAGAAAGGAGAAAGAAGCAAAAGAGGGAGTGAACCTGCAGTTCCAATCGCAGTACTTCCCCTATGTCCCCCTAACCCAGGCCCTTTTTCACCTCATTTGACTCACCCGGTTGTGCGTCATGATTTTGCTCTCTACCGAGCCCAACGTGGAATGCTAATCAGCAGAAAGCTGCTTCAGATTTACGGGGGGGGGGGGGGGGGGATTTGGATACAGTTCTTTGAAGCGTCAAACTCTTAAGACTGTATTTATTCAAACCTCTCGTTGGCCTGTAAGAAGCATGCCCGCCGCACACAAGGGTTTTTAACTGAACGCTACCCCTGTCTGCTCGTGAAGTTGTGTTCGTTAATATCTGAGCTAATGTGTAAATGCTTAATTTAGTGGGTTAAAGAAGACTTTGGAACAAGACAAATAATCCATCTAATAATTAATCAGTGATTCCCAGCGAATGAGCCTCATGTGGATGTCATACCGGAGGGTGTCGAAGTGGGAATGAATCAGAGCCACGTGCAACCGTGTGCGACACAGAAGTGTCTCATGCAGTTATTTCAGTCTTCATCTTCGCGAAATCTTTTAAAGTTGATGTCAATGACGAAACTAACAAGCATAACCTCCATTCAGAAACCTGCACTGAACCGATCCACTTATCATGCAAGGGAAGAGAAACTGAGTGTGAAAATGGTGAGCAGATGCAGACGCTTTCGAGGGGATTAGTCCGACCGGCTCAAAACATCTGTGAGCCCTACAATTGAGCATTTGTACACAATTGTTGTTCAATCCCTGCCGACTTTGAACCCTTCACTTGCAGACCGGCCAGCGTACAAATGTATGAAGTGGTTGCTCAGTTTTGAGTCGTTAATTATAAGTTCAAAACTCAAACTATTTAATTCCACAAGGGAAAAGCCTTCACATCTGGCTGACACCAGAGTTAATGTTTATTTGATGGTGAGTGGTTTCCAACATCCATCACAGAAAAGTCTCATGTCTTATAGGCCAAAGGGAGATTCACACGGCCAACTGGCCAGCAACATTTTAACCGTAGATTCCTCTCCTGAAAATATTATGAACCTCAAACTAAGCCTGGACTTCTGTGATTTATTGATGGCAATGCTTGTGCGTGCGCATGTGTGTTTGTGTGTGCGTTACTGGCGACTGCAGCGATCTAGAGTTCAGGTTCAGGCCTTTCCTCAATGCGCATGTTGTCTTCCATCTAAACTGACTGGCTCTCTGTTCTCACTCTCTTGAGGGTCCAGCTGAGAGAAAATGAGCTGATCCCACAGACAGAATGGGAGCAATTAGTGCAAACACACACTCACATACACACTTTGGGCCTTTTTGCCCAGCCTGCTGGCCATAGTGTTCCTTGTCCAAACTGAATAGAGGGCAGCTTGTTCTTAAAAGGGAGGTTAACTGTTTCTTTTAAAATTGGGTAAATTAAACGGCCAGCCCTTGATCTGTTCCAGCAAATAAGTTTCCCGCCTTTACGATGTTAACCTTTTTAAAACTGGTACGAGTTGGAATTGTTCCCCAAACCGAAGTGTGTGTGTGTGTATTGCCACCATTATACCTCGTCGCTTTCTTTTCAGTTTTAACTTCACCTCATGGCAGTGTTTTCGACGGTGACGTCATTTCAAAAGCAATAGTGGATTGGATCATGAGAGGACAGATTTGAGGTTCATGTGGATGTGTTGGGTGTGTTTGTGTGTGTCTGTGTGTGTGTGTGGGTAATATCCGTCACCTTGTGTCGTAAAGAAAACAAAAGCAGCCCCCCTATGTTTTATCAGCCCCAACAGTGTACAATAAGCCAGTGCAATAATGTGTTATGCTGTCGCTTTGCTGCATGTGAAGTGGCGTCACATATGGAAACGGGAGTTTTGAACCAGACAAGATAGACGCGGGCCCCACAGTTGGCCTGGAATGTATGAAACGTGATTAGAGAGAGTAAAAGGAAAGTGAAGGAAGGCCGAGAGGATGAGGATAAGGATAAGGAGAGGGGGGGGAACGCTGAAGTCATGTTGAGGTTTAGGGTTAGTTGTACAGAGGAGCTTATGGCGCTATTTCTGGGGGGCTGTGGGAAACCAAAGCCATTTTGAGTGCTACCACAACTAATTTGGGTGCTTCTTTTCTTTTGGGGTGGTGGGCATGTTTTTGACCACATTTACAGCTCAACAGTTGCACCGTGGCACTGTTAGAACCAGTCCAACTGAAATGAATACAGTCTCCTCCTCATACAACTTGGAGACCTGAAGACACGTCTTGTCCTGCAACTATAGCAAGCAAGCAACCAAATAAACAATCAAACTGCAGTGGAATATTTGCATTATTGCAAAACGTTCTGTTTCTGAACCCCAACAGCCTGCTTCTTTTAGAGATCTAGTAAATCCAGTGTCGTGAACTAATCTTTGTGGTTTTGCACAGAGATTTCAGGAAGACCTTTAACTATGGAGTTATCCAAAAATAATACCAAAGGGCTGTGGCTAGGAACTAAATGGTTGTGAAATGTAAAATCTTTTTTTTTCTCCCCAATTTCAATGTTAGTTTTGACCTTTCTTTGTGGTTTTTCTTCCTACCAAAAAGCTAAATGATGGATTACAGCCTCAGTCTGAGAACGGCAGTCAGATCAGGAACATGAAATCCTTTTTAACTGTACGTGTTTCCTTCAAATTCACAAAGATGGGAACTTCCCTATCTTTCCATCTTCGCTCGGGTCTTCCGGTGATTAATGGCGTGTGTGGGTGTTCCCACTGGGATTTAGGGAAGCCCACTTTTGCACCGCTGATAAGGTTACTTCCTATTTTAGCTGAGCGCCACCTCCGACCCGTGACCTCTTGAAGCCGGCGGTCACCAGAGGTGTCAGGGGACGTCGACCAGACCCCACATTTCTTGCGTATCTCTGTCAGGTATTTGTATGTGATTGTATGAGTGAGATCAGTATTTGTATTTTGCTTTTTCAAATCAGAAACCTTTTGATTCCCTCACACAAAGGTTCAAGGGAAACGTCACAGCGGTAGGGGTACTGTAAGGAGCTTCAGCTTGTGAATGCTCCTCTGTACGCCCTCAAATCCACATATGTAGTAGCATTTTGAAAGACATGCTTATATTCGAACATGTCAAAGCAAAGATTATTTTTAGACAAAATACTAATAGACCACTTTAAGTTTCTAAATGCCCCTCTATCCAAGTCAAATTCTCTCAAGATAAGGAACAGGATGAGGGTCCGCCAGTGCAAGCAAACACATGGATATTTTTAACCCTGATTGCTGAAACTAACATAGACATACAATAAAGTTCATTCATCAATCTCCCTCTTATTCTATCAGAAAAAAACCCCGCTCAGTGCTTCCAACAGAAGACTTGTGTTTTGCACCGAACCTTTAAGAAACAGTTGGAGGAATGTGGTGTGGGCGCACGAGGTTGGACGCGTGAAAAACAGGTGTTTTGGTAGTTTTAAGTGTGGAAATAAGCGGTCAGGCATGTGAGTGAAGGATCACATCTGGTCTTTTGGTTCAACTGACACGAAATAAACCGCAAGCATGTGTGGCTCTTTTGTCTCGTTGGGTGAAACACACCCAATAACAGCTCTGCCAAACACTGTGCTATTGTGTGACCGTCCACCCTCCAGCCTCCACACAGGGACCAGCGTATAGCCTCCTGGCCCACAATCAGAGCTTCTTCCTGGGCAGGGGAAGTGTCTTTGAAGCCCCCTTTCCCTGGCTTGCTGATTCAGCCACCTTGTAATGAATAAAGAGGCTGTTAATAGAAACAATGCAGGTGTTCACTGATTTATGTGTGTGCAATTTTCTTTGTCAGCTAACCAAGAGCATGAATCAGGAGCTAAGCCCGTCATGTCTGCCTGTCGTTCACACGCTCTCTGCGGTGGAAAAAACAAATTTGTACACAAAGACCAATTATGGTCCATGGATACAATGTAATCAGGGCTAAGCTGGTGTCAATTTCTGGATGCATCATGTCAAGTCAATGATAGTTGTTTTGTCTGGTCGGTTTTCAAAGGTAAAACTCAAATTCTAGCTGAAAAGGTAGGCATCTGAAGCAGTGATGTCCTCCTAGGTCTATATTATCTAGCCAAATGTAGCTACCAAGCACATGTGTAAAAGAACACAGCTTTCAAGTGAAGTAGAAAGATCTTTGCACAATCTCCCGATATTGCTGTCAAACCCCCCCGTCCCCTCATCTCCCACCAAAGCACCTCCTCCTCTCTCCCTTATCCTGAGCCTCTCGCAGTGCCAAAGAGAAATGATGCATCTGGTGCCGCAGCTCGTGATATTCGCGGTGGGGACGGGGCCTGCTGGGCTTGCAGACCTACATCAGGCCCGATGACGTAGGCTGGGGTTCAGCGGTGGAGCAAGACGCGGGGCGGGACTGTGGGAGCTGCTGAGAGTTTGGTGGTGTGTGGATCTTTGCCACAGCGTGATGGCGTAATACATTGAAACTACGTCAACATTTCAAAACATCTTGCCTTTGTTCCAAGACTTCTTCATAAGTCTATTTTTGGCCCGCTAAATAAAGGCTGAGGATGAATCTGTAAAAGTACACAAAGCTTTCGGATCCTTTCAAATCCGCGGCTGTTCTGGCCTGTTCGGTTCTGTGAAGGATGTAAAGTGCGATGTTCGAGGAGAGCTGTGCTTTAACCGCTCAATGCCTTCTCAAGTAGTTAATGGAGTAAACTGGTGTTTAATTGGTCCTCCAGGTATAATTAGGTTTTATATTTTGAACCGTTTGATATAGGTATAGGAGCTTGAAGCCTGGAGAAGCGTCAATGTGACGTTCTTTGTGAATCACGTGCCCTACAGGGAATGAGAATAACACACCATTGCTAACTCCCAGGGACACCTGTAAACACATCATTTCTTTTCACCGTCACCCAGACTAATCAGACCGGATCTCTCAGATTGGCTCTGACACCTCTGGAGGCATGAGTCTCTGACATAATCAAATCAGGGAGGCCAATGGGATTTCAGCAGTCATAAAACATGGTGATGTACACGCAGTGAGTCAGTTCAGGAGAGAAGAACATGGAAAAGATAACACAATAATGTGCGATGTCTCGAGCATGCCGGCGTCACTTTGAAAATCTCCCAGCTCATCCTTCAGTCAAAAGAAAGTCCAAGGCCTTTAGCGATAGACTCTCTCAAACTATTGTAAAAATGTTCAAGCTCTGGATTCTTCCCCCGGTGTTTAGATAAGCTCAGTGTCATCTTCAGGAATGACATAAACAAGCTGCAAAGGCAAAGCCCTCAACATAATTATCACAACACCTGAGGTGACACATAGTTCATATGCACAGACGTGTGCGTATGGGTTTGTGCGTGCTTGTGTCAGTGAACAGGGCTGTGTTGAAGCCTGTGTGCTGTCTCTGTAGCGGCACTACTCTGCTGGGCTCGGCCGTTTCCATTGTGTTGGAACGGGGAGTCAGCACATATTCTACAAATCGCGTGGTGCATAGAAAGCACCAGAGAGAGAGACAGACAGAGAGAGAGATTCAAGCACTTTAGGCTGCCCCCTCACGGTCGGTCAGTCAATTAACTCAATTTGGGTCTTGGTCAGCTAAAATGTCTTGAGTCCATTCGCCGTCTATGTGGCTGGTGTGAAAGCGAAACTCGGTTCGACCGATCTGACGATTCAATCAACTAACTCATCAGTCACAAACCGGCACAAGATGGAGTCTACTACTAGGAGTGTCTTTGGTCAAGGAAATCCCAAACTTGTTCCAGGTTTGGCGAATAACTGTTTACTGCGAGCTCATTTTTCTACCTCCCCACGATCCCACAATCAATACCGCACAAAGATACATGCACAACAAGTGCATTCTGTGAAAAGCTTTAATAATGTATACGGGAAGTCATCTTATTTTTGGCTCTGCTCTGTCATCTCTGAAATGGGGATTTCTTTCAACGACCTTTTCCGATTCCAAAAGTGGACACCGGTGGCCGGAAGCACATGGGAATGTCATTTTAACGCCAGCCCATCTTCTCCCCTTTTGGAGAGGAGGGAGAGTTTGAGATGAGACTTTTTTTTCTTCTTTTTTTTTCTCCTAAATCCAAAATCTGCCTAAATCCCTTTTCTTTTCCGTCTTTACCGTCTTTCCTCTCCCCAGCCATCACCCACTCATTTCCTCTGGCTTGGCAGAGCGCTTCCTATTGCTACTGAAGCCAAAATAAAGGTTAACCTTTGGGCAGCTAACCGTGTTCACCCAGATGGACGAACAGTAACGAACACACACAGACCTGGATCTCACTTAATCAAACAGAGCCAATGACCAGGCTGTGGAAGCAAAGAGAAAACCACATCATCTCTCCGTCACTTGTCACAACTTCTATTGATTCTATCTAGAAAGCAACAATCACAGGGGGTTACAGCAGTGAAATAGCAAGATGAAATTCTTTCTTCACCTCTTTCTTCACCAGCAATTAGTATGACAGCCAGCTGTCACATAAAGTATAAATACCTGGTGTTTAACTGCTACATTATGTAACCTGTCTGTCATCTGATTTTTTATTATGAAGCTAAACTCCGTTGACTAATTTCCATTTGTTCTCCTTAACATTATGTGTTGTGGTGACTCGTCAACGGGTCGTTGATGGGTTCCTATATTACATGAATGGCATATTACTTGCAAAACATCTGCTCCTGATGCAGGTTGCATTAGTGTTGTTTGTATTAGCTTGATGTCACTTTGCACATTTTCCTAAACGGGTTCAGGGCAAGGCTCATGTTTCCTTGTGTGTCTATTTGCCCTAGCGGTGTGGGTTACATTGTTCTACGGTGACAAACGCGCTACACGAATGCCACTAGTTTTGGGGACTTGTAGCTGGAGGTGTGTGACGTGGGCTTGTGTGCAGAGCCCATCGTATTAATCATGAACTGCCTTCCTCTCTGATTTTGTCTCCGTAGGGGTTCTGTCTCTCCCGGCCCATTTCAGTCCCTACACAGAGAACCAGACGTCGGTGGACAGCAGGGAGGACGCCTATGCCCAGCTGGAGCTGAGGACGCTGGAACAGTCCCTGCTGGCGACCTGTGTGGGCAGCATCTCTGAGCTCAGTGAGTACACGAGGCTCGCGATAGATCTACCTAATGTTGGCATTCTTTTTCAAATTTCATGTTTAAGCTGGTGAATTCCTCTGAGCTGTACTAACAATCATGAAGGAACAACAGTGAAGGGCATTTTTCCTCATTCCTGAAATAATGAACTGTATTCCCACATTCGAAGGATAAATATTAATTCCAAAAAGACAATTATTCCAAACAGCCGAGCAACCGGCAACGATGATACAGTGAGCTTTATAAAAACAAAGATTCTTTAGCTTGTGATAAGCCCGAGTGTGTGCCTTTGTTGTGAAAGTCCACAGATGTGCGCACTACTAAAAATAAGCCATGGAATAGTTTATGTACACATGCAGCTCTGGAGAGCAAAGCGATAATGCCTCTGATTGCTTTTTTCTTTTTTTTTGTACCAACCTATTTTGCTAGGCATGATTGCTAGCAGAAAGCCGTTTCAAACCCAGTCAAGCAAGTCAACATGGGGCAAATCTCTTTACTGACAAATATTTTCTTTAAGGAACTTTGGATGAATTTTTCCTAGATGTTTGACATCGGAAGCATTTATAATCACTCTTGTGTTTTATGGGGCAAATACCTTCAATGATCTGATCCAAATTTGAATACATAAATAGGCCTACTGTAAAAACCGTTGAGTGGTGAGGGACCTCCATCAGCTCACTTTGAATGATTGCATAAACATTGCCGGTTGTAGATGACAGTGCTCCATTCACTCGGTTGGTAAACAGCAGGCGGACACGCATGCGCACAGCCATACTGTACTCTACTGTACAAGTGGTTTGTTGAAACTGGAAGCTCTACTCGAGTTGGCGCACATGATGGAAACCTGAAATCCAATCATTTAAAAGTGAGTAAAAGGCTCAAAGGGAAAGGGTGGAGAGAAGGAGGTGGGAAAGGTAGGATGGATGAAGGAAGGAATGAATGAATATGTGCCGCAGACGTCTTGTGAGTGATGGAGAGGTGAAGAATTAGGTTGTCAATGTGAGGAGAGAGCGTTTGTGGAAGAGAGGATACGTTTCATTCTCCAAATTAGCAAACACACTCACTTTGTTCCTCCGGTACAAGGCCACGTTCATATGCGGCCATCGTTAGTGAGGCATGAAGAAAGTGCACACACACACACACACACCCTCAAAACACAGGCACACTCTTTCTCTCACTTGCTCAGTGGCCTCTTTGTGCCACATCTCTGGTGGTGTGAAGCTGGGCTGTTCTGGGCAGGGCTGGCATCCTTCAGACTCATTTGCGCCTACGAACACACACACGCGCACACACACAGGCATGTGTTCACCGATACCCACAAACACAACAAAAACCCAGAGGGTTTGGCTCTCTGATCCAAGCCCAAGAGACCGGGCGGACACAGGAGCATCTGTGCTAAGCTACTCGGTCCTGTTGGATCTCTGGACTGGACTTGGTCAGACACAGAAACACACAGCGCACGTAAACATGATGGATAACGGTCCAACCGGGTTAGATATGTGGTGCCAGCAATGGACTGTCAGTCTATGAAAGTTGTGTTCTTACAGTTACGGGAAACTTTAAGTGCATGACAATTCGGACAAGTATGGGAAAGAACCTTAAAGAACCTTTAAGATGATGCATGATGATGATCTCAGGTTATAGTGGAGACAAATACTAGTTTCAACAGGTTTACACTGAATCAACAGTACAGTCAGCATCTTCTAATTCGGTTATTTTTGTTTTAACATTTTCATTATTTTGCAACTTTAAGAGGCTTATTTAGTCAATTTGTATTCAAAACTACAGTATTCTTCTTACTTCCAGGCTTCCACAAAGACTTCAATATAAGCTTGTAATCTAAGAATGAAGGGTTTTATGTCCTTCTGACCCCTGGAGCTCAGTTTAGCCTTGGGGCACAACATGGGCTGTATAGCCTGGGAGAGGCTCTCCGTCTTGGGCAAAAATTCCTAGGAGACCTCCTGGAGGGACCGCTGGTGGTGGTTAACACAAAGGAGGCCCTTCAGCTTAAAGTGAGGTCTGTTTTTGAGAAGGCCACTTTAAAACTGATCCCCCCCCACCCCCCCTTCAAAGTACCCCAAACTGTTTTAATATCGCCATACACACACATACTGCTGGACACGCCAGCCGTGGCCCCCTGGCAGCTTCTCACTCACGGTAATCTGGTTAGAAATTACCCAGGAGCAATTATGTTAAATGAGCGTTACACGATCCCAAATTCAAGCTGGCCTCCTTCCCTCACCCTGCCTCTCTCTGCCCCCCCATGCCTGCACACCCCATTGCTGTGACAACTGATATATTCTTTCTCCACCATCCTCCTGCTATGGCACCCAATGTTATCTACAGCACATTCTCCTTTCAGCCCCATGCCCTCTATTTATTTTGTGTGTCTATTAATGTCGTATTGGCTTGATAAATTCCTCTATCAGGCTGTACATTCATCCAAGTGCACAGGGTTATCCTCATGGTTCACCATGGGGGCCGATGAATCCTCTGATTAGCTGCATATTTATTCCCTTTATCTCAGCACTGCACTGTTTCCACACAAGTGGCAGTTGAGACAAATGCTCGAGACTTCAGCGCGGATGTTGTTTGGTAACATGTGACCGAGTCCCACCTATCCGGGCTGGGTGCAGCGATTTGAAATGCGTCGATACAGAAGCCGTTGAACGGTTCATTAGAGCCTGTGGTCGACTGTCTGTGAGCCCATTAACTCCTCCACTGATCAAAGATGGACGTCTGTTTAGGCTGGCCTTCTGGCTGTGCACACTGATAATCACATCGCTAATGGCAAATACCGCTAGAGACATGGAGCGAGAGTAATTGCAGTGAAAGGGGGTTGAATATAAGTGCTTTAGGAAGAGGGGAAATCCAGTTGGATTAGGAGCCCAACAGGGTTTTTACTGAGCACTGCTATCTATGGGTTTAGTTTTATTCATGTGCGGTTGTTTGAAACTGTATTAAGAAGAACTGCGTAAATTAAATTAAGCGTCCTGTCGGCACAAATATCTACAAAACCATTGAACCCCCC
Organism: Apeltes quadracus; assembly: GCA_021346845.1. Lineage (NCBI taxonomy): Eukaryota > Metazoa > Chordata > Actinopteri > Perciformes > Gasterosteidae > Apeltes > Apeltes quadracus. Next base: position 8,010,607 of record CM037935.1, read on the forward strand.
CCCCTTCTCTTTTTTTCCCTTTTGTTCCAGGTGACTTGGTGTCGCGCGCAATGCACCACATGCAGCGCCTGAGCTCAGTGCGCCCGGGCCTGAGTCCAGCACGCCACGCCCGTCCCCAACAGCCCGTGTCCTGGTCGCCAGACGCCCTCCACACCCTTTACTACTTCCTGCGCTGCCCACAAATGGAGTCTATGGAGAATCCCAACTTGGATCCCCCACGCATGGCCCTTAGCAAGGAGAGGTGGGAGTCATGCATGGCACGACCAGGCAGTGAAATAAGCCGTCTAATCCAAGGCAGTTCATTCTGTGTTTCCCTTTGGGTTTTGAATAGACCCTCTGTAGTATTCTTGATTTACCTTTTCATGCGTTTTTATTCTTTGATTTCCTGGTCGAATCTGAAAATAGACAAGGCCAGTTTTTCCTCTTTTGGGTCGACACAAATGGGATTCTTGGAAGCACACAAACTAATGCATATACACAAACTCAAATACACAAAGATCAATCCTCAGAAGTTAACATAGAAGCTCTAATCAACGCTCCCCCGCCCCCCCAGATGCCCTCTGCTTTAGTAAATAACAGAGTCAGAGACTCCAGGTGTTAATGTTTGCCTAGATAGAAGGGCTCAATGCACCTTTAGAATGTAAATTAGGCTGAAGACGGGTTATTTAAGGTGTTTCAAGAGGTGCTAAGTGTCTGTAATTCGGTTATGGTCTCAGATCTTTGGGTTGACTTTGGAAAACAACCAAAATATATTTGTCGTGTTATTGGGTCTTCCCACAGAGCAAGCAGTAACGCTGAACGCTGTCTTGTCTCTTTCCTTAGGTATTGACCTATACAATATTCTGAAGAACATTGTCACTACTAATGGTGATATTCAGCTGCTGGTCAAATGCATGCGAGAGATAATGTGCCTTCAAAAGTACTCAAAAGTGGGCCCTTATCTCACAGAAAAAAAAACTACATGCATTTCTGTGTTTCAGAGTAACAAAATGTTGCACCGATCTAAAAAACAACATGCTACAAATAGGATGCAGCTCTTGTTTAAGTCTGTTTCCGGTCGCTGCGGGATCATTTTAGTTTTTTTAAATGCTTTATGTGATTGTTGGGTTATGATGGTGACATTTGTGAGATCATTACACATGGGTAAAGGTTTTTGTGATGAAATCAGTCAAATCAGTAACACACACTCCTGCGCATCATGCACACACACTTGTGTATGCACTCAGGGACAGCTAGCTCCTAGACAGACATAGTGTGAGTGAGCGAATGGTGGGCTCCATCAAAGAGAACGTAACCGCTAATATATGCCGCTGTTTTCACTATCCTGGCAGTCTCTTGATGTTTTTAACGGTGGGTTTATATCAGCCTGGGTTGTGAGTTCAAGACAAAATGATTTAGCCTTGTGTTTTACTCTGGAACATCTGTGACTTTGTAGACATCTACTGATGCTTCTCTGTGTGACTGTGTAGTGTCTGTAAATGCATGACGGACTCAGGTGGTAGAGTGGAGCAGTGCAGACCTGCTAGTGATTACTTTGTGGGCAATGCTCTCCTACTGTGGGCCGCGCAATCTCTCTGGCTCAGCCTCAACCCAAAACCGCCAAATCTGTGTGGGCCCCATCATCAAACATTACAGGGAGTCTAGCGAGAGCCCCATTTGCAGAACCCTTGAGACTCCGCAAGGCGCCCGTTTGCTTATCATCCTTTAAACCTGGTGCTTAGCTGTGGGTGTTACAGATCATAATCGGGTCTTCGGAAACACAAGTGTCTACTTAGATGTGTTACTGTGATAAGAAGTAGCAAGTGGAGCTTACTACCCCCCCACCCCCGCCGGACCCCCGTTACATGGCCTTTTTGAGAGCAATCTGGCTCGAGATCAGTGGTTAACCTTCACCCTCTGCAACGCATGATGGGTTGACGTCTGCTTTGAGTTTCTTCAACGTGAACTCAATCCCAGTGGTTTATGGAAATAGGACACTCCTAACATATGCGGCCACTGTAGCATGTTTGCCACCTGGTGAGAAAAGTCTTGACAAATGTCGGACAGGTAGGAGTTCAAACACATGTGAACACAATTTGCGCATACTGTCGTTTTATGACCAGCCAGGTGATGGGGTGAGCGGCGCCGTGAATCAGAGCAAACGTTTATATGTGCGTGATTCTGCGTGGGGGAGTTTGTGTGCGTGTTTGTGTCGACATCCCGCTGTTCTCGGCGCGTATCCCTAGCGCGTCGGGTCAGCAGGCTAGGCCAGAAGAGCTATCTAGTTTCAGAGTTAACAGGAGGCTCAGCTTTGATGTTGCACCGACTCCCAGACAAAGCTGAAGTTTTTGTTTCAGGCTGAGGGGCATAACCCTGAAACAAGGGTCAGATGGGAGGCACATGGGGGAGAGAGGGGGAACGGGGGGGGGGGGGGTTCAGAGAGAGGAGGAAGAGTTTAAAGAAATAAGAAGGAGGGATGACTTGTGGGATGGAGGCATTTTTGTGCCCCCTCACGCCCCCTCATCTCGCACTTGCACGCTTTGGAGGGTCAATTGATTCAAATCTATAGCTGAAAAAACTCCAGGCCATTTGAGGAAAGCACTTTGGGGTTATTATGCAGGCATTGGAATTCTTTATTATTTTCACTCGCTAAAACACAGGCAGTGAAATGCCGATAATGAAGTGAAGGGCAGAAAAAATCTCTGATCAATAAGCGTTAAGTGTTGAAAGCTTGATACGGTTGATTGGGGCTGCTTTTGTTGTGGGTTAGTGTGCGTGCAGCCTGAAACGAGCATGCGTTAAATGGCTGGGTGGACGCCATGTGGCATCCAGGCAGACAGACTGAGACACGAGCACAAATGCACACACAAACAAAAACGGACGCACTCGGCCCAATTTATGGTGACCCATTAGGGGGAGTATAACATTGATTTCCAGGGCCATCCGCCGCTCCTCCCCGCAGAAACGAGACCTTCTTATCACTCTACACACGTCTCCAAAGTGACAACAAACACCCCCCCCCCCTCCCCCCCCCTTTAATAAGACATACCACACTTGCCTGCCAGCCGTTTCCCAAACACTCAAACCCTCCTTATATGCACCTACCACACCCATTTAGCGTTCCTCTCCTACTCCTCCCCCATCCCCCAAGTCCCTTGTCTGCTTGTTAGCTGTCGCGCCTAAATGAAGGCAAGGTCCCTCCTCCCTGACTGATTACTGACTGATAAAGCACTGACACAACATCTGACACAATAGCTAGAAGATAAAATAGACGCACACTGGTAACTGGCTCCAATGTCTGAAAAAGGTCCTATATATAGATTATCATTTTTTAAGGCTTTTTTAGTAATGACGTAAGTCAAATGTAGTTGTATTCATCATATCTTTTTTAATAACCACTGTTGAATCTAACAAAAGCTGTTGAGTAATGAAAGATAAAGCTTACATTTGCTATGTAACAACAAAACTTCACATATTTGGTTGTTACATTGAAGGAGTGCTGTTAAACAGAAGAAGCTTGTCTATGAAAGATCAGAGAGCTACTTGAGGTAAAGCCAGTGAGCAGAGTAAATGCCACTGCACGGGTCGCAACGCTCATTAACTACAATACCTAATGGGGGTATGTGATGATGTACTGTGCATTCTTCCGCCTCCATATGTATTCATCACATGCATTGATAAAGCCATCGCTTAGAATGACACAGCAGGAGAAAGGCTCCTTAATATCTCATGATGTTCAAACACACACTGAGACTTAAAAGACTAAATGAATTCCATTTTTGGCGTAGCAGATATCGTCGTATCACCAGTGATTTCTAAAAGGCTTAAGACGATTAGTTGAAAAATGAGGACGATCAAGAAAGAAGGAAAAGGCAAGCAATCAAACAGGCCAAAGGACATTTAGGTGGCCACATTCACAAATACCACAGCATACTTTATGTTCTGCTGTCTTTTACTCCACTGACACTGCACTGCTTCTGTGTAAAGTGATTCTGATTTGTTTCTTAAGGAACACTTCCAACCTGTCTATCATTTCTATTTTAAGCCTTTCCTTGTTCTTTTGGTTTCACTTGGTTCTCTCTTTCTAGAAATCATCTACGGGGCTGAACCTTTATTCATCCTCCCTAGGTAGCTTATTCTGCTACACCTGGTTTAAAAATAGGCTAATTATTCAGAAGCCACTGCAGTATTCTGTTTAAATAACCGAGGCAGAAATAAAGTCACAGTTCCCCACCACATCTCACAGACAAGGAGAGCAGCTGTTTAACTTCATCACCTGGCAATCAACACCGATTTTCTCTCTCTCTCTGTCTCTGTCTGTGCATATATTTAATCTGCCTAATGTGTGATTTCTGTGTTGTTTTCACGATGTCTGATTAAACGTCTGATGACAAATGTGTGTGTGTGCGCGTTGAATGTGACTCACTGTGTGACTGGTGTGACTGGTCAAAGTGTGGGAAAGATCTACCTAGTAACATTGAAGTCATCTGGTCATAGACCGTTTTTGAGTTCCTCCTTAACATGACCTCATAACAAGATCACTTCCACTCACTCTTTTTTTTTTTTTTTTTCTACCCAGCATGTCGATGGACAAAGGTGGAATTATTTCTTTTGTCTTTTTACAGGCCGTTCCTGTTGCTGCCGCCTCTGATGGAGTGGATGAGAGTGGCTATAGTTCATGCCGAGCATCGCAAGAGTCTTCTGCTGGATAGCGATGATGTCAGACAAACTGCCAGGCTACTCCTTCCAGGACTGGACTGTGAACCGAGACAACTGAAGTAAATGAAAACACACACACACACACACACACATGAACTCACACAGGCTGTAAACCGTGTGTAATGATGATTTGTTATGCTTACTGGAATGGGGCACAAGTACCTGTCTTTATGAAGTGAATAATTATGGAAAAGCATCAGATACAAATGCAGAATGAGCCACATAGTTGAGACCAACTCTTGTACTTCTCAATGTCGGTTACTTCTGTTTCGGAGAGTCAGATTCGGCAAATTACCTCTTACACATCAAAGGTTAACTGTTGAACTAACTATCTTAGCGTTTCTTCTTATCCGTCTCCATCAGGCCTGAATGTTGCTTTAGCTCCTTTAAACGTCTGGACTCCAAAGCTGCCACAGACAAGTTCCACCTCGACTTGGGTTTCCGGATGCTCAACTGTGGACGCACAGATCTCATTGGCCAAGCTATTGCTTTGCTGGGCTCAGATGGGGTCAACAGCATGGACGACCAGGTACTGAACCTGGGAATCTTTCTTCATAGCCGTATAAAAGTGTCTTTATGTATGGGAATATAATTACAACGTGATGTACTCGTATTCATAGTTACTTTTTAGGCTTAATGTATTTGTTGCTCCTTGTTCATCACGCAGGGCATGACTCCACTGATGTATGCCTGCGCAGCTGGAGACGAGGCCTTAGTCCAAATGTTGATCGATGCCGGTGCCAACCTTGATGTTGCGGTAAACGCGCTTTAACATATGTACACATTTATTTGCGTGCTGCACGTTGAGTAAATGCCCACTGAGTGTGAACGATATGTCGTGTGCTGCCAGGTTCCACCCTGCTCCCCGAAGCACCCGTCGGTGCATCCTGACAGTCGACACTGGGCCGCACTCACCTTCGCTGTGCTGCATGGACACATCTCCGTAGTGCAGGTTAGGAAACACTTACACACATGTAGATGTAGCCAGTGGGTGAACCCGTAATGCGACATGTGCCATGAATGTTGCAAGCACTGCACAGCATAAACAGATGTTGTCTGATGTGTATCTCCAGCTCCTGTTGGATGCAGGGGCCAACGTTGAGGGGGCCGCGGTACGCAATGGGCAGGAGAGTACTGCAGACACCCCATTGCAGCTCGCTTCAGCAGCAGGTGGGAAAACGCATGCACGCACAAAAAGAACACACAGACACAAGGTACAACACAAGGCACCGCAGATGTTAGAGTATTGTCAAACTGTGTTATTGTTATGGTCCGGTAAAAGGGAGAGATGCAGGGAATGAGCCAATGTTGTAATGTTCTCACAATCATCAAATAATAACTTTCTTAAACTTCTTTTTTAGAACAATTCTCAGTCAGCAATTCAGCAGTATGCTAGTTTTTCAAAAGCCCACCAAAAGAAGCACAGGATTAAGTTGTGAATGGGGCATTGGCTGAAGGAACAATGAAATGTGAGAGTAGATGAGTGCCACCGGTGGTTGTTTAGAACTCTCTGGGTAGCATTCCTCTGTGGGATCGTTCAAAAGCCGCACATAGCTGTAGTAAAAGAGACATATGCTCTACACAGCAGTAATGACAGCGGGTAAATAGTGCCCAATAGGAATGAGTCTGAGAGTTTGAAAATGAAAAATAAAGGATTATAAGACTTAATTTATTCCTGGGGTAAAACGTAAATGTTGAATTTCCTTTGAAACGGCAAATGCAATAAACTAGTTAGAAAATAAGAAACATGACAATGACTGTAAAAAATGTAAAAGTAGACTATGCCAATGAGTGATGTTATTTGTGATTGTGCGGTTCCAAAAAAATCCCATTAAAATGTGGTCGGATACATGTCTGTAGGCTAATTGAGTGGTTAATTTGCCTTGCAGGGAACTATGAAATGGTTAGTTTGCTCCTGGCACGAGGTGCTGACCCCTTTTCAAAGACTCACGATGGAAATGCCCTCACGTCGTCCCTCTATGAAGACATGAACTGCTTCAGTCATGCTGCCGCACATGGACACAGGTATGCCACTCAATCTGATCTGAGATGAGCACGGAAGGCTCAGACAAACTGATGGCTCTTGGCCTCTTAACTCCAAAAAAATAAAGTAACATGATAAACAGCCATCAGGCAGTCATGCTTGACCCAAGTCTGCATTCGTGCCATCTGGAGAGATTCATCCCTTTGATCTTGTGGTGAAATTGCAGACCTTGATAGTCTCAGAGCAGAGGAAGTGGGAATTCTGTGCCTCCTATTCAGAGTCCATCTGTCTCTGAACACCAACTGGAAGCGTAAACCTCTCCACCTGTTCACTGTGTGTACGTGTGAACACAATGTAGACTCAACACTTCACATTCCGCTCTGAGGGTGACAGATTATGTAATCAGAGAGGAGGGCACAGGGTCACAGGAATGGATGTATGTGTTCGCGTTTGGACGGATATTCATGTTTTCATGCTTTGCCTTCTGTTCCGTCTTGTGTTGTCAGAAACGTGCTGAGAAAGCTGCTAACTCAGCCCCAGCAAGTCAAAGAGGACGTCCTGTCTCTGGAGGAAATCTTAGCCGAGGGGGTTGACGGCGAGGAGGCCGGTGTCTGCCCCTTCCTCCCCCCCTCGCCTCTTTCCACCCCTTCCTCTGGCCACGGGAACCTACCAGAGGTGGGCGTAGCAAGGCTCTGCAAGGCCAGGATGAAGGCTCTGCAGGAGGCCAGCTATTACAGCGCCGAGCACGGCTACCTGGATGTCACCATGGAGCTACGCGCTTTGGGTACCTATCAGAGAATGATTGTCTTACTATTCAAATTTCCCCTTGCTTTGAAACTAAACAAAATAATAATTCTGTTTTTGGTCTCGCAACACAGGCGTACCATGGAAACTACATGTGTGGCTGGAATCTCTGCGTTGTGCCCAGAGTCAGTCCAGGGCAGGAGTCACCCTCTCACTCCTCAGAGAGTTCACCACAATCAAAGAAGAGGACTACTGCGAGGAGCTGGTCACCATAGGGCTGCCCCTGATGTTCAACATCTTGCGTACCACCAAGGTACCGTCAGGCCACCGAGTGTCTGCTTGGCTCCATGATATCAGAAATGTACTTTATTGGGCTGTGTAATGTAACCCCCTTCTGCACGTGTTTCCCTCTATTCTCCAGAATGATGCCATTCTACAACAGTTGGCGATTATTTTTAGTCACTGTTTCGGTCCGGCCCCGCTTCCAGGCATCCGTGGGATGAAGGCAACTCTTTCAGCACAGTTGGGTAAGGCAGCACACGACAACACACGACAACACACAAAGCTGTGTCCAGCGCCGATGGAAATTATATCTTTATTTGAATATGTTTAGATCACTTACTTTCAATTACTAATCTTTTGACAATTCAACCCGTTAGTTTCCTAAAGTGTAGTCCATTAACTATCACATGAAGGCAGCAAATTCTCCCAAAAGAGTAGCTGTTTGGCATTTTTGTTTGATGTGCTTGAAGGATGTATCCAATAGTCTTAATTTTCCATTAATGAACTACTTATAACTAATAGTTCTAGCTCCAGATTGTTTTAATAAATCATACTGTGGAAATTATGTTAGGCAAACACTCACCAAGGCTCCAGATAGAATAATTGAACTGAACAATGTGAAAATCTTTGTACGTGCTCAGCATCTTAAACTGCACATTGCTCAATAGATCCATTAACAGATTTGCGCCATAATGCGCTGCCTTCTCAATCTCTAAGACCTCGGGAGTTTTCTGTAAATACAAATGACTATCTGAATGCATGTATGGATTGTTTGGCCTATTCTCTGATGTGTCAGTATGGCGTTACAAATCTCCCACAGACATGGGTTGAGCTGATGCCTAAAGAATTGGACTCGGTTGTAAAATCCTAAGTATCACACTGGCACGCCAATCCTTTTCTCTGGCTGGATCAGCAAGTGCCCATTAGAATGTTATTGTCATGCTGAAGTAAGTCAATAATGTCTAGAGATACGGTAACGGTGGAGTGGAAAGGTAAAGTCTCATCACAAATCGTCAGTTCGAAACCCATTGAAAGTCCATATTTTTTGCGAGCTGACGCCTGCATTCAGAAGCGAACGGAGATCTGCTTTCCTTAATGCGTGCCTGTGTGATATTGACCAGTGGTCAGACAACCCCCTCCCCTCCCCCCCATGTCACTAAAAAGTCATCCTGGGAACAGGAGTTGTAAGGATGTACTGATGTTTTCCTACAGACCCTCATTTCCTGAATAACCAGGAGATGTCAGATGTGACATTTGTAGTGGAGGGGAGGCCGTTCTATGGCCACAGAGTCCTGCTGATCACAGCTTCTGACAGGTGAGTCCAGATAAGCTCCCACTCCACAGAATGAGAAAGTTCAAAAAGGCATGTTCTCATGTCCTTGCGCATTTTGATGAAGACCTTTTTTCTTTCTTTTTTTTTGAAAGATTCAAGTCTCTGCTGGCGTGCTGTGGGCCAGATGTAAGCCCCAACAAGAAGATTGAGATTAGTGACATCAAGTACAACATTTTCCAGGTAACACATGTGCTCTTTAATTCCTGGTTTTCAAAATGACGGCAAGTTCTTTGTATTTTGGAATCTAAGACCTCTGACCTCCTTGCAGATGATGATGTCATACCTGTACTGTGGCGGAACAGAGTCACTAAAAAAGGTTGTTCCTGATTTGCTGGAGGTGAGAAGCACTAAACAGACACAATACCAGCTATTCGAGTAGTCGGATGAAATCCCAGGGGTTGTTAGTTATACATAAACTGTTAAAAGTGAATTTCCTCATTCACCATCATTTACGGGTATGTGGTTGAGATGAGTTTGGCACTGGTGAATGTTCTTTATCAGTGTAACCCTAACTCTGTCTCTCTAAATAAACCAAATCATCAGTAACCAAATTATTGTCCAATTGATGTATTTGTTCCTGTGTCAAACTTAACACAAACGTGTTTTTTTGGATTCCCCCTGCAGTTGATGTCAGCTGCTAGTCTGTTCCAGCTGCGGGTGCTACAAAGACACTGTGAACTCATCTGCTCCCAGCTCATCAACCTGGATAATGCAGTCGGCATCTACAAGAGGGCAAAGGTGAAACACACACTAAGCAGTCAGCGTGATGTTATGTGAACTATTAGAATAGCAAACCTTGTTCACTGCAGATATTTGCTCTACATTCACATTACAACTGGCAAAATCCAACTTGCGCCACAAAAGACGATGATCATGTGACGTTGATAATTCGTTGGCACGTTATAACGAGGAAACAACCTGGCTTTGTCTTCTCTGTTTTTCCCAGGCCCATGGTTCTTTGGAACTGAGCTCTTTCTGTGAAGGTTACTTCCTGCAGCAGATGCCCGCCCTACTGGAGAGGGAGGGCTTCAGGAGCCTGCTGCTGGGACCCGCCGCGACCCGACAAGGCAACACCTCCACGCTGCTTCCCAGCCGGGGAGACTCGCCCCTCGAGGAGCTGCAGGCCACGCTGGCTCAGCGACTGCGCTCTCTCTGCGTCACTTCCCGAGTCTGAGGAGAGAAGACTGAAATAACAGCGCTTCAAAGTCTCCTCTCATTACTGATAGAGGATCAGATGTTAAGGACACTGTTTACATGTTTCTAAGTGATTTGACACTGGGACAAAGATCAGTAGGTTGATCTGGCAGCAGTTAGAATTTACTATGTGGACTATTCAGCATTTCATATTTCGTGTCAGGCTCTTTGAATTTATTGCAGTGGACGGCATGTTGATGAAGAAGATTGGTCAATGTGATTTTTTTTTTCCCCCAAGGCTCTGGAAGCTTTAAACAAGAGGCAACAGATGTGTGTAACAGGTGGGAACTATGAAACACTGCTGCTCTCTACTGGACAAAACTGGCAAAATGAACTGATTTCTGTGGAGGGTTGGGATCCAGGGCCCCTCCTGCTTCTGACTGACATAACGAATAGACTGACTCGAGTGGGGCCGCCATGCTGGACTTTTGGCTTTGTCCTGTTCAGGCTAATAATGTAGGATGGGAGGACGAAGGTAGACTTGGTGCCTCCAGCTTTGCTGTTCATTTGGCCTTAACTAATGTACTTTTTATGTATTTTAATGTTTTTATTTACTATTCTTTTAAGGTGTTTCTATCAAAACAAAACTCTTGGTTAAGAGTGGGATGGACATTTTCTATTTAATGAGGAAAAAAGATGTGAGCGTATTTAACGGGGTGGTCCCTTTTTTATTTTGTTTTTAATCAAAGCAAATTATTAATATTATTGATGAAAACTTGCTTCTGTGTAGCTGTTGTTCCAGTTAAGCTTATGTATGCTGAGGTGTAATGCTTCTATGCAGGTAGAGCAGCAGAGTCCAACTTGGGATTTGGAAAACATTTAGTCCGTTTTAATGCTAAAAATTGTAATAAACCTGGTAAACAAGCTTGGTCAGAGTCACTGGTGCAGACTATTCCACTACTGTATTGTCTGTTTTGATTTGGTTAGACTTGCACGTAATCGAGGACAACACATTTAGCAAAGATACGATGCATTTATATGGCTTGTAAAGTGCATGTTTTAAATCTTTTTCTTACGTAACAATTTGAGCTTATTTCAAGGCAAAGGTCTAGAGTAGCATGGCATGTTCCTGTCAAATGAATGTGGGCCGCATGTGTCCCAGAAATGCAAGCGAAAGTTTCTTGTGATATCCTGGTCAGTTACTCGCTTGTTCATTGACTTTTTTTTCTACTGCCAACGATGCTAACGTACCTGCTCATTTTTTGCAACATATAAAAGCATACCAGCAAAACATGCCTTGTTGAAAGACACTTCAAGAACATGCTGAAAAGTATCAAAAGATTTCTTCTGAGCGGTCCTCACACCTCCATCTGAGGGAGCCATTGATTACACGGTGAAATCTCCTGGGATATTGTGCTCTAAAGGATAAAGTTGATGTATTTTCTAATTCTCAGTAAATACCAAAAGAAACTTCTAAAAAACCATTGAGTCACACTGGGCACATTATATTACCAATGACTAAAAATTGGAGGAGTTTGTCAAATAGTCTGTTTGCAACTATTTGTCTTCCATTCTTTGAGGCTTAATGGTTTTTAGTTATTAAATATTTCCTATATTCATGTCATGGCTTGTGAGACAGTACTCACAGCAAGTACTTAAGTCAAAAGTGTGTGACCTAAAATTACAGTACGTTAGGTAATACATGAAAGTATAAAATCTTAAAAGAAAGTCACAGTATTTTTCCTTGTAAAACGCATCAGTGTCATTGTATGTTTCTGGCTTGGTAGTTATGCAGAGCTCCAACAAAGCCGTTTGTATGATTCATAAACAATTCTGTTAGCATGTAAAGTTGAGAAAGGCAGATTTACTGCCTCCTTTCCAAACTTTCTTAAACAAGTTCTGTTTAAATTTTCTTACCGTGGTCGTGGAAGCACTGGACCGTACCCCTGTGAATGAGTCCAAATGGGATAAAACGAGCGTTGATACATGTCCTATTACCTTGCACTACGGATACCCACATACAACCTTTACACGTACGCAGAAAGAAAACCAACACACCATAACTTAATGAGTTTATTTGTATCAGCAGCTGATGATGCTCACAGTTATTTCATATGGGGATTACATCAGTCAGTTTGTTTCCTGCTCTGGCAAAAGACCGCTTTGGTCCTTAGAATCATCAGATGTCCTTGGTACTGCTAGCTTCCCATTTAAAAAAAAAAACAAAGGAAAGTGAACGATAGGGTATTGCTTTTTGTTTGTGTGCTGATATCCCCTCACTGTCCCTCTTCTACCGCCAGGCAGAGAGAGCCGACATCCACGCTTTCCAAAGAGGTACAGAGTAAAGGAAGCATCGTTTAAAACTTTGTGCACAAATAAAGGAGGAGGAGGTGGGGAAAGATTAGCAGGATCGAGGGGGACAATAAAAAAGAAGGCCAGAAATAAAAGCTGAGGGTAAAAAGTAGGGCAAAGAGGAAATTTAAAACCGTAAAAAGGTAATTCTGTTGGAGAGAAAAATCGATAAGGCTGAGAGAAGGAGTGAGATTGGCATGGGACATGAATACTAAAGCCATGCAAAGAAAAGCTAATGTTTGACATGCACACAGCAATACAGACTAAAAGCATAGAGCAGGAATCCCCAGCACGCTTGAGAAGACGATCGACCCCCACGGTCTGTCTGTATATTTACAAAGAGAAGAAGTAGATTGGGATCTGTAGAGTCCTTCTCCTCAGGCCCGGCCTACACGCACAATAATATGAAACTGACAAATATCAATAGAAGAGCATTTTCCCTCTCCAAAAAGAGGCTACGTCTACATTCTTAAATTACTGGTAAAGGTTTTTTTTTTTCCAAGAGTTCCCACTAGTTCTCTTTCCCTCTACAGAGAGGTCAGGGAAAAGAGAATTAGTCACTCGATTGTTCACACAATCTCTTAAATGCAGACCAAAACTCAAGAAAAAAAAGTTCGTTTTTTTTCTTCAAATGTTGCCCCATTTACGAACACACAAGAGGGTAATAAATAACATTCAACTGACCTAACAGCTTCGTTCATATAAATAGCAAAGTTATAATAAATTAGGAAATCAAACGGTAAGATGAACAAACGTTGAATAAATAAGGACAGAAATACAAAAATATCCACAATTGCGTTTGTCACGTCATCATTTTTTTGTTCCTCTACTTCTACTGCTGGTAAGTGAGGCTAAGAGAGGTATAAATGAAAAACCAAAGACAAAGTGCTGCAAATAACACAAACAGGAATGTTTTGATCATAATTAGTTCAATCCGACAAAGACAAGATAGATGGTCATGTAACGAAAATACACAGAATGATTTAAAAGAACGGAATGTAGCAGGCGCAGGTTTAGCAACCGGAGCCCATGGTGTCCAAACGCAGTGTCACAACTAGAGATTTCATTTTTATATAGAAGAAATGATATCAGTCTGTACAACAGAATAGATCATTCATTTTAAGTAAATACCCGCCCTCGTCTCTCCCCTCCCCTCCACCCCGTGTCATTGCATCATTTCCCCCCCCCGACACACACACACTCGGCTCCTCTCTGAAATCACAATTCCAGTCCATTTGCAGCAGGAGTGTTGGGTCTCGTCGTCAGGGTTTCAAACCCAGTTTTAACAAAGAAAGTACATTAAAAAGCAAACAAATACAATCCAGCAAGTGTCTGCGTCGGCCTTTTGGGCTTCCTACATCCCCCCCCTTCTCTCCTCCTCTAAATCAGTCTCTCTGTCTTCTTTTTGTTGTCGTTTGTGTCCTTGTTAATACATCCCAGAGTTTTCTGTGCAAATTAGACATGTGCATGGAAGCATGCACATGTTTATTGTGTGTAGTGTCTTTTTGTAAAATACTCATTTCCGTATGACGAATACTCCTCGACAGGAAAGGGGGCGGGGGGAGTGTGTGTTTTTTTTTTCTTTCATTGGGATTTGTGTGGATTAGTTGTGCACGTTGTGTGTGTGTGTGTGTCTGTCTGTGTGTTCCTAAGATGGGGGAACACAAAAAGGGATTTTCATCTACTTCTACTGATGGCTGCCGGAGGTGGAGAAAGGACGTGGAGGCAGATGAAGGTAGAAGTCCAGATGAAGGGGTCTGTTTCCATGGTGACCACCCCCCCTCCTCCTTTTCAGCGCACCTTTACAAACCGCGCCCCGTCAACAACCGTCCATCTCCACCGGCATGCTCTGAGGTGAGTGGGGGGCGGGGGCTGGGGGGCGGTCGGCAGGGCAGAAGGGCGGTCGAGGGAAGGCGAACGGAGCAGGGAGCAGGAGGAGGGGCTTAATAGGTTTTCTGGATAATTCCTGGCATCAGAAACAAGTCAGGCCGTCACACAGGTTATCAGCAAGGGAGCCCAAAATCGGAGTCACAGGCGATTGGATGGTTGAGGAAGAGGAGTGGATGATGGTGGTGTGGGGGGGGGGGGGGGGGGGTAATGAAAAAGGGAGTGGAAGGACTCGAGTGTGTGTTTGTCATGTAGGTGCAGTATGCTTTTATAAAATATTACTTCTCTCAATATATTATATCTATATAAAGTCATTTTATACAAAAAGAAGGCCCATAATCGATTATGTACACTTGGTTATCTACAGATATTCTCTCTGTGATACTGGGGTATCTGTGGTAGCTAGACTACAGAGCCTCTGGTTCTAAGGCTCCTCCCGTGCCCCCAAAGACCCCACCGACAGCCTGACTCGGCTTCGGCCAGCGGCGGGGCATTTGGCGTCATTACTTTCTGGCTCGTGCCTCCGGACGTGAATGGGCGAAGGGCAGTGCTTGGTGGGCGCGCCAAAGGGGTGGGGCCCCTGTCCATTCTTCTCGTCTGAAAAAAGTTGTTGTATTACATCAAAGAAGTTACTCAATGGGCTGCCTGGGTAGACAGATGGAGGAGGAGGAGGAGGAGGAGTGGGGGGGAGGAGGGAGGGAAAGGGCAAAAAAAGGGAAAAGAGAGAAGAAAGAGAACAAACAAACGAATGAACAGCGGGGTAGACTGCACAGAGACGAGGCACGTAAGTAGAGGCGAAGTGGACGGATGCACACAGGGAGGCCGGAAGCTGTCGCAGCAGCCATGTCGGCACGATGGGCCATGCACAACCAATGAAAACATCAGAGAGCCACTCAATCGCAAACTGGAAATCAAAGCGAATGGGGCCGGGTGCCCAAAGTCAATATAGGATTCTGCAGCCTGATGCTACAGTGAGCTTCTTTAGCACGTAAAGTGTGCTAAAAGAGGTGCGGAAAGAGGAAGCGCCCCGTGTCCTCTGTGTGAGTTGGTGCGGGAGCACTTTGGGACAGCCAGAAGCCGGGCAGATGGTGGAAGCTGGACGATGATGAACCCTTCATGACCACGTTGCCCCTGAAGGGCAATAAATGAGCGCCTCCTCTCCTCTTGCTAAACCCAATTGTCTTTCAAAGGCTTCATTAGAGAACCGAGCCTCCACTTGAACCTCTGCAACGTGCAGATCACGGAGGGCCGCCGGTCTCGTGGCTATTGTAAGTGAAGGACCTCTAACGCAGTAATGTTTGGACTGTTTTAAACCGTTAGCTAACAAGTAAACCTGGACAAAGGCACACAACACCCCACTGCGCCAACTTTTTGAAGTAGAAGTTTACATCTAAACCTCTTTCTAACTGCTATATGCACACTTGCTGTGTGTTTTGCCGCATTTGTGTTTGTCCGTGTGCGTCAGACAGTATTCATGCAAATGATCTTTGGCTTTTTTCTGAAGGGCCCCAGTGCCAGTAGGTGGGGTTGTAAACATGAGAAATGGAGCAGTCAGTCAGTTATTTCTGTTGATGCCGTTTGCACAGCGCGACTTTGGAAACTATTAGTCGCCGACAGGTAGCCGCAGAACCATTTGCACGATGGAGCCGTTTGAACAGTGACAGCATCAGAAGAAACAGGCCGGGATGCCGCACGGACGACGAAATGCACACACACTCACACACCGGACCGCAGAGTCTGTGCATCAGCACTTAATAAAAAAGGCTGGTGGAAAGTGGAATTTCTCAGCCTGACAACATGCACATGCTGTTAAAACTGCCTGCAGTAGTCCAGCAATTTGGCAAACTTCATCCAATGGTGAATGAGTGAACGTGTTTTCTGCGGGTCTGTGTGCAGAGGTTGGCCTCGCCTGCTCCATTATCCTGCTGGAAAACGGTTGCAGCCAACTTCTCCCTAATGGTCCCTCTTAGTTTCTCATGTGTGAAGACTTTCCCCGTTCACTCACTTCGCTCCTGCCTAATCTGCACATTTCCAAAAATGGCAGGAAACTCATGAATCTTAATGATCTCAGCTGCTCCATGAAATGGAGACCGTGTCCTCTAAATGAATGCTTCTGCTCTGCCGTCCTTCAGGATGCTGCCTACGTTCCTCCACACTTCTTTTGTTGTTGCGCCTATTGTCTTTTTAAGCTGGGCTGGTTAAGCCAGGTATGCCTCTGTTAATGGTGATTAGGAGGCATAATGACCAAGAGTTGACATAACCTTTTGTTTGACGCATTGGTGTGCAAAGCCATTTCTATTCTTAATTAGTGGCTTTAAGCAAAGCGCCTATGATTAGGTAGGACATGTGGGAGGAGGTCACAAAGAAGTCTGAGAAGCAGACATTGACCTGTTTTCACATTTATATTACGACTAGAGGTAGTTCAAAGATATGAAATTAATCTCAACTGACCTTGGTCAAAAACAAATAGTATTACATTGTTATCTCTGATAGCGACTCCCCATTCATGCCTTTTCTCGTATCCTCATTATCCTCTGGCGATAAACGTTTGACATATTACCCTCCTCCTCGTCTGCTGGAAAGAAACCCACAGAAACCCAGTAATTTGATACTAATTTAATATAATTGATTCTGATTCCAACCTTCAGTCTGTTCATAACATAAACCAGGAAACGTCAAAATTAATTGGCAGCCTCCGTGAGGTAATCACAACAGCTCTAATGACTGCTGTTCACTTCAGTGAGATGAATATCGCTTAAAAGTCACAGAGCAAAGATACGGCTCACTTCTGTAACGTCCCTACAGCAACAGAGTGAAAGCTGGATGACGGCTGGGCCCCTGTTCATAAAATGTGGAAGGGTTTAAAGGGATAAAGACACAAACATAGAAAAACCAAGATCCTGATTCGTGCATGAAAGGAAAACAGCACACCGTCCTCGGATAAAAACGGTGCATTTCAGGCGGGTGGTGTTTCCCTGTGTGACCAGCATGCGGCGCTGCTGTCAAGACGATGGCGACTGAGCCTCGAACAGAGCGGGTGGTTCACAAGGAAGGACATGGTAGGAGCAGATGGGGAGGAGTGGGATCCCGATTGAATTCTTCTTTTCCCTTTTGTCACCAAGTGAAAACTTGTAGTGGCACCAGGGAAAGAATGGACTTGTACAGGTCCAGGGAACCAACATCCAACCGGAAACTCATGAGAAGACAAAAAAACACGACAAATTTCCCAGGAGAACGGTTAGGTGGGGGTGGAGGCATCTCAGGCATCTCACAAGGTTTTTACATCTGCTTGGTGCCTTTGGAGGCCCCAAAAGAGGCTGGTGGGGAAAACAGGGGGGGGGGGGGGGGGGGGGGGGGGGGGGTCCTATTGTACAAGCGCCCAGAGAGAGAGAAAGCAGGTGTTGTGTCACAGGGCGGTGCAGTGCATTGTGGGAGTGCATTGAGGTGCAGTGGTGTTGCCATGGTGACAGGCGCCGACGATCAGTCTTGGTAGTAGGCGCGACCGAATGCAAATCAGCTCACGCTACCTCCACTCTAATCTTCACCGCCAGGGCAACGGGACAACATCTGACCCCCAGCCGGTGCTCGGGGGTCTGCACGGCATGCAGAGGAAGCAGCTTCGAGAACCCGAGAGCGGCTCGGGGGGGATTTCACGCAGGAAGGGGAATGCAGGATTTAGCTTAGCTTCAGCGGGAGAGTGGTTGGTCTGGGGGTGGGCATGGGCGGATGAGGCAGTGGGGGGGTGGAGGGGGTAAAGGGTGGAGGGGTTCTGTATGACATTTTGAAATATTTCAAAAGGTTCCTACTCACCAGACAGCTGTTGGACCCCCGGCTGGTCATGTGTGCTTAACAACTGGCTCTGAATTGTCTCCACTACTCGCTTAAATCGCCGACTGGGACCTAAACACAGTGGCACAAGCGGGAAATATTTGTCGCCTTACAATCTACAGGTAGCAGCAAGAAGGCAGACCGAGTGCGTGGCAGCTGTAGGGATGTATCAATTAGAGAAAAAAAAAAGAAAGGAATAAGGGTGGGGACAGTGTGAGCTGCAAAGAGCGTGGGATGATAAATGGAGGTCAGAGAGGGCTGTACCAGTAAGCCCCTGCTGTATACAGTAGGTGACAGAGTGCCACTATTACACCCACTTCAGAGAAAAAGAGAGAGAATGCATGTGTTTCTGCAAGATTAAGAGTGCACGCGCAGCTCATAATCTTGCATAGCCAGACCTCATCGTGTTACGCTACGGGAGTTTGGGGAAGGGGAGGGCGGGGAGGGAGGGGGGGGGGGGGGGTCTTATCGAAGCATCGCGGATTGCTGGAAATTTAAAAAACCGCAGGCAAACATTCTGTCTGGCAGTGAGATTGAGACACCCACATTTGAAAGCACAACTTGCCAACTGGAACTTAGATTCTAAGTTCTGAGTGTGGCAGCATCCCACTCGACACGAAAGCGATACTTTTCCACACTTATTAAAGTGACTTGACTTGAGGGAGTTTATGTCCTCGCTGAGTCGGATTAGACAGAATACTGTTCATTCAACATGTCACAAGAGAAAGGCCCCAAGTTTGAACATGAGCCTTTCTGTCCATTAACAATGGAATCAAATAACTCCAATTTAAGGCATGCTGCTCCAGTAAAAAGCAAAAAAACAAAGCAAGGGGTCTTGAATTATTTTACACGTGTACTTTCTCTCACTGAGTGGAAAACAGTGCACGGGGCCCAGTGGAAGCAGGATTACCGGGTACGGAAAATGAGGGTGACAAGCTTTGCGCGTGACAAGAGTGTTCCGACCTGAGAGCAGGGTGAAGGTGACAGAGTAGATGCCATTCTCCTTCGTGGCAGCGGTGCTCTCCGTGTAGGTGATATCCACCTGGAATTTGACCGGCTTCTGGAAGACTGTCGGGCCGGCTGTGGACTTGTATTCTGCCCGGAAACTGGTCTGGGAGATCACACTGTGGCTCAGGCTGGGGATCTGGGCGGGGGAAAAAGGTGATGTGAGTATAGGCAAAAGGACAAAGAAGGCAAAGTTGGGGATAAAAAGTAGGTGGTGAAAAAAGGAGCATAGTGGGATTATACAGAGGAGATCTTTCTCCCACACCCAGCAAATTACTGGTGAAAAAAACCCCTCATTAGAATACCCTTCACATGCTATGTTGAAACTCTGAGGAGATTAATGCCTCTGAGAGTAGCCACACGTGCAAGGGAGATTTAAGCTAATGCAATCTTGAGTCATCCAACAACATTGCACTCTCCGACCAGAAATGAATTTGTATGCCCAATGAACAGGTGAACTCTGAAATAGTCATGTTTCGCCAAAGTGCGGGAGAGGGTTTGACATTCCATTAATATAAATGTGCTGAGAGGTATAATTCCACCAATTCAGGTGCCAATCTCCCGTCTGCAATCCCAGCTACTAAAACCCAAAGGGGGAAAAGAGCTCCAGATGGGTAAACTGATTTAACATAGACCTGCACTGGCAGAGTTTGCATTGACTTAGACTTTGTTACATTTAACTGGGGTGAGGACGGGTTTTGTTCAATTATGTACACTGAATATCAACTACTACTGCTGGGCGTTTGTTGATAAAGGTGCTGCCGCGCTTACCGGGGAACCCTGGTGTTGCCTCCATCCCTGCCTGTATTTATAAGTCCACATTGTAGGTGCCCCTCCACACAAAGCTACAATTCACACTATCTCTCAATTCCTCACAAACACACACATCTAAATATACACACAAACACACACACACACACACACACACACACACACACATGCTCAATAAACGGTATAAAGAGGAGAGCATCTATATGCTAATGATCAATGCTCTCAGTTGATTTTCTTTTGACCTCAACTGAGTCTGCAGTCGGAGAGAAAATAGAAGCACTGAAAAGCAGTTTACTGAATTGCTACATAAATCAGAAGCATGTTAGCAAACACTCAAGAGCGCATTGCCAATCGCCGGTGCCCTTAGAAAAGGCGATGTCCTGCGGCAGAAGGCAGATGCACAGGGTGTACCGTTTCATGCATGCATATTCAGATTTCCAAAGAGGAGTTGGGGCGCGAGGATCAGCAGGGAGTGGAGGCGGGGACAAAGTAAGGAGTCAAGTATCCCACACGTACCGAGAGAAAGGCTTGAACAATGTCGGCCTTGATGGAGCTGAGAGGCTTGTCTTTGATGACAATGAATATCTGCTCTTCTTTCTCCAGGCTGATGAAGTTACCAAACCAGGACTTTTTGGCAAGTCTGTAGGTAAAAGACAGGAAAAAGAAACAGTTTGTCCGCAATACATTTACAACACATGGTTGTGCCTATTAGAGAGCGTTGGTCTTCCTTCCTTTTTTACTTCCCGGTTAAAACCAACCCATCAAACAATCCATCTGACTAAGTAAGAATGATGAAAATATCTCTATAGCTCTGGGGTAAAGGA
The DNA here is from genome assembly GCA_021346845.1 of Apeltes quadracus. Taxonomy (NCBI): domain Eukaryota; kingdom Metazoa; phylum Chordata; class Actinopteri; order Perciformes; family Gasterosteidae; genus Apeltes; species Apeltes quadracus. Next base: position 8,031,449 of record CM037935.1, read on the forward strand.
AACCAGGATACCCTTCAGGGAAATAAGAGCAACGTGCAGTGGGGATACGTTTAATGAAACCTCTCCCTCTGTGCAACCCGAGTTTCTGTTAATATATGTATGTGTGGGAAAGAGATAACTGAGCCTCTATGTGAACGAAACTCTTGGTCCACAAGGAGAGAAGGAGATTAATTCACTACTGGCCCAAGTGTGCTTGCATCCACTAATAAGCCATATGGACTCCTGCTTTGTGGCATATTAACATTTCTGATTCTTGAAGATGTTGATGGGTTTCCTACCCCACTCCCCCATAAATAAATACTTCTGTAATATCGCCATGTTTGCAGCTGAATTAAGGGCCACACTGTCTATTAAAATGATCCTTTCCAGCTATCCCTCCAACACCTTCCTGCCAGGATGTTCCTCTCAGCCAGGTAGAAACGGCCAAGCCAGGGAAGCCAGCGAACCAAACAGGCATATCTAGGCCAACCCAGAGTTATCAGGCCCCTGGGAGTTCAGCAACATCACACAGGCTACCTTATAAGCAACCCAATGCCTCCTGCTACGGTGCTGCTTCTCCAGCCCGGACTAGACCGGAGGTCATTACAGAAAACTCAGCAGCCCAAAAATCAAACATTCATGGATGTAATACTTTCCAAATCATCCTGCTATCAAGAACCAGCCTTTTGGAGCCAATGGCCGAGTGGCTGACAGCGCATGCATGTGGTGGTGCAGTATCTACTCACTCGGGGGAAGACTCTGGTGTGAGGCTGGACATTTCCTCTTGTGTGGGAACTGTCAAAGCAAGGTCAAAGTTCAGAGGCAAAATCAAATGGCTCACAGAAAGATTGCAAGCGGACGGCTCCGGTGGGTGAAGTTCCAATTTTAGCGTTGACCAATGGAAATGTAAAGCCATCACCTTGAAGTTTCCTGCGGTGGAAGCGTGGCGAGCCCAGGAAGCTGTTTTTGATGGAGTTGAGGCGTGTCCTCCAAGGCATGCCTCCGATAGAAGGGCTGGGGGGCGGCGTGGGGGTGGGGGTCCCGGCCGGGCTGTCCTTGGGAGTGTGCACCGGGGTGCCCTTGGGAGTGGGGAGGGGACTGCCTCGAGGGGAGGGGTGGGGGGTGACCTGTATGAGCGGGATAGATTTGGACGGGTGGTCAGTGAACGCAGAGGCCGACGGCGCCACCGGGTGGAAGTGGTGCAACCGGATGGGCGACAGGGGCACCGGCCCGTTGAAGGGCACCGAGAGCTGGGGGCTGGCGGCAAAGTGGCAGCGCCGCACCTGGGGGCTGTTTGGGAATGGAGCACTGGAGACGGAGGACGGGGAGAAGGGGGAGGACGGGGAGGAAGGAGACGTCGGGGTCGGGGGCACAGACGCAGAGGGCGGCTGCGCTGGCAGCTGGCAGGGAGTCGAGGGCTCGGATTTGGCTGCGGATGCTGGACCCGAAGTTTCAGGAAGCGGGTTGGACAGTGTGGCCTGAAGGGGCTTCGGGACCACTTTGGGCTTAGTGGGGAGTGTCTGCGTCTTGTTGAGCGCTACCGGCAGGGGCTCACTGCTCGGGGCAAGCGAGTTGGGGGTGGATATGCGAGGCCCTGTTCGATTCGGGGCGGGCTCAGGTGATGGGCCGGGGCTTGTGCTCGGGGACTGAGGCAGGTCTGGGGACTGAGGCGGGACACAGAACTTTCGGACAGGCTGGAGTAAGAGGACATAGTGTGAAGACACCCGGCACGACACAGCCAAGGGCGGGGCAGGTGGGGAAGGAGAAGAAAAATGAGCAAAACAGACAGGGACACGTGCAGGCAGACAAGCACATAGATAAAGAAAGTGTACCGAAGCAAACAAAACACATCCAGAAGAGGGAGGCAGGCAAGGAATATAGAGGAAGGTAAGATGTGTGCATACACGGGAGAGATGGAGGCATTGACAGAGAGGAAGGCAGAAAAGAAAGAAACATGCAGTTAGACCATTCAGTGACTCATGCTAAAAGAAAACAGAAATTAGGTTGGAACAACAAAAACAGGCAGATATAGACATAATTAAAAGAACAGACATACAAGTAAAAATGCATGCAGGGCAACGCTGGCAGCGAAAAGCGAGCAGACATGTGTGAGAGACAAAAAGACCAGCTGTGAAGACAATTTGCCATCAATTTGGCATCTCTGCTGTGAGGTTTAGTGATCGGTTTTATTTGTAATTGTAAAATTGCAATGATTCAGCACTGATGAATCTCCCTTTAAATCTGAGAAAACTCACCCACACAAAGCCTCTCAATGAGAGCACAATCCAGGCTTTGCGAGGTCAAAGAAATCTATTTCCCTTTCAGATCAGCCCGACAGAACCTGTGTGTCACGAGGAGCTCGTTTTAGGATCTTGGCTAATCCCATTCCTTCTCAGGTTAGTCAGCTAGAAAAGTGTACCACAAGCTCCCCAGCTCTGGGCAAGAAAAGTTGATTTTGTAAAGAATTCCTGGAGCTGTATTTCCTTAAAGCTCAAACGCAGAAGCATGAATAATACGCAGAGAGAGAGAAGAAGCTTTTAGGGGGAAGGTATGGCAGTTTAACGTCCACCGAGGAAGGGCATCGGTATATTATGCTTTGAGTTAACGAAAAAGACACATGTCAAGTCTGCGGAAACTCCAGAAAAACAGGTGTGTGTTTGAAAGTACATAGAGGGTCACGACTTACCCGGGGGCTGCTGAGGGGGCTGGTAGAGAGGCCAGAGGAGGCACCACTAATAGAGCGAGACCTGTGGCACACAGGGGCAGAGGGGATTTGAGCGATCAACATGTGTACTTGTTACACGTTTCAGGAGACACGGGTGGAGCCGAGAGCTTGGAGGTTACATGTTGAACACAGTCAGAAAGCACCACAGTATATGCCACTATCATACCAATCTCAGGTGCTATCAACACATCATCTATTCACACGAAAACACAGGAAGAACACAGAGTGGACGACGTACAATGCCAGCAGCCACCAGCAGCACTTGGTATTAGACGAATTAAGGTTAAACTTTGTTCTCAAAAATGCTGCAGCTTCTCCTGCAAATGTATGCCGCTCGTAAAGTTAACACAAATTTCATTTACACTTACATTTGTCCTTTTACCGACTGACTGGCAACAAACCGCAGTGTGACGTCAGAACCTTTACTGACCCGCCGACAAACCAGCGGTCTGCTGTCGTTTTATTTGGTCGAATGTTCAATTTTGACATGAAGTTCATTGATGTTGGCTTTAGGAGTGGCCTAAAGTCTGCTAACATGCTACACGTTTTAGCCTTAGCGCTGGATCAGTAGGAAAATCTTGATGGAGGAAATGAAGTGAGACACTTGGTTGAGGGCCATTTGTCATGTTTTTCTTTTCCCCTGCAGATGCCGTCAATAACCCCTATGAGCAGAGGCCTGCTCAGAAACGAACAATCACAGGACAATCTGTCTTTATCAAGGGCCCACGCACACATGTACACGCACGTACACACAAAAACAGAGCCTGTCAACACTTGGAAACACCAGCTGCTCGCTGTCACAACACTGTTCCTTTTTGTCATTCAATCTAACAATAACACCCCCCCACCCCCCTCTTCCCTCTCTATTAGCGTTGATGCATTAGAGAACATGTGCCCGAGCCAACAGATCGTTTGTCTCTCTGAAAGGATAAAGACAACTACTTTTTTTTTTTCCCCAACTTGCTCGGTCGTAGCAGAAGACCTCACGGACAAATGTGGCGGGAGGACGGGGGCGGGGGCGGGCGGGGGGTGCTAGGTGCGATGGGCGAAGGCATGAAAGAATGAAGATGGCGAGGGAGGGGTAGAGAAATACAGACTGATGGTCATTCCTGAAGCTGGAGCTTTCTCACAGGACCACGGAGGCATCCACACGTGTTGTCATGACAACAAGCCCGGATTAGGATCAATGTGTATCGGCCTCCTAAAAAGGTACGATCACTTATTTGGGTTCAGTCAAGCATCTCCCATTGGCAGTTAAATTACAACCACAAGAGATAAGCGACACTAGAACAGGAATATTACTCCCGAGAGACCCAGACGCACACACAGAACAGATGGGAGGCAACAGCTACAAGGAGAGCCAGCAAAATATAGAAACACCCACTCTCGGGTTATTTTTGCAATTCTCCCACTACCCCTTCTGTGAGTGTATTCATTGCACACACTCATGCACTCATGAGTAAGGCATGCCGAGACCATGTTGACTAGGATTTTGAATTAAAGAGAACAGTCGACTAGACGGTTGCTATCGTTTGCACTTTGAGTCCCATGGCCCACTTTGACATGCAAACTGTTGCTCACTAGCGTGCCTAGTGCACAGGCAGTTCATCTAAACATGGACAAAGCACAGCGTTGTTCAAATGATTAAGTCAATTCCCGCATATTGATTTGACAGGCACAATTATTCATTTAGTATTTTTGACTGAATAACATGAATTAACATTTCAAATGCAGAAATAGTCAAGAGTCATTTTCCATGGCTTAACTGCAACTTAAACTTAACTTTACACCACTGGTGGCCTCCAACAATTTAATTGTTATTCCAATCTCAAAGGGATTCCTCCTGGAAATAATATACATACATGTCAGTTTAAAGGTGTATGTGTGTGGCCACTCATTCATATCTTTCTATTATCCATGTCGAACTCGAGAGTCCCTATTCCCATAGCCTGTTTTGGAATGAAGCCCATGTCCTCAGTCTGTGATGATCGGCTGTGTCAGAGACCCATCCAAAGCACTTGTGGGGGTCTAATGTTGGTCTCTGTTGGATGGAACAAGTACAAAATGTTCTGGGACGAGGGCATGGACTGAAATAAAACAAAAAAAGGAAAGAAACATGCAATGGATGGTGTCAGGAGTGAAACAAACCACACTGGTCACACCAAAACACAAGGCTACTGCTCTGATGGTGTGATTTGAGTTTCACTTTGTCTCTCTCTCCGTCTCCTGTACCGACTGCCAACAGAGTTACATTCACAGAGTGGATAAAAAAAAAAATCAACACATTTGATTTTATTGGGCCCTTGCAACTACCCTGAGAAACTGTGCATTAAATTCAGAGCTCAGACACCTGATGTTGGGATCAGTGGTAAAGCTCTGCATGTGTGCTCAGTCGAGCCCCTTGAATAAATAAGAGTCAATAATTAGCACGAGAGCCCGACTTATTAAGATGCCTCCGACTAACCCAACCAATTCAAACATCATGAAGCAACTAGAGCGGAACTGTAAAGAGAGAAAAAAAAAATCTATTGATATTCTCTTCCTCGCACTGCAGCACTTTTCCATATTTCATTTCCATATCATTAACCTCCCTTCATTTCTCCTTAATTCTGTGGGATTTCTTGTGCTTTTGAGTTTGGCTGAAAATGTCTTTTAAGGATATTTTTGGATAGATAAAAAGAAGGAAATGGCCAGCAACAACGTTTCTAAGTGACTTTCTCAGCAACGTTACTGCATTTATCCCAAATCTATTCAACTATACTTCATAGAAGCAGTCAAATCACCAATCACATGTAAGAAAAAGGTGCATGTGTTTTTGATCGGTTTATTACCGCCAACATCAGGCATGTGACGCAAAATGCTGGATAGGGACGGGCATTTTTGTTGAGTAATTTTAGATAAACCCGGTTTGCCCCTCTTCCATCATTTGCGCTGGTTGAAAAGTATCCTGTCAAAACACGTCTCAAAGTCAGCCCCCCTCTCTGGCACCCTCTGATCTAAAGTTCTACGAATCGTCTGTGCTGTCGACTAAAGTTTGCTATGGAGGAAAGATAAGGGGAGGTTCAGAGAGTCAATCAATCAATGGACGCTATTTCGCTACATATGTGCTTCCACGACGCCATCGCCTGTGAACACACACACACACACGAGCGTGCACAGGATCAAAGAAAGGCAAAAAAAGTTTTACAGAGGCTTTGTTACCAACAACCCCCCCCCCCCCCCCTCCCCTTCCCCCCTCCCCCCCTCGCTTCCCTGATCAGCTTGGGAGCAACATAAAGCAATATTTGATGTGGAGGCCAACCGATAGAAAGCTAGACAGGGAAAGACTAGCAGCCTTTCCACATTAGCATAGATATTCCATACCAGCAGGCGAGGGAGGGGGCTCATTTGGGACTAAAGGTCAGAGAGAGATGAGATGCGAAAGAGAAGGGAGGAGCCCGTGAAAGATTTAGGTGCAGGACTAAAAAACAGGTTTAATGTAGCAGGGAGGAAAGATGTAGCGCAGCTTTTTAAATTGACTCCCAATGTATGAAGGAGCCAAAGAAACCTCCTGTGCATCAGATGACTTTTTATTGAGATTTGAACACCTAAAAGGTCCTGTTTTTCCAGTGTCCTACATGATGTTTGCTCTTCAGTGGTGTATGCTTTTTTGACCCGGTGTTTTCTCTTTTGGAAAGCAGTTTAGAATGCTTGAAAATGTCATTGCGGACCGGCTCATTTGGAGATAATTGCCTTGGCTGAAACAGATGAGTCAGAGCTCTAAAATAACGCAACCTTTAAATGAAGAAGAAAAAAAAAAGACTGGGATCGCCTGAAGGGATGAAGGCGCGAGAAGAGGCGATGAAACACGGGAAGATGAATGTTAAAGTAAAAATTCATAGGCACCAGAGGACAGGAAGAACGTGTTTAGAGGAGCGCTTGAATTTGATTTAAAAGTTCTGAAGTGGATTCCCTCACTGAAATGAGGCGGGAAATAAATTCACTTTTTTTTTGTTGACAAAGCGCTATAATGAAAAGTTATTAATGCACCTGACATTTGGATGAATATTCAATTTTTTTTTGCTATTGAATATATGCTCTTGCTGCCTCTGCATTTATGTCCCATACCTCGGAAAGCTTTTTCCAGCACTCCACCAAATATGCTGATCATTAGGCAGATCAGGTTATCACTCCCTTAGATTCAATCTCACCCGCTGTCACAAATGTCATTGCCTCTGAGCAGAAATATGTCGTGTGATGATACATTGGCTGTTGAAATAAGATGGGGAAATATATTTTAAATCAGTCTGCTGTGCCTCGTGGGGGTGCGGTTGTAGCTCGACTTCAACGTTTCTCAAATAGATAAATGGGGAAATGTTCTGCATCCGGAGAAAGTGGGGCACGGTATGGAGGAACTGATTATCAATGCGTGGAGATAATGAAAAGGAGATAATTGAGGAAACTCCAGAAAAAGTGAGGTTGCAGAAATGAAGGCTGTGAAATTCGAATGCGCTGTTTTACTCCATTTGGCAAATTAAGTCAATTGAGAGAGTCACGTCAAATTCTAACAACTGGAGATGACTTATTGATTTATTAAACTGATGAAGCCGCCCCATTCTGCGTTCATCCCCATGTAAACAAAGCCTTCCCTCAACAGGAAGCAGCGCTGCATGTCTCTGTGCCGTGCATGGTGAACGTGTGAGGGCGTGAGTGGCAGGTGAATACCTTTCTTCTTTGCGGCATTTTGTACCGGCGTCAGGAATATCCAAGCTTTTTCTGTACATTGATATACTACGGCGAGACGGGAGACAAAGCGGGCAGAGGGTCAGTCTCTGTGGATGTTTGTCTACAATCTAGAAGCGAGACTCGCTGTCAGACTACCACCGGGCTACGAGATCCTCCACACACACTCGCACCCACGACACACACAAAGCGACTACATCTCAATCGCCATTTGTTCGTTAGAAAATTGTATAGATGTTTTCTGTTCACCTCCACGCGTACCTCTGTCCGTGCTGTGTCATGTCGATAGCCCTCCTCGCCGGTACGGGTGAGCCTCCGTCTGTGACGCTGAGGACCTCCATGGACTTCCTCTCCGGTCTCCTCTTGCCATGGCGGTTCAACATGGGGGAGTCCACGCGCTTCTTTGGGGGATCTGCGCCAATCAACCAAACATGATGCCTCGGCCCGTTAGCCAGCGTTTTTTGTGTGTGTGTGTACGTGTGTGTGAGTGTTTAAGTGATGTTTGGAGCTGATCATATTGGCACGTTAACTAATAGCGAATAAGCGATGGTTTCCCCTTCGACACTGAACTAAAGGCCACTGTATTGACTATCAAATAACTGAAGAGGGAGTCTACAAATCAGATTGTCCGTGTCTGCCAGCACACATACAAACGCACGCACACACTCCCCCTCTTACAGTGCTCGTGTTGTCAGGAAATAACTCCAGTAGAAGTCTAAGTAGAGCACTTTGTCGCCGCTCAGATCTCCGTGGGTGGAAATCTGTTCTGCATTGCAGTGCACGAATAGAAGAATACCTTTTTATGAGGAGTTATTATTTGTCGCAGACGACAGTTTTTCAAATTTGGCCAATTGAAATATAATAACAGAAATTCATTGAAAAATATTTCTAGCGGAGAACAAATCCACCCCTGTTGGGGTGGTTTATCCAATTTCTTCTGAACGGGGGAGACTTTGCAGAAGGGTTCAGATATTAGAAGCATATGGTTTTACCTTGAAGTGCTTATTTTTGACTAAATTGGCTTTGTCTGTGCAGCTGTCTCTCCAACAACAAGATGGAAACTACTCACAGATGTGTTGAGTGACTTTCACCTGCCATGAACTTTTCATAAACCTCTGTTTTTTTAAACCATATTCTATTACGTTACGATCTTCATCTGTGGTCGTGTCTTCGGTCCGAGACTCACCAATCTCGTTGCGAGGTGGTAGGTTCTGGTCCTCCTGACTGGGATACCGTTCCTTACGGTCCAGTAACAGGAAGTAGATCATCTTTTCTTGGTTGTCACTGCAAAGATGAGACAATTAGATTGTCTACTGAGACATATGGGGGAACTGGATAATTTCCAACACAAAAAGATGAGTAAGGCATCAGTGTACACACATTCATTAAACTCATTCATTCTCAGTCATTAAACTGCAACTAGTACTGCAATTAAAACCCTTTAATCGTGTTGGTTTCTTTGTGAAACTGCCACTAGAAAGTATCAAAACATTATGAGTTCATCGTTGACATCTTCTACAAATCAGGAAGCCTAATATCTTTAGCCTGAGGGCAATACTTTCTATGCAAAAGGCCCAGGGACTGGTTGTCTGTAATAAAGACAGATTGGAAAGCAGTAGGAGTCTAAGAGACAAGAACCTGCAACTTCAGCTAAAATTAACCAAGCAAAGGGAGATAGAGACCACAGATTTCCATCCAGTCCAGAACTATTATGTGATGCTCCCAGGAGATCAGAGGCAAACAGAAGAGATTGGGGGGGGAGCAGAAAGCGATAAGAGTAATGCTCATTTATTATTAAATTAAAGAGACCAGAAAAATGTAAAACAGAGGCCAAGGAGATGGAAGATCTATCTGTCCATTTTGATAAAAAATTATATATATATATATATATATGTAACTCTAGAGCAAGTAGTTTCAGTATAAATGTAAAAATACATCTAACCCATCCATAAACAATGGGACTGAGGGGTCCGGGTCCGGGTGCAAGCCAGCATCAGTTTGGGGTTATGTATCTAATGGCAACCTGTATAAGTGTTTGAGATAACAGTTAAGTGATCTATAGCCTTTGAGATCCAAAGGGACAGCCTCAAAAGGACTTCTCAAGAGCTGAGGGAAAAACCAAGGCCGGCTGTGCACGCAAACACCACATAACGGTCCTTCTCTCGCAGCCCCATCCTCGTCTCCCCCTCTTCAGCTGCTTTCATTTTTTATCCCCTTCTCAACACAATGTTGTACCCTTTTGCCACAACCTTCTTCACCCCACCCATTTCCCATTCCTCCCCTTTGCCCCTGCATTCACTCACTCATCTGAGAGCAGGTCTTTCAGCAGTTTGTTTTTGTCTCTGAAGCAGCCGAGGGAGTGCATGCTGTCCAGCACGTCGGGGTCGATGTCGTCTGCAGACGGGAGGCTGCGGATGGTCACCTTTCTGGGTACAGGCTGCTCTGGCTCTGGTTCGTTCTTCCCCGCTCTGGGAATGCAAAAAAAAAAAAAAATCGCAGCTAAGGATTCTAGTCAGCCGATTTTGTCCCTGCTGTGGTACTTTTGGCCGACAGACATCATTTCATACTGCTAACATTAGGGGCAAAATCACACACTACTAATAATGTGCGGTAATCAGAAGATGTAGCGTATTAAGTGATTCCGTGGTTGTTTGTCTCTTATTTTAATGTAGAGTATTTTCCCCAGGTGTAGTCATTATGCACGGAAGCTTCAGAGGGGGAACACAGGTCATCATGCAAGATGCAGACAGACGTCGAGTTGCTGGAAGGTTTCCTCCTGGTTTGTTTTCCAAACTCAGTTTTATCCTTTTACCCTTCTTCTTTCTTTCTACAAACTCTTTGGTTTCTCTGTCTAGGGACTGCACCAGCAGGAGTGTTTATCAAACATTCTACGCATCACTTTCAACAGACTCATCTTTAATATCTACAAATACACATATTAAAAACAGCCACACTATAAGTATATTTAATAAACAAACGAATTCAGTCTATGTCAAGAGCATAGACCCATCCTAACAGGGTTTATAAGGGGACTACTCATTTGAAAAGTAGCACAAATCACCAGACCCACAAAATAGATGTTCCAACATTAAGTCAAATAAAACCTCTGTGAACCCAAAACTCCAAAACATTCATGGACGCTGGATTACGGCTGTGTTGTACTGTGTTGGACTATCTAAATCTCTGGGAACACTGAAAGGTGTCTACTGGCCACCATTAGTTTAGTTTGACCTGGCGCTGTCCTTTCAGCACCACGGCCCTGCTCAGCTGCAGATAAGTTTGTTTGAATTTGTATAAAAACAACTTGAGCTTGTCTCCTCAGGTTTCCTTTATCAGTCGTGCTGCATGTTTGCGTGATCTTTTAGAAGACAACAGAAGCCATAATCTCAGGGCCGAGACAAGTGCCTGATTTATCTTTGAAATAATTGTACTTTTCTAGTTGCAAGTAAGAATGTTCTGATCATATTATTATAGCTAGGATATCAACACTTACTAACCGCAAGTAGTATAACTATGTTATGTAAAAATGTAATTAAAGAAAAATAAACATATATTAATCCCTTCTTTCCCCATTAAAAAAACCTTCAGACTGAAACAGAGTTTGCTTTGATTATACAGGAGCATTAATGCGCTTACAAGCTTTATGTTAGCTTAAAAAGGTGGAGGCAAGGGGGGTACACTGTGGGTTTCACCTCCACCACCTACTCACTTGTTTCCTCCCCCCTACTCCCTGCTCAGTAGAGCATATGCTGAACATCCTCTTTCAAGCACTACCAATTTACCCCCACATCCCAGAGAGAGTGAGAGTGGAGTCATGCCCTGCTTTTGTGTACAGGGCTGCAACTCAAAGCCATTCATCATGTAGTCGCTCCCCTAAGGTCTGCGACCCCTGCAGAACAAGCTAAGAGGGGAGCGTGGTGGAGTGAAGAGGAGGGGAGGGTTTTTAAAAGCAAGGAAAGATGCCATACTTACATGTACCATGTGTGCTTCTGGATCTGTTCTAACTGTAAAAGATATGAGAGAAAAAACGGCAGGTCAGTACACAAACAGCGTGGTGCATAAGAAAGAGAAATTTAATCTTTTTGCCCGCGTGCAGAAATGTTTGGTGCAAAATGGCTTCATTGAAACCTGAGCTTACCGGCTTAATGGATTCGCAATAGAACAACACGGCTGGATTGAATGGTTGAAGTAAATAATGAGGCTGTCAAATATTAATACTGCCAATGGGAAGAATAAAACCTATTGAGAAAAAGAGCGGCGCAGCAGGAGCGTTACAGAGGTGGTACTACTGAGCTATGAACAAAGAACACTATCTCCCTCACACAGGCTGCTGACCTTGCAAAGCCCAGGGGTCAGAAGGGAATCTCCCATTCTCATTCTCCTACCGCCGCTCTCACTCACACAAACGCACACACTTGTAATGTGACCACTGTCAACAGGGTATTTTGCCAACAAAGAAAAAGCAGAAAGAGACAGAAACAGTGAACAAGGGAAGGTGTCTGTTAGAGTGACACCACAGTGTTTCAACTGCCCACAGAGGAAAACCCGATCAATGTCACTGTCAGGCCGTTTTAATTTGCTCCTGCTGCCGTTTCGGGAACCCTGAGAGAAACAGTACAGCAGCTCTAATTATTGTCACTTATTCAGAGGCATAGTCCTTGGGTATGTGTCTCCATCAATGTCTCAATGTTTCCACCGTTCCCGCAGGATTACTCCCTGTGCTCCAGTACTGATAAATGCCTTCACGTGATATTAGCGCAATCACAGACCAGGGTTACTGACTGCAGGTACATCGCCTGTGCTTCCGTAGAGGTCGTGGTGGTGTTGACGGAAAAACCCTGCCTGTCAGATACATGCCAGTGGGTGACCTGCCCCCACTTTTATTAAAGGCCTGGAGGCAAGAGACTGATATCACACGCGGGGTTGAAAGGGATGCTGTTCAAAATTCAGCATCACGTCAATCAGTCTCGATGTGATGCTACCAATTCCAGGTGCTTTCGCTCAAGCAGAGGGGAATGCTGCTCTAACAGTGGTTTGCCTAGGCATGAGTATGCGTTCAGGTACGTTGGTATGTGTAGGCTGCATTAATCCTTTTTCATGCAACTTCTGTATGCAGGTCTGCTAAGTATGCACGAGTCAATAGAGCCATTTCACAAACTGTACGTGTGCTGTCGGCCAGTATTGGGTTTACTGTGGTAATACACCTAAGCTTTGCAGTCTGTGTACGTTTTCAGTGTCTTTATTTGGATTTTATCCAGTGGCATTGTCAGGAAAAAGCCATGTATTTTATTTTGATCTACCCCGCCGTTACATTGCGGGTACGAAAGGAGGGTTGCGACTGAGACGATCCTTCAGTTAAGGGAAATGTGGAAACAGGTATTCAGCCAGAGCAAACCCAAGCACCAGGGGTGTGATCCAGTGGGTACTGCCTCGACTCTGCTGGATCAGAAAAGAGTGACTCACGATCATCGCCTCTCAAGATACAATAAAGACAGGATACGAGCCGTTCCACATGCCCAGTTCAACACATTGAAGCTTGTTACATAACAAAAAGAACACTGTACGGTTTTCACCTTAGGTTTTTCACATACTATATTCATATATCTCACACAATGCACCTTTCTGGCTGGCTGTTCAATAGCAAATTAGTTACCCACTTCTTTTTTGTGTAGCTCAAATGTTTTTATTTGTCTTTTCTTAGCATTTGAGTCGGTTGTACCACATAAAAGAAGTACACCTCCTTAAAATGTAAGCAGCCCATCTTAACAGACTGCCTGAGTGGTTAACTACAGTGTAATTTCCCAGTTACACCAAAAACCACGTGCCTCCATTATTTTCATTTTAACAACATCTGCACTTAATCTGTGCCGCCCCTGTGATTATAGCATATGCCTGTGGTGTTCTTTAATATAATAGGCTACCACTCATCTTCATTACCCAGGGATCACCAGGGCGCTGATCTTTCCGAGGGGACTGTGCTAATTTCAATACGGAAGATGACACTGTGTTAAGACCGTATGGGGCCCACGGAAAACAGCCTGGATACGTGCCCTCCCACTCAAGACTCTTCGGGGACCTTGGCTCTGTGCGTGTGCACCTGTGTCAATCTACTAGAGAAATGTAATCAACCGGAGGTGACAGCCACAGACTGTGTCAGACATACTGAAACACAGCCAGTAGTTGCGCTGTGATTACCTTATCGATTAGATTCAACAAGCTACAGCCCACATCATTATGAAAGAGAATCCTTAGCAAAAGAACGGCACGGTCTCAAAGATGTCCCCTCCCCCCCCCTGGGCGTAGCTGTCATCTGTCGACTACGCTCAATCGAACGTGGCTATTTGACGTTCTGTGAGGTTGCGTCACTTCCCCAGCGCTCCGTTCGGAGCCGCTGTGAACAAGCGGCGGCGTCGTGGATGTAGCGGATTTCTTAATGGAATCTCGGTATTATATATTATAAGTATGCAGGCCTTTGTCGAGGACAGCGCCGCAGGCTGCTGGACATATCTTGTGCTCTCGTCACGCAGAGAAAACAGCAAAGTACAGTACACCAAATAGGCTTGGTCGCTCAAGTTACCGCTTTGGCATTGTCTCATGTAGTATAGCGAAAGAATGCAGAAGTCAAGCATCATCATCCACTTTGAAGCATGAAAACTGCCTTCCTTAAATGCACCGATTCAACAAAATTCATGTCCTGCACCTTCAAATCCAAGATTAGCAACTAGGGCTGTCAAAGTTAATCGTGTTAATCTAAACCATTTTTGTGGCCTGGATTAATGCAATCAAATATTTTAACAGCAGTTTTTCAGCGCAACTTTGTTTACTTGCGGTGTGCGTTGACCCCTGACACGAACCCGCTGCGTGTCTGCAGGTAGTTCGATCGGACAGACAGAGACGGTATTTGAAGATGGAGGGAGCTTTTTTTAAGTCTCAACATCTTCCGGTCACCTTGCCATGTTGATCAGTTGCTGTTTGGTAATGGAGGGGCTCGCGGAGAAGACTAAACCGTGCAGAGAAAGAACACACAGCGGTCCCTCTCCAATTCAACGCCTACACTTGAGGACGAACTCAGACAGAATAAACGTTATGGGGAACCCTGATGAGGGAAGCAAAGAGAAAACCAAGAAAAAGATGGCTAGCTGTGTCGCCTTGTCCCAAAGTTGGAAACTATTTATTTAAAATAGAATTGGATGTGGTCGTTTGAAGGTTTCCCTAAATTGCTTAAAGCGTGAAAAACAGCGCAAGACCAAACGCACACAGAAAAATGGGAACATAATCAAACGGTGTGCTATCATCCAGTCCCCTTCAAATTACCGTTAGTCTTTTGGTGGCATCCACTTCAATCATGCCGCGGAGGAGGTTCTGACAGTCTGGAGGGATGAAGTGTGGCATGTGAAAAACTCCCAACTTCACTTTCTCTAGCAGATTCCTCAGGTTGTCGTCATCAAACGGCAGGGCACCCTGCAGAGATGTATGAAAAGAACAGAGAGTCAGGACGGGGAAAATAAATTGGAAAGGGCGAAGAAGTAGAAACTTAATTAGAGAAGAAAGTGTTTGCTCTTGTTTAGAGACCTCAGTATTAGAACAGAAAATAAGCTTGCAAAGGAAAAATAAAACCATATTTGAAGTCTAAATCCTGCACAAATTAAAGAAACGAACAATTATTCTTCCCTCAGCCACAAGGAAACATGAATAATAAAAAGCAGTAGGCTGAAAACTGGGCTTTTTCTAGTGATTACCCAGCTTTCCACTTTACCTCATTCATTTAGCATTCTCTCATCGGAGTAATTTATCAGAGCGGGCTGACACCTCGCAGATGTGGCTTATGATGAATGACAACCTCCACCACAAGGCAAGATGGAGGGGGGAGAGTAAGAGGAAAAGGGTAAGAATGACAGAAAGAAGGTCTGAAAAATGAAGAGAGGTTTAGAGAAATAAGGGGGGGTGGGCTTATGAAATGGAGGATCTGAGCGCCGGCTGATGACTACGCGTGTCTCCCACAATCAGACAAACGGTTACCTCGCAGCGAGACGACGGGAAAAAAAACAGGAGAAAGACAAAATCAATCTGCAGTCAAACCGTGTTGGGTGGAAGCCTTTGTTTAGAGCAAGAGAAGTGGTCTCAATGGAGACAAGAGTAAACACCACTGGATTTCCACAACACAAGAGTATAAGGCAGACTGTCCTTAATACTCTCACAAACACACACGCAGACACACACAGATGAGACAGAGGGAAAGAGAAGGAGGCAAAAAATAAAAAATGCACAGAGCCTTTGGCCAAAAGCCGCCCCGTCAGCGTTGATGTTTATTTTGGTCGGTCTTCTTTCAGTTTTGTTGTATGAATCATTTATGAAGCAGAAGTGTGTAGGAACTACAGTGCAGCTGTTGATGAAACAAAGCTTCCGGGCTGCATGGGAACCACAGGCATTATGTAGCTGGAGAACAGACCCGACTATGGATACAGCGTTGCATGTGGATACAGGACGATGAATAAAAAGAAGACTCTATTCTCCGACAATCTGTTGCGCACGACTTCTCAGCTCGAGGAGGCTTCTGAAACATTTGCCGGTTAGACCTTCTAAGTGATGCGATTTGGAATTTAACCTCCTGAACTCTGAGTTTCTAGCTGAGGCTCCCTGGTAGCTTCATGCTCCCTCTACCTTCCCTTTCCATTATAGTAAGGTCAACCTCAAGTCAACAGCGTGCAAAGTTGGGAACGTGCCGTCACCAGGCTCACTTGCTCTCGGCCTGCGATCCATTACAGCCGTTAGAAAGGCTGAACACGAGGCAACACGTCGCGGGTCAATTTTGTCATGTCACTTTTATTTTTAGAGGAAGGAGTTTTCTAGAAGCCGTTTGTCAGTTCAATCGCCATCAATTAGTACAGAACGAGCTGACACTCACCACCAACAGGGCAAAAAGAATGACCCCACAGCTCCAGACGTCTGCTTTCCTGCCGTCATACTTCTCCCCCTACACGAGAGCATTGTTAGCCAGTTAGGTGTTAATAAAAATGATGGAATATAAAGCTAAAAACATTCTGATTGATTGAAAAATGACTCACCCTGATGACCTCTGGACAGGCGTAATGTGGAGATCTGTTGGGGAAAACGGAGAAAAAACGCCAAGTAAAAACAAGGATTAAAATGAGGAAATAACATTAAGGAAGAAAAAAAGCTGGGTTACTTTTCCACATGCACGGCCATGCTGCAAAGTGCGTCAGGGTTACACAACCACAGCACAACAAATACTTTGTGTTGGGGGTAAACGTATTAATCCTGAGTTCTCTCTGGCACGCTGTGACCTAAATCCACCACACTAAACATAGTCACGCAGCACTGTATAAAAAGACCAACGGCGGCAGAATACAAGTGAGGGTTGACATCGTGAGGGTGTTCAGACGTCCCCCCCTCTCCCCCTCCCCGCTTGCTCACTCAAGGGCATCGTCTCCCGGCAGACAGTGAACAGACCCACTAATCTTTACTGCACCTGGATGAGCTGCCAGTAAACCCGATGCGTGGATTGACACATCTATATCACATGAAATTTCGTGGAGCTACCTCGCAACGGCTGCTCAAGGAGCCACTGGTTATGAGATGCTATGGAGTGACTTGTCATTCTAAATATACACAGAGGGACGGTTGCAGTTCTTCCCACAGATCGACAAATCAGGCCCCTCGAAAAGAAAGGAAACAGGTCATGATTATTAGCGTCTTCTTTCTTTGTTGCTCTGATTTTGGGGGAGGCTGGGCTCTTTTTCGACATGCGACGGCAAACGAAAAAGCAAATCAGCCACCTGTCTCTGTAAAAACCTCAGCCTGATGAACGGCGCCGCGTCTCCCGCTCCCGCTCGGTCTAATCTAACAGCAGGATGTTCGGCCCTAATGAGAGACTATCTGAAGTCTGTAAAACACGGCGCCCATTAGGCCTCTTGTCATCTTGTGTACTCAGGAACACCGGCCCTGACGGCACGGCTTCCTCCGTCTGTCAAAGTACGAGCCGATAACAAACACTGCCGCCGTGTCACCGGAAACAGGATGAGCCTATGCTAATACTGCCCCCCTGATTGCAAGTGGCACAGTGCATTATGCAGATGAGGAAGGAAGGAAAGAGATATATATTATTAAAAAAAAATAGCTCCTGAGACTTGCAGTAGTTTTACCTTGTGAGTGCTTCCCTGAACCAGCCGCAGCTGGAACAAGCGTGAATATACGCCAATTATCTGCGGGGGATTTAGGTGGCAAAGTCAGGATGACGGTAAAGACTGTAAACAAGCATCTGAGCTGCATCCTAATTTTCCAGTATTGTAACACTAAATCAGACTGGTCACATCTCCAGCATGCACTGCGAACATGATCATCTCGCTTTCACTCTGACAAATGATATGGCCTACTTTCCATAAATCTGCACACTTGTCAGTTTTAAATCTTTTCAATGCAGGAACGCTCTATGCATGCACTGTGGGGCTCTTTCAAACTACCAAAGCAATGCGGCACATATCCATGATTAATTAGGACCCTTTGCTGTTTTGCTTTACCAGCATTTAAGGAACTTTTTCATTAGAGTTATATCATGTGGCTGCTCCCACTCAGATTATTCAGATTCAGACTTCAGATTATAGACTAAAATGCTACGATGAACAAACAGCAATGCAGTGGGACAGAATTGTGCTGCGAGTGGTTTGCCCAACCTTTCTTAAGGACCTATGTCTGTGGGGCATTAAGTAGTAGGTAAGTAAGCGTTTTTCATTTACACAAATGGGCTTATCGGTCTATCTCGACACGGTCGATCTGTTTATAGAGAGATTGTGGACACACTAAGACATGAAACTCCTTTTTGTAAAAATTCATCTTTTCAAACCAAATTTGCGCGGCTCTTCACTGTGGACAAGATAACTTGCTTTGATCAATCAAAGCAACCAAACTGAACAAGCATCAAGCACTGACGGACCTGCAGATGGGCTCATTCAGACAGTTTGAACACGCATGTTCCCGCATCCATATTTGTGCTCGTGGAGGCCTGTGAATTTGCCCGCATGTATTCCTACATGTGCTCAGAAGTCCCCCCCCCCCCTACTCTACCTGGACCGTGTCAGTCTCCTCTTCACTCAGCTCCATTAACCGTGGAAAAAGGAATACATTTGTGTCAGACTGCTGCATGGTGAGCGGGGGCCAGATAGATGTGTTTAATTAAAAACTGTCATAGCCACACTCAGAGATGTGACAGTCAGAAGAGCATGAATAATCAATGACCAGACATGCGGTGTATGGCGCATTCTTGTGTATCAGGCAAGACACACACACACACACACACACACACACAAACACACGCACGTAGCCGCACACGGTAATGGCGCTGAGAGTGGAACGGAAACTGAACTTCTGTGCTAAGCTGTGTGCGGCCTGCATCTGTGCTCTCACCAGCAACAAGCATCTTCAGTGCTTAGTAAATGGGGCGAATGTATGGAAGCATGCTTCTGAGGTAGAGGTTTAATGCTAGACATAGTTGGTTCTAGGATACTCGGAAAAGCGGAGAAAGAGCTGCCTTTCTAGGAAAAGTAGAGGCTTCAACGTGGTCATTGGGGCTGCAGAATAACTAAATCTTGCACATTTCCACAGTTCTCTCAGTTGGTCTGATCTCCACCGATGAGTCATGGGAGCTTTGGCACTGCGCTACTTGCTGGAAAACATTATGCAACAGTTTCAAATGCCGGTGTTTGTGCACGCACATGATTATATATATATATCTGTGTGTGTGCGCGCATTATAAAAAGGGAGTCAGAGACAGACAGAGACACAACAAAACCGGCAGAGGACAAGGGGTCCGGAATGAGCTAAGCCTTCGGCAAAGCTCAGTGCGAATGTGTATTTGTGGGATTGGGTGTGTGCAAGTGTGTGTAATTCTAATAAAATCTTCCCTTTATCCATGATGAGTCAGTTCCTTAACCCAGCAACCACCATGTATACCAGCGTCCACTGTTGTGACTCTGGTGCCCCGTTCACCCCGTTTCAGGTTGAACGGTTTGAATAAAACCTCTGAAATAGATGAGATTTTAAAAGAGTTTGAAAGTCACTTTTACTGCGATGGAATACAAGGCGGTGTTGTGGGATTGATGGCCCTCGCACGGTGGTGACTGCCAGATCGTAAAACCCGCCGCCGCCGGGTGTGAGGAGACGCAGAGCGGTAATGTATGGCCGCGCCGTGGCCCCGGCTCCGTTCACAGCCGGATAGCCCGCTCTGTGAGAGACGCCAACGGTCTCTCCTCAACAGATCAACACGGCTCAAAAACGGAGGCAAGCGCGGCACCTCGCAGAGGGCTTGATAGCCCCACTCATCATTCCCCATTCCTTCAACACCCCGCTGCATCTCTCGCTCCGTTGCAATCCGGCAAATCCCCGTGGCCACCTACTACGTCTTGTTTTTCACCTTCTGGACGTTTATAGAATCAATTTCAATTGCAGAGGACGCGAGTGAGACATTGCGTCTATACCACTTACCCGCAGCTGGTTTCCAGCAGACTGTCTCCAACCTGAAGGGAGGCCATGCCGAAGTCTGCTATCCTGATGTTGTTCTTTTCATCGAGCAACAGGTTCTCGGGCTTCAGATCCCTGTGGCTGAAATATAGCGAGACAGAAACATAACGCAGTTAATGACACATGAAATTGTTCATTATAGGTTATATAAACTAGGGCAGCGGAGGATTCAACGCGTTACATAGTCTGTCAAACACCTGCGGATCCACCTCGGTGCACACGGCTGCGAACGGCGCAGGCCTCTTAACATGACACCCGGGCGCCCTCCACCTCTCAGCTGCGCCCCGTCTTTGATCGGTCCGTGCTGAGACGACGGGGCTTCCGCCTCAGCGCCGGGGCTGGTACGAGTTGTGACAGCCCCCTGCTGTGTCCCTTTCCTGTCTCTCTCCCTCTTTGCTCCCCCACCCCCAAACCACGTCATTTCATCTCCCAGAAAGCCACAAGCAAACAGGCCGAGCCGAAGTGGTGTTCATTAGCTGCCATTCATTACGGCCGAGCACAGCAAGGGGGACAAGATCCCGCGGAGAGAACGTGTCCTTTCAGAGGAACATCTTTCCCACATCACGTACGCTTTTGCTGTGTTGGAGGTTAAAATCTCTTTTGATCAGCAACTGTTCAAAAGCAGAGAAGCGATTGTGTTTTATTGTGAATTTAACATTTCGTCAAGGGGTCGAGGGTTGTATTACATCCCACCGTGCATTTCTTGTGTTAACTGCAAAGGCCGAGGGAAGCGCCGTGGACAATGTCTTAACCCAATCCAACGTTCTTTCCACTTAAGATAGAACTGAAGGGAGGAAAACCCACAAACAAGCAGCAACTGGAGGAGGATGCGGTAAATGCTCTGCAAAGCCTCTCATGGGAGGAAACTAAGCGTTTAGTGACATCTATGGGTGCAAGACAAAGGATGTTCTCAGAAGTATTACAAATAATCCTTTAATCACAACCAGTTGGTCCAATTCATCCAACCTGTGAAAATGGGGATGACAGTGTAAAAAACGGCTTGTTAAGTGGTGTTTTTGTTATATTCACTGAATTAAAGCTGAAGGTCTACACTTCAAACATGTGTTGAATGCTTCAAATCGTTTGGAGTTGCGTAAAGAGACTGCAATTGTATCATCGTCCAAATGCTTGCGGGCCTCGGCTGTATTCCTGCGCCTGCTTACCTCCCTCTGCTCTTCATAATCTGGCGAAAATGTCATCAACTCAACTTTTATCTTTGCTTTAGACTAATGATAGTAAGCGGAGAGGAACAGTAGCGAGACACTTCTGCCTATGAAGAGTGCCTCATCAAAATGGATGTTTAACCTTAGATGACATCGGCTGTTGTACAGCTCGTTTGCGGTCCTCAGGGATAAGCTGTCAGCTGCTTTGCTATCATGCTGCTAGTGCCTGTGATCCCTGCTATAATTGAAAGAAAACACAGATTGCATCTAAAGCAGTTCTCCCCAGGCTAAAATCCTCTATCAAGTCACACAAGCATCATTTGGAAGTGACGTCAGCAGCTTGCAAGTTAGTCATTCAGCTAATCTAGCTGATACTAACGGAAATCACAGAACCACAGTCCCAGAGTCATGAATATCCAAGTATTCTTAAACTTTCCGCCTCCGATACAAAAGACTCATAAACACAACATTAATATTGTGTAATCACAGGCCTATCACATCACCACGAGAGACTGACCCAGAAAAGAAAGAAGGCCGCAGCGTATTTATCCACAGACAGCATCAAGGCAACAAATTGCATCTGGATGTTTTATTGGTTGTCAGGATTCTGGTTTCCATAATAGAACATTAAACTGCCTCTGTGACACATTAGGCCGCACTTTGAAACTGTAATCTTGCACGCACAGCAGGCCTTGAAGCAGAGATATCTCTTTGTCGCACTCGTACGTCACACAGGAGGAGACGCCGTTAAACAAACCCAACAGCTGCAATGAGCTTGAATGGAACTCTAGTTTTTCTTTTCTGAAATGTGGAAGCTGTGAACCACAAGCAAGTCTCTGAAGGAATTATTTTACTCCAAAAGGTCACGGATGAATTGATGCTTTGTGCCAAGGTGATTTGTGAAGGGAATTAAACATTGTAAATGTTAGTGCCAGGCTCCACCAATATAACACATGGAGAAAAAAAGAAATTACGACACCATTCAGTGTAATTTACAGGCCAACACGTGCGTGTCTGCATGCTGTCTTAACAAGGTTTGCACCCCACCGGGGCCGTTAGACATGATTCTTGCAATTTAACAACACGCTCTTAATTGCCCGTGATCACTTGCACTGACCAGGCAGATTTATTCCGTTTTACAGAAGGATGGAACGGGTCGGTCCTCTTCGGGCTTACATCCCTAGAACTTTCCAGACATTTTTATGGTGATGAGCAGTTTTATAACAACATTCTCAAGCCCAAGGAAGATCCACTTTTCCTATGGTGACACATTTGACATTCACACGTTTAATAATGCCACTCTTTGAGCTGCGACAAGGTACGTGGCACTAACTAGCCGAATGGTAAACCCACAATAATGGCTCTAATGTATTCTTGTCATCCCTGAGAAATAAGTGGGGTTTTAACAACCGTTGTGAGCTGAAATGCATCCATTCAGCTTTCAGCACGTCTCTGTCATCCTCCTCCTTCCGTCTTTTTCCTCTCAAACTATCCAAGGCTTCTGTTGCAGGCTTCTCTTACACATATATCAAAGTTCGATCTAACAAGAAGGGACAGATTTTGGTACACGTCAACACTACACTGCCCCATATTTGCATGTTAAAACATTTACAAACAGTAAAAAACCTCCTCCATTCCTCCATCACATCACTTCCTTCCCCCACCGGCTACAGTCCTTGAACCCTTTTTCTTTTCATACTAGTGGCCTACATATTTCTGTAGTCTCCTCTTATATCATTTGCATTTAAACTGGATTAGAATTGACAGGAAGGCACACAAGATTATATTTTACACAGAAGATTTGCCACTCCAGTGACTGGTTCCAGGGGAATTGCATCTTGTGCACTTCTATCTATTCCAACGGGGTTCTGAGCGACACTGGGGAAGCGATTTATTGTTGCATCTAATGCAGTGACGAAAAAGTAGGATGACAATGTCGGCTGGTTTTGTAATAAATAAAACAGTCAGAAAAGTTTTGCTATTAAAAAACCCATAGTAACATCAAGGCCCCCAATACAGATGCAGTGCCCCAGTGCAGATGTTAAAAATGGTCCAAAGTTATCACGTAAAGTAAAACTGGTTATTTTATTTACCTTATTCTCCACATAATTTTCTTTCTCGCTACAATTCCCCCTGCAACCACAAGCCGGTGTGCTGCTTTGTTGTACATCTTTTTTCTTTTGCCGTGTATTGTCTGAATTGTTTGTCCTGAATTCTCATTTCATTTCCTTTTGAGAAAAAAAAAAAGCATCTGGCCGTAGACAGCAGATGGAAATTAACCTCTCTGGCTAACTTACAGTACAACGCTTGATTAGTGTGCATTGTCCCTGAAAAATGAATGATTAAATAAAAATAAATACATTTCTCCCCAACTCAGGTTTCCCTTATTCTGGCTCCATTATCCATCCCTGTTTTACCCATCTCCAGTCATAATCAACTTCCCTCCTCTCACCCAGTTACACCTCAACGCTTGCTTAAGGTGCTCACCATCTTTACGGAAGAGTAAAAACATCAGAACATTTAACAAGGAGAGGAAGGAGAGAAATAAAGAAAAGGATTTTCATTCTGGGTCGTTAGTGACCATCAGCCATAATGATGATAAGTACAGGCTTGCTGCACAGAGGCAGACCGACACTCAGACTGTCAACTGAGGGAAACGCTCCTAAAAAATGAACGAAACAGAGCCGAAAACCGCCACAAGGTCCTCGGCTGCTATCGATAGAGGAATGGACGAGGATGGAGGACGACACACAGGCGAACATGAACTGCATGCTGTAGAAAGAGAGTGTGTGTGTGTGTGTGTGTGTGTCTCCATGCTAATAGTAGGAGCTTGGAGCAATGAGTAAAAACAGCTGGTGGCAAGTTCCTATTAAACCATCGCAGAGCACAACATGATGCCATAATTAGAAGAGCTTCAGTCAAACCTCGTCGATTCTCACACACACACACACACACACACACACACACACACACACACACACACACACACACACACACACACACACACACACACACACACACACACACACACACACACACACACACACACACACCTGTGGTTGTTTTGTTGTCTCATCTGTGGAGTGGAAGTTTAAGTGATAAACAATAGTCACTGTACAGTATATTTTTTTGGCTATGTCTGCAATTGTAGCATTTAGTCTTTATTGATTTACCAACTTTCCTATCAAAGTGTAAAAAATGTCAAGGCAACTTTTAAACTCTCATTCTGAAGATCCCACTAGTTTAGTAGTGCACCGTTTAAAAAGATAAAACACATGCACAGAGAAAGGCCATGCGACGGTGGCACACAGCTTCAGGTCTGGATTCTGCTTCACGGTTTCTACTGATTTTTTTTTACCAATATGGAGTTTAAATGCTGTTTGTGGATCAATGCCAAGAGAAATATCTTGAGTTGTATTTACTAGTTTCGTCAAAAATAACACATACAACTGACTAAAACTGTTATATACTGCTAATATTTCCCCATAAATGTTACATGGTGTTTTTTTTAAGTATACTACTTCAGTTGTGTGGAGCTATGAGAAAGTGAGGCTCTGGACAGATGCCCTGCAGACCCTTTGGAAGAGCAAAAAAAGCAGCCAATGATGGAAGGAGAATGTGGGGGGAACATAATGTAAATGTGGATATGGATGATGTGCATGATTTTGCCACTGTGTGGGTTTAATGTGTGTTTGTTTGTGCACCTGAAGGAGGCGGAACAAATGAGACGAGGTCTGTTGGGTATCAAATCGACGTCTGATTGTGTGAGCATGTGAGGACGCTTTGGGCTTTTGGGACAAGACTATTTCTATGGTAACTTCAAGTGAAAAGGCAATCAAATGTGTAGACATGCAAACTATATTTGCATATGTTCATATGTTTCTAACTGGCTAAAACACAAAAGAACAACACACTCTTCAAAGTCATTCTTCTCTGAATGACTTCTCTGGAAAATGTCTACAGATGTGGACTTGGTTGAATGTCAAAACGGACAAGATGCAGTTGAAGCGGTTTTGGGGATTTTTCCCTCAGGTAAACATGGAAATTATTTATCTGCAATATTATATATACAACAACTGACTCCAAAGCAGCTCTTAGGAGTCCTGTGGCTCGCTGCCCCTGACCTTTGACCTTCCACCAGAGGGATTGAATGGGAAATGTTTACATGGATGAATGAAATATCATCATGTTGGTTGTGTTCTTAAATCAAACTCGCTCTGTATGGCAGTCATACATTGCAAATCACACATTGAATTGGCTTTACTAATGATACCCAAACACATGACGTTTCTTTGTAAAGTGAAAAAAGCAAAAGACACAGTGGGAAGATTTCTCTCACTGCCTCGGTAAAACTAGATCCTACTGACAAAGCCTTTCCCAGGTCTGTTTTTCCTATTAGCCGTCTCTGCCTCATCTCCCTCGTCAGTTATCCCTGTGTGCTTCACTTTTTCCCCCTTTTCTCTTCCTCCGCGTAGAAAGAAGAAAGAATCAGGTAGTAGAAACACTGAGTCATAAACAACCCTCTACGCTTTCATGTCAATGCTTACATCCATCCGGCTCAAGAGAGAGATTTGGGGATAGGACGTGAGCGGAGCACGGAAGCACTGAGACGCAGTGAGACAAAGTGAAAAGGGGAGGTATGTGAGGAGGGTTAAAAATCATGCGGTTGCCCCACTATGCACAGTTAGTCACAGAGAAAGAAAGCCCTTCTTATGGGAAGAAATGACGGCAGAAGATTTCTATAAAGGAAAAGAAAAGACGAGGCCTTTTCTTCTGTTGGCCCGTTGTTGAGTTTGGGTGGAGGGCAATTCTCGGTTACGTTTGAGTAGTCAAAGCCGCACCCGCCAATTTGCCAGCTGTAGCTCGCCATTCAGATAGCTAACTTTGACCTGACAATAGTTAGCATGAGCCGAGGCAAGCTAATCGTGCAACTGATAATCAACTGAAGCGAGGGCGTAACTTTGGGTACTATTGGTGGTGTTTAACGTTTTGCGGCATATACAAAAAATGCTGTAGCCTGCAATTGTATTTAAATACATGAGAGATATGCTACCCAAAGTCTTGTATTTGCCTTACCTAATATTGCAGCACTTGTTGAATATCAGAAGAACCTAAATAATTTGCTGGTCCACGTAAATTAAAGTTGGTTGCACCAGTAAACCAATTTAAAAAGTTAGTCTAGAGCCATTGGAAAATTCTTAACAACCAGCACTTCATTATTAATATTACTGCTTTGTAGACTACATGATGGGTATCTTTTTTAATATTTCTTTGTTTATTATAGTGTAAACTGAAATATTATACTGTGTTTTACAGAGAAGGCATGAGACACATCTGGAGGAATACTGTCAACTGTGGCAGCAGCAATGCAATATTTAGAAAATGTACTTTTACTCTTGATACTCAAGTACTTTTAAAAACATGTACTTTTACTTAAGTTGACATTTGACTGTTTAACATTTAACTTTAGCAAAAGGTATTTGTACTTTTACTGAAGTAATGAATCAGTGTACTCTGTCCGCCTCTGATGGAATCTAAGGAATCCTGACACAAGGACGGCACCACGTTGGCTGCATCATTAAGCAACAGCGACCATAATCTAATTGCCCATTCTGAATAAAAGTACAAAGCATATAGGATCACAAAATTCAACCATACCTAATCATTTTATGACCCTTTTAATTATTTTTTTATAATTGCCGTGAAACATTATGCAAATCTGTCTCGCAGGCATTCAGTACACTCAGGAATATTTAATGCTTTTTTTTTAACCAGATTCCAGTCAGTAGGAAGCTATAGGAAACTTTAAAATAAACTAAACTATGCCGAGACAAGGAAAAAGAGTCTCTCTTGCTCTCTCCAGCAGAGCCTCAGCATAAAAGTTATGGTGGATTTGCTTTTATTAAAGTCACGATTCAAATGACCTAAAACCCTCTGTCATTTTAGGGTTATATTGTAACCTGACTATAGCTAATCATGTTTTTAACCTAAGGCCTCTGCCTGTGAGTTAAATTACAGATTGAAACTTTATTCCAGTGACCATTACCAACAATTATCTAGCGCCTACATGGTTTGCCATCAGAAATGAGTTTGCACATGGTTTTTCTTTTCTTGTGAGTTATTAGTCAAATGCAGTTTAATTTTTTGTTTTTATGATGTCACCTATCTATATACACTTCAAAACCATTCTGCTCTGCAGCACTTGTTCTGCGGTCAAATTAAGAGCAAAGGCATAAACTCTGTAGAAGAAAACAAAGTCGTACTCGCTGCTTTAGGATCACAAATGGATGCAAGAAACACACACACATTTACACGCAAATGAGCGCTCTAAATCAACTCCCGCTGACGTGTTTGACTTCTGCAGTATATATGATTGCCTAAAAGTTAAATTACCCCCTGAAGCCAAACACATTGAATCCCATTAGTAACAACGTGGAAGCACATTTGAACGAATACAATGACTCCACGCTGGAGAAAGCAAAAGACAAGAAAATGCATTGTCTGCTAACAAAAGAGTCACTTCAACTGGGAATGTGGAAACTCAATGTGCAACAAACCAGGTGCTATATATTTTGTATGTACAGTTGTATCACCAGACATGAGGCGATGTGTGTCTGCGTATCCGACTCTTTGTATTTGACATGTCTGGATGTCGCAATAGAAACTTAGAAAAAGATAAAAGACGGTCAAACTGCACACCTTTAATCCAGAACCTCTGTGTACTGTAGTCCACTTTATTGTGATTCTTATTTCTGCGTCATGCATGCTTCTGGCAGCGAGTAAACACAGATTTTGGCATTCACTTACCATATGGAATGACTGTGGCAAAAATCCAAGGCAGACATGATTTGTCTGAAGAATTTCCGGGCCTCTTTAGGGGTTAACCTGCCTTTCTTCACCAAGTAGTCAAACAGCTCGCCCCCAGAGACATGTTCTAGCACAAGGTACCTGAGAAATAGACGGAGAGAAAATGAAAAATACACATACAAAGGAGCATTAAAAACAAAGGATCTTGTTTGTGGGGACAGGAACAGCCGTTTTATCTACAGAGCCCTTTAAAAGATTACTGAAGAAACATAGACGTTCCAGATCTCAGAGGTGTGTAAGAACTGGAGCAACGCAGGGACAACGGTTCCCTCCGAGCTGGTTTACACAAACAAAACCCCCAAGATCAGATCCTGTAAAAAGTTCCATGTTCATTGCGTCATCTTGCTAAGCTGTTCCCGCAGTCAGAGTAAAGCATGTCCATGTTTCACAAATATGTGAAGGTTTGGATACAATATAGACTCTGCCTTCCAACGAAAGGCACTGGATGGATGATATAAGTGCATAAAACTACAAAAAAATAATGGAAAAGCGCTTAGACGTGAGGTATTTAAAAGCGGTATGCTTTTCTTACAATCTTTGTTTTAGCAATCTTTTAATCAAGAAAAAAAAAAGAGCTACAAAGACATTGGATGAAACATCCTTGCTATACTAATACTAGTGCTTGCACTGTGAGTTCTTCCTTCCTTTGTGTTCCTCTAACATGAGCCGACATACACACGCAAGGGTCCCTGCTGCAACATTTTCTAACGTCACTCTTCAGGTGGCCTTTGAGCCTGTGTAGGTGGGCTTGTAGGAAGAAAAAAAAAAAAAGTCTGTTCCGAGACTTCAAGGGGACAAAGACAGGATTAATCTCAGCTGCCCAGACCTTAAAGCTTCATCTGCGGGCCGAAGCCAGCGTTGCCCTGCGACGGAATTAAAACACAGACAGGGGGTGAAATACACTGTTTGCTCTCGCTCTCTCTCCCAGATGTGCCTTTGTGGCAACAAATGCTTTGTTTGGTAATTTCTTATACATGTAGCACTTTACCAACCAGTTTACACTTTCATCTGTAGCACTACTCTGGCAATTAGAACGGTTTTGGGCTCTGAAAGGGAGTTTTCTAGAGGCTGCCAACGTTTAATATAGTTAAAAAGCACACGGGTAGAGTTTCAACAAAGTGGAATTTTATGAGGCTGGGGTGGTCCGGTATGACATTTTAAGAAACTAAATTATAAGAATTGTAGGATCCAGTGTTTGTGGAGTTTCACTAAAACAGGTCAGGATATCGCTTATGCTACACAGATTTTAACAAATCTGTTTTGTCTGAAATTAATCATCAATAAATATTGGTGGGCTTTGTATCAAACTCTTTCCACTTCTCTCAGCCTCTTGCACGCAACACAACACTCTGAAACAGCTTAATGGAGCACAACGAATCGACAACAGCTGGGGGACTGCTATGCATTTGGTCTAACCTCCATTGGCTTTCAAGGGTGGATATCTGAGTAACAATCAGGACAACTTTCATTTCAAACTTGCATTGCTGAGTGTCAACGTACTAAGCAAGTTAAGCATGGAGTGGACTCAAGTCACTGGTGATTCAAGCTATTTGTCCCCTCTGACTTTAGTAACCCAATGTCAAAAGTAATGACGCAAAATTCTGATAATCCAATTATACGATAAATCACAACATTATATTATTCCTTTAATCTCAAAGGATGACATGTACAGTGATGCATGTCCAATCCCATTTGGCTGGTGAGCTCATGATGAGAACTAATTGGATTCAGTTGACCAACAATCCCGCATGGATCAAAAGGGTGACTATGAGCTACTGATGGGGTTGTCACTCAGCACTACTGAAGTTCACTAATACATGTGTGTGTGTGTGCGCGCGTTTGCTACAGCAGCCAAATGCAGATGCCAATGTCTATGGCCAATGTTTCTTAATGCCATGGAGTTGCCTCTGATGAGTGTGTATCGTGGCGTTTTATAGGCAGACTTTCTCTCCATATAGGGAGATCCCTAGAGTCCTAGTTCTTTGTGTCAAGACTAAAGGATCATGCCCTTGAATCATCATATACGAGAAAAAACAATGACTAACATTTCAAAAACATCTAAATGAGCACTTGACAATAATGACATTTATGAGCAACAAACATTTACATACAAACAATCAATCACTGGTACACAATCCATTGGTGATACTTACAAGTATTTTTTATTTTCGTAGACATCGTGTAGCTTTAAAACATGCGGGTGTTCTATAAGCTTCAGGATAGCTATTTCTCGCTCCACCTGTATGACACAGAGAAAGGGAGGAAAAGAGGGACGAGAAGAGATATGATCAGCTTAACATCAATACTGTTAACTTCCTAAAATCTGGTACCAATTGTCCAAATCCGTACCCCTAAAATTCAACTTTCCCCTCACTGCTGCCTTAACTGAGGTACACTTGAGACGGACCCTGAAGGGAATAAGCAAACCAACGAAAGGAGCCGACTGCCGGTTTTTAAGACAAAGATAAACTTTGACCACACTGGTTGGCATCCAAGCCAGAACTTCTATCTCAGCTGGAGAATGTATTTTCCTTCAAAAGCTGCAGGAGAACCGCATGCATGTGTGTTATCTTAATGTTAAGAGCTTCCTCTCCTCTCTCTCACAAAACAAGTCGAGCTGAATGCTTTGCAACCACATTTCATAGTCCGGTGGTTTTCTTCAGGTGAACATAAATCAGATTGGTTTACCAAGAAGCATGAAGTGGTGTAACCTGTCAGACAGACATTTCTGTCCATAAGGACCACCAGGCTGAGGATGAATTGGGGTCAAAGTGTCCACTTAGCTACATCAACTTCTCCCAGAAGGTTTTTTTCTGCTTACACAGCAGCTGAGAGAAATACACGGTGCACCGGTGAGAGCTGCATTCCACCGAAATCAAGCAGATCAGTTTGGATTTGTGTCAGCATCTTTGGAGCGCTGGAGTCAGCGTATACAGCTCGAAGAAAAATCAGCGCGAAAGCGACTTTGACAGAAGCCAACGGTAATCTTCAGCCCACCGTGCTGCACTCCCGCTCTGCTCGGGGTCATCTTCTCATCCCTCTACTCCACCTTTGCGGCCCATCCTCTCCACCACACCCTGTGTTTAGCCTCCACTCACAATGATGGAGATGGAAGGACAGAGCTGGAGAGTTGGAGGCTGCTGTGCCTCATCTCATCAAAGTCAATTTCACTTTGTCACTGTCCTGTGACAGCCTTCAAGCTGCTTCAATTTCAAACTGCTGCTTAACTTTATGGACACTAATACGGAATAAAGTAAAGTCTTTGATTCTTGAAAGTGCCACAAAGTTGTGTGCTCGACCAGCCACGTTCTCCCCCTTTAATGCTCCTACAATGCTTTTCAATTAGAAGAGCTTATGTTGGTGATTGGTCGACTCTCAGCTCAGGTATTCTACCTTTTGCTCACACAATTTGGGTGAGTATGCGGGGCCCAAATATTACCATCCCTACTCTTTATCAGGTGTGTGATGAAGTCGTGGGACTTCAGCTGGGCACACTGCTCCTCTGGAAAGGGTAAAGTGCTAAATGCGTAATAAGTGTTGGCATGGAGTAACAGTGGGAATAACGGCTAGGCTAATCAGGGCTAATCCAGAGACTAATGAGCGCTATCAGCAGCAGCGCGCTGCCACTTTCTCACCCGAGGCGAAGGTGGGTTGTTAGGAATGAGCCCTCGGTGGATCGCTAGCTAGCCGGCGGCAGGGATCCCTGCAGAGAGACTAATGCTACCCAGGACTCAGGGAGAGATGAGCTGTCGGAAATGCTACAGAGCCAGCAGCTGGCTTCTTAAGCTTCCTCTAAACGCCTCCTGTTAGCTAATTGAAATAAGAGAAATGAGGCATAATGTGAAGACTTAACTGCGCAACTCACTGCTTATTGCAAGATTAGCTTATGATTAACACGTTCATGTAAATCTGTGGAGCAACTTTAGTTCTACAGTTTCATCAAATGACAATTGTACATACATTTCCTTTTTTTTTAGATGTGGAAAAACACCGACCACAAAATCTTTATATACCCTGGCAGTTACCAACGGTTTGCTCATACAATATCCAAGCTGCAAACTCACACATCCTACACTTCCATAACTTCATGCTAGAATAAATGCCAGGTGGTCATCTGCTTTCTTGGCTTCTTTACATGGCTTCACGCGCTCTCATTAAGTTTCACATCTGTGAGTGCGGACAGCTTTCCCCATATCTCCAAGGCACTTCATTAAGCCTTTATTAGCAGCCGCTTGGACACCTTTCACCAAGATGCGCAAGCATGTGGACAGATGGATGCTTGGTTTGATGAACACACACCGGCTCCTCTCATCTTTCTTGTGTTCTTTGTGGGTTCAGTAGTTCAATATAATGCCAATTTGCTCTTCTTCTCTTTTTAAAGAGGAAGAAGAGGTAAAAAAAAAAAAAAGAAGACAAACCAAAGCCAAATCAAAGATCAGAGGAAAACCAAACTGCAAGGACTGACATTGACTCAAATTAGCTATTTGACAGGGAGACAATTTGTTTTGTAAAGTACATAGTTTGTGGAGTCGACATCATTAGCAGGAAATCTCTTAACAGGAGATTATTAGTGACACTTTGAAACACATAGTTTACTATTAGTGTCATATCATGCCACACTAGATAAATCCATATGTCAAAGAATTGGTCATTTCTGTTAAGGTAAAAACCAAACACAGATGAAAGGCAATGTCTAACTCCACAACTCTAAAAAACTGCATTCTTTTCCTAAATAATTCAAGCCAGAGTAGCACTCTATTTAATTTTGATGTTGTGTTACGCCTGATGTGATTCATTACATTGTAATTATGGTGTAATTTGCAGGTGCAGATGATGGTTTATAATAGAAAAAAGAAACTGAGTGAGGGACTGCATACTTCAGATTGAAAGGATTGTGGCCAGTTTAGCAGAGCTGCAGCAACTTGTTATTGATTCTTTAAATTACAGCCCTGGATCCGAATGGCTCTATGGACAAGAAAGAAAAGAAAAGGAGGGATTGCCGACCTCAATAGTTTCCTTGCTGTGGCTTAGCATCTAGTGGTAGAGGACGGAAGATCGCAGACAGGCAGAAATGTAACAACAGCGACGCAAAGAGATTAGATTCATGTCACAGAGCCATCGAACGCAAAGAAACCTTTCCAAAGAGGGGGAAAAAATGGGATCACAGGCGTCCCTCACTCTCCACTTATTGCACATCGCTCGCTTTCCGTCTCGCGTACACAGAAGGAAAACACAGACATTTCTGTCACGTCCCCCAGGCGGGCGGGCGGGCGGGCGGGCGGGCGAACGGTCCCTTGATACTGAGATCTGGAGATCAAAGTCAAGAGGGCAGCTGTGTGTGTCAAAAGCGTGGGTGGCTGTGCTAACATGGGAGCTAGCGTGCATGCAAGAGCTGCTGGGTGGAAGGAAAAATAAGAGCGAGGGAGGAAAGATGAGTTGAAGGAAGAATAAGCCATGCAATTATCTGCACATGGAGGAGACTAAAATACATTTGAAAAGGGACAGCCAGAGAGAACAAGGTGGCGGTGCCAGGTTGTATACCCCTGAGTCTTGCTGCCGCTTTTGTTGCTAATTAAAACAACATGAGGAAAGCATAACCTTTTTAAGAGCGCTTTGCAGCACACAGCCCACAGAGGGGGAGATAAAAACAGGTAAAGCAATCAGGCAGCAGTATGAGGCGTTGAAAGCACGTGACAATCTAGAAGATTTGTGGATTTTACAGACAAAATATCTGTAGCAGGTGAAAATAATAAATATATTTAGCTTAGTGATAGTTTTGTTACTGAATAATAGTTTCATGACTCATCTTGGTTATTATTACTTAAATGTGTTTCAGTTTTCCCTGGAGTTTTTCTTGATTATATTTTAAATCCCTTTGGTTAGATTTGACTTTTAGTAACAAATAAATAAAATAAACACTTGAAAGTGGGATGTGGTAAACCAACCACATCAGATAGCATATGGGCGAAGGAGTAATAAGGTGGATTGGGCGATGGCTGGAGAGAAGGGTCCAACTGTCAGTGAGCAGAACTGGAGAAGACAGCACAGCTTGGCTACTGGCTCACGGACAAAACCAGTCAGGTCGACGTTCATTTATGCTTGTGACATGTGGACACATTAACCCGCGATCCAAACACGCTGTACACACGAGTCACGAGCCACCTCCATCCATCCATCCATCCATCCATATGTCGGTCAGCGAGCTGGTAGGGCAGAATCTGCGTTTTCCGCCAGGAACAGAGGGAAGCCAAGCTGGTGTGTATATCTCCGTGCACAAGTTAATGCCAAGGAGTTTAGTCTGTGCGTTCAGTCTTTTTGACTGGGAGGGAAGGACATCATTTTCAAGGGCAAACATCGACACCGTCTACTTGTGTTCAGGTGCTCTTCCAATTGGTTTGCCAGTAATGGCCCCTACCTTCAAGATATCAACGTTGGTTCCTAAGAGAACCAGAATATCCAAAAATTTGTTTAAAAATTGACAGAGATGGATTTAGCATTATTTATTGGGTAGTTGTTGTATCTCCAGCGGCTGAGTCGGTTTCACTGAGAGTTGAACTAAATGCAAGATAAAATATTTTTTGTATGATTATATTGTAGTATAAATCTCTCTAACTTTCATCCTTCCGTTCCTCGCTTTTACCTCCACCCTGTGGACCTCACAAATACGCAAACACATGAAGGCGCAGACACACACACAAACACACACTACCGCAGGTTATTCTGATAATCACTGTATCAGTCATCCTTTGTGAAGAGGAGGTAAATTCCCTACACGGGGGAGTTTGATCGATGCCAGAGACATGTAAATCGATGGGGACACAGTATCTGCTAGCTTGCCAGTCCTTATCCTCTATCCATCTCCCTCCCTTCCAAATGTTCCTCATTACCCCCTCCCACCCAGGACCAATTCTGACACTCCTGCTCTTCATCCTCCTTTTCTCTTCCATCACTTCTAATCTGTTTTCTTTTATTCCCTCTCTCTAATCACGGCAATGTGCAAGTCCTGCTGACGGATCCATCAGGCTGCCACTTAGACCAGCGGCAGATCACATCATTTCACAGTAACAGACACGTCCCTGGATAACCTTGGTCTTAATAGAGTCTAATGCCAGAGATCCTCCACATCCGGGGGTCAGAGGGCATAATCATGAAGCTCTTCAAACATACGGCATGGTGGGGCAGAGTGGGACAGGCTGAGAGGGTGTTAGAAGGTGGGTGCCCTTGTGTGTAGTGGATAGCCATGCAGGTCTTTGTGTAAAAGACCAGTGCAGAACTCATGATTTATCATTGACCGACAGGCACAGGATCCCTCTGGCAGCCATGTTTATGAGTTGGCCAACTGAAGTGTCTTCATGTCAATTTGTCCATTCCGGCACTCCGTCCCGCTCACTCAGCGAGGGTTATTATACGTGAGGTGGCGTTAAGGTGACCTTGGATTGGTAGGAGATGTGAAATGTAGATTACTGAAATGTTTTTCACTGACTATAGACGTGGTGCAGAACTGATCAGAAGATCGTACATATACAGTTGTCAATTTTTGCCTGTGGATTTAGATGGAAGTGTCTTCCATTATTGCAGGAGGACATATCTTTATGTTTTTATTAAATCATATCTGCTGCCTTATCAGAAAGTATGAAAGTATGGTTTCCTTTTTCTACTGCCAATATAAATGTCAGGAGTTAAATGCTGTTTATTTGACGGTATAACTGTATACGATTTTACATTGTTAATTACTCACTTTAATATTTAACATAAGCAAACCACAACACTTGTACTAGTTTTAGGAAACGTAAAGTTATGTGAAAAGAAAGTGAGTAATGAACATCCTGAAGACTATTTACTGCAATTATTCAGGCAGACGGTACTAATTAGCAAACAGTGATTCTCCCACTGAGCTAATTATCTCCACATATGAATACATGCCCTATTCATTGACACATGAGTCTGATCAATAGTTAGCCGGGAAGAGGAGTCAATAATGAACAGACAACAGGTCAGGTGGTCAGACTGGTGAACTGAAACAACCCAAATTGGCTTGAAACGATGGCAAATAACTTTTAAAAAGCTCCAACTATTTAATTAAGTGTTACACTAAGCGTAGAACTTAGTACCATAAAAGAACAAGATTTTGCTTTTATTTCAGTGTATAAACACTAATTGACCCTAATGATGGCAAACCACATTTACTATGTGAGGGAGAGAGACACCCTATGTGTGACACTGCTAATGGGTGCTTTGGTACCCGTCACTGGGGGGCGGGACATCGTCCCTGTAGAAACAGATGCCTCCACACACTCCACACTTTTAGTAGGTCACAAGTGATCATTATTTAATTATTAATTTGTATATATCGGTGTACACATCTTTCTGGCAAATTATACCTTTATGCATCATTACCGTGCAATATTATCTCGATAAAAGTAATTTATTAATGTGATGGACAATGGATAAGCAAAAAACAAAACATTTTGCTGATCCTTTAAGTACCAATTTACATCTTTACAATATAAACATATTGGGACATACATCTGGGATCTGTTCATCTGTAAATTCCACCATGAAATCAGTTTATAAAATGCATGCGGAGAAAATAAATTAGATCTTTGGCTTGTTATTATGAGGGATGTGCTTCATACACACAGATACAGATACGCAAACACACACTCACAAGTGTGAAAACACACACACGCGGACGCAGTTACAATGATGGTACGTACAGTGCCAGTCAGAAGTTTGGACACGCTTTTCATTGACTTGAATGCGAAAACGAATAAAAGGATGATTAATATCCAGTGGCGGAGAAGAAAAACAAACTTCAGTGCCTCCACAGGTATTATAAAGACGTAAGAAATCCCAGTGCAAAACAAAGAAATAAACAGACCATAAAAGGGAAACTAAACGAGGAAGGGGAATGCTGATCTCCCCTTGAAACCATCATTTAACTTAAGGGTGAAGGAAATGGGTAAAAAGTTTGCTCAGGAAAATCAAAGAAACAAAGGACCAAAGCAAGACCAAATAAAAAAGCAAAGCCTTTTCATCTCTGACAACTGAGCCGCTTCTGCCTTTGAAGAGGAGAAAACTCATGCCATCGGTTTAGACATCTGTCTGTCTCCTGTCGAGCTCAATGGGGGATCCCGCAACAACTTGTGTTCTGCTATCCTCCATTTCATTATTTTGCAAGCACTTCATCTCTGACTTTAACTTGTTTTAGCTCGATAAGACATGTGTGAGGTAAAATCAGTCAAACGGCCCCGCGTGTGTTTGATGAGGCGTGTCACCACGGTGAACGCTTTTACACTTCCCTCTCCCGGACGCATCGGGCGCCAAACTAGCAGGCAGAACCGTGTAAAACTCAATGTTTTGGTTTCTTCAGACGACGGTATATTTAGCGTGAAACGTGATGTGACCGAAGGTACGACTGCATGCCGGAGCGTCTCCACCTCTTGTGCCCCTGTAGGCAAAATCTATTGCCCATTTCCGTTCCAGCAGAGCCTCATAAATGCTCAATAAAGGCGGAAGTATAGATACACATGGACTGATACATACACTTGGATTGGTGATTGGGAACCGAATTCGGATGTAGAATGGTGAATGAGCTTCCTATTGACTAATAACCTATAAAAAGGCTCATAAGATTGAAGAAAACCATATATAGGTCTCTATAAGAATGCCATTAAAGAAAAAAGGACAAATAAAGTGATCTACACTAAGCCATCATTCGACAGGCAGAAACGGGGGAAGGGAGCCACAAAGGTACAACAGAGAAGCAGAGCTGGTAATTCTTTGCAGCCAGCCTGTTAAGATCCAACTGTGTGCTAAGCCTCGGCTTCTGGCTCAGCACCATGATGGATCAACACGCAGGGGCACAACATATGAAACCCATTTATTTTAAAGGGGGCGTCTGCGTCACCTCTGCAACGGCACAGACGCATGCACACAAAAAGACACACCGACGCCTACACTCACACAACACAAAGTTACACATGTGCGCGTTGGGGGGCTTTTCTGTAACCAACCCGCAAGCGGCACAACAGAACTGGGAGACAATGTCCAATCTATAATCATTAGGAGGGGAAGAGTAGCCATGGCAGAGAAAGAAAGCTACTGTGCTGTCAGTGAGGTGTCGGCATAACAAGATTAGACCTTGTATGATTCATCCGCCGCCGTGGCTTTCTGCTCCTCCCCCGCCCACCACAACTCCTGGCGGGTTGGTGTGCTCAACCTTTGTAACTTGCTTTTAGCTTCCTTTTTTGGTCCTGAATTATTATGTCAGATGCTGTGCGTCACACCGACACTGACGTTGTTAGTTAATGAGAGAGAAGTTCGTTCTCATCCGCGTCCTTGTATTCCAAGGCAGCCCAGGTGGTGCGCTGGTGTGCCCTGGTTGTGGTGCTGGCTGCTTGTTCTCCCTCCTTAGATGCAATGTCCTCAGCACTTCAATGATTTGCTTCAGGGGGCAATTATACTGCTGCCTCTTCCATCTCCAATCTCTCCTTCTCGCTCGCTCGCTCGCGCACGCGCACGCGCACGCACGCACGCGCACGCACGCACGCGCACGCACGCACGCACGCGCACGCACGCGCGCGCACGCACGCACGCGCACACACACACACACACACACACACACACACACACACACACACACACACACACACACACACACACACAATTTTCCTCATCTCAAATGTTATGACTGACATCAAGGACAGTTAGCAAACCACGAGTAATGCCAGCACACTAAACCCCCCCACCAGAGACAGTGTAGCTGGGCAGCAATATCTACTTCACAACACAGTGAACCCAAAGTGTTGAGATTTTTGTGTAATTTGCCTTTTCTAACCCTCCTTACACACACACACACACACACACACACACACACACACACACACACACACACACACACACACACACACACACACACACACACACACACACACACACACACACACACACACTGCACTTCCCTCTATCTCTCTTCCTCCTGCACTGCATGCCACCTCTCCCCTTCATCCTTTCTCTCATTGGGCTTGGGGACAGCGCAGGGACTTTGAAGTTGTGCTGCTTCAGGAGGAGAGAGAGTAACTCGGGCTAATTAGTTGTCCTTATCCCAGCAGCAGCAGCTCACTGGCTCACTGGCTCAGAGGGAGAAACCGAGCATCAACAGTAACTACTGCATGCTAAAGATACACTGCTAGCTGTTAGTGCTAGCGGCTGGCAAGCGTGTAACACCACCCGGGACTAAACTGTGGATTAGTGAAGTTGCTCCAATCAGCATATAATGACAGGGAATATAGCATTACATAAGGTACCGTGCGCTTAGATTATAATTCATTATGGTTTAAATCAAATTCTTTCTACTATAAGTAGGTTCTGTGCAGCAATGCAAAAACAAACACATGGCTTTGCATTAGGCAGTAGAATAATATTATGCCCTTTAAGTTAACAAGAAACAGTGTATGCTTAAAGCACAAAGTCATAGATGCAAAGGGAAAGACTATATTATACAAGCACTTCATTAAACTAACTAAATGGGTTCTAAATTAATGGTTCTGAATTGTATTTTTATATACGTGTCTCAGGTTTCATTTCAAAACAATCTCCACCAGCAATTAAAGTGTTTGTCATATTTCTTTGTGAAAAGAAAATCTGTTCTATTCCCAAGAACATGCAAGCATTTGGTAGAAGTCTACAAAATAAAATGTTCATTTAACAATTTGTGGCTTCAATTGAACTGTTCTTTTGTTTTTTTTCAGTTTGTATTGGCCCAATTTTTGTGAATGTCACATTAACAAGAGTTCGAGAACAAATGCACTAGTGAGGGAAAGAGACGTGGTAGACAAACAATATCCTCTTTTCTCAGCAGAGTTTCTCTCTCTCACATACAAAGAGAAGCCCAGGACCAACAACGTATCAGATCAGATTGCCCTCTTTGCCAATGACTGGTGACATACTGTCATATGTGCGCACACTTTGTATTCCCTTTCAGTCGTTTTCTCTATTATCACTTGAAACACGACAGGAAGCCACTTCCCATTCAGCCAACTCCAATCTTCCTCTTAGAAGTGGTAAAAAAAAAAAAAAAAACATTGGGCTGCACTCGCTCTTTGAAGTATTCAAGGCTCATTCCCTGGTAACAAACTGACATAGACAAATTCATTATGCAAGGGAATTCAGTGTCCTTCTGGTCCAGCCTGTGGGGCTGTGGACTAAAGAGTTCAACACTCGTGACAAAGTTCAGCACACAGCGAGTGCATGAGGGACCTCTATGCTCGCTATCCTGAGACAATTAACTCAACCCGTCTCCTATTGTCCACAGACCCCTGGCTACCAAGGCCGGTCAGGGGAAAGACCGACATAGAAGGATGACATGTGTCACGGAGGATGGGCCTATGCATAGACAAACGAATACGTGTGTGTGTGTGTGTGTGTGTGTCCATGTGACACAAGCACACACGTTAATACATCCTCTTCTGTGAGTAAGGCCTGCGTGCATATGTGTGCGTCGTCAGCGGTGCTGAATACACACACGCACGTACACACACCTGTCCAGGAGAGTCAGACTCTTCCCTAATGGCGCCACGGGGACCCAAACCATTAGCATATTAAAAGGTGACATTTCACAGTCTGGGAGTGCTGCAGCAGAGGGCAGCCCCTGACAGTCTGACAGCCACACTGCCAGGAAGGAGGACAGGCACTGACGACTGTGGGGAAAGCGGCTGGATACGAGGAACACCTGTCCAGCCGCTGTAGGAAACCACCGCTATGTTTAGTCCGCCGCAAAACTAGAAAGAACGTCAGGTGGCAGTCCATTAGACCACCTGACCGGCAGGTGGTCGTAATGGGTCGTGCCCGATAATTAATGACACATGGGTGAAAAGCTCATCGACACCGTGGTTTGGAATTATAATTGAAGCCTTAAGCTGCTTTTTACAGAGGCTAATGAGCAAATCAATGCTCACACACCATAACACACAGAAATGCTGACACACACAAAAAAAGTACAGTATATCAACGAGACCATTTCCATACAGGCATTGCTCATCACGCACTCTGCAGGGCGAATGTTGGTGACGGATTATAGATTTTGGCATCCAATCCCAAACTTTCAAGACCAACATTTAATGGTATTCACTTGGTCCCGGTCCCCCCACACACACACACACACACACAAGGGACAAGCAGTTGAGAGAAGAGTGACAATGGCTGAGTTCAGTAATTGGCTCTGAAATGCTGCATCAGCAAAAGCTTGTCTGTGTTTGGCATCTGTTCATTTTCCTCTGCTGGACAACACAATGCGCAACACTTGTGTCGGGACATTATGTCACTACTGTCCTCTCTGCCGGCACACGTTACAATAGATCCACCAACTACAGCGAGAAATATTAAAAAGTATTTCGGCGCCGAGGCTTGTTCCTCTCCTCATGAAAATATTAGACTGCATGTTGAGCCAAATAGAAAGATAAAAAAAGAGCGACTTTGAGAGCAAGACAGCAATGACTGAGAAAATGTTAGAGGCACTGACACAGCAAGAAGCTGATTAATACCAGGCTGTTTATCAAACAGCAATATTCAAGCACGGAGAGCTGTTCATCTAAAGTCTAATGATGCTGCCGCAGAAGTGATGAAAAGCGGAAGGGTTTTCCATTCGCAGATAACCTGTTAGTGTGAGAAAAGAAATCTGCTTCCTGCCTTCCTGCTCATAAGCAAACAATTAGAGTAGGCGCTCTTTCTCTGCATGTGTCCTTTGAAAGACAATTTAAAGGTAATGGCATCTTGTTGTCTTTTATCTTCCAGCGCTCTTTGCTTTCTTTACAGCTATTCCGTCAACACAAGGCTCAATTTTGTAGCACGCCAATTTTCTGCAGGCAATGAATCGAGCTGCCCAGCAGGAGCCTCGGGACATAATAAGAAAACAAATCCCCACTGAATCCTTCAAATTCAGGTTGTGTGGAAACAGCAATGTGATAAATAACCTAAAAGAATTTGAAGCACGTTGGAGTCACAGCAAAGATATTATATTTGCAAAGAGAAGCTTCACTGTTTCGTTACCCCGAATGTTCTTGGAGGCACCGACTCCCAGCATGGGAGCTGAACAGCCGACTACTTGAGTCTCCAAGAGGCTAGAGATGGTAGAGATCACTCACATTCAATTCACTTTCAATAAAGACCGCCCATTGATTTTGGTAAACATTTCAAACCCACACTTGCAGTTGCAAACATCAGCCCAGATTCTGAGTCCAAAGAGTGGGTCGTTCAGGTACGTTACTACTCAGTTGCAGTTCGACCCTTAGTAATGCTTCAGTCTGCCTGGCGGCTGCGTATTAGTGTTTTGGGGACAGAGAAGCATGTTTAAAAAACGTCCCCAGCCAGTCTTAAACATGGACAGCGGGGTTAGACACTTTAGACGAGCAAAACGTAGACAAACTATAAAACCAAGGACTTGTTTCACTA
Organism: Apeltes quadracus; assembly: GCA_021346845.1. NCBI lineage: Eukaryota > Metazoa > Chordata > Actinopteri > Perciformes > Gasterosteidae > Apeltes > Apeltes quadracus. The sequence goes on from CM037935.1 coordinate 8,073,890, forward strand.
GTACATGGTTCATTCACATACACGTCGAACACATGGAAAGATTTAAGTAATAAAATAAAAACTGAAAAGATAAAAGGCTTAGCAGAGTAAAACTATTTCCGAAAAACCTTAAAAGTTACTAAAAGATCTGTAGACTTACCTTCATTAATACCGACTCACTGAGCTTCTCACGGTTGACAATCTTTATGGCGACTTTCTGGCATGTTACACAGTGGATCCCCAGCTTGACCAACCCTGCAAAAACAGACAGGAAACACTTACTGTCAAAGAAGCCAGACACTTCTCAGATGTCCAAAATGACTGATTACACTAGACTGTATTTACACGTTCTACTAGTTACAAATAGACATTTGAATTAAAGCAATGTGTGAGGTTGTTGTTTCTTGGCTCTGCACAAATGTGTATTGACCAGACTAATTTTTAGGCAAATGCCCAAAATGCTGATAATGTCTTTTGACGTGCAGACAATTCCTTTTCAAACCTTCCCTCAGGGGCTTAAGTCATGAAGGCAGTAAGGGAATGAGCCATTGGTGGTATTGATTCCTATTGTGCACAGACTAAACTGTTGTGAAGCAGAGTCAGATGCTGAGTGGGACTGGTTATTGACTGGGGCCTAAAATAACAAGAATGAAGCAAGAACTGTAAATGTAGGGGAACAAGTCATGATTTCATATTTCAGCAACACAGAAGAATGAGTTACCCTTTCCTTCACACCACTACGATATATGGGGTGCGAGATTGGTGTGCGTTTGATTTGCCGTACCAATCGGCTCTCTCGGGATTCCCACAAACTTTTAGAATAAAACCCAAGCATTTTATAAATAAAGTGGTGTGGTATTTGATACATGGGAACCATGACGATGGCAGAAATCCATTTTCTACCAGGGACCACAGAGCAAACACATTAAAAAGATGTTTGCATCATATAGATTACTTACGAACTGAAACAAACACACACTGTAACCCAGACGAAAGCCGGCTCTCTATTATTGATTCCCCCATTGGCTCCATGGTGTTCCAGGGATTCGGAAACGACTGAAGATGATTTTTAACTTAAGAACTTTATCGCTGTAATGGTAATTTAATCATTTCGAGGCTTGGGTATCTTGCTGCTTCTGTGCTGGCAAAGATGAAGACGCTGATATTAAGCTATTAAGTATTACTTCTAATGCACCAACGACAATTATACAATTCCGGAAAGTAGCATGTTGATGCAAACATCCTACATCAAAAAGATTGGCTGACATGAACCGGATTTCAAGCGTGCTCTCATACTGTCTACACAGTTTGATTTATATATGAATCAGCAGAAGAGGGGAGTCAATGGGCTTTGAGGAGGCACATAAGAATGCCAAAACAAGTCTTCCAACACTGCAGAAACAACAGAGGAGTAGGGGAAGCAGCAGAGGGGGGGGGGGATAGAGAAGAAAACTTCAAGTACTTGAATTTAATAGAAAAGTGCATTTGAAAGACAAGTGTGAAAAGTGGAAAGATTGAGAATTAGCAGTAGCCCATTATTGAAATGACAGGCCAGAGATAATTAAGCAATAAGGGAGAGCATTGCGTGGGAGCGAGGTTCTGGCTTCGGAGACGAGGGGCCGTGGGGGCCGTGAGCGGAGACGCACTGAGGAGAGGAGGCGTGAGAGTGAGAGAGAGAGGGACAGAGAAATTGGAAGGCAAATGCTTAAAAGAGGAAGATAAAATATGCAGATAGATTTAGAAAAGTGGATAAAGCCGTTGAGCAGGAGGGGAAACGACAGGCAAAGCCATTAGCCCTGTGATGGTAATCATATGTTAATGGCTGCTATAGAGGAGCTCATTAGTCATGATAAACATATTAAAGAGAAAATATCTGACTGCAAACATGTGAAAAGTTAACTGGATTACTTGCATCTCCAATCCATCTTCCTCCAATGCCTGTGTTTTTGTTTGCGTGCATTAGCAACATAGAAATGTGCACAGGAAGACAGCACATTATGGTTTTATAACCACTTAATGTACAAATTTTAAAGAACTCGCACAAGGAAGTTCAGCACATAACTCAAAGGGGCATAAGAAGTACACCTCTTTTATACTTCCCAAAAATTGTGACTTAAAACAATACAGTAGTTATTAGGGCAAAACACATTCCATTAACAAAAGGTGATGCGTTTTCTACTCGTCACTGGTGGTGAATCTATAGCAAACAGGTGTTGTGTACAGGGACTCAGGAGAGATCAGCGCTCCTTAAAAAGCTAAAACAGTATTTCATACCAACTTCAGACCCACTTGAGGAATATCACACTTGATGTGAGATATGAGACCCTGTAACAAAAGATTTACGAAGGTCTCCCAACACATAAGCTACTCACTGAAACTCTTAAGTAATAAACACATCTGCTTTGTTTGAGCCAAAATGTCAGTGTGCAAACATACTTAAAATGGCAATGCTAACCTACTGTTTATCTGGTATCATTACAAATATTTTAGTTATAATCTAATGCATTGACAATTTGTAGTTTTCACAAAAAGTATCCAACACACTTCATTGCAATCCATTGTAATGATACCAGCTAAACGACAGCAGGTTAGCACGCGTTTTGGAAACACTCCACTTAAGGCCCAAAATGTCAATCTGATAATGGTGCCAAAGTTGAATCATCAAAAAAAAGGAGTCATTCATCATCTGGGAACCACAGATGTCTGAATCACATATAATGGTAAACCCTCCTGTGGTTTTTGGGATATTTAATTCCGATCCAAAGTGATGGACCGACGGAACATTCCATCCCTGGAGTCAGCAGGCAATTTGAGATTGGATGAGGCATAACGAACAAACGCATGCCCTTCTCAACCTGTCATCCCCCAAGCTGAAATAGTGCAGGGGCCGATGAATTCTTTAGGTGAAGATGTTGGTCTAGTCCGCCTGACTGTTTAACCCTCTATTTCACAGAAGTTTGTGGAAGATAAGCGTTATGGCACCAGCCACGGCTCTAAAATGTCAATAGCCCAACTAGTGTGTTATGTTAAATCAATGACGCTGTCCGTGGTGCTGAAGTAACAGGCCGATTTCCAATGGGGACTTTTCGTTTCTGTCGGGTCTCATTTAGGATCCATACTGTAATATTCTCTAGACTATATGGCAGTGCATTAGAAAATAGTGTAGAGGTTGTGTAGTTGAGAGTAAACTAAACTAATCTGGGTCCGTCCCCTGTGTCGAAAAAGGGAGAAATAGAAACTGTTGTATTTTGTAAAAAACACACTCTGCCTTGCTGCAGCACAAAGACGCTGGTGGACTGACATTGTCACACACTGTTCGCTTACACACTTTTCATTAACTCCCATATGGAAAAAACGGGCTGTGCAGGCGAGTCTGCTACACCAATGAATCAGCAAGTGCATCGATCTCGCCATTCCTTCGCCACCCTCCCCAATAGCCAATAGCCACCAATATATAGAATTGGTGGGTAAAAGCCACGCTCTATCCCCAACGCAGACATACTGTAAAATAACATGTTTACGTTTGCCTTTCTCTGCCTTTCCATGAAGCGATTTAGCTTGGCAGAGCAGCCAGGGAAAAATCCCACTTAAAGATAACAAAACATGTTGTCTCCGTCTGTGTTGACTTGTGAGAAGGCTCTCCCTGTCCCAGTTTAAAAAAGCAATCAGATCAGTGGTCGATTGATTATCCGGCAGTTTTGCGACATCAAGTCAGGAGCAGACAGGGGAGGACCCTGACCAGCGAGCTCGATTTCCTCTGCCAATAATCTCGAGACACGGAGAAGGAACGAAGGAGAGCTGGGTGGAGAAAACAGACACACACAAGTTGCAGCCTAGTAGGACGCACGCACCAAAAAACACCAAGTTCTCAGCTTCATCCTCCTCATGGATGCACTAACATCCATGCGGTTTAAGATCAATTACTGGAGAGCTTAATTTCCATCTGAAAGTGACTACCAATAGTGAAGAGAGATGGATCAAAAAGAGACGTCTCCTCTTGCGCAACTAGCTTACTCTTCAAACTTGATCTTTCAGAAGCCCTAAGCCAATGGCAGCAGATGGTAGTAGCTTATGCTGGCTTAGCTTTCTCTCCCCGAGGCGCTGGCTCTGAGAAGCTCGTTGCCCTTAGGCACAGATCTGTGAGCTGCTTTCCACTGGTGCTCTTTAACCCTGAATGCTCTACGTGGGGGCTACGCCGCTTCACTGGGATCACAGTTTCAAAGGAAACACAATGTGTAACTAGGGGCCGATTCCTCCAGGTCCTTCTGGCCATACTGATAGTCCTTGTAGCAGGGCGTGGGAATCCCCTCCTCCGGGGGCAAAGGGCATGAGTTGAGGACCGACTGTACCATCAACAACCAGGAGAACGTTCATTTTCTGTCTGTGTACCTGAAACGCTCTCTTCAGTTCTACCTACATTTACTCGCCTGTGGGTTTTGACTAGAATAGAAGGCATTATTTTATTAAGGTTGACCAAATGCCAAACACAAATGTATCCCTATGCGATCAATGGCAGACAAATGTAGCCATCAACTCCTACAAAAGTTTTCAGGCCTAGATGTACATTACCAAAATAAATAACAAATTAAAATAGTTCAAATGTTGTGTTATTGATTGGCTTTCAGGCAATGGTCTGAAGATGTGCAGACGTTAAACATAGGGAAGCCTCGGCAATTACTTTCTGCCAAATGTTGCTCTAGTTCCTCATTTATCTATCACAGTCTGACTTCTCTATTACTTATTCCCTCAATTCATCCTCTCATCAATCCAGAAAAAGAAGAAGTGAGGGAATATATCAGCAGAAAGCTGTTGAGTCATACTGTGCAGGAGGGAGACAGCATGTCAAAGATGCTCACTCGCTACTCGATGAATGCACTCTGTCTGGCTCTCTCCCACCGCTGCATTCACAAAATGAATTTAACTCCTCCATCTCTCCACCTCCTCTTTCGCACTTTTTGCATTTGCAGTCAGCCGTGACGTCAGTCTACCCAGCCTGAATTCCCTTGCAACCTTCTAAACCCTACACGCCAAACAGCAACAACATCACTAAGAGAACAGCTTCAAAAGCCGGGAGACTAGTTTAGCTGTGGAGGGAGGAGAGAGCACACTGACGCATGCATACATAAAAACGGTTTATATAGCAGGCATGGAATCATACTTTTAGTCAACCGCTCCCTGCACAAAACGGAAATCTCTTGGTATCTACGGAAATAACTGCACTTTACTGAAGATGGAACAAATTTTTTTCTTTCAAGGGCAATATGTAGATATGTTGAACCCACACCTGCATACTTTACTACATTATAGTCTTGTATCTTATTAATGATTCGTCAAGAAGTGGAGAATGCACTACATCAATTGTTGATGAATAATACAGATTTGTGGCATTAGTTGTGGTTTAGATCAAGCTCAATATTTGCATGTAATAAGCTGAGAGACAGTTTACTCAGCATTGATGCATAATCTGAACGGGTGTCTAAGCAGCATACAGGTACCAGCTTTTCAAGCTAGAATCCAAATTAATTTCCATACTAAAATAATGCAGAAATAAATTATTCCGTGTTAGTCACAATCTACCCTTGGTTATCTCTGTGGCTGATTAAACACAAACATTGACCAAGCAACATCGTACATCCAGGTATTCTCTACAGCAGCTGGCAATCACCCACAGTGTGAGTTTACGTACTGTATTTCAGTGTGCATATTGTTTTGGGGGGGGTTTGGAGTTATGAGGAAAGGGGGCACTGGGAAACTAATCCCACAAGCAAGACTGGATTACCATAATATAAACCCCCAACAAATGCAATCAGTGAAATGGGTTGTGAAGCGCTGAAGTTCTGGCGGGCCTTGAGGCAATAATCTAATTTTGTACAAGCACAATTGAGAGCATCGCTAAAAAGGAGCAACTACTGATGATCCACTTTGTTATTCAACAGGCCCCCCGGTTGGCAGATCTTACAAAATCACCCAGCACCTGCGTTAGCTGCATGTAAATATATGCACAAATCGGTCGTCAGACGCTCATCACCTGGACAGTGGAAGATGCAAACTTCACACGCTCTCTTTGCCAGCAAGGAAAACAAGTATCATTGCCAAAGGTCCCAAACGCATGATTGCACAGCAGATCATATCTCAGACATGTCACACTGAAATGTGTTTTAAACTGTGAAAAAAGTTATGAACTTAATGGTGACATAAGGCACACATGCTTAATGTGCTCCATCTACTGTGTCTGTACTGAAGCCACTTCATATTTGTGTATACTGAATTCAGCTGCTGCAGATTATGTTTCTTAAAGATGAAAACTCTATTTTGAAACAAAGTCATAGGAGGCTTTTTGGGCTGGGATTTTGCTTCCCATGAGGAGAAAGTCTCCACTAATTAAGTTGATCACAAGCAGTGAAATCTATTCTCTTTTCAATCTTACTGCCGAGATGTCGCAGGAGATTTAAAAAAATATTATGTTCCAAAATCTGGGATGATGTGGCTACAGTTAAGAAAGAGTGAAACTGTCCTGCGGAAACCCAAACGGGAACAAACAGGGATGAACACTCGCTGCGCAGTAAAGGGGGAGATGATTCGAGTGATGCTGGAAAGAGACATAGTCAAAATAGTCACAGATAGAGAGTGAGGCCTAGGTGGGCAGGGCATCCAGACTCAGATCTATTTTTAATGCCTCTGACTGGGGATCAGCAAAAGGAATGTATAATTACAGCCTCATGAATAATTCAAGCGGGCTTCTTTTAATTAACCACACCAGGTCCAATGTGGCAACCGCAGCAGACGGGACAAACATGCGCACACGTACATGAACCTACACCCATCCATGCCTACTTGTTCCCAAAAACAGACATGTTTCACAGGAAATGCCTCCGCCGGTGCACATATGCTTGTCACTTATGGAACATATGTGTGCACATATGCGTGTGCATACTGAACATGCACACGCATACACAGTCCTCATGGGAGACGGGAGTCGGATCAAGAGGAGACATGATGGCTGAGGATTGGTGCCTTGGCGATGGCTCTCTGATAGGCTTCACATGAGTCCATAGACACCACTCAAAGATCTGCACGCTGTCTCTCTGCTGTATGTTACGTAACCCCCAATATAAAAGTATAAATTATTAAACATCTGATTGGATAATATTACAAAACTCACTGTATTTTCTCCACAAGCATCAGCAAACTAGCCTGGCTAATGTCATACCCTGATCTCAAATGAGACGGGGTCTGGCGGTCGGCTGAATGAAGTCTGTGGAAGTTTGCCGGCGGGCCGCATTCTGGCCGTAGTTTGGGGACCCCTAGTATATATGGCCACTCTACAGACATGTTTTTATGCCTTGCAGCGCGAAATAAATCGCGCGCGCAAGGCAGCATGGGAAAACCCAGGCTATCAGCAAACAGAAACCAGCACAGATAATGAGGCATTTCTGGCATACAGGTCAGGGATGACGAGATGCCAATTGTGTGGGCTACAAAAGATCAGATTCTAAGAAGCAATTAATCAGATATTTCTCATCTTCATTCAGCTTGAGTTATTTCATTAATTAAGTCCTCAGGTCGTCCATGCAACATGGAACAGGCCGGAACAGACTTCAGTGAGAGGAGTTCTCATCAACCTGTCTTTCTTGCGAACGGAGATTAAAATGGATGGTCGAAGCTCAACGACGAAGAACTTAACCAAACTCTCACACATCAAGAGGAGGCCGGGAGCGAGATCCAAGTTGGAACGGCACATCAAGACACCGGCAGGATGTTATTCGGTTGCTATCTGGCAACTCGACGTCTCCCATCTTCAGAGCCCTAATTTGTAAGCTAATTTGTGGCTGGCAAAGACAGGCTTGAGTATGTGAGAGGATATTGGATATAATCCGATGTCTCACTCCATCTTCGTTTGTTGATTTGAGTTTAATTGGCAATGAGGGTGATGCATTCCCGCTTTGGGGCACGCAGGGGAGATGCCGGCTTGAGCACACACCTCGAAAAAGGAGTCTTGACTTGGACAGAAAAAAGAAACCACTCAAATGGTACTAACTTCTCTCCACGAGGCTGAAGAAATAAAATCACCGATAGAAAAACTGTGGTATATTTTTTTACTTATGCAACAGTCACCTCGAAGTTGAATAAGCAAGGTTATCATCATTATTATCAAATGACAGCAGGAGGGACTGCCCAAGGTGAGCACAAACCCCACTATTATGTTCAATTTGCACAAGGAACCAAGAGTGGATCTAGTACAGTTTTATAGGGGGACCGGCTGAGTGGTACGCCGCCTAATGTGTGACATTGATACAAAGACGCTTTTCAAAAGTCAACAGCTATTAGAAAACATACCGGCATGTGTTTTTTTTCTCTCCTATACGTCATAATCCAGTGTCAGAGCTTCCCCGTTAGTGTTTGTTTCCATCAGAAACAGCTCAGTGCATAAAAACAACAAAGACAATACACGTACATTTGTGTTTGGGACGACTGCCTTGCAGAAGCATAGAAGATTTTACTGTACATGTACTTGAACTATGAGTGAGTACATTTGGGGTTAAGCTCCATTACATAGTATGAGACGCTTCTCTAAGATACAGTACAGTAACAAAATTGACCAAATTGATGTACGATTTCCTCTTTCCCCCATTTATAACCTCTAAATCTGTCTGAAGTTAAATTCATATTCTGCAGAACAAAATAACATGTTGAGTCATATAGACTCACTTCCATTTTATATAAAAGCAACATATTTTCCTTTTTTTCCCTCTTTAAACGCCGTTTTACCGCAAATTCCAAAATTTTCATCCAAACATCCATACATCCAGTAAGAATTCCAAAGGAAAGCACTCACTCCATGCTTTCAAAAGAGAACCTTGCTTGCATGACAATACACGAGTCCACAGGACGTCCCAGAGCGAGGGGCTGCAGATGCAGGCAGAGGAAGCATGTTGCGTTGCAGAATGGAGCACATGCCGAGTTGAGGGAGGTGTTGCGATGGGAGGATGCGTTGTTAATTACCCCGGCATCCATTGGTGGGGCTGTTGACATCTTTCTCGCGCGCTCTCCCGAGGAGTGGGATAATATGAGCGACTCTTCAGGCTAAATCAATGTGTCAGCTGCAGCTAGCTCATTACCAAAGCCAACGCTGCACCACACCGGGGCAACATGGGAATTTCTATTAGCAATCGACAGCTAAAACTCTCTGTCTTTAGTTTCTCTTTAACCCCTACTGCCCCTCCAATCAACCCGCACCCGCTGCCACCACTCTCGAGCTTCCCTCTCAAGAGTCCCTCTATCATTTTCATTCTTTTCAGTCACTCCCTCTTGTTTTTGCCGTTGCCTCATATGTCCCTTACTTTTCTGCACCCCCCTCATCTCTCCAGGGAGGGAGGGGATGGCTTTGCTGTTGCATCATGCCTTCCAGATATAACAACAATCTTGTGTGTGGTTTGTCAGATGATACCAAATTGTAAAAGAAACTAAACTAAAAGTTTAAATAAGGCAAAGAAAGCTGGAGGCTGACTTGCCTGAACACTCCTCAGCTGGCGTTCAATGATCACCGAGTTGTGTTTATGTGCGTGTGCATGAGTAGTGCACATGTCTTATTTCGCTGAGTAACGTCCAACCTCTGGATGGAAATGAAAGTGGTGCTCGAGCCAATGCCGATGCCCAGATTGCCTGCTTTTTCAGGGACCAGGCTTCCGTCACAGAGCTGGAAACATTGCCTTGTACAAAAAGAGGCAAATACTCGCAAACCAAAACGCACACCCTCACAAATAAATTGGTAAGAACTAAGAAGGAGGCCGAACACCTCAGCCCTTCACCAAGAGTCCATTTCACCTGACCTTTTTACTGCACAGTCTGACATGGGAGAGAGATGTCTAACAAAGCCCAGGGAAATGTCTGCTAGAATGGCAACAAAAACAAAAAAAACAAATCAGGAAAGGATGAGGAAAGTGAGTCTGAAAAATATGTTGACTGAAGCAAAGACAGAATTAATGGAGTAATAAACCGAAAAGACACAAAGAGGGACAGAGAGACATCAGAGGGCCTAGTATTCCACCAGCAGGGAGACGGAGAGAGCAGAGAGACATCTGTTCAACAGGGCTTCAGGGGGCTTTTACTCTAATGTTAGCCTGTCAACACATACGGGACCGCAGGAGTCAACACACGCTGCGAGCCGCTCAGGGTACACACATACACACAATGCTTCTCTTTCTTTCTCCATTTCTATCTCGACCGCCTCAATGAAATTCCACAGCTCAATTTAAAAAGCAGGACTGGAGGCCCTGCCTCGTCCTCTCTGTGTTACGGTTTGTTCTCTCTTGATCTTTACTTGATCTGATTGTAATAATAAGCTTGTGATATATACATTGTTATGGTAATATGGGCACCTTGTCTGCATCCTATTCATAAGAAATATGAACTACAGGGCTTTTTGCCTTTATCCCATAATGTTAAAGCGTGGAGCGAGACCGCTGATGACTGACTATAGATAACTGTCCATTTAATGAGTCCAGGTGAAAAACATGTTCTGGTTTGGAGGTTTGAATATTTTTGCTTTTCTTTTGAGTTTTGGACTGCGGTCTGGCCAAAGAAAATGAATCTTAAGGCTGCACTGGTTTTGATGCTTTACAAGTTAAATAATGAATTGACAAATCAACAATTGAGTCAAAAACGGAAATAATATTCGGCTGAGGCTTTGACTGACATTGCCCTGCAGTGCGGCACAAACATGCATACACATAGAATATCACCCAGTGGTATTACATAAATACCACTGGGTGGGCTGGTATATTATATAAACCAGAGCAGGGTAGTTTACCCTCAAAGTTGACCCATTAACGAACGCATCCAATTTAAGAAGGACCTGGAGAGGAGAATCTCTACAAAACAATAACACAAACCTCCTGTTCCACTACAGGATAAATCAATAAACATGGTCTTTGTTGGTTTGCTTGGCGTCTTTAAAATGTCATCAGCCATTACTCGACACCTGAATGCAGCCCTTCGGCAGCCGTGAACTTTTAGAGACCTCTGGTTTTGTTCATCTCGAAGGCCGTCAGGGAGAGAAAACACTGAAGTCATTAAAATGATAATGATACAGTCAGAGCGGCTGACGACTTATTGATCAGCTACATCCCCTCCAACCATGCGTATGCACACACACACACACACACACACACACACACACACACACACACACACACACACACACACACAAGCATGAAAGAGAGAGTGTGCCAGCAGTACATAACCATGATATTGTGTGTATTGTCAATAATACAATGGCCCTTTACCACTGGTTCACTCAGACACAGTCAATTTGTACAATTAAATGATCAAATCACATAAACTCAAACTGCATCAACGCCCGGTGTGCACACAGTGTGAAACAGTCGCGTTCGCAGGCCTGATGAACCTCATGAAGCTGTCACAAGAACCTTGCAGACATGGGAGGCATCCCTGACGTGCTTGTTACACGTTGTTTATCACTGGTCTGGGATGTGTGCCCTGGCGTAAAGGCTATGAGTGAGTCCATCACAATGGCGTGCTGCATGTTGCCCTTCTTTGATGGACGTGCGCGAGGCGTTTCGGACGCGCTACGTCTCCCAATAGTCACGGACACAAACATGGATTTGACTGAAGACCTCTCAGACAAGTTTTTAACTTATCCTTCAAAAAGGGCAAGGGGGCCGCCATTTCCGCTCCTGATAGGGGAAAAAAAATGAACTTGAAGTGTTGTGAAGTAAATCAATTTCACTCCAATGTCCGTACTGTAGGGCCATCTCATTTTGAAGAGGTGCACACTCCATGCACGTCTGAGGGGCAACTGCCAATCAAGATGTCAGGAGTGCTGATGGACAACGCTCTCAGCCACTGCTGACAGACAGAGAGGCTTGAGAGGGGCGGGTTGGGTTCATGTCAAGGGCTGTGCTTGCAAAGGGTTGCTATGGCGTTGCTATGCAGACAAGGCGGAGGGAGAAGTGGTTTATGATGGACGCTGATTGCCGGTCCACACCAGAAGTTAAAGTAAACGTATAGAAATGTGTCCTTGAGCGTGCCCTTTTGAGTTTGCATACGTGAAAGAATGACTCGTTCGTTCTAGCCGCCCGTGTGTTTCTGCACATGTGTCCGGACCTTTCCTGTGCAGAGCTGCAATAATGAGAAATACGCTTGGCAGTCAGAGCTTAATATTCAACCGCAGCATTTGGAAAGTTGCCTGAAGCTGCTGACGTAAATAGCCTTAACTCAGGTCTGGTGCAGCACTCAAGTGCACATAGGGACAGACAGCAAGAAAGGAGGGATGAAGAACAGAGAGGGAAGAGGGAATATAGAATAGTTTGATGTGAAGTAGCTGCATCTGTCCTTGAAATGAAAACTATTCCTCAAGCATATACATACACACACACACACACCACTAGGAAGAGGGAGATTACCACTTATCTACATCATCTGTCACCCTATCATGTGCTGACTCTTCTTATCTGAGAGAGACAGAAAACACGTAGTGAAAGAATGAAAAAGGGAAGCTGTTTGAGGAAACAAACAGTTTGAGGACAGTCACACTTTTAATCTGACTGTCCTCATGTCACTGCCAGAAAGATCCTTCACGTTTGCTTTGTAACTTTGTTTCTATTTGATGACTTAACCAATTCTCCCTTCTTTCCTATTTCTTTCCAATCTCAACCCCATTCTGTCCTCTCTTTGTGATGGTCTCTTTTTGTTACGCAGTGCATTCCTGTCCAGGACCAGATTTGTAGAAAATGTGATGAAAAAGAACACACGTGTTTGTCAGACCCCAACTAATCCGGAGAGTCACAGGGATTTCGACACTCATGAGCAGACAGCACCACTGTTGCTGGGAGGAGAGCGAGTTGAAAGGAGGCCAAGGAGGCCAAAAGTAGAGGATGAAGAGAAGGGGAGAGAAAGTAAGAAAATGTGGAACCTTATGAGGATGGTGCCTCGTTCACAGCGGCGTAAAAAGATACACCACCCCCAACTCCCTCCCCATCTGTAATGTCAGTAATTTCACAAACCCATCCCCTCACTGCAGAGCCCTGCTTCGCTCCATCACACACACACTTATACGCACACAACGACAGCCATAGCCTTAGCCAATGAAGGGGAGCGAAGAATGACGCAGAAGAAGAGAGCATGGAAACAACACTGATTGGAGCAGCAGAATAAGATGGGAATGTGAATAATACGTTTAGAAAAAAATTGAAGAAGAAAGAAATAATGAGAATAAACAGCACCCAATTTCCCTTTCAGACTCTTAAAAATGATTTTCTTTTTACATGATAATTCATTATTAAAAGGTATTATTTCACTCTAACTATGTGAGCGACAGTCAACGGTCTCACACCAGGTGGCCCGGCAGCAGTCTGAACCGGTTTAAAATACCTTGTTTTTGTATTTCAAAAACATAATTGAAACCTTCGATCAATCCCACCCGTTGAGAAGAGTACATTTTCTACTGTTTTTATAGATAGCCATGCATCTATAAAGGAACTACTCAGCAGAAATTAAATGTTCTGAGAACAATGTTGCAATATAAATCCATTTATTTTGAGAAGAATAAGTGTGGCTTCTTTAGGTCTGATGTTTGGTTCAGAATCTGCTTTGCAGCAACTTCAAAAAGACCGGTAAGTTATTGTTGCAGTCATATATCTTACCTGTTAGAGAAGTAAAAAGAGGACATGGAGATGTTGCAGATCCATTCAGGGAGGAGAGGCAGGAAAGAGAAGCAAAAGAAAGAAAAGAATCAGAGTTAATGACACAATATTATAACACACTAGATTTAAGTCACACATTTTATATCCTTAAATCACAAATGACAACTGTGATTAAGAAGGCAAACATGTCAGCCTCGAAAAGTGAGTAAACTGGGTTTAGGGTGGATTTAGACTGAATTACATCCCTGCCAATCACTGGACTTTGCTCTCCGCAGCAGCCCTCATCCCCTCTCAATGTGTTTTGCTCTTTCTCGCTATCCAATACCAGCTATGACATACTCATCCCCTACAAAGCAGCCCTCTCCTAAACACACACCCTGGAGCATGCACACGCACACACACACACACACACAAAGCCTTTCAAAGGGGTGTTTGAAGTTCCCGCACAGATGTTGCTGTCTCACTTTTTTTAAAATATTTTTATATCATGTCAGAGATTTTCCTCTTGCTCTGTCCCCACCTCGCTCAGCAAAGTGTGACACTTTTTCCACTTTCCCTCAACCTTCCCCAAATCCCCTGCATGTGTGTACACGTGATCACAGGAAGAAAGTTTCATGACGGCGAAGCAACTCTCATAAAGTTGGTGGGATGGTCTCTGTGGAGAGGAGACGAAAGGGAATCAGATGTTAAACCTGAAAGGCAGATGTTCAGGTACCGTGCAAACTCCTGTTTGCCTGAACACGTGTACACACGTACACACACACAGACACACACACACACACACACACACACACACACACACACAATCAGGGAACAATAAGACCAGCCATTCAATCAAATCCAGCCGAAAATAAATACTCTCTCTCACAAGTATGCCTTTGCACAACACAAACGCACGTACACTTGACTTCTTAACTGGACTCTGAAACGGATCATTTAAATGCTCAACCCAAAGAATTGACCAGTGGATGAAACAATTATTATGTGCTATTTTGCTTCTACAACATCTCATTTTACAGACTAGAGAGTAAATATACATTTTGTCTCTAGATTTCTCTAAAATGTACCAAAAGTTAGCATTGAATAATGCCACAATTATATTATTTATGTCTTAATCAACTGGGAAAAACCCAGACATGTATATTAGTTATTTTGTTGATAATTACTCTGTAGTGTTTCTTTAAATAAATGTTTCAAGAGCTCATACATTTTAAGGCATTTTTTTCAAAATACGCCCCCCCCCCATACTTTGAGCCATAAATCTCTACTTCAAAACCAATTATATACACACACCAAACTTCCCAGTCATTTTGATCTATATTCTAAAGTTTTTTGCAAAATCATACATCATTCATAGCCAGATAAATATGCAATTTTAATCTTCGATAATTTTTTCTTTCCGTACTTTAACATTCTTTGAGTCAAAAAAAAAGGGATATCCAAGACGCCCTCAGTATAGACCTTCGATGTTAATACATCAACAAAATGTGTTCAGTGTCCAGCATCATGGTGGGGAAAGGTACGTGAATTACTGCAGCAGATACAGCTGGAAGTTACCTCGAAGGGTTCATGTTGTAAACTTTAATGTCATTCTAAATTTGACAGAAAACCAGAGTTGGTGTAATATTGAATTGCTTGTTGGTGGTAGTCTAGCGGGTAATTGCAATGACGCTACAGCGTTTACAATAACATGGAATTATTTACAGCAAAGGGCCAGCCATATCCAATCTAAATCAACTCTTAAATGCAAGTTTATCTCTACTATAAAACCCGTTTCTCGTGTGGAGGCTTTAAAAGCCAGACTGCAGGGCAACAAGGGCGATCGTGTCAGGAGGTTTACGACCTAAAGAACTATCGGCCTCTCGGGCTGTCCCGCTCTGAACTGTGGTACAACATCCGACTCCTCGTAGGTTAACGGTATAGTGTCACACCGTTAAATTCAAGTGTTTTCTTTTACGACCTATCCTATCTGTCCCCAAGGGCAGGCTGGAGAGGGGGTAGGAGGGGCATCTAAAGAAACAGAAGGGAGATGAGTGAAGGAAAGTGAAGGAGAGAAACTGGGGAGGCAGGTAATCCTCAAAAAGGATGAGTGAAAGATGCGGAAGAGGCAGAAATGTTTTTAAAATCCTTCCCAACAGAGAGAAGAGAGAAATGTTCAGCCCCTTGCCAACCAGAACGGTGTGTGTTTTGATTCTGACTGAGTGAAATGAGGCCAGCCTTGATTATGCCCCCCCCGCCCCCCTTTAATAAAATGGAGCCGCATCACACACATATGCTATTCTGTGGAGCAATGCAGGAACGTGGGCCGCTGTACCGCGTGGAGAAGAACAAAGGCTGCGGTTGAAAACTTCCTACAGGAGCTAATTGCAATATTAGTGGTGCTGGCCGAGGGAAGGAGAGGGAGAACAAACCACTAATTAAAAGAAGAGAAGCGCCTCTGATTGCACAGCGGGAGAGAGGACGAAAGAGATGGAATAAAAGGAGAAAACAAAAGAGGACACGCAAGGAGGAGGATGGAAGGCATGGAGCAGTGGGTGGAATTTTAACAGCGTCTGTGTGAATGTGCGGATGCAAGATCGCAGTGTGCATCTGTGCAGGCCATGGCTGAGTGTGTGCATGTGCGTGTTGGATTGTAATCTAAATGAGTCTTGTATCTTTAGAGATTAATCCAACCATGGCTTCATACGTCATACTCTAATCCATCAGAGTAAAACAAGCAGGGCTCTGCAACTGGTTCCTGACTGCAACCAATCACTGACTGTGGATCAGTCAACAGAGTTAAACAACATTTCCTACAGGGGAGGCATGGAAAATGGTGAGTGTTCGGTGCTTTGAGTCGTGGAAAGGTTTACACCCCGTACCCAGAAATAATTTCAGCCACGATTGCCTGCTGTTGAGCCAAGAAACTAGCTGGTCCGCCCGTAGATTAAAGTCCGGTCTTAAACCGCGTCCTTTGATTGATTTGATTCCATTATGGATTCTATAGTATTGTCCATTACATGTTTACAGACACGTTTTATTTGACAAATACAGCCCCCACAGGTGTATCAGACGGGTTTTTTCATTTTAATCTATGCAAATTTCATCACCGGTTTGATGTGAACTACAGAACACATGCGATTTTAAAAACAGGCAATAAAAGCAGTTCAGAGAGGAACGCACAATGGACATTAGGAACACTTGCACGTCATGCAGAAACTTAAATAAGATATATTGCAGAAAAATGAGCAGCCACAGTTAAATTGTTAATGACCAATATGTAAAATCATAAAGCTTGTCAATGTCAACAGCGTGGCAGCGCGCACACAACAGAAGCTGTCTAATTGTCCATCTCCCCCCCTTCGTCTTTTCTCTCTCCATCCAATGAAATCTATTTCCAGCCACTTGTTTGAGTGCAGCCTTCTTAAAGTATTTAAAGCAACTGGGACTGTTGCGTGCTTAGATTCTGAAAGCATGCCGCTACTCTTTCCTGTGTCAGTTTCCCCCTTTTCTGACCCCTCACACGTCCTCCCGTCCTCACCTCTTCAAGTCCTTGCTTCCAGCCTCCAGCAATCACCTTCAATCCTTTCATCACCCCCTCCCCTTATTCCGACCATCTCACGGTGCTGCTGCCCCTGAGCCATGTAGCGTGCAGTGTTTTGTTGTCATGAGGTCAGGTGTGCGGCTGCCCCTTGTCCGGTCCATCCAATCACACATGCTGTTCACACTGACCTGACCAGACCGTCTGACATGGGAACCACATGGTGCAGAATTATACTTGTAAACTGTGCGTACAGAAATACTGCAGAGAGCCAAAAAGACTTTAGGATATTCTCACTAATTACTCTTTCTTCATTGATCCATGGTGATGCAATAAATGGCACTTATCTCTCCCATATTGCATTCTAAATACTGGTAATTTGTTGCTTTTACTTGAATATATTGGCAGAGTTGACTAGTCCAATGTGCTGTTCAATTTGTCCCATTAAATTACAGTATTAGCATACAATTATATGCTGTGACAGGCAAGTTAAAGTGCAACGTCAACATTTGAGTATGATGCCTACAAACCTAGAATCCCGGCAACATGGGTAATTACAGTATATCATTTTAGATATTCAATATCAATTTTCAATCAAATAACTGTCTTTCTGACCAAAACGTTATCCCCAACACTGAAAACAAATTTCAAATTGTATTTCACAAATGGCTTTTGCACTACACAAATAGTAGAACAAATATATGGAGAGTTCTTACCAGATGTGTCCTGGCAGCGTGTTCGATGTGTATTTGTGTTTCCGACTCCACTGCTGTGCCACCTGAGATGAGGCACCTGATCTGACTCACAAGCTCGTGATTGGTTGAGACTGGGGCTCAGGTGCATCCCACTAAACTGCCTTAAGACCTCCGGGGAACCAGAATTCCCTCCTCCGCCAAGGTTACACACCCATCAGCAGAAACCCCACACCCACCCACACACAAAAACACAAACAGGCACACGTATAAACACATTAGTGACTTTAAAGTAGAAGCAGGATGCACAAGCAGATGCAGAAGCCGCGTGTATAAATAAATGCCAGACAGAAATACACCTGCAGAACGAGAAACAGGAGTTCTACTCCGTTCATGTCCCCGCTCCATCTGGACCACTGAATAGTATGCACAAACATACACACACGCGCACTGACACACACAATAAACACAACGGACTAGTCTTAATCCCCCCCATCAACATTCCTTGGGTCTCATTTGAGAAAAGCAGGTACAGAGTGACTGAGTACAATGATTTGACGACTACTGGTTATTGCTTTCCTGCAACAGCTGGAACATGATGAAGGGTAACAATACATACATACATTACCCACCTCATTGATAAAGAAACTCATCCAGACAATCCATAACGTTGAAATGCACTTATTGCAAGTCGCTTTGGATAAAAGCGTCAGCTAAATGACAACAACCATTACCTGCCGATCCAAACGTCAGACGTCTGGCCGTTTTACACTTCATTATATCAAGCGCACCGTCTTTCAATGAGTTAATTCCAACCCGTATTTGCGTACAAGCGACTGGAGGTCAGATGGTGGTAGTGCGTCCACTTGTACCGCAACCCCACACAATCACTCATATCACAACAATCCTTCCTCACTTCAAGGTCTTTGACTTCACGCACCATTTCTGCTGAATAAAAACAAACTTCTTTTTTCACTTTCTTCTTGCGGCTATTTCCATCCATCTCTCATTCAAGTTTTCCTTCAAGAAGAGTGGAGGTGTGCATGATCATGTTTCACAGATTACAAGATTGCTAAATTTCTATACTGGGGCACCGTATAATGCTCCCTGCTTAGAAGGGGGGGTTAATGCTTTATGGTCCTGAAGCTGAATTGATTTGTACTGGCAACATTATCTTCACTGTTTATTCTGTGTGTACTTCACGCTCAATGCTTTCTTCTTCAAGATGCGTTTCTCTTGTTTTTCTTTTAGCCGAGACGCAACCCACTCAAACGCGATTAGAAGAACTGACGTCAAGACGACCTCGCTGAGACAAATCTTTGGAAATATATCTGGCTTTTGAGACAAGCGGAAAATGCCAACCGTCACTGAACTTTAACTATAATAATGTAACAGGCGATTCAGTGCGAAGTGGCTTCATCAGACATCAGACAGGGCTCACATCGCACAGCAAGTGAAGAATCTTTGACTTTTCTAATATTGAGTCTCTCAAACAATTGAGGTACTTTCACAACATAAAACATGTCGATACAGAAGGCTACTTCTCTTTTCCCTGATTTCAGGGCAAGGACTGTTCCAAACGGCACGTCTTTGCAGTACATTTTTTCATTACATCGAAGGTACACTTTATTCTAGACATGTATTGCTCAGAATAAGATTAAAGATGAAGGATTCTATGCACTTGTAGAAAACAGAAAACTTTACCTCTGGTCCCCAGCTACTTTATCCACTACAACAAACATCTTGACTGTTATCTCGATGTACATCACAATGGTGCCATGCCAATGCTTTAGTCACAACCTTCCAGCTTTAAAGTTCAGTTCAGGCTGCTATTTTCCCATTTGCACGGTGGTTGTGTGAATCGGAGTGCGCGTGTGCGTGTGTGTCTATGCGTGACAGGGTCCATTAGGACTCTAAGTGCCGGGCTAATTGACAGTAATGAGTTCTTGTGCTGGGGGGCTGGTGAACGGGGCTGGGGGGCTCATATTTGGCAGCTTCTCCAAAGACCACTCCACTAAAGGGCTTCATTAACACTACTTTTTAACTGTCCCATAAAAAGAGCTGTGTGTGTGTGTGTGTGTGTGTGTGTGTGTGTGTGTGTGTGTGTGTGTGTGTGTGTGTGTCTGTAAGTGTACATGAGGATGTGCAGCTGTTGTACATTACGTATCACCAGGGATGGCGTTTACACTTCTCTCGCCACGTAACCTTTCAGTTCCTTGTGAGAAACAGCTGTGTGACGACGGGAACCACACGAGAGGGAAGAGAGAGGGACACTGGACCTCACATCACCGTCTCACAAGTACATTTGTACAAACATCCAGACACACTGAGGCACTGAGCCAACCCAAATTTCAGTCAATCTCTCTAATCGATTCTTTTCTTTGGGGAGGTATCCAGAGTATCATTTTCCAGTTGCAAGACCGAGAACTTGTTGTGTGCTGAGGCCAAAGAGAAAGACAGGTAAGAATACTGTGTGTTCACACATTATTTCCAAATGAACGTTTCAGAGGCAGTGACTCACACTAATGTAAATTACACCTACCAGCTCCCTTCCATCCACACACATACTGGATAACCCATGCTTTGTCAAGCTGGAAATATCCCATTAGTTCCACACAAATACAAACCATCCATGGAGGCTTTTCCCCCCAGTAAGCATTAAATTCATTACATTTAGTTCGGGAGTGCCCCCCCCCCTCTAAATCGATTGAATTGTGGATACAACGAACACTGCTTTCTAATTTGACTTGAGTAAGTGGGTGACAAATAGTCCAGCCTGAAATCAATGTGGGGAATTATGTATACAGAGAAAGGAGAGAGGGAGGGGAAGAGAGTCCAATGCAAATGACTGAGGCGTGGAAGCACACACTTTCTAGGCCGCGCAAACACCCTGCAAACAAAATCAGTAACCAAACAAATCCTCTTTTTAATCATGTGGACTCTCCGTTATCACAATCTAATAACACGCGGACAATCATATCCGTATATACATTATTGATGTAATGTAATGTGGTGCAAACAGCTTCGCAACCTGCAGAATAACTGTAGCAACAGTTAAGACTATAATTACTTTTCTTCCAGTGTCAAGAATTGAATCGCTGCAGGAAACACGGTGACGTTTAACTCTTGATGGTAATTCCAAAGCCTGTGGATCGAGGCAAGTTGCCAGTGGAGTTTTCTATCAGCATCCTTCATTTCTATTCACTTATTTTCTCTCAAATTCCAGCAGTACCGCAGGTGACCCTCTAACGATATGTGGCCTTCAGGATTGCATAGTTGGTCGCAAGTAACTCCAAAATTAGGGTTAATAAAGTCACATAAAGTCAAGAAGGTAATCGCCACGTTTTCAATTTAATGGTAGTTTAGTGAAAATCATAATATCTGATAATATCAGCAACAATAACTGTAGAAGGAACATAGTGTCACTACTTCTACTTTGATATTCTGAAACTGCAGTAATTATAAGTAATTAGACAATTCAATAATTCTTTGCAGTCATTGTTGTTAGACATAATATCAAAAAAGAATACAGAGGAAAAAAAAAAGATCCAGAGAAAAAGCTTTTCATTCTGTGTGCATAATGAGCGATGCTAAGCCAGGGTGTTCATTTGGCACTGGGCAGCTCCCAGTCGGACGGGCTGCTGGGGAGCTCTGTGGCTGATGTCCAGCTGAGAAAGTGGTTGGAGTGAAGCAGGGAATCAGAGAGATGCGCTTCCAACAATGCGTTACACAGAGCATAAACAACCTGCTCGAATTCATTAGAGTGGGTTTACTAGTGGGATAGTTAAACACCCGATGCTTTCTCACGAACCCACACAGAGCCAGGAATGCATAAAGGCAAACGGTGTTTCTGGCAGCGAGCAGAAGAAACTAATGAATACCGGCGCAAAATCACACACAACCTGGCAGAGATGTATAATGCAATCTGGGTGTATTTTTGGTGTATTCCACTCTTTGCAAACCACAGAAGGGGGAGGGGGGGTAACTAATCAGCTCATCAATCTCACATCCCCACATGCACAAAGAAAGAGGCAGCTTTGCCCCTTGCTAATAGAGATATAGACCTCGCTTTGCCAGCATTAACCCTCCGCTGGGAGCACGGCTCTCAGAGCAAACACTCACACACACACACACACTTTACCAACGCACACCTCTCTGAGGAGAGAGCAGAGCTCATGTTGACCAGAGGAGTTTGCAGTGGAAGCAAGCAGAGGGAGAAGCTAGAACAATACGTGGCTGAGGTAAATAAAAAGCTGGCCGTGTGAGTTGATCTGGTTTCTATAATCCACCCGCACTACGGCCAGAAAGGAGAAAAATGGTACTGCTACCGAGGGGTCTGCAGGAGGAAACCTGAATCAATCTAAACGGTACTTTAAACTTTACAATGGAAAAGCCATCAGCTTTTGTTTAATAAATATTTTTGTGCATGTACAGAAAAATAAAGTGGCCACTTCTGGGGCTCAAAGTTTGGTGGAGCTTTTACATCGGACTTTGCTTAGTTTTAACTATAGTGTATTGAAAGCCACAAATGAAAACCTGATAGATGTGACCTGGCATCTACTCCCAACACCTGCCTAGCACACCAAACACATGCACAATGCTGCAGAGGTTTCTCTTGTGTCTTTCCAACGGCCTTGGCGAACCAAGATAAGAAACAAAAAATAAGTCATCCCTTATTTTAATTAATTGATGTACTCTGACGTCCAGACAGAGAGACAAATGTGTGTGGACGTTTAATAAGAGGACAGAAAAACCTTTTATCCTCCACTCTTTTATATTCTTCGATCTTTCTTCTAAAGTCTAAAAAGACTCCAAAACATGTTTTGTTGTGTTTTTGCTTACATATGTTACATGTTAAACATCTTTGAATACTTCTGATCTCTCAGAAGTATTCAACTTCTTCTCTCATCTCTTTTTGATCTCTCAGAAGTATTCTACTTCTGATCTCTCAGAAGCGCTTTAACCTCCCAGGACGGCAGAGGACTGTTCCTTTCAGCCAGAACAGGCCAACTAGCTGGTACACGGCTTGCGGAGAGCAACATAGACGACAGAGTCGGTCTAAAGTCCTCAATAAGGAGCACTATTCAACCGTAAACAGAGGACATAAGCAGAGAGGCTGGAAGGGTCGGGACATCACAGGAGGAAGTGGGAAAGTAGCAGTTGGGGACATATTGAGAATTTGAGAGCATAAAAAGAGCGTTGCTGGGTTCGAAGTCCTATCCAGTTTTGAAAATGATTTATTTCCCCGTTCAGCTGCTGAGCACGCTTTAAAAAGGTCCTTAGGGAGTCCTGACCACGGTGCGGACCTCTGGCGAGTCCTCCTGCCCAGGGTTAAAACACTCCAGTTAAGCCTCGGCCGGCCACAGCCGGGTGGAAAGGCAGGGAAACCGAGTGTAAAAAAAACACAACCGTCCCACTAACAAACAAATACATGAAACGGAAGAGCACGCACACACAAATCTGAGGCTGTACTAAGCTAAAGCTAGGTCAAGCCACGGACCTGAGCTCTGTAAATGTATCCACGCTGTGAGAGGAAAGTACGAGCATCAGCTCCTCGTGCACAATGGAGACAGTGGAAGCCTGGGTCACTGAGTTTACCCAACAGGAGGTCAGAGAGGCAGCGTCAGGAGCTGCAGCCTATTCAAAATGACAGAGACGGGATGGGAAGAGAACAGGAGAGGAGGAAAAGATATATTTACGCCAAAGAAGACTGCAGCACAACGTGCAACAGCATCGAACGCAGCCTATATCCTTCAAAGAGAATGGGAAAACGTGAAGACTGGAGGATATTTGACGGGCAATTCAAGTTGGTGTACATACTGTGCATGTGTGGATGTACTCACGTTATAAGTGGTGTAAGAGAAGAAAGCAAAGAGCTTGACTAATGGGGTACCGAGAGACTCAAAAAGAGAGAGAAGGAAGAAGAGGGAACATTTAGCGGATGGGAGAAAATGTTCTTTTTATCAATTATTAAATGATGGAAGGAAATCGCAAACATAAGGGTTGCAGATAAGATTTGCCCATTCTCGAACCGCAGAGGACTTAATAACGCATCTTAATGTTGTTGCTGTAACATTCATGTGAATTTGTCTTTGTGGCCTAAAGAAAAGGAATAAAACTTGAATAGTTGCAGAGCATCAAAGACAAATGTGACTCAATAAAGCTATCTATTTCAAAAGTACCTCTATATTTCACACCGTGTTTTACAGCAACACAAGATGAAAAGCACACACACACACACACACACACACACACACACACAATAATGTGCAAATATACCACTGAGATATTTAATTTGATCCTGTACTTCTCTGTTAATGCTCCCAAACTGCTGCAGCGCCTCACCCTTGACTGCAGAGACTAAAAAAGGAGAGAGGGGGTGGAAGCCGGATCGGGAGCGTGCTGTAGCGCTTGTAACCAAATCTAATAAAATCACACCTACAAATGAGATCTCCGCTGGAGACGAAGCGTTTCAACAACCTTTAAAGCCCGAACCCTCGTCTAAAAATATGCCACCTATTTCTGCCATGGGAGATGAATAACTAACCCATCCATCTCTCCTGCTCCACCCCCCCGGGGTGGAGTACGCCCCAGTCAAGTGGGGAAATGCGGTCAAGCAACTCCTTTCAAAACCCCGGTAATATTTTAGAGGAGCTGGAACAGGAGCCTAATCGGATCACAGGGCACAACATTCACATTTTGAAGAACATGTCCAACCAATTCTTTTCACGTTGCAAACTTCTCCACGTGAACACACACCCATTATGTGCGCAGCAACAGGTAATTTACCACACAATTGAACAAAGCAAAAAAAAAAAAAACACTCTCAAACTCATTCATCACTCCGTATGTGCAGCAGAAAGAACAGAGCAGCAGAGGGTAGATGGCTCTGCGAGGGCTCTCCATCTCTCGGCTTCCCCTTCTACACCCCCCCCCCCCCCCCCCCCACCCACCACCGCCGCCTGCCCCCCGTCCCTCCATCCCCTCGTTGTGTCGCCGTCGTTACCGCTGCCAGCAGAGAGCAGAGACGCAGTGGAAGCCCTGGAGTGGTACCCGCGGCCCACATCAGCCAGCAGAACGAGAGCGTGGAGACAACGAGGGAGGGCGTTGAGGAGAGAAAATCCCCGCACGGGAGAGGAGGGGGAGCGGCTGTTGGCGCTGAGTGTCGAGAGTGAGGGAGCAGCACGGACGGGTGGAGAGAAGGAGGTGTGGGGGTGGAGGGGGGAGTGAGAAAGAATAAATGAAACAGAGAGGCAGAGAGCAAAGTCGTTTTGGGACTGATGTGTAATAAACTGCATAAAGGAGCCTTGAGGGAAGCATTATTTTCTAGCTCGACACACACCATCTTCAAGAAGGAAAAAAAAAAAAAAGATACACGCACAAAAATACCTCTGAACTCTGTGTGACTCATAACCACATTCATATTTATGAGCAGCAGACTGCACAGATACACAGGACACACGTTCGGTGAAGTCCATCATGTCAACGTGGTTGATTAAAGACGTGGACCTGCGTTGCAGACCGCTGAGCGTTGTTCACCGGTGCGAGGCGCAGTCGTGCGGGCCTCCGCAGCGTGAGCCACCAGCACGCACAAAGGCATTCGTGCTTAAAGAGTTGCCCGTTGCAGTATCTTCCCAAACGCCTGGAGCCACACTATCAACATGTTCTGTTAAGTAGCAAGAAGCCCAGCAGTTTTACCACTGAAGAGGCATAAACAATCTTGGGGGGGGGATATTGACCCTTAATTCTATGTTCACAGTCTGATATTTTTAACCGTTTATGCCATGCGGTTCTACACATTTGTTATACATATTTAAAATCAGCATCCATTTAATATCCTTTAAAATAATTCAATATACATTTCAATAAAATATGTGCAAGTTCATAAAACGGAGCTTTAAATTCAGTAGGCTATTCAATTTTAATATCCTAAAAAACCCTGAGTCTCCATATACCTGGGTGGTTTGACCCAGCGTGCCAATCAGGAAGGGCTTGATCACAGCAGTTGCTCCCCTGCCACCGAGACTGACAAAGATCCTCAGTGAAGCACAAGTTTCTCACTGAAATGTGAACGCAAAAGCACTCAGTTCGATGCAACGATACAATCTTTAGTGATTACAGTATACTAAATCAAGCACCGCTGTGTATTACTTACTGTGTAAAATGCTTTGTGCTGGTTAGGCGATACTTGGCTGAAAATGTAGGTCATAGGAGATGCACCACTTAAATAAGGTTGAGAACCACTGATCCAGTGAATGTACAGGCCTGGCTATTTTTTAATTACCCTCTAAAAGCACCTTGATTAAGGCCCTGAGCCTAAACACAAGAAAAACAAACTTCTAGTACGTCACACACTTTTCACATATGGGTCTTTGGTTCACTGCACACACTTTTCCTTCACTGTAGAGCTGTGAA
Organism: Apeltes quadracus; assembly: GCA_021346845.1. Taxonomy (NCBI): domain Eukaryota; kingdom Metazoa; phylum Chordata; class Actinopteri; order Perciformes; family Gasterosteidae; genus Apeltes; species Apeltes quadracus. Next base: position 8,100,160 of record CM037935.1, read on the forward strand.
TTAAATCTGGTTATTTTTTGCCAATCACAACAAGAGGGGCCACCAGCCGCAGCGGTACATCCGGAAGGACAAGAATCAGACTCAACCCCCTATAGCATAAAGCGAAAGGGTCGAGCGTCACCTCGGTTGGATCATGGAAATCCCTCCAACAAAAAAACAGTGCCACATTGTGCGGACGGGGTGCTGCTGCAGGTCCGTGACAAACGCGTTCCATCGTGGATCACAGCACCAAAGAACATACCGAAATACAGTCTACGCAGCTCAGGTGTTTGTCACCATTTTAGAGGGGAACTACCGGTAGTTGAACATTTTGCTCTCATGATCTTCCTCTTCGTCAATCCAAATGTCTTGTCGTCCCATATGTCACCCTCTTCCGCTTGTTTTACCCTCAGAGCCTCTTTTTCTTCCACATTTTCTCTCCCCACGGACCATCCATTAAATATCAGCGGGGCTTTTCGGCAGAACGAAAATCAATGGTTCAAACGTTCCCCTGAAACACCACTGATTTTCAGATCCCCTTTAAGTGCAGGAGTTTTGAGAAGATTTTATTGATGATTTAGGCACAGCGTGAATCCACTCATGAATAAAAGCGAGTGAGGCACAGAGGGTGATGGGGGAATGAGGCTCCTGCGGCTGCTGCAGGACGCACAAACCCTCCAAATGAGGAAAATAATGATGGAGTTGTGACAAGAAGACAAAAACTGCATTGAATGAATATCACAAAAGAGGAGGTTTATTTTTTGGAAGTCACAGCGCTCTCCGCTTCCGTCGCTACCCCTTCTCTTCTCCTACTTTCCTCCCGCTTCTCCTCACAGCCTATTTTTCGGAGATTACAGCACAATGCATCTGCCAGTGGAGACAGCAGCAACACGTTGCTGTGACCCAAATAAAGCAGTGTGGCGTGTTGATTGGCTAAGAGAAGAAGCAGGGGTGGGTGGGGGGGGGCTGTGGTGCGGCACATTCACACGTCAGCAGAGGCACCTTTTAAATTCAAACATTTATATAAGACAGAAAAGGACACGCTTCTCGTTTCATTGAATTATCACCCCTAATCTCTCATCTGTTACGCCATCGTTCCGCTTTGTCCTTCTTCTTGTCCCCCTCCCATCTCTTTTTTCCTCCTACGTCTCCACGTTGGGTCGCCTCCGAAAAATCAGCAAAAGAGAGCGGAGAAGACAGAGAAATAAATATACAAAAAGAAGTACAACGGGAGAGAATAGCAAAGTGAAGTCATTCATTCTTAATCAAAGCGGTGGCATACCATTCTGTGGCACGAAACGACTATACGGGCTTTCGCACCCTGCAATTTCATCTGCAACTTGGAATTCTCGCCGTCTCTCATCAAACACAGTACATTCACTTCCACCATCACCTCATTAGAGAGCGAAAGATGACTCTCCACTTTTCTGTAGTGGAATTTTAGCGGCATGAGCCGAGTCCTCTGGTGGGTTGATGCCAATAAATGTCAAACATTTCAAAGAAGGAACTGCCTCCTCCGCCACTGTATCCTCCTATGGATATACTGTCTTTGCATGGTGTGATCAAGCAGGGCCGTCAGTCACATCAGAGGATTGGCAGCTGGATCCACCGTTCAAGTCCACACGTCGATATATATCCTTGGGAGGGACCCTTAGTCACACCAAGTTACTGATGGGCCAGAGGCACAGTGTATGAACTGTATGAGTAGATGAAGAATGAAACGTAACGCATCATTTTATACTTGGTTCTACCACATTGACCATTTCAAAAGGCACCTAACCGTGGGAATGAAAAAAATCCTTGTATTCTGCTAAAAGCAGTGTCATTACTGCCGTATAGTTCTGGTTACCTTAAAATGGGTAATCCGTCGAGTTAGCAAAGCGTCTCCACAACGTAGACACGCTTAATTAAAACACATTAATAAATAATGCTCGAAATCAATGCATTCGAGGTTGAGATATCTTGATTTATTTTGGATAAAATGTTTCTCTTTTCATCCAAGTCCTTGTTGTGTGTCCTCACCGGAGTCCTTTGTGCGTCGCAGCTGGGCAGCAATGTTTTAACACGGCAATGTAATGCGCGCGGTGCGCAAATATACAGCGTTAGCATGTAGCTAACTAGCACTGTAAGAGCGCAGCGTAGGGCGGCGGCGAAAGGCAACCCCGAATCTAACAGGACACTGAAATTATAAATGTCACTTATTAACTTTATTGGTGATTGGCTGACTGCTTCTTAGATGTCTAAAATGGGTGGATTGGGTGGAATTGGCCTGTAAAAGTCCATTGAAATGCACAATGCAACAATGCATTTTAGATTTCCTGCTGTAATAACGAGAGTTGTGTTGCTCAGGAATCCCACTTGTTTTCCGACCAGGCCGACCCTGCTTCATCTGTCAAATCTAAGCCGAGTGCATATCATCATGTAGATGTAAGCAGCCGCCACAACAGTAAACCTGCTGGTGACTTCTGAGACAAGGTGACAGGCCCAAGCTTCTCCCCCGTGTAGGCGCACGGGAGGGGGGGGGAGTAAATCAACACCAGTGGAGATCCAGACATGTGGCACCGTGCGCACACCCTCATGGAATAAGAAGCCATTTCAGACAGAGTGAAAATTGTATATAGACTGTGTTTGCAAAATCTAAAAGTTGAATTGACTTGAAAAAAAAAAAACCTCACATGCTGATCCACAGGGACACATCCATGCGGGTGAGAAATGTAGTGTTTAGCAGAAACACACACACACACACACACACCGAGCGAAACAAACCCGTCTGTTTGGATAAACTGCAGCCTCGGGTAAAGCCACCGATTAAATCCCCTGTGCATATCTGAGGTCCACATTGAGGCTGCGAGGACCACGTGCAGAAACACAGGCTGCCTTTCCCCGTGCTTCATTACCGTCCCGCCTGCATACCCTTTCCTCACACATGCTCCAACAGCTTTTGTACGTCTGAGCAATCAAGGGACAAACATCATGGAAGCACCGCATTGTGATCACAAGGACACCTTGTTTTGCCCTGTTTCCCCCCCCCCTCGCTCTCGACCGAACCGCCTCTTCACACTCCTTTTTCCCCAAGGGAAGTAAATGAGGCCAAGTGCGCTTCTTTCTCTTATGCGTCTCACTCACAGCGATGACGCTGGTAGCTGCTTATAGAGCAGGAGGAAATTCTCTGCAAAGCCTCTCGCACAAAGTGTGCTCCATCAGCTCACCAGTCATTCTGCCCAACAACATGGTTGGTGCGGCTTTGTAGTGAGTACAGGAATTACTTTAAAGCAAGCGGCATTGTTCAAGACGTTACGAAGAGTCTTGTCGTCTTATCGCCGCTTCTCAGTATTGATCACAACAAAGCACATAACACTATGTGTTATGCATCAAATCTCTGGTAGGGTTTAGCCTGGATTCAACACCGCGAGTCAATTACAAAGCCATTTTTGTTCAAGGATGAAAGACTTAACAATAGGCTACTCTCCTGCAGGGTCATGATCCTTACAAATCTTGGCTCAGCTGCTAAAAGAAAGAAAAAAGCTGGAAATTCACCATTGGGAAGCTACAACCTGGCGTTTTTTTACATTTTCAAATGTGAAACATCTGCATCACTACCTTCAAAATACAGATTGATTCAGTATCACTAAATATTAGGGGTGTAACGATTAATTTTTAACAACGATTCGATCACGATTCATGGTTGTCGATACGATTCAAGGACGATATTGGTTCATTTAGAACAATATGATCCAAAACGATTCAGTGACTTGAAATCGATTCAGTAACTTTTTAGCCAAAAATTCAACCAGTGTGACTGAAAAGAATTTCCTGGATTCCTGTTGTTTCTTGTAATAGAATCCGGTATCAATTAATTATGAATATACATAAACAAGTAAACAACAATGAAGGGCAAATGCATTCACATTTTATTTGAATAAAGTGCATACACTGCTGTAGCAGTATAGCAGAAAAAAACCCAGTATTAGTGATATACACAACAAACCCCCTTGCAATAATGGTTTCTACCTACCAACCCCTGCAAAACCCCTCTATTTGAACCTCCGTGGAACGTCCCCTCGGCTTTGCCGTGAAACCCGGAAGTTGAATCGGGGCTCGGGACGGCAGTGGGTTACGGCTCAGTCCGTGACAGCCTTTATCATTAAAAGTGGTAAGAAAAAACATCCATATAAAGTCTGACGTGCTTAAATCCAATGGGTTATTTCCTCGTATCGATACAAATCGATTTATGACATTTTAAATCGATGTTAGATCGATATATGTCGTCCATAAGGCCAACTCGCCGAGCACAGATCGATGTAGTTGGATCGGAGGAATTAAAAACCGATACATCGATGTAACAGCTGAATCGTTAAACCCCTACTAAATACTGTTGACAGAAATACACAGGAAGCTTCACAGCCGTAGACCATGTTGAGAAAATTTGTCATGGAGTTGTTGAGGCAATCCTTTCTAAATCAACCACCTATATTCAGCATCAAAGGATCATTCCATCATTACTTCCCTTATGTCTGCATACATTTAGCATGGGTGGTCACGCACAGTCTCAAAATGAAAGAGCAGCCACTTGGATCAGTAGCTGGTAGAAGCGCCTCAGGCGCACACAACACAGCTACTTCTCATTCACCAACGCTACGATTTGTGTACGTGCATCCCCTTGTATTTCTGTCCATCAGTTGCTGTGCAATCGTGCATGTCTGTCCTCGTCTCTCGGCACATACACAAGGCGTAGCTACAGGCATTCAGTGGGTGCCGGCGTGTGACAAGGTTGTGCTATTTTGCCTGGAGCAAGGTGTGCATCGGAAAATGTGAGAACATCCTGAATGCGAATCATTATGGGCACTACTTTTTCGGCCCCAGTAGCGCCTGAAGTGGCGTTCGTGAATGAGTGTGTCCAGTGTTTACCTAGAGACGGACACTGAAAAAAAAGGGAGCTGTCGGACTGTGGGAGAGAAGCATGAATAGGACTAATAACCGGGAAGGGGAAAGAGTGTTTAGAGGGAGCGATAAGAGAAGGAAACAACATAAACCAACAGAAGACTCACAAGAAAGACGGGCTTAACAAAGTGGAGAAAAAAAAACAGGCAAGTGGACAAGTAGACAAAAACAGCAAAAAGGGGGAGATAAAAGTATGTTTGCCAAGAAGAAAATAAAGCTAACTTTTTCCCTGAGCACGGCAAGAACAAATCAATAGCGTTCCCAGTGCACAGCTATTATTTTTCAAAGGCCCCTGCAAGGAGAAGGAAAAGAAGGAAGGTTGCACCGTAGAGGTCTTCCACAGCACAGGGGAAGACGCACGCCACCACGCAGGAAAGAGGAGGCTCGGATGGAGTCAAAAGCAGTATTCAACCAGAGGACTGACACGTAAATCAAGCCAATCTCTTACCTTAAATGCGTGGCCAATGCACAGAAGGCATTCAGCCAAAGCCAAGTACCGTCATAGCTGACCTGAGCACTTTTCAAACAGTGTGCCGGTATTGCTGCCTTGGTCATGCTGAATTGTAGGTGCATGTTTGAAGTCTTTCCTCTCCGGTGAGGCCTAACCTATACAGCTGCTTTGAAGCAGCCGTCCGTTTGATGTGACTTGCTCCTCCAGCCCTCAAGGCTGTTTTGTTCGGACCCAAAAGGCTTTTAACTCCATTGCCCCCTTTCGTTTATAACAACAAATACCTGATTGCAGACGTACATAAACGGCAGAAAGAACATGCGTAACCCACTTTTTCTATTACATCAAATAGGTTCCTTTCCTCAGTCTATGTTGGAGAAGCACCAGGGCCAGATCGCACCCTGGCAGGCGGATCACATCTCCTACGTCACAACTCACGAACCAGTAGGGTCACAGCCCCCCCCACCCACACCCCAGCAACTGTCCCCTCCAGATCTGAGGCAGATGACGCCTTGTGAAGCAGTCCGGAGACAGCTGGCACAGTCCAAGAGGGAGTATGATGATTTCCCCTCTCACACTCCTTCAATAGATATGTATCCAACATTATAAAATCAAGAGCTGTAGCTGCTCTGAAGGCCGCAAAGACCAGTAAGTGACTTCGTTTACCCGCTACTCTCTGTCAGTGGACTCTTTTTTTTTTTATAATGGAGTTTTAAGCTTCCACTTAACTGGTGTTAAGTCTCACCATCCGAGTAAGTCAGCGCAGAGATGAAAAGGGAGCGGTTATGTAATCCCAGCCAGAGATGAACTCCACCAATGAACATTCTGATAGGGGACTTCTGCATAGTAACATAATCATGCTGAACGCAGAGAGCACAGGCACAGAGCGAAAGTAAAAGAGGGTGGGAGGCGAGGGAGAGAAGGAGTGACGGACTGATGAGTGATGAGGAACAACTGAGCTGGGAAAGAGGATATTCAGCCACGATCTGCTGTGCAGTATTGCGTGCGTTTTTGTGCCTGTGGGAACATCCTTTGTTTGACGTCGGCATGTGATCTCCAGACCTTGAGCGCTAATGGGAAGCGGGACGGCATCAACACCCACCTCTGCAACCACCTGCCGCTACATGCCTGCCGGTCTCCTGGGCAACAAGCTGGGAATAACGGCAATGAGGCGTCAGGGTGATACCCAGCAATGCTCATTCATCCTTGTGTGTGTGTGTGTGTGTTTGTGTCTATGCAAATAAAGGCAGAGTTTTCACAAAGCTTCGTGCTCTCAGTGGTGGGTTTGAAATCCAATCTTACAAATACACTGAAGTAAATACAGCAAATGGAAAAGGAAGTCGTAGATTGGGTGTAACTGCTTAGCAATTTTCTTTTCAATTTCATCCAGACAAAACTCATTGAACAGTCCTGCACAATTTTGAGAAATGCAGCCTTTAGCACAGCTCAGCAAAACATAGGAAACATTAGCCTGGCTTTTTCTAATTCTAAGAAAATCAAACTACCGGCACCGTTAAACCTCACTTTCTAATACATTATAATGATGTTTTTGATAACGTTACACACTGTTTTGCATGGGGATGTGTAGTGTACTGCTTCAGCTGAGTAGGAGCCGCAGACAGAGAGAAAGAGAGAATCATATGTGGCCAGAGTATAAATAGTATAAATAGAGTCAACTAAACTTCTGCCTAATCTTCCTGTATAACAAATTATAAAATAATGTGAACTACAGATTGTATAATACAGAAGAACTGAATTAAAATAACATTTTGCTCAACATCAGCAACCCATAGAAGCCCTCATAGCCACGTGTCCAAACAATTACCAGCAGACTATTAAGGCGACTCAATGTATTCACCACGGATGCAAAGATTATTCTTTTTTAAACAAAAGGCCACACTTAAGGTTTACACTTAATCAAACATCAAAAGGCATAATTCCATAGCAGAATGGAAACGTTGATGGATGATGAATTCTACCTTACATCACCAGACAGCTTAATCGCAGCAATGTTATATGAAGCAAGCATAATGTGTTACGGGGCAACGACATGGCAGATTTTATACCATGAAGAAGCCCAATGCCAGATGTCCTAGATTACATTAAACAGTACAAAGGATTCAGTTAGGAATCTTACACACTTTACCATAAGGATCATATAAGAAAAAAGGTGGAAATTACAAATGCTACACTACATCTGTGTCGGTATGGCTGTGTGTGTGTGTGGTATGTTAAAAAGTTATGTTTCGTTCAAGAAACAAATATTCAGCATGGTTTCGGAGTCAGTTCTGGGATTTTTTGGATGAGCAATAGAAGGAAAATGTGACCTAGATTGAAAAAAAAAAAAAAAAAACAGCATGAGCTTCTATATTCGTGGTCAATGAGGCATCTTCTGATGATCATTGCATTTAAATGTTGCTGTTTTCACGCCGCATTCACATTTGCATTTCTCTGAAATAGCTGTGCAGAGAGAGAAACTCCATTTGGGATTCGGGTGATCCAGAAAAGACCTTTTGAACCGAGTAAGTCTCCGCTGAACTTTCTTACACTGTTATGTAGAGCGGTGACTGACATTTTTTCGGCTCCCCCGCGGCTCTATTTGAGAACAAGTGGAGAGATCCCGAGTCCCGCCCTTTTCCTTATCCCTCCGTGTTTCCTCTCCTCTGCTATGTCGGGGCGCTGGAAAACAGCTTCCTAGGTCCCGATCTGTATCTCCCCAGCGCTCTTTTGCCTTGCTCTCTTTTCCCCCCTCCGCCCCCCAATCCCCTCTGACTTCAGCCCTTCTTCTATCTCTGCTCCGGTCTGTGCTCCGCGGCTCTTCGTCCATGTCAGAACAGAAACCCACTCAGATTCCCATCGCTCCACTCTCTGTAGAATAGAGAGTGTGAGACGGCCATTTAATGATATTCTTTCTCAAGTCTTTCTCTGCCAGTCAAGCAGGTCCATCCATATGAAGTCGAGCATTTCAGACAACGTAAGCTCATATCTAAAAATGTCTATGTCAGAACTATTTATATGGCCCTTGAGTAAATAAGCGTCTATAAGTGTACTGGTTCCCTTCTCTACTCTCATGATGGCACTTCTGTGTGACTCATTTACAAAGACACACACACACACAGGTGCTCGGGCAGCCTTGCACTCTGCATTGCTGGCTAGTTGCCAGGGTGACACCTCATTGCAGGGTCTGGAAAAACAACCCCATTATACAATTGGGAACTGTACAACATGACAACATCATATGACCTGTCCTGTTACACTAGAGACCTCCACTCGTCCCATCACACTCATACTGCACGACAAAAAACCTCAATTGAAATACTCCAAGGGGAACCTTTGCCGGGTTGAACATTATTTTTTCAGTAAATACTTTGATGCATGAGCTGAAATTTCTGAAAGCACAAAATAATTAGAAAAGCCATCGGAGAAGAAAAAGCTTCAGACAAACAAATTTATCTTGATTAATTAAGTCTTGGATTCAAGCCAAAGCAGGGACCGGGTTGTTGCTTGCGTGTTTCTACACCTACGAGTCGTCCCCGGGGAAACGCTGTGGCGCTGCAGCCACAGCTCACACATGCGAGGGGTTTAATCTCCAGGCCTAATAAGGATCAATGGAAATGCAAAGTGATACCGTTCTTTGCAATGACCTGCCACCAAGCTCAGAGGATCACCCCAAACTCCTTACACTCAAACCATTCCCAGTCCAGGAGCTCTCTGTGTGTGTGTGTGTGTGTGTGTGTGTGTGTGTGTGTGTGTGTGTGTGTGTGCGTGCACGCAGTCAACCGTATACACAAAGTAAAAGATTGCTTATGCAAGAAAAAAACCTCTTCTATCACATTCTTTGACACATGAAAGCAGGAGAAAAAGACAACACCGTATGCTAATGTACACCAGTACAAACAATACTAATATCAGATTAGATCTCCGCTGTGAAAGGTAGGCGGATGTCTGCAGCCCTACAGAGACCAAACACCGTTAACGGCAGACAGATCTTATCAGACAGTAAATATGACACGGTAGCGTTGCAGCTCAACGGTTTGTCGTGTAAAGAGCTTATTTTGACAAAGTGTGTGTGTTCAATGAAGGTGTTTGAGCAGCAGACTATGAAGAGGGCCCATGCAGAGCTGACAGACACACAACTATGCTGTGATTCAGATTGTTGGTGCGGGGTGTTAAACCAGTGTTGCCCACTGCGTACTTAAATTGGCTTAATCCACATTATTCATTTTTCTTTATGTATTCTTTGATTAAATACTGAATGATGGTATATTCTGTCAAAATGTAATTGTGTTAATTCTTTAATCCTTTCTTTTTTTCTACTAGGTTTAAAAAACAATTTCCATCAGCACTCAGCTTCAAGTTGATAATGGTGAACGTATACTAGGGAGCCACATCTGTTTACTATCTGTTGAGAGCTGAGGAGGAGGAAGCATCGATCACACAGGTGTCGGCTAAATGTCAGCAATTTGTCAATATTTCAAATCAGAAAATTCATGCTCAGATGCAAGCAATTACTCTATAATTTATAATTATTCTGTTAAAAATATATATTTGTTCTTTGTTATTAACACGCTGGAGATTGGTTCTTTGTGCTGGCGATATGGAATAAGTATTGGGAACCGAAAAATAGTATATATCAAGATCACTGTCGCCGAGACATTTGATCCATTTCCATCATTGAAATATGGTCGATAACTTTATCGTCGACACCAAGCACAATGAATTCAGGGGTTTAATGCAATGAAAACAAACCAAGAGGTGTTTCATTTCTTCTTTTTACCTATAGAGTTGTGTCTTCAGACCATCGACCAGTTTTTTTTCACCACACATTTGCACTACACTTGTGCGAGGTATTTAAAAGTATCAGAATTATACCTACCTGGAAGAGTGGTATTAAAAGGTGTTAACTAACTTTAGACCCGGCACTTGGTAAATGAGCTCTCAGACAGACTGTCCCAATCCATTAACCAAAGCGCCACTTCAGCTTAACTGCCCTGGGAAGGACCTGGCCTCAATAATGTATACCGCCATGCAAGCCTCTATTACTCACAATTAATAATACATGGCCTGCCTGCCCGGCTATCCCCATCTCACTATTCTTTCCTTCCCGCTGTCTGTGCCTGCTCGCAGTGATGATGCACCATCTGGCACTCGACAGAGGCCCGGGGGTTCGGCTGGAAGAAAAAGAGAAGTTCACGGAAAGTGTTGAGTTGAAGCGATGCACACAACTTTGTTTGAAAAAAAGATGAGGAAAATAAAATCTGACTTTGAGACAAGACGCTGCGGTGACCTTTTGTGATATCAGCAGCAGACAACGATCATTTACTCGCAGATGAGAAGAACGCACAAAATTGAATTTGGGCATGTAGCGCAGCTATTCGGGGAACACTGGGCGTATTAACTGCGTGTGGATGAATGGGTCTCTAAACTGCTCCAACTGTTGAAAGGTCAGCAATCCCATTTCATCAGCTTTACTTGTGGGTGCTGCCTGTCGCGGTGAGACACTGGCTGTGCTGTATTGAAATTATTAGTCCTGCGTTCTCTCTGACGCTCGCCATATACCCAATTTCCCTTTATATACATCAGCACCTTCTGGCACTGTTAGTTTCTGTCCCAGTGCCATATGGCGTATGCTCTACGAGCCTGTCAAGTTAACAAGTAATAGTCCCTGGTGACCAGCACTCCAGCGTCTTCGGTGTGAACCGTGCGCTCGCTTTGTGTGGTTGTGTTTGTACGCGTTTCTGAGCTGTAAGTGTTTGGAGAGATGAAAGCCTAAAATGAGTGTCGCTGAAATGAAAAACGTGTTTGGTCGTTCCAGTTTAAGCGATCCCTTCTCTGCGCTAAGGCTAAACTTTGTATCTCCACAGTTGTTTTGTTCATTAAAAAAAAAACTCCCAAAAAGGCCTTCCAATGGCTTGTTTTGCACAACTATTTTGCATTTTGGTTTTCACGATGATCGTTACATAGGGAGTTTCATATTACTGGAATATAAATATGTTTGCTATTCTCAATACAGGTAGTTAAGCTGATATTGCCAAGGATTGATTGTAACTGTATGTAAGATCAGAGGCTTGTGGGTTCAGGTGGGAGATGTGAAGCACTGCAGGTAGTAAACAACTGAGTGCAGACGAAATAATGTGTGGGTGAGGAGCAAGAAACCGGAGGGCCAGCAGAGAAGGAGCAGTCTGAAGTATAGGACAGAGGAGGGGGCGGACAGCGAGGGCCTCGGCACCGTGCGTTCACAGATAGATGGAGTGGGATTCACAGCACTTGGGGAAAAAAAAAAAAAGCCCGTCCACTCAGAGCTCTGACATCACTCACTCAACTATAACACGCACATGGCTGAAGCAGTCGCTCACGCAGCACTCTAGGAAATGAAGCAGCCGATTCACAGGAAAGGGGATTTGATATTTCTTTGTTTCTGTGAAACATTCACACCAGACATTTACTGCAAATCCCAACGTGGACCCTAAAAACGCACCATTGTGTATTTGTATGGGTTTGTTTCTGTGAGTCTTTTGGGGGCCGATGTAGGGGCGCGGCAACTGGGCAAAAACCGATCTGGGGTCAAAGCTAACCGAACAATCAGAAAGGTCCGTGTCAACCCTCAACAGCGTAACCCAGACAGCTTTAAAGGAGATACAATCAGGCATCTGATAATGCAAATGCAGTGGGTTCGCTGGCCTTTGAAGCCTCAGGCCGAGCTGTCTGTTACCGCTCACCTTTGAGCAAGGGGAACACGAGAATAGGAATGAAAACATACTGACGTCACTGAATGCGCGCAGACGTCTTGTTGAAATCTGCCATCTATGTCAAACCAGTGTGTGCGAGAGGCTGCGAGCACGTTGTGGGTGTTCACATGTTCAGGCCCGTGTGAACATGAAGAAAAATGTATGACGTTTAGGTGTTAGGAGGAGGGTTAGTGGGGGAGGGGCTTTACCAGTTGGAACATGCGTAATGTGTGACAAAGTGTCACAAAGTGTGCGAGAGTGTGAGAGTACGGCGTGAAATCGTAGTCAGCTGTGGCATGTGTGAGGATGGGTGGTGAAATATGATGTTACTCCCCTACAGAGTAGTACACATGTTTTCCCCTACGCTTTTTTAATTTATTTTTTACTTGCTTTCTCTCAGATTTAATTCACAACAAACAGTTTTTACGCTTACATACCGTGGGCTGATATTTCATCAGCCCATCACTTAAATTTGATGTAAATTTGAAGTCAGAGAATCCAAAAGCTACAAAGAAATTCATCCAATCATTCACTCCAAAACAAATGTCAACATCATTACAACGTTGGAGGAATAGTCATGGGATTAGTGTGAGAGATGATAGGGTTCCTCCACTGGGGAACATGAAAATCTATGCGAGATGGCATCTCAATCCATCAGATAGTTGTTATACTTCAGTCTGGAGCAAAGTGGTGGACCAACCTTACTTGTACAGAAAGACTTGACTCTGATACTCTGTATCAGAGTCAAAGTTCTCGAGGACCACGAGGCTTTGTGCTCATCCATCGGCTCTTTAAGGAAAAGGGCAAACAAAGGAGAAAACAACCCTGTATGTACTCTGTGTGTGGGCGGGCGTGTGCACGTTGTACGTTTGTGAAGGGGCGTTTTTTTTTGTACAGAAACGACAGGCGTTTCCCTGCAGGACTCTGTCTTGCTGTGACAGCCTGATTAACATCCCACCTACTCACATATATCCCCCTCCACAACCACACACACACACACACACACACACAAAAATCATCAAACATTGAGTCACATCTCAGGGGAACATTATGCCAGCTGCGCACACACACACACGCAATACAAATCATTCAAGCTTATCTCCCACCTGTTTGGCATTTTCAGATACGTGTCTGTGTGTTTGTTTGAAATCATATCAGTCTCAAGCAACACAAAGGAAATTTTTTATTCACATATGTATCAGTTCAGAGAGACCCCAGCATTAATGCGCAATCTATCGACACTATTGGTCCGGCAATAATCAGCTGAATCTGTTGCCGACCGTGATGGCAACATAACAGCAGGAGAGTAAATTGAATTTCCTACGCCCTAAATCATGTCAATAACACAGTCCAATCCTTGCTAGCATTTAGGCAAATCTCTCAGTTTAAGCCCCCAGAGAAGGGGGTCATGGCACTAACCCCATCCCTCTACAGAGCTGATGGACTCAGAGATACAGGTTGACATTTCGCTCTGAATGAAGGAAAAAGGAGGAGAGAAATTGCAGGGATTAAGCACCAACGGGCTGAGAGAGAGTTAGAGACATGAAGAAAAATGGATCAATACGAGAGGTCTAATAAAGGGAGGATTTATTGGCACCTCGCTGCAACGTGAAGCGACGTCAATACAACTAAAGAATTGTCTTAAAGAAAGGAAGGACTGAGAAGAGAGCTCTTGCTTTCTTCAGCACCACAGAGAGCTCCTGGTGCCGGCTTTTTCTAAAACAGCACCGGGACAGCTCCTTTAGAGAGTCTACACGATGGCCTTTCACTCGCTTTCAAGCTCTCGCTCTTCCCTCGACCTTTAGCCTCTAGTCTTTACCTGTTCATTTCACATCTCTTACAACTTTCTCCTGCAACATCTAGCCTTAAAAAAAATGAAACTGAACACAGGATATTTGAGATTGCAGGCTGGATTTGTATTGTCAAAAATTACCTCCTAACGTTTATTCATTGACCCAGGTGGAAAACGTCATGATGTCAAGGAAAGACAGTCAGGAGAATTCATGAGGATTTAGTAAAAGAAAACAGCGGGAATCCAACTTCACAAAACTATGCAGTTTTTTTTTGCAACAGGAGGCTCTTGTTAGTCTGCAACTTGTCTGAAGATGAGACTACAAAGAAAAGCATCTTAAATGCCTTCCTCTATGTGTAGTTACAGTGCTCTGTCATGTGGACAACATGAACACTCAGGTTCAAATGAATACTTTATGGTACTTTAGGTTGCAATATAAATGAGTTATGCGGTTACTTAACATTGTCTGCGTTTCTCGGTCATCATTGTTATTTCTCATAAATTATCTCTTCCAAATGATATTGGAATTGTGGCACAGCATTATCCCCTTTGGTGCAGTGGTTCCTATGCTGTAGGACCTACGTAAGTCAGGAAGCTTTCAAGCTCCTTTCCTTAGCGTTACAGAATTCAAACACGTCGTCATGGCGGCCACTTACACATAAATGTACGACTGGATGAAAAAGAACCTCCAGCAAACAGAATATAAAATCACATAAGAATAGAAGCTGACAGACGCACAAGGAAAAAAAGCTCAACAAAAAAGCTTCAGCAGAAGTTGTCAGCATAGTAGGAATCACCAAGTTTCATCTGAGAGAGAAATGCAAACACCTTTTCTGAGGACCAAGGGAATACGTCTATCTGCATTGCAAGGGGTCACTGATAGAGGACTTTTACCCATCTGTCCATCACCTTTTTCTCCGTTGCTCTCATCTCGTCACGTGTCTAGTCTAGCAAGATCTGTAGGGTACCCCCTCTTTCCACGATCATTTAACCCCCCACCTGCCCCCTACACTCCTCCCTCCCTTCCTTTCTGCCCTTCCTCTTAACTCCCCTATTCTCTGTGCCCTGGCTCTCATAGCTGCCCTGCTCCCGTCTCTCTCTCTGTGTCAGCTCATTAAGCTTGACTTATCTCACAGTGCAAAGCGGAAATTAAATCCTGGGCCATGAACCCCTCCCCCCCACCCTTGGGTCTGCCCCTTCTTTTCTTTCCCCCTTCCCTTACCCTTGTAACCAAGTCAGTGGAGGTAAATCACAGCCTTTTCCGTGTTTAGCGTTACCAGAGACTATTTATTAAGGAGACGTGCACTTCCTCAACCCTCAATACAACTCCCGTAGGAAAACCTGTAACGGCAAAGATGGCAGTTGTATGCGCATGTCCCGCCCCTCCAGCTGGAAAGCCAATCGTCTGCTTTTTAACAGTCAAGTCGGGAAACATTTAAGCCTATCGTCTGGTTCCACTGACGCATGCGCACAGTTGAGGTTTTGCGACAGCGGAGACGATGGCGTAACACCGGCATTCTGGATAGAGACGTAAATTAAGGTTGCTGTCGTGAAGCCTTGCGCATGCGCAGTAACAGTAACATGTGGGGGAGAAAGGCGTTTTAAACCTTATTTTGGGGCAAAGTCATCAAACTATTGAAACGATTTTTATCATATTCTACTGCTGTTTCTATACATGTGGTTTTTATGTCCCAATGACCCGTGGAAAGTGCAGTTCTGACTCTCTCCCATCGATTGAGATAGGAGGTAGGTCTTGCTAGAGCTGCCCAGAGGTTTTGCAAAGATGGCGGCGAGTGGCATGACTTGCCTAAAAGGACTTTGGCGTTACTGCCCTGTTTGTTCTCGAATTATATAAATATAATCCTCATCCGCTTCCCGGAGTTTTTATTAATACGGTTACAGACAGCAATTCATTATAGAAAGTAGTTTCTCTGTGAAACCCTCTTCGCTTGTCAAACTGTGGCTCTATCCAACTTCCCCTCCCTTCTGGGTCTGTCCAACTTTCCAAATCACCTCCCGTCACTGCGGCTTTTAACTTGGGAGACAGTAAAAGTTAATGTATGCGATGAAAGGATAATCAGGGTATTCTTAGGCAGTAAGACCATGCTGCACAGGGAATCGCTGCAGATTATAGAACTGTATTTGGCAGCATTAACAAGAAGTGGTTCCATAAGCTTTGCTGATTCAACTTTTTCCACTCAAACACACACACTCACAGTTGCTGATACCAACACCCTCTCACACACACACACACACATGCTGGAAACCACACACACACACACACTCTTGGGCACTCACAAAAAGTAATTTCGATCTATGTCCTCCAGCTCATTCATATCTGACAAGCTTGAGGTGTTGTTAAGCATTTAGCCTCGCCTTGACGCTCTGCAGCAGTGACGCATGCTGCAGAATGTTGTTGATTCGTCAGCAGCCAATAGGATTAGCAACGCACAGTGTTGCATATTGGGTATTCGCGCGCCTGGGAGGTATGGCTCACTCAGTGAGGCACACATTGGCGTTTAGATTTGACTCCGTAACAATGAATGCATAACCCACGAGAACGGATGAGAAATTAACAGGAAAGGCGAGTGTGACCTGGACGTGCGAATCCATTCATTGGTAGTCACAGATCCGACCGCAATGAGAAGAAAACATTTGCAAAGGAACATGACACCGACGTCAACATCACGTCTGATCTATTTAGTGACTGTAGGCTGATTCCCATTAAACATCCGAAGACAAAACAGGTTTTTATGAGAGGTTTATAAAAGCATTAAACATGTGCATACAGCTGTAGCAGCCCTCCCCCTGGACAAACCCTGTACCCAACGGTACGAGGTTAGTTGAAGATGGGAGCGAAAGACAGAAAGAGTGCACAACACCGTTTGAGTGAGCCCACTTCTAATGACTCATATGTGATGATTAATAGGGACCGTTTCTATACGAGTCCATTGACATTTGTATTTAGGAGAAAAAGTTCCCTAAAGTTAAATACTTAAGTGAACATCATCTGCCAAATAATACAGCTGTCGAGATTAGTAGAAAGTGTATTATCATTGATCACTGGAGAAACACTTGTTGAAAAAATGGTGTGCTGGTTTATCAGTGAAGTTTATTGAATTAATTCCTACCGGCATGCTACACTACTGTATGTGCGCATTTACCACGCGAACAAAAACACACATGTAGCTCGCCCTGACAGCCTGCAGAGCTGTGGTGAGCAGAGTGTCCCGTGGCCTTCAGTGAACAAGGAGCGCCCACTGTGCACCGCACAGCACCCGGCAGACACGAGCTCACATGCCAGAGACACAGACAAACAAGAACGTAATGCAGAGACTAAACATCGCACGGACATGGACGGACGGATGGATCTGTACCAGAAAGCAAACAGCCATGCGTCATCATTTCATCTTTACTAGATACACAGATGGACCAACGAAGACAAACCAACAACAGATAGATGGATATCTAATAGTGCGGGCAAGGGAAGGTGACGTGAAAAGGAGGTGATGGTTGAGAGCGGCAGAGACTGTACTGTCATGTTTATCATTTTGAAGACCTGTGCATACTGTGCACAAACATACATGAAGACTCACTATCTGACAGCCCCTCTCCGCACACACACACACACACACACACACACACACACAAACAAGCAATACTAATCTCCCTCTCAGACTTCCCCTCTCCACTTCAACTCCCCCCCTATACCATCCAAAAGCCCCCATTTTAAAAATAGAGGGAGCCTTCAAAGCCAAGTAATCCGTCTGGGGAGCAAGAAAGGGGAGTATAGTTCTCTCCCCCCCGACCCCCCAAAATAACTCCCCCATTTCGTTTCTCCCTTTGCCTGAGCTCCGACTGCACATTTACAACGGGATTTGCTGGTGAGTCATATTGCACAGGGTAACCTTCCATACCTGCTGAAAGCAGTGGCCTTTAATGTTCCTCCTAATGATTGCACACAGCCTTGGTACAATCATCAACAACAAATAACAGAAACGCAACAAATTCAGTTTGCAAATTGTAACTTAAATGAATAATCCCACCTCCTTGGGACAATAGATTTCATAACAATTATAATAATAGTAAAAGATACATTATATCCGTAGAGTGCTTAAAAATACAGTCAAAGGCACTTTGCATGGTAAAAAAAGAATATATAAATCAATTAAAATGATGTATCAGAGTGATATTCTCATTTAACGGTGGGGCAATTGCTTTTAATAATTACAACCTGCTATACAAAAAAAAAAAATCGAATTAAAACAAATACCTCCAGGACGAAATAAAACTTTCCAATACAAAACTAATGGAATCATATTTTAACAATAATGATTGTTATTTTAAAACCCATGCACATCATGGCTAACTGAATACATAACAGTGTATATGATAACTGAAAACATCTGCAAACATTTTACATCATATAAATGGATTGGGATGAATTGATCCTGCTAAAATACTTTAAGACACCCTTTTGCTTAATGCAAAACCATCAACCCGTTTCTCCACCCTACCAGGGCCTCACTGGAGGAAAGAGGCCTTAGTCCAGCAAACAAGATCATGAGTGATTATGAAATGCTTAAGTCGCAGAAACAAGCATCTTAAATGGCCCCTCAGCGGCTATCATGGGTGCGGTATTATGGAGTAGAGGTGCAGCTTAAAAGATTACACTCAGAAGCCCTTTAAATTATGTTCCCGTATTGTTAACGGAGGACTAAAGTTGGTGCACAAACACTGAATTAAGCCTGAAAAAAGTTCAAGTCCGGGAGAAATAGCAAAAGTACTGAAAATTCTCCAGACCAGTGACCGCCGACGAGGAGCTGCTTTGAAAAAAAACAAAAGCATGAATCTGATTAAAGCAGGATGTGAGGTCGGTAGCGACATCTTTCCCAAGAACTCAGGCAGAAAGGAGGATAGGATGAAGATAAGTGGGGGCGGGGGAGGGGAGGAGGGGTTAGCAGAGTTGAGGAGAAATGCCAGTTTCCAAGGTGTTACATTCACAGTCTGGATAATTCACATCAGATTAGATGATAAACACTCAATTTCTGCCCTGTTTGAATACCACCCGAATATTATGTTAAAAAAAACCACATTATTATACATTATATATAAATAGACTTTATTACTACTAAAAGGACAACAGTAGCAATGAAACTACACACTTATCTATATCCGTCACTCCTGGGTGTTAAAGAATAGATTCATGCTTCAGCATCAAAGATGATGCAGTGTGGTTTGAAGAAATGGTGGTTTGACTAAAACAGCCTCCACAATCCACAACATGTAATAAGCAACAAATAACTTGGCTATTGTGCACTTACACACACAAAGACAAAGACACGACTGATAAGGTTGTGACACACTTCTGAACTTTTTCTTTTTTTGGAGAGTAGAGATCAATGTCATCATTTAAGAAATCTGCCAAATGATCCCAAACCAGCCAAGTATACATTTTTATTGCCGCCCTATCAATCAAAAACAAAGCCACTTCAGAATTCCGTTGTGCGTGAGGGATTAGCAGTACAATAGCAATGCAGCTAACGATCGTTATGGGAGTCCCTGAATCTAAATCTATATACTACATGTAATCTAGTTTTAACTCCCGTTGTCCTTCACCTGGGATTCTCTCCTAATCTTCCAACCTCCAGAACGCCTTCTCTTCCGCTTCCCTTTGTTAGTGCACCTTAACTATTGTCCTCTCTTCTTCCACTTCTCCTTTTGTATAAGCCACCGTCGATTAAGGTGTTGTAACAGGCTGTGAGAGACACGTCCTTTTGAACACACACTTAAGTCCTACCTCGGGGATGGCACCATGACTGGAGCTGAATACCTTAAATCTCCGGGGACACAAGCACATACATATCGGGGTTTATTCCTGCCCATAAACACACATACTGTAATGATGCACACAACAGAAACACACAACAGAGACTGACGGAGGACACATAAAAAGTGAGGGAATGAGGTAGACAGCAGTACGGCTGTCTGTCTACTTGTAGACAACAAACGCCTGAGGAGAAATAAATGGTGAAGGTTAAAGAAATGATGACCGGTACAGGCACAAGTCTTCATCCTCTACTCCTCAGAGTCTCATGGCTGTCTGGTTTTATTTAAAAAGAGACGCAAGCCCGGTTGCATGAAACACCAATTGATGAACGGAACCATAAAAAAGCCTGAGAGAACGAGAGATTTCAGTCATTAGGGGTGAACTGTAAGCAAATACGGCAATACTGCAGTGTGGATTCACTCCAAACTGAAAGCAATAAGTCAATGGAGTGTTGCGACTCCATCGAAAACTAGGAGAGAAGAGTAAAAGGAAGTGGAAAATTTGTCTACCCACCAACAATAAATGTGTGCTGATCTTAGGGGAGGGGCGCATTTGGCTTGTAGCTGTCAAGCAAAGCCCCCTGCTGTGTGCTTTGCATACGCAAGCAGGTGGTCTTCTGCACACGTCAATATGTCCTCTGTCTAATTGAATGGGATAAGAAATGCAGTCGCTCTCCATCCATCTTCCATCTCTCCCAGCCCCCCAAATAGCCTGCATCACACACACACACACACACACACACACACACACACACACACACACACACACACACACACACACACACACAAACGTGAGCGCGCACAATGCATGTGCACACAATCACATGCAACAAATACACACACAAACCTGCGATCATACACATCTACACATTGCTGTGCACAATAAAGTGCATCCAGACACAAACACACACTGCCCTCCAGACCTGTCATTCTAAGGTAATTACTTGGCCTCACTAACTGACAGGTTTACAGCATCTATAGACCTCAGGCATTTGGACTTGTTAACCCTATATTTTCCCAAGACAGACACACACACACACACACACACACACACACAGGGACGTCCATCTAGGAAGGCACAATAAATATAAATGTGTTGTTCAGGTTTTCCTGCCCTGCCCATTTTTCAATTCTTGCTTTCCACCCGGGGGGCATGCTAATACCCACACAGCTAATTAAAAAAAAAAAAAAAAGGTAGGAGGAGGCAAAACACAAGTGCATCCGCTATCGACCTCTACGTTCCCCTCTCCACCCATTGTCTAGAATGCCTTCAGTGCACAATGAATAGTTTCAATGAATGAATGTTGTATACAGATAATTAAGTAATTACATACTACACACGTATTAGAACACACAGAGCGTCACGCATGAAAGCCTGCATGCAGCCATGAAGGGTTTGATACTCACTGAAGCCTACATGGACGGGGGAATCAAATGAATGTCCTTAACCAGTCAGCACCGCCCATTATACACTGGATGAATAGGGAGAGTCAGAGGAGGATGGAAGGACCGTGACCTTGAAAATGACTGGGACAGCAGTGCGTGTGGTTGTGTGCGTGCGTGTGCGTGTGTGTGTAGCAACTGTACAACATCCCAATGGCCCATTTGCTACCTATGAACAAAGTAGGACATTATTTTGAATGCACTTTATTTTCTACCAAGTTATCACTTGGTGGTGACTTTGCCAGTTTTTAATGATAATATTCTGAATATTCTGAAATTATTAACACAAATAAAGCCTTTGTTGTGGCTAGATTTTCACTTTGACAGTATGTGTCATGCCTTTCAGTACAAGTAGTCAATTGAGGGATTTACAGTGTTTATCAAAATGGCATTTTAAGTGGGATGGTGGAGTATTTTCCTTTCAAGTGCGCCTTTTCCCTTTCTTCAAAACACCGATGACTGCCTTTAATTTGTTCAATTGTAATGTTATATTTTCAAAAACACAAACATCCATAACGGAAAAAGAAAAATAAGTAAACACCCATGTCAAGAATTAGGATGGGAGCTCTGATTACACACACTTGAAAGAACTATTTGAATAAGTACCAATCAGTTCACACCCGGGTTGTTTAACTTCGATGCATTTTGACAGCAAATGTGGTGGTAGCACCCCTTAGAAAAAAAAAGGCCTAATATTTTACTCGGCAGACTAAGTCTACTTAATTTGCTATATTTCAACCTAAAACCTCTTTGTCAGCGAGAGCTTCTCAAGCTGGCGTTACATGAGCAAGCTGCAGAATATGTTTAGCCGTTAAGAAGAACAGACAGGCGTGAGGAAAGTGAGCGCCACAGCTTTGTGTTCTCCTCCGTTCACCCCCCCCCCCCCCCCCGCTCCTCCATCGCAGTGTGAATTAGCGAGGTAATAGCTAACACATCTACATGCTGAGAAGGAGAGACAGCCAGAGAGAGAGAGACAGAGGGAGTCGGGGGGTTGTAATGGGCTGAAATGAATGAACGTTGATCAAGGTTTGTGAACAGGGAGCGTTCAGCTGTGGATGAAATGGGAAACGTATCAGGACTAATTAACGTTCCACAGCAATGTAGACACACAAACCCCCCCCCCCCCCCACACACACACACACGATCACAAGGGACCTGTGCAGCTTTCAACTGCATATTAACCATGTAAATTGCACAGGAACTCTCTTTGCTGCGCCCTCCTATTCTGCAAATCCAGCCCGAAATATTGTGACTGAGTTTAAAGCTGTGCGATGTGCACCTGTCAGTGTAGCTAAGAATCAAACATTGCACTGGGTACAATTGTGTTAGTGTTTCCTGATGCAGGCCAGAGCCAAATCGTAAGAGGTGAATTGTGAAGTCACAATAAATTCCCAGGGAGCTTTGTGCACCAAATCAGCTATTCTGCTACATGAATGGTCATTACAAATACATAGGTGTATGGGGTGTTTAGCTCTTGTAACACACATACACTCGTGCAGGATTAAAACTCTTCTACACGCACACACACAAAATATTAAGCAGTGTGAAGCTGAGTAATTCGGCAACACTTCATGTAATATTCAAATTAAACTCAGGGGCGATTTTGGAGAGGTGCGAAACATCTACACACCAATTAATATTGAATTAGCAAGTCAAGTCCTGGAGTTATAGCATTCACTAAATAAGTGTGTTAGTACGTGTGTAAATTGCTGAATTTGAGTAAACAAAATATTTTCCGTCCCCTGAAGGCGGACAGAAAGAGGGATTATATTTCCACCTATTTCTATCTTTTATTCAATTTGAAGTTCTGAATTATTTTGGCGCACTTTACCTTCAGTCCAGAGGAAAGGAAGAAAATATTCAACGCTCAAAACCCCCAAAACTCATGGGTCTAACATGCTACATCCCGTAATACGGCGGAAATAGGTTCTGGCTTGCACCCCGGCATATGGTAATTCATCATTCATGTTGCCTGCTCAAAATTGCATGAGGTCCATCTGCACACAATAGAATAAGACACCTTTCTCCGTGCCACCTGTGCACCCCGATCACATCGCCGCCTGCCACAGTAAAAGTTCAACTTATGTCCAATATATATGCACAACAGAAATGCCACGGACAGAGTGAGCCAACCACCAACATAGTTATTTTGACTACAAAGAATATTCTGCTCCGTTGGACAGCTGGAGGTCAGTCGAAGCCCGGTCTTCTGCATGTCTCCCTCCCCTCGTGCTATTTATTATTCTCAGCCCTCCGTTACGACTGACCCCGACGTCCCCCTCCGCTCTCCTTTGAGGATGCAGCTCCAGAAACGTCCACGGTGCCGAAAAACCTGACAGGCCGAACATCACCATGTGCCCACGGCTCTATTCAGATGATCGCTCGACACTCATCACTGGTGTCAGGTCCTGCCTGCTCGCAGACGACACCGGTCCGACCCCGTCAGGAACAGACGGTCTCCGTAGGGTTAAGAGCAATGCAACATGCCTTCCAGGGGGACGGCTGTTGTGGGATTTGTCATCCAAGGAATCAATGGATTCTGACAGCTTTTCCCTTGGCTTCTAGATAAACCCACACCACATTGAGTTAGCAAGCGGGTTAGTACAAGCAGGCACGTCTTGTTAGACGAAGATCCATAGCGGGGAGGAAAGATGCCTTGACGTCTGGGTGCAACGACTCCACTGAAAAACAATGCATCAGACGCACAACAATATTTACCCACAGGCGTAAAGCCAAAATCCATTAAAAAAATATATATATACTTTAGAGACGAAAAGCTGAGGCCGACAGCTTGGGTGAGCTTCTCGAGCAGCTCAACAAGTTCTTTGCTATAGTCCTCCCTGGTATTTCCCACCCGTTTCCTCCCCTCATTTCAATAACTTCAAAGTGCAAAGCCTTTTCTTCCGCCGCCTCCCGGGCTGGGCTCTCGCCTCGGGTCCCAGGTAAGACGGGTAGAAATTAAAAACAGAGAGAAGGTCTTTTTGCCTCTTAAGTAATGATCAAAGAAGTGCTTTACCCGCATAAGGATACGCTGTGCCGTTTCTGGAACCGCCGTTGAAACCAGAATCGTTTCCCACTTGCAGGCGTGTTTAGTCAAACGCTGCAAAGAACTGCTCTTCTTTGACATGATTGTGCTTGTAACGGAGATGCCGCCAGGGGTATGAAATGTCCCGGTGAATTTTTTCTTCTCCCCATCAAAACGCTCTTTGAGAGCCATTGAAACCCTCGTCGCCGGCAACCACATAAAAGATCGTAACAAGGAAACTCATCTGGAAGGCAGAAATCCCGAAGCTGAGGTTAGAGAGAGAGAGAGAACGACAGCGTGCGCCGCCGACGCTGCAGACTAAAACAAAGCGTTATTCTCCATCCTCTGAACGGCCCAAGGCTCGTTCAGGAAGGCTACGGGACGGTCCGGAAACGAGGTATGCAAGACTCTGACATCTGCCGCAGCGGAGGCCCCCAGAGATCGTCACACCTTCAACTCCTGAGTGCCTCTGACATGTTTATGAAGGCACGCATACAGATATGCTACGCACATACCACATGCTGCATAGACCCATGTCCGCCCACCCACTGACCTACTGTGTGAACCACACACACACACACACACACACACAGTTTGAAGCTTTTTTTATAGGCCCAGCTGGCAAAAGCAGATAAGACTCGTTTTGGGAAAAGCTTTTCGGAAAATTCCTATTGATTTCAAAGCATAGCCAGGGCAGAAATAGCTATGTCTTACTCTAAACACGTCTCACTTGGTACTCTGCAACGTTCCTTGCACAGAGTGGGAGGATAAAATACTGGAACGAAAAGTCTGCACAACCCATCAAGCCAAGAGACTCCAAGTGAAGCTACGATTCTCTTCATCCTTCTGTTTTTGAGAGTGAAAGTTCAACAAAGCGCCAAGAGGGCTTCCCCTTTGCCTTCTCAAAGCTCATACTTTCTGCCCATCAAAGCCACAGCTCACCTGTACCAAGAATAGGCCCTAGAACGAGAACCCTTTTGCTCTTCCTTTATCCCTCCAGTGAGGCGTGAATAAAACAGGACGCGCTCCGCCATGTGACGGCCAATAAAGAAAGGTAGTGGTTAAAGTATGCAGCGTTGAGATAATAACTAGCAAGCGTAAAAAGAGGGTGACGGGAGAGGTGAGCGGGAAAAAGGGTGAGTTAGGAGACTAATGGAGGCCGACATCAAACAGATTGGACAATAATCCACGAATGGATGTAGTGGAAGATTTTTCAATATCTTTGCTCAAGCAGAACACAACTCGTAGTGACACCCATGAAATGATTCGCTTGCAAAAAACGGAATCATAAGAACAGGAAAAAGACAGAGAAATTCAGCGGGACATTCACAAGACACAGGGGAATCCAGACGCCAGAGCAGGTCATTCTGAAAAGCTGTTTCGAACCCCAGTCACTTTGACAATAACCGTCATACCAGGAATAAATAACGGGGAAGGTGGAGAGAAAGAGAGAGGCACCTTGACAGAAAACAAGGTTGAAAAGGAAGAAGTCAATTTAAGTTGACGTTCTTAGGTCAAACTCTACTGCATTACAAAGACGTGCCGATTAGAGAGGAGGATAAAGTTGGGAAATGATTTCACCGCGTTTCGTAAGGATTGACCTGCAGTTAAAACGCAAAGGGCCCTGAAGCGTGTGTGTGTGTGTGTGAGTGTGTGAGTGAGTGTGTGTGAGAGAGCGAGCAAGCGCTCAGAATGAGAACACTCCGGCTTCATCTGCACCTCTCCCCGGCACCAAAAGACATAGGGCAAAAGGGGGAATATGACGGAAACACCGACAAAGAGCAAATTAAAATAATGAAAGCACAGTATAGGAGAATCTCTGCGGTAAGTAGTATTATATTGGGGTCTGACTGAGAATCTTTTTAGAGTTACACTTTGGTTATCAGATCTGACAACAGAAAGTTGAACATTTTTCCGTTTGTTACCCAATCGGGCTGATAAAAATTACCCACTGATGCTTTGCTGCTATTAAAAAAACTACACAAACACATTTGTCTTTCCCCAAAATATAGAAGGGCATTAGTCTCATCTCGGTTTGATCAACAATCCCATCTGGCTTTTTAGCCCTGCATGTGTGAGAGGAAAACGGGATGAGGATGAATTTCTGGTGTGAGTACTATTCTGGTTCGCCACCATATCACGCCTTCCCCGTCTTCCGCTAAGCTACGAGGAATGGGAGGAAAGGTGGAGAATATGTCGGAAACGGTGGCGGTGAAGGGAGTGTGCATGTGTGTGTGTGTGATTTGAAGTATCTGCGTCCGTAACAGTGAGAGAGAGCTGTCGGAGTGGGCAGAGCGCATGATGTTCCAGCTGCAGCTATAAGCCCCTTCAAGGACACAGCGTCTTTTACACGCGCACACACACACACACACACACAGACACACACACACAATCTCCGATCTACCTCCCAGGGAAATGAATCACTGTTGGAAACTATACAAGTTAAATACATTGCTAAATACCCCGGGGACCAATGAGAATATTAGAGAAGGTGAATTTTTTTGATTGATCAAATGGCAAAGCCTGGAGTCTGATCTATTTGACCTTTATCAAGGTTCATCACACCAGACATTTACAATCCAAAGCAAGAAGACTGCGACACATTGGACGCAGATTTCTCTGGAAGCATTTCAGTGTAATCACAGGCTACTATATGCATCGAGAAACAAGCGGGTCGCAGGTCGCCATGACACAAGTCCAGAGTGATAAATCAAGTGCACAGTATATTAATCCATCACTGTGACTCAAATTGGCTGTGAATTTAAATGATGGCTTCATTTACTGTCAGTGACGCCCACTGTTTAAGGACCTGACATTCCATCCAGTGTGTGTGTGTGTGCGCGCATGTGTGTGTGTGTGTGTGTGTGTGTGTCCTGGTTTTGAGTAACCAGGGTTAATGCATCATTTAAAACACAAGGACACAGTTGGAGAGCAGGCCACATTAACCAGGACAAAGGGAGAGGGGGAGGGGGAGGGGGGGGGGGGGGCTTGTCGTAAAAATGGGAGAAAAAGAGAGTAGAGTGGAGAGAAGAAAAATAAATATAACAAAAAGCTACAGCACGGATCAAGAAAGGGGAAGGGAGGCGTCCAAATGAGGGAAACTGATGAGATACTATCATGTTTTGACAGAAAAATTGACAGAAAGACTGTAAAGTAAAGATGGCAGAGAGACGGGAAAAACACCTTGACCTTGGACCGTGCGCGCACACACACACACACACACACACAAATTTAAAAACATTCATTCTAAATGCTTTATAATAAGTTCTAATAGATTAATTTGGGCTGATGGTTGTGTGTTTTGTTTACTCCAATCGAAGCCAAGTGTGTGTGTGAGTGGGAGGGGGAGTTGTGGTTCTTTCTTATGAAAAATCAAAACAGAAAGAAAATACCCAACAAAGGATTCCCCTCCAACCACTTTATTTAGTCCATTTTAACAGAGAGAGAACAAAGCACACACACACACACACAAAAACAACTAACTGTCCATTTTCATAGATCCATTATCATCTAATTATTGCAGTGGCAGCCCAATTTAAAGTCACTTCAACACAAGCACATAATTACAACACATGTGCATGCCTATCGTATTACCAACCTGTCACACACACACACACACTCACACACACACCCACTCACACTAAAAGAAAAGTTCTCTTTGTCACCCTGTATGACTTCAGCTCCCCCAAGGCCAACTCACACAGTCAATCCCTCCCTTCTCCACAGCCGCATCACAGCCGTCCATCTGAAAATACAAGTCCACCCGCCCCGCACCCCTCTCCTGCTTTAATGGGACTTCAAGAGCACAGCGGCACGAAAAGCTCACACAAACACTCACATTTTTTCTTTAAAATCTCAAAGCCCCACACTGGCAGATTTCTAAGCCACTTGTATCAAACTGACCTCCTATCGTACACACAAACACACACTCCTCCACCCTGCTCATGTGCTGCCAGTCATTGACCACCCGCCCCGTCCGTCACCCATAGCAACACCACATACCCAACAACCAATCGCTCTCTCACAACATCACTATCCCATCATTCCTCTGACGTCCATCACCCACCTTTCAGGTCTGTTGCTTAGCAGTGGACAAAAGCACGTTCCGTTCCCCCATGCATATACGCGTGTGCGTGTCTGCGTGTACACACTGCATGTGGCTGCTCAATTTAATTGAAATCGGGGTCCGGGGCTTTCCCTGCAAAATGAGGAATTTAATGTACTAGAAATAATGTCAGTTCTACCGACAACGGATGCTTACTAAGCACTACCCTTTGATGAAGTATCGACATAAATCCTGCCTGCACATGGAACTGGGCCGTCCTTCGGTTTCACTTCAGATTTGCAAAAGGAGGTAAACATTGAAGTTCTTCACAAACTAGCTTGACGTTATGCCAGAAAAAAAAATGTATCCAATACAAACGCACTCTTGCTGGGCACCAAAGCACCCAGCAATGCAAATTGCAAGGTCAGGAGGTTCACGCTCCACCCTTCTGCGGGTGACTCTTTGTCGCTGATAGTCAAAGCTAGCTTTCAAACGCTTTTGTCCTCCCTGAACGTCCAAAAACCAAATCGATTCAGCTAATTCCACACATGCTCATGCCCACACAGACACACAACACAGACACACATTTCACTGACTGACACTTCCACTCAGCCCATACTAGCGGGAAATCCTGCAGCGGTGTTTAAACGCTTGGTCAAGCCCTGTCTGAGTGTGGAGCACGGGCTTGACAGGAATCAACTTCACTGGGCTCTGCAATTCTATTTCTCACTCTCTCGCTCTCACACACACACACACACACACAACCGATATAGGCCAGGAAAACAAATCTGCAACAAGAGGATTTGACCCATCAAACTGCATTCTAATGATGTAAAAGCATCAGCACTTCAAGTGCATTGAAAGGATTATGTGTCAATCCGTGGCGGGGGGGAACAATAACACAGGAGGTCCCTAGTCTTGGAAACAATCTGTAATTGGATATTTTATACTATTTATGCTGCACGCTGGGAACAGTTTACGGGAGGACCGTATCAAGAGGACGGAGCCAAAGTGTGGATAAGTAATCCGCTGCGGTGAAGCCACAGTGTTTGGAGCCCTGCCCCTGATGTCATACTCTGCAGTGTGAGTTGCATCCATCCCGATCACCATTACCTGCGCACCTGACTCCTCTCAGCCTACGGCCATACTGTGCTCGCCTGCACGCCTGTCTGCTGAACTGTGTATGCGTGTGCACATGTGTCTAATTGTTAGGGATGCATGGGTAAATGTGTGCGAATCCCCAGGTGTCCGATGTCAGTTTGAGGAGCACCCAGGGACCACTCAGGGAGAAGCACCTGGGGCACGCACACACACACACACACACAACCCAGCCTAAAGCGGGGCAGAGGGTCGTTTGCACGACTGTGCCCGTGTGAGACCCCCGTGCTGAGCACCATCCAACTTTAAAAAAGGTCCTGGTTCTGACATGTCGTCCTTGTGTGTGTTCAAAGCCCCATTTCTCCTACCACTAATAGCTGGTTAGCTTATTTAAGTAAAAAAAATACTAAAAATAAATGGAAATGGGTAGCGTGGTTGTTGGTAGCTTTATATTCACCTTACAGACATGAGATTGCTTCTCAACATTCTACTTTCTTTCATTTAAATCAATAGAAAAAGTCAACACGAACCCCCAGCCACATATTGTGTTAAACTGAAATAAACCTTGCGTTTGCTGGAGCTCGCTCCACCCATTTCTGACCTTTCCTTTGTTATCCGGCATGTACAGCGGTGCACAGTCCGGTCACATGAGAGAGCACGGTTGGCCTTTACCTTACCCGAGCCAGTGTGTTTAATCCAATCACATAGCTCTCTGCTCACCGACAGGCCTCCCGTAACACACCCAGAAAGACGCACACGGGTCCGTGACATATTAATGAGTTATCACAGTTGACAGAAAGCGATGGGAGAAGGACGGTGCCAAGAGCAAGATGAGGGGGGGGGAGAGAGGTACTGCGGTAGAAAGGAAGGGGAAAGCGGCATGCCTCTTTAGAAAGGCAAATGTGCCCCAGTCCCCATTGTGTGCCGGCTGCCAGGCAGCAATGGGGCGGGGGGGGGGGGGTGGCGGTTTCAGTCATGTCAGCCATTCACCAGTGCCATGGAGGGGGTACACAAAAATAAAATAGAAATAAAGAAGCAGAGGACGAAAGGGTAGGCAACATCTTAAGTGAGTGAGAGCGCGCGTCTTTGTCTTCGTATAGTCACTGCCCTCCAAAAAATGAATGGCTGCTACACTATCATCATCATCCCCCCCCCCCCCCCCCCCCCCCCCCCCCGTCTGCAAGGGAGTTCCAATGTGCGTGAGTCATCACATCGCGTGTACATGTGCAACGGATGCGTCGGTGTGTGTCACCAATTTTGACTCTGAGTGACGCGAGCCTCGGTCACCCTGGAAACGCATGACGGTGTACCATGAACAGATGAGTTCTAACAGAGACTATATATAAAGGAGACATGCCACTTCCTCAATCCTCAATACAACCCCCGTAGGAAAACCTGTAACGGCAAAGATGGCGGTTGTATGCGCATGTCCCGCCCCTCCCGCTGGAAAGCCAATCATCTGCTTTTTAACATTTAAGCCCATCGTCTGCTTCCACTGACGCATGCGCACAGTCGAGGTTTTGCGACAGCGGAGACGATGGCGTAACACCGGCATTCTGGATAGAGGCGTAAATTAAGGTTGCTGTCGTGAAGCCTTTTATCATATTCTACTGCTGTTTCTATACATGTGGTTTTTATGTCCCAATGACCCGTGAAAAGTGCAGTTCTGACTCTCTTCCCATTGATTGAGATAGGAGGCTGGTCTTGTTAGGGCGAATATAGCTGCCCGGAGGCGTTGCCAAGATGGCGGCGAGTGGCATGACTTGCCTAAAAGGACTTTGGTTCTAACTGCATCCTTAGGTTGTTAACAACCAAACCTTTGTTGGTTTAAATAATTAAACACTGTTGGCAGTAAAGAAAATCTGCTATACAGGGTAAAGATATGACACCGAAAACGTTCACTTAGATACAAACAATTCACATAACCACTACATTCCCCAATGAGCTATTAAAGGGGCTTCGAGGAGCGAGTTAAAAATCAATGTAAAGCTTCCAACTTCTGGGTCACATTCAAACACTTGTCTTGGGTTTCTTCAGACAGTAATTCTGTCTAAGCCTTCTTTATCCCCCCCATATCTTTTTTTCCCCCCTTGGGATCCTTCCTTGTGTCACACACCATGGTTACACTCAAGATTAAAATGCCGTGTGACTACAAGTCCAAGCTCAAGTGCCACAAACGTGGAGCAACTTGTAAATGACTAATTGAATCTTGACAGGTTTTATTATCCTCAACACAAAGGTCTATTTCTGTCTGTATACCTCGGATGGAGCGAGCTCAGGGAACGGCACATGGGTTTGTGATCAGAGGATTGTGTTTGAATCGGACCCATTAAGGCGATGACACCGAATGTGACGCACCTTCCTGTGTGTCAACTGCGTTTGCGTGAACACACGAATGAGCGCCGTGTCATCAACACCCAAAAGGGATCAGCCTGCTGCTTGTCTGTCTGTTTCTGTCAATTGTAATGGAAACCCGCGAGTCATTTTGGGTAATTAGTTTCCTGTGTTGTCTGCAAGCTCATCCCTGAGGGAGCAGGGGCTGGGGAGATTATGAGCCCCATGCCACGTAGCTAGCTGCTAATAACGAGGAATACGTGGGACATCTGGGTGACAGAGACACAGAGAATCTCACCTAAGAATCCCACAAACTGTCGGTGATTTACGGCTGATGACCACTGAGGCTGAAGCTGATAAATGATTAGGTCTAAAAGGGAAAGGTCTGTCACAGCAGCCGTCAGCAGGGAGTTGTAAAAGAAAGCGGAGAACAGCCACATTGTTGCAGGTTCAGACAGGTTCTTAGAAAAGAAAAGAATAGAGTTTATAACTGACAGAGTACATCATGTATGAAAGTATAATTAACATTAATTATTAATTATTGATAAGATAAAACATTTTACATAAATTCACAAAATTGCTCAAAATCAACAAACTGTATTCTTGTAGTCTGACAATGATTGCCTACACAAAAGTAAAATGTACAGTAAACCGTCCATGTATTGATTAAATAAACCATATTTAATGTCAGCCTTTAGAATGAGACAAGGGAAGCGAATAGGATGCACATTTCATCATTTATCTAAACCTGATCATTCACATCATGCATTTTATAGAATTTATGAATCATAGAAGTTATTTATATTGTTTATAGTAAATGATCCCGTCAGCAGCCCAATTGATTTTCATGGGAGCCAGAAAAACGCGGACAGCGCTTCTCCCAAAACCGTGACTCAGTCCAGTGTGAACCTGGCATGATCCCGATATTTCGCCGAGTAGCTTTCAAAACATTGGTCATTTTTTCTATGTTCCCAATTACTAACAGCTCCTTTCATTGCTGGACCCACCTCAGAAAAACCTGGTGCATTCTTTGGAAATGTACTCATGTACCTTAGTTTGAGAACAGCACAAAGACCAACCTCAGTTAATGGGTTTCTTGCCCTACAAGTGGCCCCTTTTGTTCAACAATTCACACTCTCAATGTCAGCTTGTCAGCAAATACTCTAAGGATCTCACTCCCCAGCACCCACAGGCCCGACACACACAAGGACACACACAACCACCCACCCTCAAGCCTCTGGCCCGACTTTCGGTGGCCTCTGACTTAGATTGCAACGTTGACATCAGTCAGCCCCGTTGGCATGGTGACCCTCCCATCACCTTGCCAGGTCACCTTGGCCCGCTCCAGCACCCTACCGGGAGTGTTATGTGTGTGAACGCCAGCGTGTGTGTGTGTGCGTGTGTGCGTGCTCGTCTGGCACTCCTCCAAACCTGCTGGCATTGTGCCAGCGTGTTGCCACGTCGGGGCACTCGGTAATTTGGAAAACTCAAAAAGTCCATCAAATTGAAGTATAATGTATGAATGTGTGTGAATTGGAGTTTGTTCTCACAAGGGTTACACAACAATTCAGAGGGCAGCCATCTGCTTCTGCCTGGCCCGTGGGTTAGCAGCAAGTTTAATCCACTATATTGTTTGTGTGTTTATGTGCGTGCACGTGGTTGCGTGTGTGTGTGTGGGGGAACGCACACATGTGCGCGTGCCTAATCTAGTTTTCATAGCACTTGAGTGGGCAGGTTGGTAATCTTGCAGGGCCGGGCCAGAGATTTAATCCTTGTGGATGAACTGCCTCTTTTCCTCTCAAGCGTTATCCATCCATTTATTTGTTTTTTTTTTCCTCTTCAACTCTTTTTCCCCCCTCTTTTTCTCCACATATTTTGACCAACTTGCCTTTCCAAAAGTAAAATCAAATTCATATTTCTCTTGAACAGTGCACTGATCTTAAATCAACAGAATTAATCACAATCCTCCTGATGGGCATTGAAATGTTCGGGGCCTTTTTTGGGCTTTCGTAAACTGGCTTTGCAATTTTTCCCAATTTTCTGACATTTTCCACAGCAAATAATGTATCCCTGAATTGAAAAACAGAATTGAAATATATAAATTAATTAAACTAATCATCAGCTGTAAGCAAAGTTTCTCATCTGAGAAATTGGTACCATTCCCTCATGGGCCTTTTGATGACATACTATTCCCTTCAAATAGAGGCAGGCCCCCAGCGTAATGTGGCCAGTTTCAAAGGCCTGGTGAAATGAACAGTGATGACGTGTATCATCAAAGCCCTGGATCACATACTCACCTCTCTCTTCTTAAGGCCTTTCCATCTTTGTCTCTCTGATCACAGCTCTTAGCAAAAATGATGAATCCAGAAGCCATTATTGGAATCAAATGTGTAATACAGGGTTGGAGTCCAAAAGAAGGGGGGAGTGAAATGAAGTCTATGCTTTACAGCCATACAGATAATTGCTATGGTTACCGTGGTGGCCATATGGCGTCCACTGGTGACGGCAACAAGGCACAAATGCAAACGGGTGTTCTAATATAGCCACACAGGGTATATAAATAACAGACTATCCCTCCCTCCCCAACGGCATGTGTTCAAATCACACAGCTTGTTCTTGCACACAAATACAGCGTGAATATGTGTTGCAATGCACGTGTGTTGGTTTAGTGTGCGACCGCGTTGGTGTGTGGGGTTTTAGGAGGGTGACTGAACACAAGCAGAGGGGGGTCGGACTTCAGCATCGCGGTCTTGATTGGAACCACTCACTGTGAGATGCTGACACGCTGTCTGAACTCACCGGGTGTGCCAGCGCATGTGGTGTGCTTGCATGTGCTCGATTCCTATCTCTCTGTGTGTGTGTGTGTGTGTGTGCTGTGTGTGCGTGTGTGCGTGGGTGGGTCTATATTCAGCATCAGTGAAGTGACATATACGTTTTCCAGAGCACAAATGTATTTTCCTTATTGAATAACCGATTAGCCAAGCTATAGGCAACATTTGTGCAAGAGAGACCTCCGATACAGCGACACACACACACACACACACACACAGCCTCATACAGCCCACCAACAAAGCCAACTGTGTGGGCAACACCATGTGTGACAGGTATGCGGTTGGAGATGAAAGCACTGGTGCATACGCAACACACACACACACACACACACACACACTCCTTTTGGTTTTGGTTTTGGAAACGAATATTGAGGAAAACAAGTCATTATTAGTTTTTTGAGTTTTGGTTTTATTTTGAAAAACGAATGGTACACGGATTGGGAATGAGCAAGCAGGTGGCGTTTGTGTTTACTGGAAATGATGTGCATCCAGGAATTTTGATTTCATTATAAAAAGGTACGGCTACATCACACAGAAATGGGAAAGGGATTATGGGAGATAACAATATTGATGAAAGTGAAGAAGTGCGTTTATATCATTATTGAGTGTGCGGAAAATAGGATTAAGAGCCAAGACAGGAAAGGTGGAAGTGAAACAATCTTTTGAGGCGGCAACCAGAGGAAGGTGGAGCGAGGACATGAGAACAGAGATATTTAGAAAGAGAGGAGGTTGCGAGGGTACCATTAGGTAAAGAAAAGGTCATTCTAGTGCTCCATTTCATTAACTTCACAGCAATAAGTGAGGACGTTGCAGAGAGCAAAACTAGAAGGGGAGACCTGTTCACCGGTGATCCCATTAGTCTGAGAAAGGCTAATACAGAGTGATGGAGGGCGAAAGGCACAGGGGAAGTGGTGAGGGAGGCTGAAACAGGAAGAGCTGGATAGGCAGAATAAAAAAAAATTAAAAAAATAAAAAAGGCGCAACACAATGAGGTGGGTAAAAACCCATTTGAAAGACCTCAGCTCTTGGTTTGGTCTCAGCCCTTTGCTGGGCTCAGGATGCGGATTTAACTTGAGCATCTCTACAGGCTTGGGGAATTCAACGGTACCCCTATTAATGAAAGGCTACCAGTAATTCCTGATGGGGATCATTTGGAATCTTTGATTGGAAATATGTGAGCAGTCTGGCAATTTAAAAGCCATTACATGTCCAAATAAAATAATATCTCGTAGGCTAATGTGGCTTGGCTTAATTAACTTGTGTTTACTAACTGGTTGAACGAATATGAATGCAGACCACTATTTGTGTTAATATAATTGGACTAATCGCTCATGCAAATAATTAACGTTTGAAGAACTTTGGAAGTTAAAATATTGCTTTTGTCAAATAATGCAAACACAAGATTTTCTTTTCCCATCACGGACAACGCGGCAATTTCCACTAAACGATTTGGTGGTTTCAAATGCCATTTCAAATGCCATAAGAGGCTTCGATGCACATTTAAACTTGCCCTGCAGCACGATGCACAGCTCAGTGATGCCTCAAAAGAATTAACTGTTTAAACAACTTTCTTTGCATGTTCACAATGAATAGGAATTAGCCTTTGAGGAAGCACTTTGCTATTCAATGCACATTCTACACTCACTACAAACCCGCAAAAAATATAATAGTTTTTTTTATAAAAAGGTTATGCGATAGTTTGAAAAAGACAACAAGCTGAAAGAAGTTAGTCATCTATGTAGTCACGCTGTTATCAGCTCAAACATTGGCCTGAAGACAGATACTCCAGGAGATTAGGGGAGAAGACAGTAGACTCCAGTTATTAGGGCATAAATGCCGATCGAAGATGTCCGCCGGTTTCTCCTCAGCAGTGTTTAGCTCATCTCACCACTGATAAGGTTTCTGATGTCCTGAGGGGGGCAGCATGTGGAGGGGCACAACCTGATGAAGGTTAAGCCCTCCAATCCTTCCTCTTAATCACTGTCATTAGCTCTACAGGCCCATCCATGGCCCTTTGGAGATTCATCTCTCTCACACACACACACACACACACACACACACACACACACACACACACACACACACACACACACACACACACACACACACCGAGGCCAGCACATGCGATGTGCATGCAGCACACGCATCCATGTCCATAGTCACATCTACACTACTTTGAAGCGTTTGCAGTTGAAAGAAATTGCCACCATACACAAGCTAACGGGGGCGTGAGACTGCACCCAGACACAAACACACACACACGCTTAAACACATCCCTACTTTGTAATAGTTACAATACATTTAAAAAACACAATACAAGCTGCCTAGAAGCGGTTTTTTAAATGAGTGCCATTCGTTTGCTTTATCCATTAAAGTGGGAAAGCCCCCAGAGCAGTAATCATTTCATAGGGGACTGCTTGTAAACAGCCCGACAGATAGCAGGCACTTGTGCCCCTCTCTGCCAACCTATATATGCCTGTAAGACACCCTGAGTGTGTGAGGCCCATGCACGGCAAGGGCCCCGTCTGGCAGGGAGCCTTTGTGTAAAACCAAAAGAGCCCTCATGCGAGGCTGGTTTGATGAACCGGTCCGTAGTCTGGACACACATCCGGGGGCCCGTGGGGCGGCCTCGCTGTGCCCGGGACTTCTTACACCCGAGATTAATACTGCTACAGTATAATTCAAAGGGTAGAAAAGCTCTTAATTAAAGAGCTCTTCCAAAAGGAGACAAGTCTCCTGAAGTCAAACCAGATGAGGGGGGTAAATTATCCAAGTCTCCTGGACAAGTGGGAAGAATTATGGGCAAGAGGTTTCATGTGCAGTGCTTAAAGTACAGCTCTGCTTTCATGGAATAATTTACAGTGTACTCTGTATGTTTTAGATAAGGAGGCGCCCGGTACTATGGCTGCAGTTGTGTTTGGGTCCTCAGCGAGTTTAAGGCCAAAAGAATGTGCCTTTTAATTAAAATATGTGCTAGTGTTGTGCTCAGGGAGACACAGAAAAAAAAGAGGGTGAGGAATAGATAAAAAGAGGATGCCAAGAGTAGGGCTAACACACACAACACACACACACGGACATCTCTCTCGGGCTTAATGGGCCTGATCTTGCCTTGACTCGTCATCCGCAAGGATGGTCAGATCTGGAATAACGCATCATTATGCCGACTCAAATCCTGTCTATGTGCATGGAAATGTATTATTGCGTCTGTCTGCCTCTTGTCTCCATGTATTTTTCAGTGTTAAGAGAGAGATCAAAAAGTGCTGATCAGGGAGCAGACAGGAATAATGCAAGAATACAGAGCTTGGGGTGCACACGCACACACGCACACACACAGAACTCCTTCAGGTAACGTTTTGAATATTTCATAAAGTCTCATTACGGAATGAATATAAGAGGTTGAAGGATAATGGCACTGATTCAGACAGTAATACATTCAGATCTCGTACAAGCCTAATCAGCCCAAGTACAGACACAATCGCAAGCTTACGGGCATTAGAAACCTGAGCCAACTACACAAAATGTCCCCAATTTCTAACAGAACGAGGACCAGGCATCTCCGCTGTCTGACTAAACCTTTCAGCCTATTCTTTACTTATCCTTAGAAAAACTGCTTATGTTGTGATTTTCTCTGATGCATAGCACTAATATTGTTTTTTCTCGGAGTGCTACTACAGTTTCAGTTCCAAAACCTCCTTCCTTTCGTGTTATAGGTTATTGTGTACATAAAAAGGAGAGCAAAGATTAAGAGAAATACAGCCTTTGCTAAAATTGCACTTCGATGCCGACAGAAACGGAGTCATTCTACTGTAACAAACGTCAGTGTGAGCAGTTTTTGTTGAATGCTGCAGCAACGACTGCCCCGAGAGAGTGAGCCCTGAGCGCTTTACTTTGAAATCATTCCTCCTCACCCAACAGAAGTGCACTGGAGATAAACTGCAAGGGCAATTTGGGGGCACATTGTTAGTGTATTGTATTTTGAATACAATGGTCAGCCTCCAAAGACGGATTGAGAGTCCACCTCATGTGGAAAACAGCATGCAGAGATGGCAAATTACCACGTCTTGAATGGTGAACCAAGGAAGGATTGATTCTGACCAGGCCAGAGTTGCTGATTGTTTGAGCGTTGAACAACTAAACGGAAAAATGCTTTTGGCAAGTTTGATTTAAGTGAATTTTACGATGAGAGAGCAAAGCAATTTGACACTGTTCAAACCCAAAGTCGCTGATTGCACATCAGTGTCTGAAAGCAAAGCCGCAGCTTACTTGGTCAATATAGCATGCTCCGGGTAATTGATTTTTTTTCAGTGAACTACATTAACTATCAGCACTGATTGGACATCCACATGGAAAAAAAACAGGCATTTTCCCTTTAAAACAGCCTTTATTCCTCTTTGTAAAAATCAATTATCCCTCTAAATTTCCTGTTAGGAGGAATGGCGTAGCTGGATGCACTCATCTATTTTCAATCCATTTACCTTATTTAAGACAATGAACTTAGCCACAACCATCAAATGCAAGACACATCAAAAGGCACCATAATGAATGCATCAATTTAGATACTTATTTATATTCTCAGATCTGCAGATATACATATTTTTTTAAATGCCTCATTACTGCTTAATTGTGACAAACCTACTGCAGGCATTGCATTATAAAATATTGGCATACAGAATGCAATAAAACTGTGGAATTAAAAAAGAGCTTTAGCCATAAGAGGACCATATAGAGTAAGTATGAACGCTTGCGTGTAAAACGTTGTTACATTTTTGCTTGTGTTACTCTTTAGAAAGTGAAAGAAGTGAGACACGAGTACATGCATTCAGTACTATGCATGCTCTGCCATGTTATGTGTAAATTGGCAGATTTACTGTGAGGGAGTATACGTAGCTATTAATTGAATCGCTTCTGCTATCATGCCGGCCCTCGACAATATGGCTTATCCGGCACTGAAATGCTCCCAATAAGATCTAATCATCCCAAACGTAATGTGCCCTGCCTGAGCTGAATGAGAGTGTGAGGCCTGGAGATCGCAGGGGTATACCGCCATTAGGCAGGAAGGATGGAAACAACGAAGAAGGTAACCGTAACCATAATAATCATTGGGAGAGTAGTTTTGCTGCAGGTCATTTTGTTACAATAATGAAAACACTAGCCAATACGGTATACGGTCCTCTCAGTGTTCTTTGCACCATTTTCTGCTGACATGTTTTGGAATCAACTATAAAAAGGCAGGAGATCAGTTTTATCAACTACATCAGCTATTACAATCAGTTACAGAGGGTCATAGCATCCTCAACACATAACTCTAAGATAACGGCATCGCTGTTTGAGTGATTTAGTACATTTATGCTGCAATAAAACATTTTCTTCAAAGAAGCCCAGTGTTGAAATATGAATAATAAAGCGTTCATGAAAAGCTCAAAAAGTGTTTTACTCCTGTCCATCAAAGCAAACATGTAGCGTTACACAAAGAGAAAAGTAACCGTCTGATCATCATAATAATGGGACATGCGAGTGCCAAATGCAAGTCTGCGTATGTTTTTTCTTAAACACACATAAGCTTGTGTGCGTAGAGACACAGACAAAACCACATGGGCTCTCATTCATGCTCTCATTATGCAAACCACAATACAACAAAACAGCCACGAGGAGAGCGAACACAGCTGACCCACCAAAATAAGGACTCCTACTCAGGCCTTCAGCATTTTAAATCGCATTTTGAAAACGTGCGTCTGTGTTGCTATGGCTACGCACTCTTCGCATGAAAGCGGCGAGGCAACCTAGTTTAGACAAATGCATATTGTACATGTCCCTCCATCAGCACTCAGTACACAACGCTTTGCAAAGGGCCCGCACTGACAGGTGGAGTCTCGTGAGGTTAAGCAGAGGACAGGACTGAAGGGTAGAGGAAAACGGCTTCATAAATGTCCTGAAGGCATGGGAGGCGTGCGTGTCCTCTAGCTCCGTACTGTGAGCAGTTCTTCCTGCTGGGAGTGCATTTCCTCCACTGATGACAGCAGAGCTCTGCTGCAGTGAGAGGGTGAACCGGGATTCCTGTGGAGTCTAAACAGCATCCCCTCTACTGCTGCACAGCACATTCCCGTGTCTGTGTTTGTGTGCACGTCTCCGGATTTTGTATTTATTTATTTTTGCACCGCGTGTGCCAACCCGTGTGGTGGTGTGTGGTGGATTTCAATGACAATAGAGTCACTGACCCTGAGAGATGCTTTACTGCTGTGACTCTTTTCTCACTCAGAAACTGCATCCTCTTCCCTGTCTCTCTCATGTCCATCCGCAGTCCCACGAGTTCCAGCTCTCAGACGCCGTTATATATCAGAGCCCGTAAAAACAGGCGCATGCAGTGCACGCTAAAACCAAGCACTCAGACAAGTACACAATCGCACACAGACACACACAGCGCAACCCCCCCCCCAAAAAAAAACAGCAGCAACATCAGCTCAGAAATAAGCAGCTTTTAGTAAAAATAGTTGGGTTAAAAAGATGAAACCATCCCATACTTTATCACTCCATCACCTGTTCCATTAGTCAGGAAAGAGCGTAAAACAAAGAAAGAAAGATAAAAGATAGACAGAAATAACAAGTTGAGAAGATCAAGTGATCAACACGTGAAAATGACATTTTAGTGAGAAACACTCAAAGGGTTAAGGGGTCATTTCTCTGATGAATAATTCGTTCTGTACAAAGGCCTTCATCACAGCTTCTGAACTCACAGCGGTATGGAAGTGGACTTACTGTCTCTGTGGTTTTAGCCATTAAAAACGTCATACGAGCTTTACTGTGTTGGGCCCTTTTTCTTTTTTTAGACTTACTAATTAGAGCAAAATAGTTACAAGATTAGTGGTTAGGTCCTATGAGAAATGTTGTGACGCACAAGACATTAATACAGAATATTTAACGAGAAACTAGGAGCATAGAGCAGCATATTTAAAAAAAAAAAAAAAGGTTAGATGAACAAAAGCTGAATGCTTGTTGGAGAACAGTCAGCCACTCCCAATGGGAAGACATGCGGGTCATAAAATATTAATGCTGAAACACCGTAACAAGCCAGTACAGCAATATGAGGCCAGATATTTGGGGCAGAAATAGCATAGCCTGAACCTCCAACTCAGGCCAGATGAGAGTCTTAGACTAACTGCTTCAAGTGGGACATCACCCTGTGATCCGATTTCACCCCGATACATAGCGAGGATTTGACATGGCAGCAGACTGCACTGACCCATTCTTTGATGCACAGGACAAGCAAACAGAAGAAACAGTTTGTCTTGGCTGGACTACTGATGCGGGAACACCTGTGATGAAAGGTTTTTTTTTTTTCTGTAAACTGGCAACAACACTCCCCAACTTCATCAGAATAACTAAATGAACCTGCACTCCTTTAACTCTATGAATAACACAGAAATCCTTGATGCTTCTTGCTGCAATCAAATAAAATCAAGCTGGTCAGTACAGTGATCATTGTATAATAAGTTGGTGCTACAGAGACGAGCAGCGAGCGCAGGACCTCATGTCAATGGGGGCCGTGTGCTTCACTTCTCAGGTGTTTCGGGCGTTTGGCGACATTGTCACAGCCTAAGGAGCTGACCACGGAGCAAGTAGCAGTGGGAAAATGAATGCATCACAAATTAGCCTGGCCCTGCCATCTGGGATGCGCCGCACATAGATAAAGGGCACACATATCCATTCATGTACTTTTTCCTCCGAAATAGTCCACCGGGAAGTTGCCAGCAGGTCTGTTGAAGCAAAGCGGT
The DNA here is from genome assembly GCA_021346845.1 of Apeltes quadracus. NCBI lineage: Eukaryota > Metazoa > Chordata > Actinopteri > Perciformes > Gasterosteidae > Apeltes > Apeltes quadracus. Next base: position 8,142,422 of record CM037935.1, read on the forward strand.
TTTGTGTAGTTTCAAAAGCCATTCATTCACCGCTTTCACTCCGCAAACGGCGAGGTAATAATTCAACGAGCAAAACTCCCCAAAAAGGGAGATTCTCTAAACTGCGAAGCATCCCAAGTGAAAGTTGGCTCGATATGTAAATGTATGCAAGCTCTATCATTAGATAATATACCACAAACATGTTCTCCATTGATGTGGATAGAAATTTAGTTTGAGGAAATGCAAGAAAAAAGGGTTTCAAATGTACCGTCAGGTGATGCCGGCCTGTGAAAAATGCGACCGTGCGAATTTTACGAGTGTGCCGCAGCACTTTAAAAAACCTACCAAAGCCAAGGTCACTGCCCCGTCTATTTGATAATGGATAAAAGGTACAGCAGGGCAGACAGCAATGCAGGGATGAGCGCAGCGCTCCCCCTCCCGATCCGAGGACAGCCTGCCAAGGCTAGCTGAGCTGACAGCAACTAAAGCCGAGGCTCCCCACATGTGCTAATCTCCCAGATTTAAATGGGAACACAGCGCAGTGTGCAGAGCACAGAGCAGGACAAGCCTGTCTGATCCATGACCCTGTGTCTGAGCACACGCACAAGCACACAGCATGTACACACACACACACACACACACAGCGCACAAGACGCATACAGTAGGTCATACATTCATTCATTCATTCCCATTTCTACAATCACACAGAGCGACAAGGCAGAAAAGAACACGTGGACATCCGCGGAAAAGGATTTTAACTTCAGATTGCCGCTTAAAGATTGAGAGAAATAAGAGCACCAGCGAGACACTGCGCATTCTCCTTCTGTCTTCATGGGGGCAGACTGGTAACCAGCAATAAGCGGGGATACCATGGCAACCAACTTTGGCGACCAACTCCGCGTTCCCACAGTCAGAGCCAGTCAGGCGGCTCAGCGAGGGTTAATCTGAGCTGGGTGAGCGAGTGAGTGGAGAGAGAGCGAGAAGCTGGCTACTGCTGTGCGCATGAACGTTAAATATATTGTACGTTTTAAAAATCAGTCTTGAAAAAGACCAAAAAGCTGGGGCGGCAACCTGGGAGCCTCACAAGTGCTGAAAATGGGCGAGACGGGTCAGAGATGTCGGGAGGCGCATCACCAGGCGGGTCTTCTTTTAGCAACAGGGCGGATCAATTTGCAGCACATGTGAAGAGAAAAACGGTGAGTTTCCTCTTGCATTCTTTCTGCTGCACTGGGAAAACTAGCACTGTGAAATTCTACATATCATGAGGTGATGACACACCGCGCAAAACACAGCAGTGAGATGGGCTGAGTGAGGGGAAAAGATGTGTTTGTATGAGCGTGCATGTGCGTGTATGGGTATAAATAAAGAGAAAAATGGACCCTCGAACCCTTCACTTATTTCACCGACCACGCGTCTAAAGATTGAGCCCTTTTCTCCTCTGGAGGTCAGCAATTGAGAGATGAAAATCCGGGAGGAGGGGAGGATATAATGGAGAGAATGATCAATACGTTGCCTTAATTAATAACCTCTGCTGGAGTCAGAACAATCAAGACGGCTTCATGCTTTCTCAGTTCAAGCTTCTCCCACCCTCCCCCTGCCTTTATCACTCTCCAGCACTCCTCCCAGTTCTCCACCTCTTTCCTCATCATTAATCTCTGAAAATCGTGGGCTACATACATTCCTCCCAATCGATGCAATTCCTCAGAGGTCTTGTCTGATTTACCACATGGCTGAATCCCTGTATGAATCTTGACTAGCCAGAGGGAAGAGGGCCACAGTGAGAGAGCGATAGAGCGAGGCCGAAGAGAGGACAGAAGCACTAAATGACAGAGACCATCGTCATTACATAACTTCAGCAAAAAGTCACAGACAGTGAAGAGAGTGCAGCCTAGAAGTCCTGGTTCAATTCACCGAAGGAATAGTTTCCCAGCCACAACAAGCGAATTGACTGGAACAAAAAGAAACTCACAAAAGCGTCAACGCATGCGTCCGCCGACGCACACACACACACCTACCATTTGCGGTGCATTTCAGGGCTCAGCGGAGCGGGGCTTTTGTTCAACAAGCTGAGCTTGTGCCGGCTTGGCTTCCTGCTCCACAGTTGTGATCCGGGCCTGCTGACACGCGGTGCTTCCCAGCCACGGGGCCGGGGCTTCCCCGCCGACAACCATCTCCGAAGGGTCCCACAGAAACGCCGCTCTGTCATCGCAGCCTTTCCTTCTTCTCCCTCAATTGACAATTTTAGGTCACAGCTGCCAACTTGTTCCAGGGTAATCTTGCGAACAACCCGGGAGATAGACACCTGGTGTTTGAGCTCGACGCAGGGTATCGAGATTATTTCAACGGCACAGAGGTGTCAAGTCACCGGGAGTTTGAGCACCTGCAGCGCTGCAAGGCGGCCCGCGCGCACGCCGAGGCCTTTTGTTTCTGTGGATTTGCCAAGTGGTTTTTCCCCATTGACAGCATCGACTGAGAATCACCCACTCACTTGTCATCATCAGGGATATCATGTGCTGCGAAACAGTATGGATCTCTTCCCCGGGACAGGAAATCATTGCGAGTTCCCCATTGATCGGACTCGACCACGCCCGGCTCACCCACTATGAATCAACGTCAAATTAGCGGTCGTCCGTTGTCGTGCAATGTACCGGATTCCAGAGCAGTCCAGATAATGTGTGTATGAGTAAGTAAATAAAAAAGGAAAGACAAACAAGAGCTCTTCTTTCGCCGTATCTCACGCTGCCACAGTGAGAGCTGTCGTCTTTCCTGACAGGGGAGAAAACCAAAACGACAAAAAAACGCTGGATTCCCGCTCAAGTGCCTTGTGAAGCCCAACGAAACCCCAACAAGAAGATGCGCAGAAGCAGAGCGCTGAACAGGGCAAGAGGGTGCAAGACGCAACATCACATGCGAAAAGCCCACAGAGCAAAGATTATTTAACTCACTAAATGTCAATCAAGGAATCGAGGAGCCGACACATCAAGCGCCATCGTTTAGCCTGTCAATATCCAAGTTGCGATCGAAAAAAAAAAAAAAAAAAGGATTTACACTGGATTAGCAGGCAGTGTTTTCCACACAATGGGCCTCTATTTTACTAATCAACAGCCTTCAGGAACAAAGTAAATGCAAAGAACAGCAGTGCTTTTGAACGCATTAGTGGAACAGAGCGGTGATTCAGCCAGCCTTAAGTCACTGCACTGGCAAAAACAAAAGTCCACAATCTTGAGCTTTGTCAAACAAAGCTGAGGATTATGAAAAACATGAAGAATGTAACTCCAAACCACACAGTGAGTGAGACGTTCAAACACCCTAACCCAACACGGAACACATGGGGCCCAATTCAGGGTTAGATGCAAATATAGGTCGATTGGCACTTTGGCAGTGTGACATTGCACATGCGAGTTATGAGCAAATTGCTGCATTTGGATTTCTACAGAAACACTGCGGTGCTAAGTTGCTAAGCTAAAGTGTGCCGGCACACGCTACCTTTGGGCCACGTGAGTGAGAACCCAGGAGACTTTGGCTGTGTGGGGGGATTAGATCAGGAAGCCAAAGCAGAACCACTGTGTTGGCCGCGTGTGTGTGCGTGTGTGCGTGTGTGTATCAAGACAAAGCCTAATCACTTAATGAACAGTGAAGAGCACCACTCCTCTGCGCAGGACAGCCAGCTCAACTGAAGGACTTCCGCTTTCTCCCGTCTAATAATACTAGCCAAACGCAGCCCGGGAAAGCGCGCGGGGGATTTAGCCCGTTGCCCAGCCCATTGGACGCTCACACTTCCCAGGCCAACCCCTTCCGTGGGGCCTGGGAAGGAGATCCGACAGATTAACGGACGGTTAATGGGTGAATGGGATATTATGTCGTTAATCTGAATGGGTTTGGCGTAGACTAACTGCACAGATGCCAGTAACCAAATTATTTTTTTTCGACACCGAACAAACACATGATAATATTGGGAATTACTGGACATTGGAAATATGAGAAAATGTTATAGAAAAAAACAGACACGGAGCATTCCAAATGAATGTCTTCTGCTCAGATATCTCCCTCCCAGTGAGACGCTGTTGAAATTTGCCAAATAAGAAGCCATCTGGGGGCCAAGCTGCTTCACACAAGCCATGATTCGCGCTGACCTGCAGCTTACAGGCTTCTTGACATCTGAGGCTAGCAGGAAAAATGCGTCCCACACTCCCCCAACAATCTCACACAGAGCATATCATCAAACGGCTGGACCCAGCAGACCACAGTGCCAGCTCAACACCGCCATAAACAGCCATTAGACAAACTTAAGAGCTACCTGAACGAGAGCAGAGATCCTCCCGTGAACACATGCGAGCATACGAGGAGTAGCAGGAGAAAAGGAGACGAGCCAGCGAGTGTTAATGCTGCATTTTTTATGAACGAACCAACAGGGACTGCAACATCCCGGTGCGAGATCACACTTCAGTCACCCCCACATCGATGGAGCTACACGGGGTACAGATGCAACACGGTTCGGGATTTGCGTATAGCCCGACTAAAATATCTGGTCCAGAACAACTATTAAAGAAAGGGGCATCGCTAAGGATAAAGGCACGCACAAACGCGCACACACACACACACATTCCATTATTGAACACTGGGACCAGGTGTATGAAGTGACGGGAAGCATTACATCTACGTGCACACACGGCCGCTCAGCATGACCAGCTGCACCTGGTGGGGGATGAAACGCTTATTGCAGCCGTTTTAGACGACAGATTCTTTTTTTTGTGGTGTGGAGGGATAGAAGAGTCTCTCTGTCTCTGTCTGTCTGTCTCTGTCTCTTGAAGGGTGCTGAGCCTTCGGGCCATCTCCGCCTACACAGGGCAGTGGCTACCTCCCCTCTGGCTGCACATAGTTGACTGCAGAAGGATTCCCACTATACTCCTGCTACTGTATGAGAAGCACACACACACACACACACACACACACACACACAGGGACAAGCCATGCAGCGATGCAAACAGCCGCCTGAAATAGCACGAGATAATGAGAACGAAGTCCTCTTTTACCATTAACTGTACATGTGCAGTCCAACTTTGACAAACTGCACTGTCATGGCTGTCTCTGGTGGGGGATAAAGGATGCGCTCCTTATTAAGGACGACCAGTTACATCCCCCGGGGCGGATGAATGTGGAACAGTGCGACTCTATTCCAGCTATGGGAGCTGAACATATTGTAATTTGTCAAGGTTGGATCCGCTATGCTCCATTTCGGAAGAAACACCCACGTATTGCATGTCCGAGCCGAATTTGGAGAAAAACGTCTGCATGCGGACTAAGAATAGATCAATGTATCAGCCAAATCGGGATTAACGGCGTTGTGCTCCAATCACAGGACTCACGCACACACACACACACACACACACACACACACACACACAAAAACACACACACAAAAACACACACACAAACACCGGGGACACAAAAAGTTCATTTTCATTGCCCATCGGGTCCACGTTGCTGCGCTTATGGATGCACGCGTGCGCGCGCGCGCACACACACACACCCACACACACACACACACATACACATTCCAACGCCGACGCACCACCGACATTATCCACGTGAAGAAACATCACCTAAATCCACCGTGTGAGTAACGATTATATCAACTCGTCCCCCCAAACACACACACACACACACACACACACAATAAAAATCCCCACCCGGCTCGGCAGGTGTTTGTAACTAACCGGTTAGTTATGTATCACCTGAAAGCACACAGGCGGAGCGCTCCAATTAAACGCGGGGGTTAGCAGTCTGCGAGCTGCACCAACTAACCTGTCTGTCCTTTCCCCAGCGTCTTCTCCAAACGGTAAGGTCCCACGTAACTGGCATGTTGGGCACCGCTGTTGTCTTTACCGGACGATGACATGTCGAATCGGTGTGGAAATTGGACACTTTGCGATAGAGCGCAGAGAATGAAACACTCCTTGCTGGAGGTCCAAGCCGCTGTTGTCTTTCCTTTACTCCACAGCCTCTTGTCTTCTCTTCTCTTCTCTCTCTCCCCCCCTCACGCGCTCTCTCTCCCTCTCTCTCGCTCTCTCTCTTCTCTGTCTCTTTACTCCCCCTACCCCACTCGCTGTTTGAGGAGGTGAGGTTCTCTCGTTCTCCTCTTTTCTCCTATCGCTGCAGACAAACCGCAAGTGCCTGGAGAATCATCGTCGGTTTAATCTGCGCTGCCGCTGTGCGTCTGTGGGAGGTGCTGCGGAGTCGTCAGGAATGATTGACAGCGGATCGAGCCAACCAGAGAGCAGAATGCGCTCTATGTTGCCGCCCTGTTTCTTGTTGCTAGACTGGAGCATCTTGGCCTTTTCTTTCTCTCCAAAAAAGTTGCAGGTCGTGCTTAGGAGATTTTTAAAGCCAAATACACTAAATACGTTCGTATTTAAGAGCAATAAGCCAGAGCAGAAATGTATGAAGAAACATTAATTTTTTTTTATTGAATCAGTGTTTACATGTTGACAACTTCTGTCAAATATCCGCCCCAGACTCTTTTAACTGCAGCTTTTATGTTTATTTTTTACAGATAAGGTAAATTATCTTAAAACAGTGAATTTGCAATTATTAATGCATTAAAAAGGGCAGCTGTATTTCATGTTGCTGAAAAATAAATGTGGGTCTTTGATTGGCCTCCAAACTGTCCCAACATCCTCTCGCGGGTACGTGTCTTAAACTTTCCTTCTATATGCAAATTTTAAAAAGCTTTTCTTCTATCTTTCTTTCTTTTTGCCTTAGTGGTCTCTCTCATACACATAAAAGCATTTCTTACAACCACACAGGGAATATGTGTGTGTGTGTGTGTGAGTGTGTGTGTGTGTGTGTGTGTGTGTGTGTGTGTGTGTGTGTGTGTGTGTGCGTGCGTGCGTGCGTGTGCGTGTGTGTGGGCTTACAGCAGGGGGAGAGTGTGTTGGCCCTGATTCATTTCACACCCCACTGGTCTGAGACCTGTGACTGTGGCTGTGGCCTCTGTCTGCTCCTCACACACGGTCAGAGTATAGGTGTCATGAGACACATGCAGGAGAGACACACAGATATTCATGCACACACAAAACACACAATGTGACCTCTAAGTATTCCTTATATAAGGTTGACGGGGCTTCTAAAATATTAAGCAGAAGGAATTGCATCAACACCACACCGTAGGCTACTTCAAAGCCAAAGACATTCCAGAACGATTCTGAGGAATTCCTCTTAATACTCCACTGAATTATCATCATTGCATTTCAATAATTTATTGAGTGGTAAATTACATTATTGTAGTAGCGGCGTCTAATTTCCATCCATCTTTCCACAAGTTGAAATGCAATTATGTAAACGTTGCAAGATATGCTATAAATTATGTAGGTAGAAACAAAATCAAAAGGCAATGCATCACAAAGCCTCACGAGAACATTTCCCTGTGTCCTGACTTTTAGTTCATAAAGCTGAGCTAACTAACTGCTCATGCCCCAGTTTAGTGCCTTTGAGGTCTGTGATGACCGTGTGTGTTGTTTCCCCCGATGCCCTTATTTGCGTGGGGAGATATGACCCACAGTGTGACCCACGTGACTGCATGCTGCCGGGTGGAGTGGCCATGTGATGTCAGTGCCAGGTGCCAGGTGGGCGCCATCTCAATAATGCATCATGCCCGGCGCTGGCACTTGGCCGGCTCGCCACTTTGAAGTGTTCCAGAAACATCTGTAGCTTGAGTTTTTAATCACCTTTCTTGTACCTCCCTGCTTCCCATCAATCCTTCCCCACTCCCTCGCAGTCTACATTCCTCTCTCCCTTTCCGCTGAAAAAAATAAAAATCACCACGCGACGTCCTAGTTTGGGTTTGAGCACGCGTGTTAGTGTGTGCACATGTGAACATGCGTCTAGGTGCATATTTGCATGTGCCAAAACAGCCACCACGTTGTAATATTCAATCAACTGGATAAACACAATTCAAAGCACCTCGTCTTTTGTATGTTCAGCAAGGTAATGATTATCAAAGAGCCCGGTTAGATAACACACGTTTACCATCCAAGGGCTTGCGGTCGCCTGCTACTGCAGGCTCGAATAGGATGTGAATACTAATAGTGTCTTCACAAACAACTGATCAATCTAAGCAACCCTGTAATGGAGAGCTAGACATCATGGAATATTGTGTACAGTGAAAGACCTCCTAGATCACAAATGCTATTGAGTTCATTTTTCTGTTTACCGTTTGCTGAGAGAGAAGAAAAGCTGTGCCCGAGAGAAATAAAAAAAAAGGGAGAGGTTTACCAAAAAGTGGAACACACTTGATGTGTGGCGAGGGTCCAATAACCTTCAGAGGTTAGAGGAAGCGCAGACTGCATAATATCTCCACCATATATCCAACAATATATCATTAGCAACTTCATGGCACAGTATGTTACACTCAAGGATTGCACACACCGTGCACAACCCCACGCGCGGACCCCCAAATTGACAAACTGGTAGTATTAAAATGTTTACACCCAGGAAACAACATAAGCAGTAGTCTCACAGCCCTTCGGGGTTGTGCAAACTGGTTATTGCCAGCCAGCCAGCCGCCTGCTAAAAGCTGTTCCCCATTGCTGGGTCGGCCAGACTGGTGCGCTTGATTAATTGGTGTGTCATCCACATAGAGAGAAGATGATTGGTGTTCATCTACCAACATTTAGAAATCTGGAGGGGTGACAAATAAATAAAAGGGCAGCAAAGCTGGAATTCCGGATGACTAGAACTCCGCCTGACGCGTATGAGTCATCTGTTGAGCCCAACGAGGTAATGTAAGAAAAAGTGGGCAGAGAAATTAAAAGCATTCTCTGATCAGGTGATCCCGTTTTCTCGTAATACCGATAGAGAGGGTCGGACTGCAAAAGGGCGCACCCAAGGCAAACAGGGGAACAATAGGACAAGCCCCTCTTTCCATGTTCCGCTATACAATGTCTCTGTGAGATCCACACGACGAACAGCGAGGCATTTTCTTATTTCCATCTCTCCCTTGGAGGTTCTGTGCATGTAAGTCTGAGAGGACGCATGTCGTGTCAGGGAAGCAATTCTCAACGAAATAGAAAGAGTAATCCAGTCCATGTACCCAACAGACATGGGGCTTTTGGGCTTAACAAAAGAAAGGATGAATCCACGTGCAGAGCAGCAGGGTGTCTTGTTGTTTCATGGAATCAAACCACATAATTATTTGTGGAGAACACTTTGTGCGCATCTCTGAGTGGGCAAGAGGACTTTGGCGTGTGGTACACCTGTAGTCCTGGACCCTTTTGTGTGCGAATGAGAGTGATCACACACCAACACATCATGTAACGATGAACAATGGCAGGCTGGTGTTCATTTCAAATGTCACCACACTGGGCTGGTTGTACACTGGCATGCCCATGAGTGAAGATGCGGGGAGGAGGGAATACTCACCAGAGGGAGTAAGCCTCTCCCTCACAGGCACAAGGACTCGTGGGCACACAGCTGCAGCTGCACTGCCCCCTCTTGGCAAGGAAAATGCATGTTTCCCTTCTTTCGATCCCCATTCCAGAAATCCCCAGACTCCCTCACAGGGACATCCGTAATGCTCTAATAACAACGATTGTTACTCTACACACGATAAACAATATCACAGTTTTTTCAGGCAAGATGTTGACGGAGAAATGACTATTTCTTGGATTTTCTCCCGTTGTCTCGCAATCTCCCATCTCTCTACTGACATCATTGAATCACAGCACATCCATCTGACCCAGTTTAGCTGTGTTTCTTCTGCGTGGTGCTGCAGCCCTGATCAGCCCTGTAAGCAGCTAAATATGCTGCAAAGAGGGAATTCTCTGTTTTTGCATGCCGGATCCGCACAGCAAATCATCACCTCTAGTAGCCCTGATAACAACTTTTTTACTATTAAGCTCTTGAAACAGAAATAGGCGGACAGAGGAGCTGCAACTAATGTGCAAGTGGATATTTACATGCATGTACTGTAGCTACATGAACATTTATACAAACACACACGGAAGCACATTAAAAAGCAAGCATTTCCTCTTTAATTATAGCATTCGCCTTTGCAAAGAACATAATTGCAGTATAAGAAGAAAACCGTTGTAATCATGCAAAGGGTTTGGCTGTGGCATTGGATAATTAGGTTGGCTGCATGTGCCTCACTAATCACAGGGACATTTAATGGCAGCATGGGGCGAAGGACTAAAACAACTCCATTTAGCTGTAATAAATTCACTTATCACTGATTCCGTGTGCATGGTCCCTGTTGTCCTCTGGCTCATTATCAGTTGGAATTTAGAGAAACACAACATAATCAAAGTACCAGAATGCAACAGTGCCTCCTCTGTAATCACTGCCTGTAAGCTTCCGTGGAAAAGAATAGCAGTATATTTTGGTGAACATTCTTACCAAGCATTTCAAACACTAAACAAACAATCACTCACCAGGTGTTTATTGCTTGTTCAAGTGACCTGTACATTTCTTACATTTTTAACTTTACCAATACAAAGTGCATTCATTTCTTAGGGTATCTATAAGCTATTTTTTCTTTACAATTTCCCCAGTCAAGCGTCAGTTAATCTCCAAACGAACCCTCCATAGTTACTTACGTCCTTCTTTCGTAAAAAGACTATTTGCAAACACCCATTTAGTCTGTATTAAGAGCATGATGCTTGGGGGCCGACTACACAGGTAACCTTTCCCTGTCGTAAAATGCCTGCGTACCCCTGAAAATGACTCACGCACATTAAAGCACGCTTTCCTCTCTAGCCAATTTGAAATCCGCTTCCGGCAATGTCATTCGCTCCGGCGTCTAGAACCCCGCGTCTGTGCACAAGCTGCATGATCTAATAGACTAATAAACATATGGCACGTCGGGTTTCTTGTACATTGTAATGCATGAGGTCTAGTGTCTCCACCACTCCCCGAGCCATACATGCGAGCTCACACATGTCAAGAGCCGTAGAACAGTCTAAGCAAAGAATCTTTTCACATCACTTTGAGCTAATTGGCTAATTGGAGAAGCAAGTACGTCAGAAGATACGAGACGCTTTATTTGAAGGTACCCATAGAGTGAAAGGATAATAAAGAAATATATTTTCCAAAGAGCTAGAGGCTGATTGTGTACCCCTCTGTGCTGCAGTGCATCATAACCGCTGCTCCAGGCTCCAATTCACACACCTGAATTGCAATGAAATATTAAATATACAAAGTATTCCATACATGTAGATATAAATATCTACACACATATATGATGTCATTCATTCTTTGCCTGGTGAGACTTACCTCCGATTTCTTATTTCATGGGCTGTGCCAGCATAAAGTATGTGCAATATGATCACGGTCATTTTTTAAGAAACATATATTCATATTTATGCATGTCTTACTTTGCAAGTGCACTTGTATAATATCAATCTCCCGTCATGGCCAAGGTCACTGAACCTGTTTGTGTTAGCAACGGTAACAGGTTTCTTGGGTCTTAAATGGCTTTAATTGCAGGCAGCCCAGAGTGCACAGTTCAAGTGACCCGTGGCTCCACTGAGAGAACCACAACCCCATTGATCATCAGATAAACTGAGATACCCGTTTATCAAATGACTACTGGCTTGTGGAAGTCGGCTATTCTGCTATTAGGTAGTCCACGATTCTAATAAAATTTCCTCCAACCTCCTTGCACGGCGCACAATACTGTGCCGATTGATAAATAAAAAGACGTGGACTGAAAGAACTTGAATTGCTACTCCCTTCACCCCGGCTTTTTTAATTGCATTATAGCTGCCACAGGAATATGAACGATGCATAGAATTTCCTCCATAATGGCCGCTCTTTCTATAAAATCTATTAATGTAGCTAAGAATTCAAAAAACAATGTGGTTGCCACTTAAGGCAACGTGGTAAAGATGCTTGATTTTTGACAAGAAGCATTTATACAGCGACATTTAGGGAGCCTCTAGAGGTACAGAGGTTTACACTGGCTACTGCTCAGATGAACAAGAGCTCCAAAGTCATACTGGTTTTGTCTTTGTCTCAGAGGGAGGGAGGAATGGAGGGAGGTTGAGGCTGGGGAACAGAGGAGGCGGGGGTGAAGGGGGGGGTGACGAGAGGGAGACGGATGGAGAGTTAGAAGGAGGCGACAGACGCGGGCGATGCAGGGGTGGCTGCAGTTGTCGGGGACCAGAAACACTGGCAGATGCATTACCAGCGACATCTCCATCCCCGCTGACGCCAGGCTCCTCGCCCTCCCGCACACACACACACACACACGAAACACAGAGGAAACAATTTGATTAATGTCGCGGTTTGGCACCACACCAGGCACAGGCGGTAATGATTGTCACCCCTTTTTCTCCATCATGCCCACTGTCTTATTCAACGCACACGCACACACACACGCACACTCTTATTCTCTTTCCTGCTCTCTGAAATGTTCAGGCTGGCATGTGGTTTTTGTAGGGCTCCTCCAGAGAGCAATAAAAGCCGATTGAACTTAAAACCGTTGGTCAGGCCTCCTCGCCCCGGCATCTGTTGGCTCACAGTGAGCCGACCTGTCATCTGTGAAATGAAGGCCAGTATGGGAGGAGAGGGGAAAGGCCACAGGAGGGGACAGAAGGACAGAGCGAGACATGGAGGGAGGTGTGAGACGGGGAGAAGAGGGGAGGCGCACACAGATTGGTTTAGCAAAAGGTTACGACGTGAATCTGTTAGACGTAGTTCGAAGTAAAACTGGTAATTAGTCCGCATTTAGCCGCGGTTAAACAAGCAGGGCGAGGCCACGAGGATCAGCGGCAGAAACAGAGCTGGGTGAGGGGGTCAGATGTAGAGGAGGAGAGACACACCTGACCTTTAGGTGAATCATTTCATCTTCGCCCTGATGTTCCGCAGCCTCCGAGCGGCGGGGGTGGAGGGCGATCCCTTTGACCCCCTCAGCCACGCCCCCTTTGATTCGCCCCCTCCACCGCATCCCTCTCTGATCTCTCCGTCACCCCCTGCTGAACCCACCCACCGTCTCCACCACCTGTGTCTGTGTCCGACCCCGAGGGAATCATTTTCACTCTAACAACTTCAATTAACCTTACCCCCCTTCTTGCACACGCATCCACGTGCACATGTGCACACACACACACACGTACGCGTGGACCATCCCTTCACACGCACGTCTGCCTGCCCATATCGATCAAAGGTGTTAAGGTCAGTGAACTGGGAGACAGAAGCGCCTCGGAGCTTCTCCGGTGACACGGTGAAGAATGTGAGGCTCCCTGCTGCAGCCCACAGGGCAGCGTCTTTAAACACATAACAGTGACCCTGTCATAAAGCCTTTTGAAATAATTAGAGCTGGGACAGCTCTAGGAAAAAAGGAAATGTATTTAATTTCATGCACGAAGAATTAGTAAATGCCCGTTTTCATTTTCTGTTTTAGGATTAGGTCTCGGAGGCCGTTGGCCGAGGCACCTCAAGGTTGGAGGAGAAATACATGTTCAGTGAAACTGAGGTGGAATCTACTTGCCACACCCACTGAGCGTCCAGGCGTATTTCTGTGGCAATTTCCAGAATTAAAGTGCAGCCATTTGACTGAAATTGCAAGAATTAAATCACAATCTGCCGTGCTAGAGTCCTAGAAGAGCCCAAATAAATGTAAAAAGCACGCTCAGAGGTCTACTTTGATGTGGGCGTTGGATCACGGTTCTGATGCCAATAGGGGAGCACTAATCTGATGCATCTGCGAACACAATTTGGAAAGTATGCTGCTATAAAGCAAATGGGGGAATTGAAAGGTTGGTGGCTTTCCCAGTTACACAGCAGTGCGCAGAGTTCAGGGTCGTTTGGTCAGCCTTTACACAGTAGCTTGTGTTTGTTCATGGCCGTGCAAGCATGCACAAATTCTTGGCGCACATGCTGTTGTGTATTTGCACTTGTGTGAATGTTGGTGAGTGCAAAATAAATGCATAGGGGCAGGGGAGGTTAAATCCGCACAGCTGTTGTTGAAATCAGACTTGGCCGGTGCGTGAATGCCTGCAGGCGGTAAACTCATATCTACGCTTCCACTCGTTGTCATCATCATTTAGCTGATCTAAAACAATACCGGGCTGCTGTTTAGGCAGCGAAGTTCAAAAACAACTGCCCACATTGTAACTCAAGTGTTTTAATATGCTATAATGATGGTGAAAAAGGGATGCCTTCAATAATAATATTCCACTCAGAGAGCGATGACGCCGCAATATTGATTCAAAACATGCACTCATTCGGCTGGTTTGCTACACTCATGCTTCTACTTTACAATAATGACTTTGATACTACACAGACGACGATACAACCTGCCTGATCATGACTTAATTAGCTCCAAATAAGGATTTCCAATCTGATTATAATAACATGCCCTATGAAGGGATTATGACGGCAGGCAAAAAAAAAAAATGAAGTACAGTTAATTCAATTTATTTGTAGAACACGTAAATGTATGCGCAGACACACAACCTTTAATTCTGTACTAAAGCACCCCCAATCACTCTACAAATGCCACATCATTTTCAGCACCCAGCAGAGCTCTCCCATGGTTTATCTCGGCATAATTGCTGTTGATTGGTGTATTATTGCTTTGGTTAATCTGCCCGTGGGTGGCTAATAAAGGAGCTCCATCGGGGATGTTATCAATCGCGGACAGAAGGTGCGCATGGAGTGAAACTGGAGTGAAAGTGGAAGCCAGGAAAGGTGTGGGAGGACTGGGGGCGGTGAAAGAAGGAGGGAGGGAGGGGGGGTATGAAAGTGAAAGTGTTGGATTTATCTTATAAGACAGCGCAGGACGAATTGGTACAGAAAAATACAGCCTTGTGGATTTGAATGTATTTGGTTTAGGACGTGTCCATCTGAGGCGAGGTCAGCGTCAGTTCGCTGGATGTTGTTCTGCCAGAGCTCCCCGGGAAACCCTTTTGATGATTGATGTGGCCTTGTTCCCCGGGCCTTTTCCTGAACAGTGTGGAGGAGGAGGAGGAGGAGGAGGCTGTGGGGAGGTGATTAGATTCTTCTCCATTACGTAGCAGGGTATCAGGTAGGATATCACCTTCTGCAGACACGCCTCGGTCCTAATGCCCTGCGCAATAACAGCGTGTCTTCGACTGACTGTGCGGCGTGAGAAGGGAAGCGAACATGGCAAACAAGGGTTTCTTTATTCCACTGGGGTCCAGGTGAGATTACATTGCCACACGCTCCAGAGGCCATTGAAAGAGTTGGAGAAAGATGGAGAAAAATACAAGTAATTGGGCAGCAGAGGAAAAAAGTTGCGGGGAAAGTTTCAAGTGCATCGCTGAAGGCAAACTGAGGACATTTAACAAAGGGAGATGAAGTATGATTTCACACAAACCCAGTAGAACATCACTTGTCTCCAGGGGTATTTCATAGTCAGATATATTTAACAAAGTTTTCCCTATTCTTCAAGTCAGGTAACATGTGTTTTAACTGAAGACGAGTCAGGGGACCTAAAATGTACACAGCTTTGATTCAATGCAGTAGTAATACTGTAATTAAGTAGCAATTAAGTAGTACAATTAAGTAGTGTAAGTAGTAATAATAGTAAAGTAATACAGTTCAGCGTGGATAGATTAAATCATAATAGTAACAACACATTTTATTTATAACGCACAGATCTCAGATGAGAGTGCAAGAGAGTACAGAGTGCAACAGAGATCATGTCTTTTGTGCCATAAGTTTGTGTATTGTTTTAACCGTGGATGCTGAGTCTCCCAGCTGCACAAAGAATGTAACCGTGGGTGTTAATAAAGTCCATGTGGTAATGTGGATCGTGGTGCTAAAGAGCGTAGAGGTTGATCTGCTGCCTGCATGATAGCACCTCCTGCTGGGCAGCAGCCTGCATTGTGCCAGTGGAATCCACACATAAAAAGCATTTCATGTGGACGAAAATACTTTTAGCATTTTTTTAATATTTTGACTTGATTTTTTTGCCTTTTGTTCATGCACACACATGGATAATGCTCGACTAGGTGCCCATTATGTCCGCTCATTCCATACAATGGTTACGAAGCTTTCACAGGCAAAATCATATTGTGTTGCTCTCTTCTCTGTTACTTTGATTCCACAGACCCGTCTTTGTCTCCGGTCACATTGTTCTGTATCCAGCCGGTGCAAGGCGTCTGCGAACGTGCTTTGTTCCCCTCCTGCCTGTCTTTCTGTCTCCCTTGTTTTCTCCTCATCTGCCAATATTGCGATTGGTTTCCACCTTTGCAGGCCAGTCATGCTTCTTCTTGGTTCCCACAGATTTTAAACCAGCCAATCAGCAGAGTGGGACCGAGCATGAAAGAAGGAGCCTGAGGAGTTCACTCTCAACATGTTTGTTCTCTGCCTTTAAGCTGTTAAAGTGTTAAGTGATTAAAGTTTTCTGTCGGGAGGACCTTGCGTGAGATGCATTAGGATTATTGGTGCTACCTCTGAATTTGTCTTGGTGAAGAAATGTTTAGAGAAGCATGTAAAGCCATTTTGTTTGAAGGTTTTGTTTTGCGTTCAGAGGAAAAGGAGTTAGCCAAGCCTAGTTTTGTTACGTTGATCTAGATTTTTTTGGATCGACCACATTGATTGAGAAGCTTTGTTTGAATATACCTGAGTAAAAATAAATAATTTTGCTTATTACTGACTCTTTTACATTGTTTGGTTGTTGTGTGTTCGTCTCAACTGCTCTTCCTAGAAAGGGGGGCGTAACGCATACGCACTGAAAGTCACACCAAGCTGCAACCAAATATAGCTTTAATTGTCATATCCAATTGTAATGTCATTGATCACAACCTCAGAGCTGTTCTACAAAAGACAGAATACTAAGAGACGCAGCCCATCAAGCCAACTCACACAATCCATTATCTTGTGTACGCAGAATGTGTACATCCCGGCTGCATCCCTCATATAAGGAACACCAAGGAATTACCTCAGGGAATACTTAATGAAAAGCAGCAAGTGACGGTAGGAGTCATAAATGAGCTTCCTACAGGAGAGCGATGTGTAAGTAAGTGTTGCAGAGAAAGAAAGATGATCGACTAGAGCACTCAAACACACATACTAACTATAAAGGTTGTGTTGGATATATGTTGTGAGTGGAGTGCGTCAAGTGAGAGAGAGAGAGAGTAATGTATTGTTAAATATTAATGGTCAGATAGATTTAAAAACATCTTACTTTCTTAAAATGCTGTTGGATCTACGGAATGAAGACAGCGGAAGTTGAAAAGGCCATTTTTTACTATCAAATCATTCTGTTTTTACTGTACAGTTGTTTATGTATGAGGTCCCCTCATGAATCCTGCTGTTGTGCTGATGGAAACCTGGTGTCTGGTTTCTGACCACCTGACACCCTGCACCACCCACTAGTTGCTGTTGTGAGGGTACAATGAGAGGTCTGCTGGGTTTGACCTTCAAGTCACTCAATGTGCCCAGACCCTCACGAAGGTTCTACCTATTGTCTCAATTTGTTTTATTATACAGTATACAGTTTTCTCATGTTTCCTGTGACTCATTGTACAAATGTATCCACTCTGCAATAAAATTAAATGAGCAAAGATACCCACCCAACTGCAAAATGTCAACCTCACGTGACAGCTGATTAGATTATTTGTCTAAACTTAAGCCAGCAAGTTGCTGAAACACTTCACGAGTTTGAGGGAAAAGAGATTACATATCAGGTTTTGAAATCCTCACATAACAATAAAGCAGAGGGAGCGATTGTGACTAATATCATCATATCATAAACGGACATATTTATCATTCATTTCTTTTTTTGCATTTGGACAGCAGGCAATGTAGGTTACTCATAAGGAAATGAGTGGACACATCTTTTGTCCCATGGCAGGCCAAATGTCGTGTTGTAACTCATGTATTGTGTCTTTTGTCAGTCAAACTATGTCTATCAGACAAAGAACATTCCCCAGACAAGTAAAGCAGATGGCTTATTGTTAAAGTTTTGTCATTTCTCCCTCTTGTTGTATCTTAAACTGGACAGGAGAGGGCGCTAGAATGCTGTTAATATTGTAGAATGATGACATAGGACCGGCTCACATCAAACATGCCGGTACTTTTCCAGAGTGACAATTTCCTGTTAGTTGCTCCCACATCACATCAATTCCAAAACTACATTTCTGCCATTTCATCGAACGCATAGTTAATTCAATTTACGTAAACGCCAAAGCGAGCCCTCACCGCACGTAAGTCACGTTTTCGAGCACAGCTGTGTAATCGCAGTGATAATATGGGGCGTTTTAAAACTACGTCATGAAGTAGGCTACATCCGGGTGGTCTGCTGTAGCCCAGCTACAGCTACGGCCTTAACAGCCCGGAACATATTTTCCCTATAAATCCTTTGCCCCATTTCCAACGTGACGTTTGGCTTCTTCTCTGTTCCGCGTCAAGACAATCTCCGTCATGATTTGCAAATTTGATCCCGAGACGAGGGCGAAAAAGGGGGAAACGAGTCCACCGACGTGACGTCACACGCAGGTTGCAGGCCATTGCGCCGCAGCATCCTGCCTCGGACGTGACAATCGACATGCGCGACGACCCGCCCGCCCTCTTTGACATTCGCGCACGTAGCGTCTACGGGGGAGGGGGCGGTCTCTAAATACAGACGGACACCCCCACTGCTGCGCCACTTTCTCCGGGGAAGCCGCACCGCGTACAGCTCCTTTCTGTTCCACCTGCCCGCCTGACGAAGCCTTTAAGGTAGGAGAACCCGGCTCACTAACGCCGAATAACCGACTCAACGCGCCACGCTTCCGCCGTCCGCGGAAACCCGTCAGTTTGGATTTATTTCCCTCGTATCGGTAATAGTAGTGTTATGGGGGGCGGAGGGTTATAAAACGATACCCCCCTTCCCCCGTGTAAGAGGACACCGAAAGCGCTGTCTCGCTGGTTGATGTAACGAAAGTGTTGAATTGATTATTGCGAAATAGGCCGGTTTACGACCGGCCCCCTTTCCGGTTACACGTGTTGCGTTCCGTCTGTGTAATAAAGGAATTTATTTTGTGTCCGTGTGTGAAACGGAGGAGCAGAAGCAACCGGGTGCGGGGGCCTGCCGGGGAAACGTCCGAGCCTACCTCGCATTTGAATGAATGACGTTTAGGAATGTTGTTGGAAATCACCGGTATATGTATATTTTAAGGAAATTGCAGATATATATATATATATTATATTGTTAAATATAAGCAATAAATCACCTAAGCAAGCCCTTTTTCCAATTTGGTAAGTTAAATTAACAGCCGTAAAGTGCAGGCGGTTTGAACCTGTTTCTTGTTGCATCAGATGTTGGTTGACCTTAGTTGACCTTGGCAACCAGCATCAATACGGCCTTCTGACCCATAAACATGGCCCACATAATGGACTGCTTTCATTTGGGGGCGCAGATCATTATAGTGAGATATCTGGTTTCTACGATGCAACATTGCGTTCTTTCATCCACCAAACATACGTTTTTGTAATCCTCATGCATTCTTGCTGCAATACTAATACGTCCGGTTGGTTTTGAGGTACAGTCATCCTTTACTTTAGGCTAACCGAGGGTCCTCTTATAAAACACACCCCCACCTGACCTCAGGGTGAAGGCCTGGCGTGCTGGGGGAGGTCCAGGTTTGAATGTCCCACAGCTCACCACGGGTTGGTTTTAGATGCCCGCACGAGGAAAGTATTGCTGTTAAAATCCTCCTACGTTCTTCCACCAATGTGCCGCGTCATGCTGATGATGTAAGACCCCTGTAAGCGTGAGCCCTCGCACAAGCTCGCTCAAACAGGAAACGTGAAGTAGTGTGTGACGTCCGCCGGGGATGAGATGGCTGCACAGAGGCGGCCTGCAGTACTGCTTTCCCAGGAAGGGGTTGCCATGGCGAGCCCTGCTTTGAAGCAAGAATTTCCGCATACCATTTATGGAAGTAAACATGAGAGCAGGGGGGGTGATTCGCAAAGTTTGGGAGTGTCAGAGGTTATGTTTAAGGACTGCGAGAAGTGGTTTGACCGAGAGGAAAAGGGAATACCCCAGTTTGGCTCATTAGTTTCAAGCAGCCATGTCAAGTACATCCTTGTGTGGGCCTATTAATAGCAACACATCTCACTGTCATGGAACACGCATCACTACGTCACTGCCTCTATGATTCAACACTTCCCCACCCACCTCCCCCCTTTTTATACGCCATTAAACGTCTTGCCTTCTCTCTCTCTCTCTCTCTCTCTCTCTCTCTCTCTCTCTCTCTCTCTCTCTCTCTCTCTCTCTCTCTCTCTCTCTCTCTCTCTCTCTCTCTCTCAGAGATGTCTACCAAGGAGAAGCTGATCAGCCATGTGATGAAGGAGGAGCCCGTCGGCAGCGGGAACAAGGTGACTGTGGTGGGTGTCGGCATGGTCGGCATGGCCTCTGCCATCAGCATCCTGCTCAAGGTGAGGAAAAGAGCTGAGGGATGTGTGTGAATGTGCAGGGTCATTACAGTATCAAGGTTTAAGGAGCTTTAGATAAACTGTTGGGGCACAAACTTGGATAAAACGATGAATGTATTAATGAATGGAGTAATACAAATTGAGAAAAAGGTGCGAACGACTTGCGCTGACTTGCGGAATCGGCCTCTGCAATGCTGTTTTACAAAGCGGCACTTGTCCTGTATCCTGCCAGCTGAGGAACAGCCGAGGCAAAGAGAAACCAGCCACAGCTTGTACAACTGACAACGCTGCTGAATAGTGTGGTTCCTCACGTTTACATCCAGAGAACAAATACTGAGCCGAACCTCAGTCATCCATGTGAGATAGGTAAAGTGTATTATATGCACATATTCAGGACTTGTGTGACGAGTTGGCCCTCGTTGATGTGATGGAGGACAAGTTGAAAGGCGAGATCATGGACCTGCAGCACGGATCCCTTTTCCTCAAGACGCACAAGATCGTAGCAGACAAAGGTGAGAATGTGTGACCGGAAAGAACTTGTTTTCCACTTGTTGGCCCTCACTGAAAGCATCGACCTCGAGCGCCGTCAGAACATCTGTCCTTTCTGTCAATGTGTCAGACTACAGCGTGACCGCCAACTCCAAAGTGGTGGTGGTGACGGCCGGCGCCCGCCAGCAGGAGGGCGAGAGCCGCCTCAACCTGGTGCAGCGCAACGTCAACATCTTCAAGTTCATCATCCCCAACATCGTCAAGTACAGCCCCAACTGCATCATCCTGGTGGTTTCCAACCCAGGTCAGAAAGACCGCGGTGTCAAATGAGTGCCTGAAGAAGGGAACGTGCGAGGGGGTGCGGCTTGCAACAGCGGCTCATCCTTTTTCTTGACCCCTCCAGTGGACATCCTGACGTACGTGGCGTGGAAGCTGAGCGGTTTTCCCCGCAACCGCGTCATCGGCTCCGGCACCAACCTGGACTCGGCGCGTTTCCGCCACCTGATGGGAGAGAAGCTCAACATCCACCCGTCCAGCTGCCACGCCTGGATCGTCGGCGAGCACGGGGACTCTAGTGGTAAGCGCCCGCCGCCACATCCACGACGTGTTTTTTATTTTTATTTTGCCCCCTGCGTTTAGAGTTCGTGGGTCACGATGATTCTCCTCATTCTGTGTCTGCTGGTCCCTCACAGTGCCCGTGTGGAGCGGCGTGAATGTCGCCGGAGTTTCTCTGCAGGGCCTCAACCCGCAGATGGGGGCCGAGGGGGACAGCGAGGACTGGAAGGCCGTGCATAAGCAGGTGGTCGATGGGTAAGTAAACGACCCCTCCACACACACACACACACACACACACATTCTTTCCCAGACTCTCGTCGTTCTCGCGTGCAGAGCAATCAGAGAGCGCAGAAACGGGTAGCAACTTGTTTCAGCGGCTTTCAGTGACAGCTGACTACTTTTGGCAACAACCCAAAAATTTCAAAGGCCCAATTTAAGCCATTGGGAGAGGGGGGGGGCGCTATGCCTGGTGAGAAATTTGCACCGGGCTTTGGGCCAAATAGCCAGCGAACAGTGCTCCAACACAATAGCTGTGCTCCTTTCTGTCACATGGTACTGCGGCTCACTTTTGTGCCCACGTCTGCATTAATGAAGCGGCGGGCAATATCAAATGTTTATAGAAGAGACAGGTCCACCGTAAACCCATGACTTTATCTATGCTACCTAATAAACGTTGCTACATTTGTTGGACTTTGATACCGCACCGATGTTTCACTGTCTGCCAACCCAACTTATCGCTGGTATTGAGAGGTCAACCGTGCACGACACAAAAGAGGGTTTATCAAAGAATTCATGCGAAAAATAAAGGCTGGAAGAGGGACAAAGGCAATGGGTGGCTGTGCACAATGGACGTCAAAACAGAAGACCAAGATCAGCAAAGGGGCCTGATGCCACGTCTGCATGGCCACTAGAGCAGACGCCTTAGTTCACAAGCATTTTACATTTTTACTATGTTTGACGTTATAAAGTGTATGAAACAAGACGTTAATGGCTGTCCGTCAAACCCAAACCCTGCAGCCGATTTGAATGTTTTGAATAAATGATTATTAAACACCGTGCAGAGCTCGAGCTCAGGAAGGATAATTGTCAACTCCCGCCGCAAAGCAAACCTATATGAGGCGTCGATCAGTTTCACTCTTCTCTGCTAAGGTGAAAAGAGCAGAGTTATTGTCAGGAATTCTCTGCAGAGAAGAGCGAATACAGTCCTAAATAACAAGCATACTAGCCTGTGTGGCCTCCCTCCCTTTCTTTTTCCAATGTATTTCCTTATGCTGTGTGTGCACTGCAGGGCCTACGAGGTGATCAGGCTGAAGGGCTACACTTCCTGGGCCATCGGTATGTCTGTGGCCGACCTGGTGGAAAGCATCCTGAAGAACCTGCACAAAGTGCACCCAGTGTCCACACTGGTCCAGGTGAGGAGATCGGGAGCGAATCCGACATGCTAAAAATTCCCTGCATTCATACATTTTGACAAAGACCCTTTGCGTGTCCTCATATACTGCGGAACGGCGTGCAAACCCCACTGACCTTTGCCCGTGCCCCCCCCCCCTATCAGGGCATGCATGGAGTGAAGGACGAGGTCTTCCTCAGCATCCCCAGCGTGCTGGGCAACAGCGGCCTGACGGATGTGATTCACATGACACTGAAGCCCGACGAGGAGAAGCAGCTGATTAGCAGCGCAGAGACCCTGTGGGGCGTACAGAAGGAGCTGGTCCTGTGAAGAGCGTTCCTTTGACTCTTCAGCTCCCCGCTGTCAGCTCGTCTCCTTCGACCCCCCTCCCCCTTCTATCTGCGTGTTTGTAGCTAAACCAGGGGAAGCTAGGTTGTCCCGTTATGGTAGTTTTTTTGTAGATGTCCACATTTCGGTGTGCCTTTTCCTTTGCTGCCTCACTCATGTCCTCTTGACTGAATTCTCCCAAATCTATTGGTCTCCTGTGTTGTGCCGCCCACACAAAACTGCTTCAGTTTGAGTGTTTACATCCTATGTACTGTGTGGTAAATGTACACTGTTGCCGTTTCTTTCGTACACTCCTCGTTGATGGTTTATATTTATTGTTTTGCTGTGGTTGCTAGCCGTTTTTCTCCGCTTGGTGTTCTCTGATTATTCGAGGTATTATGTAGTTCTTTTATTCCCTAATGAGGTCTTCATATCCAGCTCGTCACAGTGAAACTGGGCCAAATCACTGACAAAATTGAACTAAAATATTTTTACTCGACAAAGAGCTAACAGAGAACCAGTGGCAAATATTCGGCTACAGCCAGGGTCATGTGATGAATGTCATAATCATTAAGGACTTGTTTGTTAGCATTGTATTTATTGTACTGCAACTAACTGGGAAAGACTTAAACAAGAGAAAATAATGGTATTATTTATAGTTGATCTATTTATGTATTACTGTTACAATAAAATGACGTTTATTAATCGGCAAACCAAACCTGTCGTGGCAGCTGGGTAGTGGGTTTTAATTGTTACTTACATCCAATAAAACTGCCAGGATCACAATGCACGTCTTTTTTTTCCCTCCTGTTTGTGACAGATTGGGGTTTTTATGCAGGTCAATATGTGACATAGTAACTGATTATCTGTAGGCAAGAATGGCAGCTGTTTTCTAAGAGAATTCTTCTTATACTGTTTATAACAAGTTCTCCAGTAATCCCTGTGGTTTGGGTTGTTCAACACTTAGAATATACTGTTCTTTTTGGCTTTGAGCAATTCTGAGATATTGATGAAAGAAATAATTGGATGAATCAAATCAGTTGTCTTTTATTTGTACTGATTTACATAAATCTACAGATATAAAAAGAACAGGTGGTCTACGGTTGAATTGGAAACAGAAAAAAACAGCAGATTTCAGTTTATCATACAATTCAAAGTGCATTTAGTAAAAGGCTCATTTAAATGAGACATTTTGAAAACTTTACATCAACTTTTGATTAGTACAATATCTAATTTTCAAATGCTCTGGCTATATTCACAACTTTTTCCTTATTTTACTGGAAACTAAACCCCCTCGACAGGACTGAGAATAGATGTACGATAGATGAACAAGGAAAACGGAAATAAGTAAAGTCATCTCCAACAGAGACGCTGTACATGATTGGCGGGTTAATGTAGTCTGAGTGGAGAGCAGACCTGATCTGCTTAAGCAAGTAACTTGTAAAGGGACAAACACAAATAAACACAGCTAGTGTGATCAAAGGGGGCTTGAAATTTAGCCCGTTAAACAGACTCCAACAAGAGACGGAAGAAATACAGTTCCAATGTTCATCACCTCTACTGTATGAAAAGTGATCCCTTTGACTCCATCGCTCCTGAACATGAACCAGACTTCATGCAGAAATAAATCCTAAAGCTGAACCTCATGTCCTTCCTGAAAGGTTGCCCTGGTTATTCATATCAGAGCCGAACCTTTTCATCAAGAGACAACTGACATATGGGGGCTCTCTACCAGCCCCTGACTATGTATGCTTGCCAGCCAAATGACTGTGTAAAAATGATCTGCTGGCTGTCCATGCAGCGCAACGTACACAAGTCAACACACTCCCTGCACGCCCAGCTCACTTCTCAATGAAGTATTTGTCAGATCAAAATACAAACTAAGTCCTATCAGAACGGTGCCAACACAAGACAGCTCAGTTCTTTATGATTGCTGTGTTTTTAATCATTCTCTGTTGCTGTTGGTCAGATCGCCATCTTACACAAGCGGATTTTACCCAGATTAAAACCAGAAGAGATACAAGAGGACATTAAAAAAGGGGAATAAAACAGAAGAGGGGAAGAGAGTGAAAATATGTAGTTTTCCTTGTGGTCAGTAAGAGTCAGTAGAGGTCACTCAGACCAGCAGTCTTGCGGGCTTTCTGCATGAGGGCACGAAGCTGGAACTGCTTCCTGGACAGGAGGCGGACATGCTGGAAGAAAAGAGAATAGGAGTTGTTGAGTGTGTGTGTGTGTGCGTGTCTTTTAAAGAGGGCCTTTCAGCTGCATTTATTAACCAATGTCGGTTGCGTTGGCGTGCTTACCTTAAGGAAAACCTCCAGGTCTATTACACCTCTGCGAAGGGCTTCTCCGAGGTAAAAGATTGTGTCCTCTATGGCGTTCTCTTCAGCGTACAGGTTCAGGATCTGCTTGTAGAGCGGAGCGGTGGGCACGATGACGTCGTCAATGTCATTGTTCTCCGACTGGTTCTCCATCTTCTCCAAGGCCTCGCTCAGCTCCTCGTCCTTTCGCTTCAGCAGCTCGATGTTCCGGTCAACTTCGGACTGGCGGGAACATAACCATTACAAACATATCCATTAACACAGACGTAAGTGCAAGAAGAGGATTTCTCACCACTTCTTGGTCCAGTCTGGAGACCATCTCCTCCAGTTTCTGGTGGCCTTTCTTCAGATCCTCCTCGGTCCGCTTCAGGGCATCCAGCTCCGCCTGAGCTCTGTCCATCTCCTCCTTCATCCTCCAGCGAAGCTTGTCACTCACAGCTGATATCAGGGATGCGCGGATGGTGTCCTCGCCAATGGTGCCGTCTCTGTTCGGACCTTCAAGAGGAGAAGTTGAGGAGTGATGTTGGATGTTGGAGAGCAAACAAGCAGTTTGTAGTTTAAAAAAAAAAAAAGAAAAAAAAGGTCATTCCATTATTCCAATAATAATATATATAATAATTCCATTATTTAAATCTTTACTATTCAGAAATCAAGACCCATACTTAATTTATAGAACTATAATAATTAAGATATAGTTCTCAAAGTTAGTATTGATCGTCTGCTTCAGATTTGGGATTAGTGAAGGAATATCTTGTTTATACACGTTTTCAGCACAACTACCACCAGTCTAGATGAGTTTACGTCATACTTCGGCTTCTATGGCGACAGCTGCATTGCAACCAGCACTGGGGAAAGTCATACAACAACCACTAACCCCTGTTCACGGCTAAACTCATGCTGCCATGGTTACAAAAGGAATAGACATTTGTGAGCATGGACAAGGATGTGGTTAAAGAGTCAATACAAATTAAGCAAGGCGCTGTGAGAAAGTGCAACACTAGCTCTCACCAAGTGCCTCTGCTGGTGTCCCCCACCCCCACGAATGACCTCACGCTGGCAAACCAGCTCAGCGGGTCTTTACTGACGCTTTCAATGACAATGGTGCAGTGCTGAGCCCATCCCCCGTTCAACAAGCTCTGGACCACCAGGGCTGCTTCCTTCAGCTCGGCAGGCGTCTCGGCCTCCGGACCCCCTTCCCCATCCCATCTCACAACCGACAGCCTCACTAGATAGAAATAATGACTGATCCCTAATTCATATACAGGGAATATTTCTTTGTGTCATTAATTTCATTTAATTAATCACAAACTAAAGCCTTGAAAGCTAATAAATACAAGGTTATGCGAGTGTAAACGCACAAGGAGCCGGTCCTCATAGGTCGAGACCACCTCATGTGAAGTCTGGAGTCAGCACATGAATGTCAGAGTGGAGTCTGCCTTGAGACCTGAGCAGCGTACATGCAAACCCAGTCCTCCTCCTTTACTATATATGGTACACGGCTACATGGGAGTTGTGCCGTTAGCTGATTTTGGG
This sequence comes from Apeltes quadracus, assembly GCA_021346845.1. Classification (NCBI taxonomy): domain Eukaryota; kingdom Metazoa; phylum Chordata; class Actinopteri; order Perciformes; family Gasterosteidae; genus Apeltes; species Apeltes quadracus. Next base: position 8,169,404 of record CM037935.1, read on the forward strand.
GCAGCAGATGGGTCTCCGGATCGTAGCTCTGTCTTTGTGTGCCGTCCTAAATATAAAACTGTGCCTAGGATGCAGGCCGAGCCTTTCCCTTCTGATCCTTCCTACCCTTTGGCCTTTAATGCTCACCACTCTAGTTACACTAACGACCTTTCACTCATGGTTCAGCGCCACCCAAGTCACATTGGGGGTGAGGGAGTTGAGTAGAAATACCAAACAACCTATTGCAACGTTAAATGAGGGCAGTAGCGAGGAGAAGGTGAACAGTTTTGTCAGAGGTGAATTCAGTATTAAACTATTGTGTAGTAATACTAACACAAAATAGGTGACGGAAACTGAAGAGTGCAGAAAATAACGGTTTAGGTGGACATATTCATCTGTACAGTCAGTGCTTGTGCTGTCTAGGGCTGTAGTCAACCAAAGAAATGTTTAGTCGACCTAAAGCCTTGTCCTGCGCCACGATTAGTCGACTAAACCAGCGGTCCCCAACCACATTCCTAACCGGGCCGTAGCCTACGACATGAGTTTAAAAAAAATGCTCTTTAATAAACAAGCGACCTCTGAACTTCAGCCCGCGGACGTTAAAGCGTTTTTTTTTAAGCGCTGAGAGGTAACGGGCTCCGACGGCGAGAGGAAGTTCTTCGCCAAACTGTGGCGCTGTTACAAAACAGCCTAAACTAAAGCATTTAAAGTTGGGGATGAAACATAGGCCAATTATATTTAGATTACGGTAATATATAACTGCTTATAATGCAATAAACATCAAAGAGTAAATCAATGAAAATGTTTTTATTGGTGTAAAAAAAAAAAAATAGTCGATCAATGAGAATGTCAGTCGACCAAGACGGCATTGAGCGATTAGTCGACTAAACGACTAAAGTTAACAGCCCTAGTGCTGTCTGTAAAAAAAAAAACATTAAAAACCTCTGCTAAATTTTAAACTTAAAACCTAACCACGATGGAGATACTGACCAGCTGTGGATACTGGAGGCTGTGTGGGGTAGTGTGCAGGTCCACCAGCGGCCGGGTAAGAGTTGCTTGCAGGGTATTGGTATCCTGGATAGCCTCTGCAAATTGATTTATGGTTAAATTAAAATATTTCAATTGTTAATATTTTCCATTTTAAACTCAACCTTTAGGTACAAACGTAACTGAGCCAGTTACAAAGTGTTTCTCTAATAACAGTGCTTCGGTTTGATATTCAGTAAAAACACTGAAATGCCAGGAGAGGTTTGTTAGGAAGAACGGCACGCACACGTTATTACGGGGGGAGAGATTTGAGAACTGCAAATATCTTACCCTGGGTTGGGAGTTGAGCCGTAGGGGGAGACTGCAGGCATGCCGGGCATATAGGAAGCTGACAGAGAGATGGATCCGATCAAAGGGACACAAGTGAAAATATTATTAATCTATTTTACTCTCAACGACTTTCAATATTCTATGGACTGCTGTAGTGGTATCCATGCTCCATCTAGTGAGAAAGGAGGGCAATGCATCACTTAAACCGTCATGCTCTTTTTCCTGACATGATATGAAGCTCACATGTCGTAGGTATTTAGAATAGGAAACTAATATGGGTACTTCTATCATAAAAATGTTGCGCAAAGTTTCGTTTTGTGTGCTTACATTGGAGAAAAAAGAAATCATTGCAATAATTATGTTATTGCAATGATTTCATGAACAAACCATAAGCTCAACCATTATTGTGTTGCCTCATTTGGCAATAGATTGTGAAAAGTTGTGAGATTAGTGCTTAAAAAAAGAGACGGCGAGAGTTGTTTTTGATACTAAGATGACCCACATTCATATAAATGGTTGGCCCATCAGAAACAACTTTCAGTGTACCAGGCGTTCAGTGCATTTTCTTACAAAGTGATAAAGTGCGAATAGAAATATTTAAAGCCTGTGGTCCCCATTGTGCTGCATTGACCATTGAGATTGCCCACCCCAACAAAAATAGATGTTACTCACGGTTAGGGGGGCCGGCAGCTTGGAAGGCTTGATAGGGGGCTTGTGTGGTGGGGCGAGAAAACACAGGAGGCTCCTCTCCAAAAACCACAATCATCACTTGAATTAGACCATACAGGTCTGACTGAGGCTGTAGGACATGGGAAGGGCATGTCTTCATTAAGCAAGAAAACAAATGCCTCTTGAAAACCACAAATGTCATCTGGAGCCAAAGGTTCATTTTTGGCCGATATTACTATGTCATTTAGTGCTCACTAACTGCAAGACACGGTCCAGGAAGCTCAAATTAGCTTAAAAATAGTGTTGTATGTTACTGCTGCAGTGACACCTCAAATCCTCTATTAAAGCATTATGCAAACAGTAGATGTGTATAGCTTCTTTACATTCATCTTTCTATGTTTTTTGCAATTTCCAACATTTCACAATCTTTGAAGAAATTACAAATAGTGACTTAAGACTTACATGCTTCCACTCATGGAGATAAGGCAGGTAGATCTTGCCGTTGGCATCAATGTGCTTGCCAGTTTTGATCATCATTGCACTCGTAGGTTTGACAAAACATATGGGAGGGTTGTAGGGATACGTGTCCAGCAACCAGAGACACACAGGAATGTTGTAGACATTTCCTACAGGAAAAACAAACATATGCTACGTTATAATGTTTAGATCACTTTTTGATCACTTGAACACTTGCTTAGAGTATTTATTTTGTTTTCTAGTGCAATTCGGACCTCTACATGAAGCAAACAAGAATGATCATGTTCCGTACAATAAAATATGCACTTTAAATACAAAAAATTGAATCCAACTGTGTCTTGATTTGAAGATAGCAACTTGTGTTGTGCTCAGAAACTATACGTTACGTTGAGTGTTTGTTATTTTAGCGAAAATGTATTCCAGAGATAAACGTTAGCATTTTTACCTCTGTAGCTCACTGGCACAGTTCCCGTCAGGCTCATCAGGTCTCTTGTGGAGCCATCATTAAACACTGAAATTAAACAAGGTCTCATGTCAACAAGCAAAACAAGTTGGTCATACGTCATAAGTTATCCAACAATATATAACAGACTAGACAGTTGAAAAAAATCATTTAAGTATCATTTACCATAAGCATCCATTAGTGGCTTCAAGTCCTTGTACTGGAGGATGACGTTGGTTATCTCACGAACAGACAGATCTCTGTATTTGTATTGCTGGATAATGACACCAAAGGATGAACAGGAAAAAAAAATATGACGTTAGTATGTTGAGAGTAAAGACACATATATACATCGGCATTCTGAATCAAAACACAATGAATAAAACGTGACATGTTTATAATGTTTTAATGACGTCAGCTTTTTTAGGTGCCTATGATATACGGTAGGACGTAGCTACGGTATTTGTGGGAAAGGATCTCAGTTAAATATGTATTCATACGAAAGGATCTTACTAACTAACTTTAACTTACTAAACTAAAGAGAAAATACAGGGCGGCCATTAAGCATTCCAGGAAATGTTAACCTGCCGACGTTAGGTAACAGTGTGTGGTATCGGCAACATGAAGTTAGCTAGCCGACGTGCTAGTTTTAGTCAGCTAGACACCGTAACACCTACCTTTAGCATTTTCTTCAGAGCACCTTCGTTGACGACTGCCATGGTGTTTGTACTTCTGTTGTTACCGTTCTTGTTATTGAGTAGGGTGAGTGAAGGGCTGACTTTTAACCCAGCTAGAAGGACAGCTAACAGACGCTAAGGGTGTTTAGCAGGACTTCACGGTAAGCTAGGCTAAAGTTAGCCCAGCCTGGGACCCCACTACAATCGTTTGGTGTCTATATGGAGCCCTCCACTCCAACACGACGACTCTTCTATCAACGCGCTAAAAATCTAGTCCAAAATATTACAAAAGACAAACTAACACTAGTTAGTAGTTGGTAGTTCCAGAAAGGGGCCGAGAAACAAGTATCCGATAGTCAACAAAATGATTTTCCGGCATTTCACCTTACTACTTCCGGAATGCATGTGACGTCAGTAGTAGACGCGCTGTTGCGGTGGTCAGGTGAGTCCCTGTCACACACCATAAGGACAAAAGCAGGAGTGTACCGAACAATCACGCGAAACAAAAATACTCTGTTGAAGTTGTTTCCCATCGCAACTTAAATCACAATACGGGAATGAATTAGTCACTTGTTAGAAGCGCTTGTATTATAGTCTTTCTTTGGGACTTTATGTTCAGTCTGATTGATTTTAGTTTTTTTTTTATCCTCGGCACTTTTAAAAACAGTAACTGAGAAACTTTTCTCAGAAATATTTTTTTAATTTAACTGAAGAGTTAATTCACTGTCTAAGTGAAATAAACCACAAACTAAAATCGGATTAATTGCATGCATCCTGCTGCGTGTGTTATATTTAAATAACTGACTTCTTCTCTCAACTTCAAAATATGTGTAGATAAAAACATAGTAAATGCAAAAGGGTGCAGATAAGCTATCGCAATGTCAGTCTCATTGTCAGAAAATCATTCAAATGTCATTTTACCTTTGTTAAAATTAAAAATCCATATTGAAAAACATCTAATACATTTATAACAAACAAGATCAATTTATTTTCTTCAAGTGCTGCTTGACATCTATGGTCTAAATCATTCGAAACAAATTAAGCATTCTGCTATTTATCTGAAATGATCAATGCATTAACCATAATATTTTCAATGGATAACATCTGACACTGTACACAATACACACACAAACACACACACACACACACACACACATGTCACAAACTGTTCAGATTAAGTGCACAAGCTAACAGTTAGTTTCATTTTCTTGCTGGAAAGGTAAATCATCTTCACCAGCTAAATTCAGGTATAAACTTCCATCTGTCGTTGAAACAACCTCTGCTTGTCTGTGGAACTGTAGCCAACCTGTGAAACACAATTTTCATTTTAAAAACCCATTTTCAGTTACAACAAACTCATGAACATGTTTACAGGGTAGAAATGAATGAATACGATTCACACAGAATTGTGTGTGGCCTAGATATTAATTCGTTTTACTTTCATCAATTTGTAACCAGGGCATGTATGTGTTGTTTTTAAAACAACATTGGAGACGTGTTCCTGCCTGAGCGAGTGTAACTCACAAAGAGCTTCTTCGGGCTCTGGATGAGGCCGCATGCACACGGGGGGGAGGTCTGAGAACGTAACAACCATCACCTGCAGTAAGCCGACCAGGTCACATTTGCCCTGATTGGAGAAAGGGAATCACACATGACCATGAAGAGCTCTATAGCGCTCCTTTCTGTACATATCAGTGCCATTGTCTATCTCTCTCTTGACACAGAGAGCACAAGATATCATGTCAATGCTCACAGTCTTCCAGTCCTCCAGGTAAGGCAGCAGGATTTCACCATTGGTGCCGATAAACTTTCCAGTGAGGACCATCATGTCCCCAGTGGGTGTGACGTAGCAGATGGGAGCAGTTTCAGGGTAGCTTGCCTCAATCCACAGGCATACAGGAATGTTGTACGTGGCGTCTTGTTTATATGAACAGGGAAAAGGGTGAATTCTCTATATATTTTGAGATGTTAAAAATACATTTATTTTTTAGAATAAACTGTTCGAAATACACATCAATCAGCGTTTGATTCAATTGTAAAAAATAGGCAGGGTCATTGTTACCTTCATACAGGACGGGGATGGTTCCGCTTAGACTCATCAACTTTTTCGTGGTTCCGTCATTGTAAACTGAAAGAAATCAATGACAAACAGTAGTATCTAAAGCACTTTTTCTCTGGTTAAATGGTAAGAAATAAATTGTTAGCTGTTATTTTACTTCTTACCATATGTATCCATCTTGGGCACAAAGCTTTGGAAGTGGGCAAGTGCAACATACATGTCATGGGCAACATGTTTGCGGCGAAATGTCTTCAACGTGGCGGGACACAAAACAAACACTGAATAGAATACACTTGGATTCTATTCATACACTTTGATTGATTTTGGGAGTAGAAATTATTTGGCCAGTTGTCGATAGTCATTCTTACCTTAGGGAGCATTTTCCTAATCGCATTCTCAAAGTACGGCATGATTACGCTTTAACCAAAAGAAAAATATACTTCCCGATATCCTTTTCGATCAACAATCCCAGCTCTGTCGTTCTTGGGTTTATGGATAACCGGTAATAACTTTTATGACAGTTGAAAGCCAGTGAAAAGACAAGCCTCACGAATATGCATACCACCTGCCATAAAAAGCCATAGCCATAACAAAGTTTTCCTGCGAAAGGATCATTACATTTTATTCTTTCAGCATTGGGCGCTTCATGAACTTTTAGAAAATAAATAAAAGGTCTACCCTATTTACCCCTGGGACTCAACACGTTGTAGGGAACAAATACTGCTGATTGTTATATGTGTTTTTGCAGGAGTTTTGCACAGTACTTTGCACATTGATCCCAGTTGAACCCCATAAAGGAAACAACGCAATATCACATTGTGATCCTCCCATTCCAACAGGAATTATTAAGTATTGTAAGAAGTATTGGCCAGGTACGTGTACATATTTCAGTTGAGTTCAACCACCCAACTTTCACTCAATTGTTAAAGAGTTTATTGGTAACCAAATTCTGAATTCTGTCCCTTTTTTTAACTCTCATATGATGCACAAAGAAACCTGCAGATGGCAGCAAGTCTTATACTTGAGAGTAACCTGATTGACCAAAGACACTTTCCTCTTGACATCTTTATTCCTGTCCTGTAATACATTTGCCACATTTTCAAAGAGTAAATACATCTTAAATAGCTAAAGAGTTGTAATTCCTTCCACACCTCCGACGACAGATTGCAAGGGTGAAACAAGCCCTTGAGCCACTTTCCCCTTGTGCAAAGGTCCCTCTGGTCCTCGCAGCCTCCGTCATGCGCTCGAGGTTTTCTGACATGTATACGTAATGTCTGCTGGCTGGAGAATGTCTGTTGCAATTGTATGAAGATAGCGAATGAAACAGGAATCTGGATGAAGAATTCTATGTATTATTGTGAATTAAATGGGTTTTTTTTTTATGATTGACAGCGAGACGACAAGCATACTATTTTGACTGTAATCACATGTTACAAACGCCACACTTTTTCTTTTCATGAGCACAATGGGTGAAAAATAAAAATTAGAAACACAGACAAAAGTGGGACTAAGGATCCAATCCTGCATTATTATACTATTGTAAGTTAAACACGAGGCTTCTTTAAAACATATCTAAAGACTAACACATTCACAGTTCATATCCTTCCTCAAAGCAGAGAAATGAACACAAAACACTCTACAACCATTAACACTAAACAAGACGAATCATATTTCTTTAAGCCATTTTATGAGGGAATTTTAACTGTACAAAATCGATTAGGTGAGAAATAAAGGCAAAAATCACATGGTATGTCTTTTGTGGAAGTGTGGGATTTCTCTGTGGTCTGTTGCTGAAATCCTTCCTGTAGTGCCTGGAACTCTATACATGATCATACATGACGTATAGTGAAGTATAACCGCGACTTAATGTCACACATGTTCCAATGTATTGAGCAAGACAACCTGGCATATACTGTGCTCTCAACTGGGTTGGTTTTCAGTCTTGCTAAACTCAAATGCACCTGCTATTACAGGCCCCCACCCACCCACACTCTAAAATCAGTGTAGTGTTTTCAGAGACTTGCCTTTCCTTAAAAATGCTATACAACGCATGTCTAAACTCAACCCACTTCAATATATATATTTTTAGTTGCACATGTAATCAGACAGAACAATGCAGCCAGCAGAACACATATTTGTCTCAGGTAGATCTCGCTGCAGACATGAGGTACAAACTGGCGAAGATATAAGGTCCATTTATAAGTAAATCCAGAGCAGTCTTTTTCCATTTAGGCAGCAAATTAATGCAGTTCTAGGGAGCACAAGCTATTAGGAATTTAACAAAGCAACGCACTCCCACAACCCAATATCACCCATTACATACAATAGTCCCGCATATACAGTAAATATGAGTCGGACATGAGTAGCACCTGAACTACTATTGTTCCACTGCAGAACTGAGGTGGCAGAGAAATGAGGAGCGGTTTGAGGAAACTGGGAGTCTGAGGCAGGACCTTGTGCGTTAAAACTCTGCAAAGCCATTTGGTGACATTTTTAACTCTGGTTTCCAGGACGGTGGAACTTTCCTGGACTCAGATTCCTGAGCCTTATTATCCACGAGGACGGATTCTTGCAATCTAAAAATAGCAGTTATCACTGCGTAGTAAAAACGAGTCTTACAGCATACACTTACTGAAATTAAATGCAAGAAAAGTCCCCTGGTTGTCATTTTGTGTAAAACCATGACGTGTCGTATGACTGTGCAGGGGGTTTCTCCCATTTCCACATGCAACCTTCCAACAGATATAAAACCAAAGTAAAAGAAGGTGCCACGAGAGGTGGTTGAGTCCCAAAACTGTGTATATTGAACAGTAAGTAATCCTATTGCACCAGATCTTACGTACATTAGTGATTACTATTACACAAAGACAACGCTGACTGTAGCAAAGAAAACATTAGGAGGCAGCTGCATTCTGGGAATTCATTCATCTTTATATTTGTGAAAATGTCACGCCCGGTGTCATCTGTAATGAACGCCCTAACTCACATATTGCTCTGTGACTTTCAGATTCTGCAATCACAGACAAAACTTGTCATATCCCAAAAACAAAATCTATGCCTTTGAAAAACCGGGCTAACAGTCAAACAACGTATAGCCATTTCCATGTCTGCCTCCAAGCCCTGTATCCAGTACAATGACTGATCTGCTCCACACAGCCACAGAAGGCAGGCGGAGGGATGATTGGGTGGGGGGGCAGGGGCGGAATCCATGGTCCAGTCCTTCCAGTGGGCAGGCGGCGGCAGGAAATGGAGGGGGAATAGGCTTTCAAGGTGGGAGGAGGTCACAGACACCCCCTTTAAGACCAGTGTTGAGACTGAAAAAAATAAGTTAGCAGGAAACTTGTGGAGCCATCCAGGGAGCCATTAGTGGTGTCGCTCTCAGGGCGACACGTGGACCAAACGGAAGGGCCAGACCCGTTCAGATAGCCACAAAAAGGTCCAACAGTACAAATCCTCCATTCCATGAAGGGCTACGGTTCAGTCGGGTCTGGTGGTTCCTTTGACAGCTTTTGCTTCAATCCTCCTCTTTTTGAAAAAAAGTTTATATTTCATCATTGCGTTGTTTTAACTTTGTATCTTTAAGTCCATGCTGCCGCTACGCGCAGTAGCATTTCTCCTCAACATGCAACAGTCAGCTGGGGACAGAAAGGACACAAATAGGCGCACGGATATTAGTGGCATTTCATAGTTTACGCGGAAGACCATGAAACACTGAAAAGTGAAACTGAGTTTCGCATTTATTTTTGGTCACAATGAGAAGTTAAATCGCATAAAATGTGGACGTGCAAGTTTGAGTATAACGGACTTTGGACTTCCCATATTACATGATAACTAGGGGTGTAACGATCCAGCTATTACATCGATGTATCGATTTATATTCCTCCGATCCAACTACATCGATCTGTGCTCGGCGAGTTGGCCTTATGGACGACATATATCGATCTAACATTGTTTTAAAATGTAATAAATCGATTGTATCGATACTAGGAAATAACCCATTGGATTTAAGCACGTCAGACTTTTAGCACTTTTAATGATAAAGGCTGTCACGGACTGGCCGACCCACCGCCGTCCCGAGCCCCGAGTCAACTTCCGGGTTTCACGCAAAGGGGATATTCCACAGGGGTTGAAATAGAGGGGTTTTGCAGGGTTTGGTAGGGGGACACCATTATTGCAGGGGTGTTTTTTTGTGTATATCACTAATACAGGTTTTTTCTGCTACACCGCTACAGCAGTGTTTACACTTTATTCAAATAAAATGTGACAAATAAAATGTGTCAAATAAATTGTGAATGCATCCAAATCGAATCGTTAAAACGAATCGTTACACCCCTAATGATAACCGCAAAAGAAAAGAATGACATTTCTGGAGATACGTCTTACCTGCATCACGAGACCACACAGCGACAGCTCATACAGTCCTGACCGCTCTCATCAGGTGGGTTCAGCTTCCTCAGCTTATGCTGTCTGATCTCTCTGACCAGTGTGTAGAAGGCGTCCTCTACTCCCTGTGAACACACAGCAAAAGGTTGGACCAACATCTGGACACTGGTAATGGTCAATTTTAAATTTGAGCGGACGGCATGAACCCCTTATGAATGAGGACACCTGTCACGTGTCCTCAACATTGAGAGGCCTTGTAACATCGCCATGACAACATGGACATTTCAGACGTCATTTATCAAGAGGAATCATTGGGACTGAAAAGAAGTCAGTCAGTTCTTAACGCACCCTTCTGGTTAAATGATGAATGCGAGAGACTGCATGTTCCTCCACGTGTCCTTCTGAAGCCTTTCAAATGCTGGTGCTCTGCTCACAAGTCAAGGCAACCTGGCTATGAGTCACTGCCTGCGGCATCATAACTTAACATAACCAGGAGCGCAAATGACATAACGCCGCGGGTCATTCACTAGATCCCGTACTAGGACAGGTTTTAATTCACGTAGAAACGGAATTTTGTGGCCTGGGAAGACGGTCGTTTGACTTCATCAAATCATTTAGAAAAAGGAACTATATAATCAGGGAAACTATAGGATTAGGTGGCATTTGGCGATGAGGTTGCAGGTAGCAACCCCTGAATAATCTTAGATTACCTTTTTTATAGATATCTGACTACTTAAGATGACATATCTAGCACGAATCAACGAGAATCAATGAAGTAGGATTTTGGTGGCTGTTGACTAAAAAAAATTAACATGTGTGTGTGTGTGTGTGTGTGTGGGCGTGCAATGTGTCTTTAGGCGCCTGTCAGTCCAACATGAGGTGAGCAGAGGGCCGACGCCGTGGACCTGCAGTGAGTTCAGTCTGCGCAGGCGGAGCGCTGCATACGTCCGGCAACCAGTGAGTCGCTCACAAAGCAGCAGAGGGTTCAATTCTATTATATATAATATATTCTTTTTCCACCCCTTTGTAATCACAAAACATTTTGATTAGCAGCAACATTTTAATTATTATTATTTTTCACAGCAAGTGCCTCCAAGTGAAAATGTTATTTTATTTCGTAATCCAATTACATGAACAAGTCCTATAACTAATCAGGTTTTTCTATTCAGAAACATGGCCCACTCTGAAGATATGAAGTAAGGAAAGGATTCTTAGTCTCAAGTGAAAATACACTGGGTAAGGATGTTATGATATTAATATCATATTATATTCCACTCCTGCCTATAGATCCTTGTAAATCCAACACACTGGACCAATTAAATGTTATTTTAAATACAAAGAACTGAGGGAGAAAGGGAGAGAAGGGACCTTCCAGGAGAGCGCATGTGGGGTGTCGTGGGCGTGTGGTTTCTGCTGACTACCTACCTGTCGGGTTTTGGCAGAGGTCTCGATGTAAGGGATGCCGTAGGAGCGGGCGAGTTCCTGGGCTTGCCTCGTGTCCACCGTGCGTGCCGGGAGGTCGCATTTGTTTCCCACGAGCACCATGGGAACATCGTCTGAGTCCTTTACACGTTTGATCTGTTCTCTGTGAATTGTAAATGCACAGTTGGCATTTATATGGAAAACTAATCCGTGCACTGCAGTTGAGGTCCAGGGACGAATCCCTGGCCTGGGATCCTCCCTGCGTCATAAACAACAGCGGCTCCACTGCTGGAGAGCAAAGCACCACCCAGGGAGCTCTAGGACCCTGAGGAGCCCAGAGCCCGCCGGTGCTTTGCTGTGCTGCACTGCTGAAGAGGGGGGTGGAGGGGCAGGGGAGGGGGGATTGACAACGACCGTACAGCATTACCTCATCACCACAGCAGCCAGCACCAAACAGCCGGGGGAAACTGACTGAGAGGGTCAGATCAATCCATCAGCCCGGCCCCATTTCTCCCTGAGCCACAGTGCAGCAGGATGCATCCGCTGCAGCGGCCCTGCCCTGCAGTCAACACTGCAAACGGCGTTCACGACCACCGTCGTCGTGACGTCGAAGCGGACAGGTCTCAACCATTGTGCGTGGCAGAGGCAGCTACTTCCAAGTCTAACTAAATGACAGCAAACACCCAGAGCAGAGGTTTTGTAGAAATGCTGGTAAAATACACCACAGATAATAAAATAAGTTGGGACAGCCACCTATTCTAGCATCCGATAAAAGATCAATTTCACAAGTTAAACAAAGAGTACAGTGAGGGTGACGGTGAAAAAAACAAAACCTGTGGGCAGGAAAGTCCCAAAAAGACCAACAATCTGCAAACCTGTAGAAAAGGTGGCAAAGTTAATGTGAAGCCAAGTGGGTGGCTAATGTGATGAGAAACGCTAAACGTGGCAAAGATAGAGAACACTGTCATCTGTAGCCGAACCCCCCATCTACCCCCCCCGGTCCCCCGCATTTTTTCTTCCCCGTCCTTGAAAGTGCTACTCTCTCTCTCGCCCTCTCCGCTCCTCTAATTCAGTCAGCATCGATTTCATTGACATCGTGCTGTAATCCTCCAGTTGGGGGCTAAGCTTTCTTTAGCCGAGTTAAACGCCACAGCATGACATCACCAAACTACTGCAGCGAGCTGGCACACATTAGGTATACACACCCATCGCTCTCCGGGCCGCATGAGAGTCCCTGAACACACACTGAATATACAAACACACATACGCAGAAGCCTCGACGAGATGTAACAGGAATTAGTTGCGGCGGTTAACAACAATGCTCCGTGTCATCGCCACAATCTTTCTTGGCCTCACACACACACACACACACACACCTGTATTGGTGAATGTCCTCAAATGACTTGGTGTTGTTGATGGCGAAGACGCAGAGGAAACCTTCCCCCGTTCGCATGTACTGATCCCTCATGGCGCTGTACTCCTCCTGACCTGCAGTGTCCAGGATGTCCAGCAGGCAGGTCTCCCCGTCGATCACGACCTGCTTCCTGTACGAGTCCTACAGGCAAAAGGGGAAGAAAGTGTGAAAATGGGCAGCTTGCTACAAATCTGTGGGTGGACAATGTGTAACTAATTTTGTAGTCAGGTGGAATCTGAGAGCAACTGTCGGGCGGCTAAGCAGCAGGAGGGCTAAGCAGCATGTCTAGATGTATAGAATGCACAGAGATGGGATGTGAGTATCACCTGGAATCTTATCAATTCCCAGTCCGATCCCAGGCTTAAATGCACAAGTAGAGATCAGAGGAGCTGGGGATCGGAGCTAATGTTTAGCCTTCGGACACGCAGCTAACTAAACTGAAACACGGAGGGCTTTCCCTTTGTTTGTTAGAGCATCGGGGTCAAGAATGCTGATACACAGAAAGGACATTGTCTGACCAGAGGCAGGCGTGGTGAGAAAAGAAAGGGATGAAGGAAGGAAGGACAGAGAAGACATTCTCACTGGCTTGCCTCTACTTTCGTGTGTCGTTTTCATGAAAATTTAAGAATTACAAATAGACACAGCAAATATTTCTTTGACGCAGACGTTTCATTAATTACATAAAATTAATTTAGACCAGTGTCTCCCCTACCATTATAGGGGGGTGGGGGGGGGGGGGGGGGGGCATCCCCCATCCTGAAATTCCCCCCTCCCCTGAAAAAGTTTGGAATAAAAAAATACATGTGTATGTGCACATGGCAGTGGCCCCATTGGACAGCGCACCAGCAGACACACTACCACAATACAATTAACCATTGTTTGCCTTCCTACCCCAACACGCCTGCGATGAGAATAATGAGTAGAACATACAGAAGGGGAGTGAGGGGGGGGTCATACCTCTATAGTGGGGTCGTATTCATCCACAAAGTGGTTCTGGATGAGCTGGATTGTGAGTGCACTCTTGCCCACACCTCCAGCCCCCACCACCACCAGCTTATACTCCGTCATCTTTGCCGCTGCTGCTCACCGCACCAACACCACTGCTGGAGGAAAGGAAGGGAGAAAGAACGGTGCATGTTAGCACAGATAAGAAGCATACAAAAAAAACAGACAGACATACGCAGCGTAGTTCCCTCCGCCATTGGACTGCTACGATGCAGCTCTCAAACCACTGCTGCTCAGGGGTGAGAAACATCAGTGGTTTGTGTTCTGCGGTGTGTGTGTGTGTGTGTGTGTGTGTGTGTGTGTGTGTGTGGTGGGAGCTACGGTTGAGACCACTCAAGAGGGGAATGTGAAAAATATGCAGACGGTACTCAATGTGCTAAAGCGGTCCCGCTCAGAGTGAGCAGAGGAGAGAAAACAAGAGGAGGCATGACACTGAGCGACTGGTCCTCTTCATTACGGCTTCACAATACAGATGCCTTCCTTTGAACCAGCGGGGACAGAAGCCAGAGGGAAAATGATCAATCAATCAAAAAAATGAATCATAAAAGTATAACACGGAAAAGCACTTTTACACACGTTTAAGTTAAATATCTTTCAAAAAGGATCTATGTATCGTTCCCTTTGAAACATCAATTTTCACTATTACCAACAAAGCTTTTGCCATTTGCTGTTTGCCTTAGAAACAGAATAAGAGGGCAAAATGGGTTTTCTGACTTGGTGTGCCTGCAGTTGTCCCCAGAGGAAACACTGAATCCACTTAAGGAGTCTAGTCGGTGTAACAGGGCTGCCTCCACCATAAATCAAGGCATGTTATTAAAGAAACGTGTCTGTCTCTTGAGGAAAAAAAGTGATGTTCATTTTCTTGAGGCTAGAACCTACATAACACAGGTGCTATGCCCTTCTGTAATTCTAACCCCAAAAAAAACAAAGTACAGCAGATCCACAATTTTAAGGACTTGTAATGACATGCAAAATTCTGCTTTGTCATCCCAAAAAAATAATGGGAAACTGGATTTGCATTTTAAAATTCCCAGTGCATAGCACCAAATCAACATTTATTAAAAAGCAGGTTTCAAAGTAGTTCCCATCCTCCATATAGGTGGAGAGCGGCAGAGAGAAACAAAAAATAGGGATTTTTACCAGAGACAAGAAAGACCAGAGTGCTAAAAAATGTGGGATTTTGCAGAAAATGCCAAAAATGCAATCGCAATGCCAACTATCGAGTCAGCTGGAACCACACATGCGGCCACAGAAGGCATTACAAAGAGACACACACACATCTCCCCTGGCAACGCTGATGGCCAGTGAAATTCCAGGCGTGTTGAATCAATGGCTAAAGAATGTAGTCATATGGGCGTTTCCCCTACCTACGCGGGCAGAGTGTGACTCAGCTATTCCAAAACGCACCACAACGTTACAAAACCGATGACCCAAGCATGACCTGTGAACAACGCTGTACATGGTGTTCCCCCCCGATGAGTCCGAATGTCATGAAGCCATCGTGGAGGCTTTGAGAGATGACCACACCTATGGCTAACCACTCCTGTGCTGGAAGCCCATTGTGAGAAGCACAGCGCGCCCCCCCCGGCTCTGGCTTCAGTTTGACAGCATGAGCTGTCAGGTGATGTCATCCCCGATGCCAGAGGAAAATCACTGGAATCACAGATCCTCCCAGGGGGATGTTTTCCTTTCACTTTGAAAGTAGTGATCAAAAACTGCTGGCCCTTTAAGGCACTTCTACTGTATGAATTTAAATCAAACACTGTCTTTCCCGCTAAACTTATCGAAATTACCTCAGAATCATCAAGCCGTTAAGACATCCTAAAATCTTCCTCAAAAGTGGTGTCCGCAGGGAGAGGAGTAACATGTGACTTGAACTCTGTTGTCAAAGGACACACAAAGCTGTCATCCCAAAGACCTCCTGGTCAAAGATAACGGATTTGCACCTTTGTGAAAAGGTATCATTTGTGACTGTGCCGATGTGGGTTCATACCAGGACTGCCTCACTGTTAATGATTGGCAGAGAAAAGCAGACCTGCTAACTAAAGACACAGACGTTTAGCTTCTCCCACTAACACTCACGGAACAGGTAGCTCTAAACCTCCCACCCCGCCCCTGAAAAAACCCTGTTTATCACAACACGAACGGGAATTATCCTGAGTCTTCCGTCTCGTGACCAAACATTTAGCAAAAAAAGTAGCCTGGTACAGAGAGCAGCGCGCAGAGAGCGCCGCGCTCCTCACAGCCTCCTTTAACCAAATAAACAGCAGCTGTGCCGGGCAGTGGAGAGGCGGGAACACCTTTGGTCACCGTGGGCAACGAGCTCAGGACAGGGCACGGATTCACATCAGAGCTGGCTTCATACGCGGGCACAAAAAGAACACGCCATGCTTTGGGTTAGAGGAAGAGGCAATTTGGCGGGATTAATGCCTTTTAAAATACAAAAATTAGGCAATATACAAATTCTGTCAGTTGCTCTAGTACTGCAAAATCCCAAAGCAGAAGCCGGTTTTCTATGAACTTTTATACCAATAATGTGCACTGAAAGGACCCCAAGAAGAAAACTATAGGGCATACACAAACACTAAAATGGAGATTGACACCTGCTCTTTCACACGACCACAGCGCGCCAGATTCTGACGGTGGGTTGCCACATTTCTTTCACATAAACAGATCAGAAGGGTACACCTGCCTAACGATTCAAATGTTCAGCCGAAAATGCAGATTCAACCGCCCCCCCCCCCCCACTACCAGGAGAATGGAGCACGAAAAACAGACTAGGCCGAGCCGACAGCCTATTAATGATCCACACATACGTGAGGAGATGAATAGCTAAATGAATCATTGATAGTGATGCCGTCGCCTGCCCAAAGCCACTTGTTGCCAGTAGGGCTCATAAAGAGAAGGCCTGTGTGCAGACAGAGAGGAGAGATGAGGACACGACCGCTGGAGATCACAATCAATCTTTTTACACATTTCCGTCACACACTTTGTCATTTTTCTGTCGAGGTTCTATCTATTTGCGCAAATTAACTTTCCTCTATGGTTGTGTCTTCTAATGCACAGTAAAAACTGTCAAAACAAATGATATTTGCCCCAGAAAGTGCATATGTGTAAATAAATGAGAAAAAAAAAACATCACATTCAACCGCGCTAAGGTCACGCAACATTCCACTTTTCATGCAATATGACTATCAGACAAAAGCAAGTAATGCAACGGCAGTGGCACTTACACAAATCACGAACAAATCAGCCGATTAAAAAGGTGAGCAGTTCAAAGCTCCCGGTCTAATACTCGGTTCCCAGACGAGCTCAGGCCGCTGTGTCATCTTTCGCCCCATAGCGGTTCCCTTTAGGATTTTCTTGGAGCACTACACAGTATGCCGCGTTTCGGGTTATTTATAGCCGGCCACCTCCAGCCTGGGAAATTAACAGTTCGTTTTGAAACCTTAGAGCCCCGCCTGGACCAAGAGGATAATCTTACATGACAGCTTACGGAGGGTGCAAGTACAGAGCAGCGAGAGGGGTGATGGGAGGAGAGCGGTGGAGGGCGGGGGCTACTTTTACTACGTGCCGAGGCCAGACAAAACCACAGGAGGTCCACCGTGGAAACTGAAAAAACGTATACTGAAATCAATAATAAAAATGCTTTTTTTTTTCTCCTGGCAGAGCTCTGATCACTGCATTAAAGTCAGTCATTGCTAAACAGACGACGCAAGAAGCAGGGCACGCAAATGTGCATCCTGCCCTCCATTAAAATTCTTAATTGGTTAAAGAATCCATACTGGAGCGCCACAAGCCCACTGCAGAGATAATAGATTTTTAATGGAGCAACGATGGTAAGGAGACCCTCTCTGGGGAGGTATCACGGTCAAATACTGAGACTCCAAGACCCCCCACCGAGATCTCCGATGACATCATCCTACCTAAACAGCATCCAAACATAAGTGTTGACCGGCAGCTGAGGAATCACTCCTAACTCTCTGAGGCCAATGAACACACAAGTAAGTGGGGACTTTTATCCCTATTCGTATGAATCAAGACTACAATCCTTTAAACGGTGCTATCCATGCAAGACCTCCTCTTTGGGCGGAAGCTAGAAAATAACAGCCAAACTTGAATGAAGTTGTGATTGAGCTCGGTGAAACTTAAGAGAAAATCCCGTAATAAACAATTCCTCCACCACACATTTTTCTCCAACACAAACATTTACATGAAGAGTTTCTGTGTATCTGTGCATGCTTAAACAAGCTGCTCTTTAAAAAAAAAAAAAAAAGGCACAGGACAGCAAGTGACCTTTTCCCCACTGGGTCAGCCTTTCAGCTTCTCGCTTTTGGGGAGCCTGAGGAGGCAGCAGCGCAGATGAAAAGGCCAGCTGACCTCCACACAAAGGCCGGTTAGAGCAGCCAGGGGGCGAATCATCACACAACAAAACTCCTGAAAATCATCAGTGGTGTTATTTTCTATTGGATTCATCCGCGATGAATGTAATCATCTAAAATGTTTTTTTACTGAATGAAGTATGTACAAAAAGTCATACCCACAAAGTATGGTAAGCGAGGCGGGTCAGAGTTTCAATTGGGTGGGTTGTCGGCAATGAGGACATTACCCTGCGAATTACAACTGTTAAGAAAACTTTATGAATCCACTTAAAAACCTTAAATACGCTTAAAAAAACATGCAAGAGCATATCCTACGCCATCTATCGGTCATTCACCTAATCAGAACCCTCGAAGTGAAAACTGCAGTAAAAGTTGCAGTTTTTTTGTTACACTTATTTTGGCGAAAAGCTACAGCTGTTCAGAAAAGGGGGATTAGCATCACACCTCCAACACTGGCTGGACCTTCTCCAGCTGCTCTTCAGATGCATCAATCCTTGCCTTTCCCCCCCCCCCCCCCCCAGACAACGGCCGCTGATCGGATGTCAAATACACACCAGTAAGTCTGGACCTCCTCACTGGAAGCCATGCCTCACGTCCTCCCATCCAGTTAGATCATGGAAACACTCCAGGGGTGCACATGTTACTCATAGTTTTTGGGATGTTGTGGTGGATAAAAAAAGGGGGGGGGGGGGGGTGGGGGGCAGACGTGTAGAGCGGTCAGTTACAATCGCTTGCCAATAAGCCATCCATAAAACCAGAAGGCACTAACTAAAAATTGAGTGAACCGGGAGCGAGGTCTACGTCAGCTCGGGATGGGTAGATCGTTTCCTCACTAGTCTAACGAGACCGCACGGCCACGTTTTAAGTGATGGAAACGCGAGAACCGTCTTTGTCACCCCTTTCCTTTTTTTCCGTACACTAAACTTAAACCGTTTTAAAAACATCGGGTCCAAACGCGCGGCAGAGTCCGCTTTATACATGCCTCGTAATGGAATCCAACTTCCGCAGTGATCCGTTCAGTTGTTGCTCCGTGCGACGGGGCGTCACCCTCACCTACTTGTTTCTGCGGCCACTACGGGCTGCAGCCTCGCGCTCTACATTGTCGTTACTCAACGGTCGAAAGGACGAAACGCCAAAAGTCAACAACAACAACAACACCACCACCACCACCACCACAGGAATCACTATCGCTTTTTTTAAAACGAGATGACGGGGGAATCTACTGAGTTGTTTTTCTTCTCCTCCATAACCAAGTTAACGTCGGAGCCCCCGAACTCACGGGAGACCGTTTGTAACGAAACGGTCGAACCGTGATGTGAGACAACGACGCATAACGTATTGCGACATGAATCATATCGCGTTACATGTGGCCGAGAGTTGGCCGCTGCCACGAGCTGTAACGGAGCTTCGACAGATAACGCCGGCTGAGGGAGGGAGAACCAAAACGCGGGGATAGCTCATGTTAGCTAACGTGTTTCAAAAACCGTGGACCGCAATATCCAGCGCCCCCCGCCCCCCTAAAAAATAAAAACATTTTAAAGCGATATCATTAAACAAAACAGTCACTGCCAACGTATTTCGTACACGGGAATGTGCACTGCTTACTTACAACAAGCAGGGGTCTAATTAGCTACCAGAGGAACGTTTCGTCTGCCGGAGAAGAAGGAAAAAAAAATCTTCCAACTCTGTTGCCTCTGCGCTGTAATCAGAAGGACGCGGGATGTGTGTTTTTTTGGTCCGCTTTCCACCGTCTTCGGATATCTACACCTTAGTATATCCGATAAAGTGTTCAATTTTTCAACAGCTACAATGCACTGAGGCATTCATTGGTTGTGAGTAAAACGAGCCCGCGTTGAACAATGTGCTTCCACGGAGTGGAGGGGATGAGGAGGGTCGAGCCCACGCCCAGCTCTACCAAACATAGAACCGCCCCGGTTACCAATGGATGTTTCTGATGCATTTACAGACAGTCGGAAACATGAATACTGCGCGAAAACGACCAGCTGACCCCAGGTATGGACATTAATCCTAATGAACAAAGTGACAGTTTTACGGAAGAGACAAGCAACCCATTCTAATGTCACAAAACATGTGGCGGCATGAGCCAGAATTTGCAATCACAAACCCACCCGGCTGGGAAAACAAACCACCAAACCAACAGCATTTTCTTGAAATAGTTTTACATTTCTCCAATCGTATCTTATAGTTGTCTATTTGTTGTTTGAGAATGGATTCTAGGAAGTGTTTTTATACAGAAAAAAACTTGAAAGTTGAAAATTATTATAACGTGGCCACAATATTTTCATAGTTTATTTGAAAAGCAGAGCTTCCATTTAATCGTTTGAAGGTAGCACGAGGCTCTGAGGCTCAAACATTCTTCTTTGATCATAGTAGCAATCCATGTATAGATTATATATGACTCCCATTAGCAATTTGCTTCGAGAGGTTCACTTTCACACGTGGACTACATATCCCAGGGTGCCGCTCAGTGCGGTATCCAGGAAGTCTGCTGTGGTTGCTAAGCAAACTTTTGCTCGTTAGCGTAGTGCTCTCTCTGTGAAAAGTGTAGATGGGTTTGGTCTGCATTTTCCTGCATCAGGTAATATACATTTTTTATATACAACTACTTTGTATTACAATGAAAATACCGTGAAATGTCGTTAGAAGACGCGTGGCTAGTTTAGAGGAGATCAACATTCATTTCCCACCCGCGCCCTGTGTCAACAATCAACAGCAATCCAGAGTAGTTTGCTCATCTAACTATAGTTAGATAATTTAGTTCCTGTATTAGTATTACCTCTCTTAGAAAGTTATTCACGTGGGTTGGTAAGTCATTTATACACATTTTTTATTTCAGGCATTCGTAAGAGATGAGTTGCTGCCATGTTACTGTTCCCCGGGAGGTCCGGCCTGGCACACCACGGGTCCTGGTGACTGAGCAGAGTGGATCGGGCCACATCAACCCAACTCCTGCTCCGAAACCACGACAGAACTATGAAACTGCAGCGGGGCTTTACCTCTCTAAGGAGAAGTTGGTAAATTTGCTCATAGCCTAGTGGATACAGTTGGTGCTCATGACACTGACACGCCAGGCTTTCCATTGTCTTTGTCTCATACATTATGTCAGTCAGTAGCAGTGGGAGAGTGTCTCTGTAGATAATCAAGGGTTAAGGGCTTACAAAATTCCAATGATATAATTCACTTACTGCCCTGTGTCATGGCAGATGAGCAGCTGGCTGTTTTGAGGTGAGGTGGGCACATGACCGACTTCACAGATCAAATTCCTATGTGTGTTTCCAATGTATGTGAATAATGATTATAAACTATGTTGCATAAAGATAAAATCCATAAAAATGCAACCTGTTAAATTTCATCTCTCGTAGGAATCAGTGTGTGGAACTCGGGATCTTTCTAATGTGACCTTGCTGGAGATCCATGTAGACACACAAGAAAACACACTTGGGAACTTTGGTAAGCTAAATATATATTTTGTTTTCTTTTATTGGTTAAATTGATAAGAGACAGTTCACATTTCTTTAAATGGAAAACTGAGAATCTTCTCTTATAGTAGTAACAAGACGTGCAATACAAAGGCTCTCAAAGTCCACACACGCAACGCAAATAAAATGAGGGATGACTACCTTATCTCAAGGCATTAACAAAGATGAGTACTCATTAGATTTCAGATGGTTATAATGGCCACAATAACAATCATGGAGCAGAACCTGGGAATAAAGACATTGTTATGACGCACACAACGTATCAGTACTAGATTACCTCTCAGGTGTGCCAACCTCAGTGCGGGATGACTGAGTACATAATGGTGAAGGAACACTTCATTAGGCTCACCTTCCTCTTCAGAAACTTCAAGATTGCACAACGTGTACAGGCATGACGGAGCAGGGTCTGTGCATGTGTGAGTCATGCTTGGGTGCTCTTCCTTTTAGCTAATTGCAGTGGAATGCCTGATGGGTTGAATTCGGAGGTAAACCAGGAGGCTACTTTGAACCCCAATAAAAAATCCTCCCCACTGTTACAGTGACAGTGAGAGTAATGGCCTTTTTATCTGATCATCTTGCAGGTATCTACTTGCCCAGGCTAGTAAAGCTCAAAATGAACAACAGCAACATAATGTCAGTAAGGTAAGCCTACGTTTACAATGCAAAGAAACCATCTTCTTTTGTTCTTCCTGCATTGTATTATTAACAAGCAACCTGTTCCTATAGGGAAAACACACAATCACAATCATGTTGACATCACCTCATGGAACACTACAGATTCTCAAAAGGGCGCTAATCCCCAAACGAAAAATAAAATGTGTGGTCAAACAACATTTTTCCCTGATGATGAGCCACTTCATGTTTAGCTTGTGTTACAAATACATGCACAGACTGTTCTGCTTTGAAGCTGCGAGGCCAGAAGTTACAGGGGTTACTTGTTTGCAGAAAAAAAAAGTGTACCACTCTCTCGGTGCAGGTGTAGGGCTCAGCTCTGCTTAATCTAGTGTTTTTGAATGGGGACTTATAATACCATTTTTCTGTATGGAAGATACATGTTACTTCTTGTAAACCACAGATGATGTGTTCTATAAAGTCTTATAGCTTAAAGTCTTACATGGAGAACAGGTTCCCCCACTTGTCCTACAATAGAACAGAGGGGTTTGTGGAGCACCAGCTTTTACGTGTGTCCACGTGGACAAAGTCCGGAAAAGTCAGGAAATAGACACAGTCGCTCCTGAAGGGTGCCACCACTTTCTTTGCCGCCATGACTGGGTCATCCAAATAAGCCTCTAATATGAAACACACACGCATTTTAAATTGTCCTGATAACTCCACAGGTGGAGAATTTTCTGCCCGAGAGACAACTGAGGTAAGAGAGAGTACAAACTGAAAGACACAGAGCTGTGTGCTCCGCCCTGAGAGTAGCAGAGCAGAGCCAGCTGGACCTGCGCTGCCTCTGATAGCATTTCCTGCTCTGAGCTGTGGCAGCTGTAGGGGAGAGGATGTTATGGCATTTTGATGCGCTGACTGAGACTCTGCTGCAAGGGTCAAAGCACTGGAGTGTCGAGGAGACAAGCGATAGGCAATGGAGGGACTTCCTCGTTGGAGAAGAGTAACCGCGATTCCTTGTGTCGTGTAACTCCCTTCCTCCCTCCAAATCAAGTGGGTGCTTTCCTGTGTGTCCTTAGAGACCTGGGAACCACCCTTTCCCACCTGCAGGTGCTGTGGATGTCTCGCTGCTCCCTACGAGACCTCGATGGCATTTGTACTTTCACTTCTCTCAAGGTAGTGTTTGTTGGTTACTAATGGTTTTGTGTTGGGGTAAAACGCCCAAGAGCATTGCAAGTGCCTTGCTTTCCTCACTTCCTTGTTTCTAAGAGTGTGTGTAAAGACTATCAGAATGATGCACTTCTCTCTGATTCAGGAGTTGTACGTGGCCTATAACAACGTGTCGGACCTGAGTCAGCTGGGCATGCTGGAGAACCTGCAGCTGTTGGATCTGGAAGGGAATAATGTGGATGACATTGTCCAGATTCAGTATCTGGGGTTATGTGGCAAACTTGAGTCACTCTCCCTGGAAGGAAACCCTGTCTGTGCACACCCAAACCCCACTGCCATCCAGGTAGGAGTACTGTGATCATTTTGTTTCTACCTTAAAACAGCATTTTATTACATTTGTAGCCACTTGCAAAAATAGTTGTCACTTGAATAAGGTAACATGAATCATCTTTCACAAAATGATTTCACCATCTTCATATCTTTTTCATGCTCCTTGTGTGCACCTTTTTACACACAACTAATAATAATCATGGTTCCAACGGTAAAACAGTGGAATTGGAGATATCAGGAAGAACCCCAAATGTAAAATGTCTCTAGTTAGGTTTCTCTCCTGTGCTGGTGGACTAGCAGCCTTTGTTGCTTTGTTAGATAACTGAAATCTAATCTGCATGCGCTTAAAAGTATCTGTGTGATCTCACCGCTCTGCATCTGGGTCTTCAATGCACCAGCGAGGAGGCATCCGAATAATAAAACATGAAGTCATCATGACACAGACAGAATGTTTAATCACTACATTACAGAGCCATTTGATCCCTTTGAAAACTAGCCAATACATTTTTATTTGATGGGTGGAGCAGCTCACCATGGACCTCCTCAGCGCTGCTCGATGCAGCTGCATATTCAAAGCAAAAGCTGCATTTCCACCTTCTGTTGATTTGAGACACAGTATGCTGTGAGTTTTTTGGGCCGCTGTGAATGTGTTTATTTACACCTAGTAGCAGAGCATTAATTAGGAAACTGGGGCAATGAGGGTAGATGCTGAGCTGAATATGCATTAGGCCTGTGCTTTGTAGTGACTGAGGGGTTCTTGGTTTGGCTCTCTTGCCAAACTATCACTCCTTTTCTTTCCATCAAACACACAAACACAAAGATCTCCTCACTTCCTCCCACCCAACACGTTCTCCTTCTCCTCCTCCTTCTCCTCCTCCCCCTCCTTCTCATCCTTTCTCTTTTTCATTTCCTCCCTGCCAGCCCTTCACTCTCGCTTTCATTCCCTTCGTCAGTGTGGTTCGGTGAAGGACGTGATCAAACTAGAGCTAGGCCGCCCCATCCTTCACTAAACCACACTGACGCAGTGTAAAGTGAAGTTCCACAATATCATTAAAGTGACACAGTGGTGAAAATGCATGCAAAAAACATATGAAAAAGGGTTATCTAATAAGCATTACCACACTCTGATGCTAGTAACTATTCAGAACTGCTGGACTGGACTGATAGTGTATCACAGATTTGTTTGATTGCAATCGTAAAAAATCCGTAACTTGTGGCTTTAAACACAAATAATGCCAAGATCCATTAAGATGAATATTTAATCTGCATCAAAAACAATGAATCAAGCTAATTCAGTGAGCTGATGAAAAGAAAACATTGAGTACAGCATCTCTTACAAGGAAGGAAATTACATAATATGAGTTTATATCTTCATTGTAACTACCAGTGTTTTAAACCAACGTAATTTACTGTGTGAACTTTAAGATGTTTAATATTTGGTTCGATGCTTCACATTATGCAAGAGACCCCTGAAGCAGTCACAAGTTTCAGTTTCACGTCTATACACGTTCTACGTACTTTTAAACCATTACTATTTGAAACAATTTCTCCTTGTTTTAGATAGATAGATAGATTCAACCCACCATTTATAATCATAATCATGTTTTATTCCCCTCTACGTTCCCTCTGCTTCCACCCCTCCACCCAGACGGCAGACTATAGTTATCGGGCCGCAGTGAGGAAGTTGGTCCCTCAGCTGCGTTACCTAGACGATTTAAGGGTGGAGGAGGACGGCCCGAGCCTCTGCAGCACCATGGGAGAGGACTGGGCCATTCTCCGAGACTGCATCAGAGACGGCAGCTCATCCCAGGCAGCTACTGAATACGGTGTGTGTGTGTGTGTCCATGGTGTTTCGAGTGATTTAGACAAGGACCAGTTTCCTACAGCTGTGTATTTTAGTGGGCTTTCCCTCTTGTTTCAGTAAAGGACACAGCAGACTGTGGATATCCTTACAGCCGCCCGGCCTCAGCCAGGCCACACTCGTCAGCAGGCTCCAGACCCAACATTGGCTCAGGATCCGTGACAGCGACCAGGCCTGGATTTCCCTCTGGATCTAGACCTGGTTCTGCAGATTCAGATCTGCCGACAGTGGAAGCAGAAGCCAGCGTCCTTACACATGGTTAGGCACTTCAAACCGATGTTCTGTAATCTGTACGCATAATTTGTTTAAGCCCTAGTTCCTTGTTCCTCCCAAGAGCTTCACCTTTTGGAGATACATTCTGTAATCTTTACTCAACAGTGCCACCAAGAGGCTGCCTTTTGTGTCGGATTCACTGTAATTCTTATTTCTTATCTGTTGCAAGGAGCTGGCAAGATTCTCTTTTGTGGAAACCCGGTCCAGGCGGTTCGGGCGAGGCGGGAAAAGTTGAGGGTAGGTGGTGTGTGTTGGAAAACAAAAAAACATCTTGGTGGCGAAACACAGATCTGTATTAATGAGATATCAAACTAATCAACACCTGTCCATCATTTCATGCACGCTGTTTCACATTCAGCACAATATCTAGAGGCACACCAAGCATTATGGGCTTTGTCAGGCCATTATGGCCAAATGACACCATAGGCTCATCTGTTGTCTCATTACAAACACAGGGAGTTAATTATCTGCAGGTGGACAGAAACCTGAGAGGAGAGGCAGTGGGAAGACACAGGGAGATGTGTTCAAGAAGTGTCTCGATGGACGGATGGAGCACTTGCTCCCGACGTCATCTTGTCCTTCACACTGGCATAAATACGCCTCTGGTGTCACTCTGCCTTCCTCCTACCTTCCTGTCCCTCTTCCCACTGCCCCTCTTGTGTATCTGACCATTACTCTTGCATCTATTCATAATGAATGTACTCAACTCTTAGGCCTCTGATTTGTTTTTTTTTTGCTAGTTCCCTCTTCTACCCCCTCATTCTCTGCCTCCCTCTCTTAGACGGCACCTACCAGATCTAGTTTCACCCACCGTGACCTTCCCATCCATATACCTGAACACACGTACGACCTTGAGGAGACTGACGTTAGAGAACGCGTTGATGTTTTTGCGGAGCTTAGAGCTTGGAGGGAGCAGCACGGCAGGTACTAACATTATTCTTTAACTCAAAATAGACTAAATTGGATAAAGTCTGGCTTGTGATGATGACACGTTATGTAGTCAGCTTAATGGATAGCATTTGAAATGTGATCCGTTTCCATATCATAACGAGTCGGTACGAAAAGGGTACTAAACATCTGTTCTATCTGCATTTCATTCTAAGCGTTGAGCCAACCGGGCTTCTTCTGCAGACCCTAGGGGGATGAAACTCAACACCTTTCTACATTGTTTTTCAGGCGTCTCCAGGCCATAAAGACAGAAAGATTACCACAGGTCCTGGCTATTTGTTACAGCGATGAAGAGGAGGGGGGACATGAAGCGGACATGCACAGGGACGGACGAGAAACTGCCTCACCAGATTCCACCTCAGGTAAATACTCACTGAATGAACATACTTCCTGAAAGAAAACTGTAAATGTCATCGACCATCTAGCCATGGGGTTTGGTTTGGTTTTCAGCCCTGCATCCCAGAGAAGCCTTGTCCCCAGAGGTGGCTGGACTCTCCCTGTCACCTGGCACCACGCTGTCCCCTTCTCCCCCTCCCAGTGCCACACCAGCACCTGGAAACAGGAAGCTGCCCGGGCTGCGTGCACGTCGGCTTCGACTCAGCCAGACCAACTCTGAGCATTTATGTGATTTAAGCAGAGTAGGGCGCTCCCCCGGGACAGAGACGACGCCTGGAGACACATACTTGAAACTCCAGGGGATCCAGCAGTTGACAAAGACAAACAAGCCTCTTTTGCTCCAGTCTGCATACACACCCCACCCACCTCCGACGAGTGGCCCTGGTGAAAGGCTCATGGGTTCATGGTAAGGCATTATCAAAGGTTATTTTTTGTGCATCGTATACAGAATGAAAACGATAGATTCCTCTTTATTTGTTTTAAAGTATCAGCTTATTATAATTCATCCGTGAATGTTTGACAAATGCACAATGTTATTTTATAAGTTACGATTGATCGGGACTAGGTAATCAATCTGTAATAGTTTTAATAATAAAAGGGTGATACTAAAGCAAGGTTATTTGTCTTTCAGTGCAGAGATGGACTCATCCTGCAAACAAGCTGGCAGGGAGCGTCTTCAAATCCCTCAGATGTCCAAACCTCTGGACCGACCAGCGATCACCCGTCCTCACACAGCCAGGGCAGCGCTACAGAAACACCAGCAGCACCTCACAAACCAGCCCTGCAGAGGGAGCCCACACCCAGACTGACACCCGAGTGAGCACACTTTTTGACTAAGGATCCCTGCAATTAGTGTGACATTCCTTCGAGAACAGAGTGACAGCATGAGGGTCAATATGAGCGTTCCTCTCACTAGCTCACTCACCAGAAACTTCTCTAAGATATAGAAAGCAGAAATGTTGTGACTGACCAACATCCAGTGAAGTCACAGTGTTGTAACATGAGGGATGGAGTTTTTAATATTCGTGATCAAGGGCGTGCTTCATGCTGACATTGTCCCTCTAATTTGACTGAGGCTGGTTTCCTGGTGGCTCCTTTAGCTAGATGAAAAATAAAGGAGATCTGACTCATGCCTCATATTTGAATTTCTCAGGTATAACCATTGAATGAACGTAATGTAAATGCTACATTTTGTTTAGCACAAAAAACCCCTCCTTTTCTTACATTTTCTTTTTAAGCTAAACATAGTTAAACTGAGTTGTGAGGTGGATTAAACGAAAAGGATCAGTGACAGTGACGATCTTGTCATTCATGGTGTAATAGGTACACATAGCCGCTTGAAGGTGCTCCGTGTATACGCTAAATCAAAAACTCATTCCATTGTTTCAACTACCTTGGTCAAACAATCCTAAAACGCCCCCACCTTGAAACAAAAGAGTCTGCTTGTGCACATCTAAGGCAGCATTTACACAATGCAAGCCTTGGCCTTCCACACTGCCAATACTGTAGAAACTGTTTCATAATGATAATGATGATGATTGATACACAGCATGAGTAATGAAGTTGAACCAATCAAGTGAATTTAGAGTTTATATGTTCTAACTGTCATATATCTGGTTGTTTCCCCTAGAGCTTGGGTATATTACCAATCCATTGCACCATGAACGACACTCACAGACTGATTTTGTCCTGAGGCCCACTTAATACCTGAATACCAGTTCTCAAAGGACATTTATTAATGAGGGTTGAATATTTTTGTCCTTAACATGGACTTTTGCAAACTTGCTCTTGCCTTTTGTATGAATGCCTGACGTGAGATCTCATACACACACGATACACATGCGTTACAAAACACTTCCCATACTTCTGTGCGCCGTGCTTCAGTCCTCTGCACAGAAACGGGATGTAAATAAATGAGTCAAAGTAACAAGGCACAGACAGTAGTTCAACCTTGAGAGCTCAGCTGATACTCCTCACAACAGAGCCGGATTGGAAGAGTTAAACATTTCAGGTCCAGGAATGCGTGATTTGTGTGTACATCCATTCAACCATCAGGCAGCTCTTACGTAACACGTTAGCGCGTTTCTCTTCTTTTTTCCATCCTTCATTTTTGGCATTACTTGGCACCCTTGCTCCCTGCCAGGTGTTTTCAGCCACACTCTCATCTCACTAGTGCTGTTTCCTTCTGTCTTTCAGATGGGAAATACTTAGAGGAAAGATTGCATAGACAACATCTTCCTGTAACACAGTATGTCCGATAGGTAGTGAAACCACAGTTTCAGTGTAAGGTTTTTCCAGCAATGTTTTATTTTCTTAAAAAATGTTAAGTTATTATTGATTGGACAATGGATTCTACTGAAAAAACATCCAATGATCTAATAAAGCATCACTGTGGTCAGAAAAGCCAGGGTTCATGGAATTGTGGTGGTCCATGGTTGTCAATTGTTGTATTTATTTAACCCAAAATCAAATTAAAAAGACAATAATTGCCCTGCAGTGCTATGAATCCCATTAAAACGAATAGCAGATGGAGTTGATATGATTCATTTAAATGTGTGATCATGTCAAGTACGGTAAGTGTTAATTTCACCAACAGATTCTGAAAGCCGGTAGAGACTCCAGAGGTTAAAATGATGAGTCTATCCAGTAACTCTGCTGTTTCTTGTTGTTGTTACTGTGGCTAACAGGATGGCTTTTGTAACACATTGTTAAAACCACTCACACAACCAGACAACGTTGTAACTAAAGTGGAATGCCCATTTGATTAATATTTTCATAAGCAGCCGCTGTCTTGTTGTGACATGAGACTTGTCACTTGTCCAAGCAAGTGCTGAAATTGGAAATACCTACAGTATGCGTTCAGGCAGGCCAGGAGAATCTGTCTGTACAGTACGCACGAGGTGCCCTAGAGAACGGACTAACGGCAAAAGCAACATTTGGTTCAATGCAAGAAATTTTGGCTCCATTCCTCGTTTCTCCGTTGAGACTTTTACAGAAATGCAGACTATAATGGTACACAGGCATAAAGTAAAGGGTAACTGCTCATTTATATTTACAGCTTTCTCAATCGCATCTAATGCTAGAGACAAAGCAGGTAGGGAAACTGTTTTCTGAGACAATTAGAAGGATTCATTGTCTTTGTATTGTTTTGAAACTTCAGTTACTATGAGCAACACGAGGCACTGGAAGAGAACAAACACTGTGAGACTAGAAGAGAAACCTACCTAATCTGACCTAATATTATTGCATCACATCAAGTTTGTATTCCAGTAACTAGGAGTCATTTAAAGAAAATAGACTAAAGATAAATAATGTGTTTGAAGGAAGCCATGAACAGCTGTAATTTCCCTCTTTTTTTCTTTTGTAGAGCAGCGTTTATAATTTGTGGGATGACTGCAACATATGTGCTTTTGTATTTTTAATTAACATGATCAGGTTGGGAATATTGGGAACATAAAGATGCCAGTGAAACATTTAAGCAGGTAGTGAGTCATTTAACCTTCCAGCACTAAATTATAGACATGTTTGGGCCAGCACACGTTGAATTAAAAATAAAGTACAAATCTAAAGAAGCCCTTGGTTAGCTTGAGTTCAGTAACACTTGAATTGAGTTCAGTAACATGTGGATGTCCTCTTACTTTAAAAAAAATGAAATACCTATTAATGACGGTGTTATGTGATGTAAAGATTATTGCAGAAATTACAACCTTCCGCTTCTAAAACTTCCTCATTTTAGATGAAAAACATACAGGGACCTATTACATATTTTAAAGGGAACTCTCTGTAAATCAGCTTCCTCATATTCCCCCAATCTCCGACACTATCAGATTTAGTTTGGTAACTTAAAAATGTTCTCTCTTAGTAACATATTCAATACATGATCTAACAATGTAGCCCACCTGTAACATAAAAGCTTTGTTTTATCATTTGAAATCACCTCATTTGAAAGTGTCTGGGCCTTTCTCAAGCTATGTGTTGACACCAGTCATCGGTATCGGACTGTGTATGTTTTCTAGCATGAAACATTGTCTTCATGGCACTGATGTTACACTATACAGTAATGTTTTTTTTCTAAAATCCAGAGGCCCTTTCTTCTTCATTGTTAGGGCACCCTTGAGGGCCTCTTATTACAACTACTTCCACCCTGAGGGCACTGAATGATGTTTTCATTCAGGAACTAAGATTTAGAGAGATCTTTTTCCATATAATAATATTTTGGTCCAATGCCCTTACTTTGAAACTAGTGACCGGAAATGGTTCAGCGCCTACTTCCTGGTTGGCTTGACACCTTTTTTCTGAAGGGGACCAGAGGAAAAGGCACTCGGTCATCCGCCGTATCGAAGCTGACGACTGAGGCGAATAGGTCACTGGTAAGTTGTATTTTACGTTGTATTTAATTTTCTGCCAGACTTTGGTGACATTGCATTTTGTTTTTTTTTGTTGGTAAAGCATACCAGCAAGTGCTCGCGAGCGCGCTCGCATGCAGCGCTGCACCTGCAGTTTGGTGAACAATAAACTGGCTTCACGTCCCTGAACTTAGTGGGGCCACTTTGCCTCGTATCGCCTGGCTTTAAATCGACGAATCTGCTGTTCGTGCTTTGAATCGGCCTCGTTACCGCGTATGTGAACGTCAACATCGTCAACAACACGGGCAACTTTAAGGCCAGAAAAAGTTTCAGATCCAGTGAACGCTGACGTAACTTCTATCTTCAGTTTAAGTCCACTTTTTTTATAGGCAAATATAAGGCCGTTAAATGGCAGTTGCAGAGATTTGTCAACAACAACAAAATCGCAAATATTACTAATTATTATCATCATCATCAAGATAGTTTGAACTGTCAAATTGTTGGCATTTGAAGGAAGTTGTATTAAAAAGAAAACTCTTTCAAGAGTAGAACAACTGCTCCTGTATTGTTAATTAATATTAATAATTGGTTAATCTGCCATTCACTTAATCACACGATCCTCACACCTCAGAAGCATCCGGTGAGTTGGGCATAGTGTATATAAATCATTTAAATGGTTAATTGATAATCTCAGATAACATCTTTTATTGATCAACACATCGATTTATTGTTTGAACTTAACTTGTATATACTGTCCCCTTTCTTTTCTGTTTTTACAAACTGTTGCATTAAAACTAGAATTTTGTGGTCTGTCAACATGTATGTGTTTGTCTCTTGTATGTCTTACAATTATATCTATTGTCTGTCTGCTGTTTGAACTTCCCCCACTTCTCCTGCACTCTGTACCTTTTTACACTTTTACTTTTTTTAATCCATCTAGTTTTATTCTCTTTTTTTTATTTTTCCCCACCTCAATGATTTACCTCAATTGAAGCGCTCAGCTTTGCACATGGTGCTCATGGTGTCTTTATTTCTTGGCTTTAAGCATTTCATAAATGTATGTCTTTGTGAGCCAACATGCTTTTCTATCAGTAAGTGGGGTGTTCCCTGACTAATTATTTTCAGGTAACGGGATAGCAAAGGCTGATTTATGATGATGTTGTGTGCTAGTATAATATGTACCGGTATGTCAATTCAATTTGATTATTAAATACCATCCAAACATTTGTCGTTGAATTGAGCCAATGCAAAGAGCAAAATAATACTTAATACTAAGCACCAAGGAATGTATCATATATTTGACCCACCGTTTTATGAGCGTAAAATATTTCTCTGCACTTAAACACTAAGCCTGAAGGCAGAACAGATAGGCGGGGGAGGTTTCCTGCTGTTCAGACTGTAATTTATTGCACCCAAAGCTTGTGAGGGCTGACTGCTTGACGTGTCATTTCATGATTAGGTCTAATTTCCAGGTTGCACGTTCTGTCCGCGAGAATTTTTCGAAAAAAAAAATGCGGAACGCCCCCTGCTGGAATGTATCCATTGACAAGCTGATGCAGGATTGTTAATATCAGGTAGTTCTCGTAATAGTGGAGGTTCAGACGTGTCTTCGCTGTCAATTTTATACTGTTGGGTTTGTCGCCTTCTCTTCCCGTATAACCCATCAGCTATCCTCTCACACTCTCACCGTGGAGAGGTGATTGGACCTCTTTTTACTTGGCAAATGCATTCCCGCCTGCCACAGCTGAAGTGGGGCAATTTACTGGTGCTGAGGCGACTATTACGAGGCAGATGATTGTGTTCAAGTGGACCGTGCATTGCTGAGAAAGTGATAAAATGTGTGGTTTCAGTCTGAATGATAAACCTTGTTGCCTTAACATTGGTAGACCGTATTGTCTCACCATTTCGTTGGGAATGTACGCCGGAGAGCCTCGCTGTAATTCAGCACGGTGCACTGGACCGATGCCAGTGGGAATAGTTGGAACATGATGCACTGCACCATTCAAAGGGATTTAGATTTTGGGAGTTCAGGGGGAGTATGCAAAGTTTATGCAAACGGTGTCTGCTCATACAAATAGCTTTAATAAAAAATTGCTTTGCTTTGATTCCAAGGGATGACAATAACCTTCTTCTCCAAATGAGTAAGACCAGCCAGAGGGTCTTAAGATTAAAGGAGTTCTGCAGGGGTGATGCACGAATGTCAGTTGTCCAACCTGCAAGTTTGCATTACACTGGTTCCCTCCGTCTGAACTTTTTTGAGATTGAGGACTCGGTCAGCACTCTATCAATATGCATATGCGCTTTTAGGTCTCTGCTCGCCCGTCTGCTAATATTAAATCAAATTAGTCAACCAAAAAAGGGATTCCTGCATCTCTGCTCGCTGCAGAGGACGTGGCTCTGCTGGCCTCGTTGGGCTCTGAACTCTTCTGTAAATGTTGCTTTCTCAACTTTGTAAACAAAATGTAAGAAGTATATAAATTGTTCAGACTTCTGATGTATTTCCTTTTTTATAACACATTATTTATGCATTATTAACCCACATAGTCCCTTAATACAGCAGTTTTTGAATTTGTTAATATGATTTTTAACGATATGTTGAT
This sequence comes from Apeltes quadracus, assembly GCA_021346845.1. Classification (NCBI taxonomy): domain Eukaryota; kingdom Metazoa; phylum Chordata; class Actinopteri; order Perciformes; family Gasterosteidae; genus Apeltes; species Apeltes quadracus. The sequence continues at coordinate 8,203,663 of CM037935.1, forward strand.
ACACATTTTTGGAATAGTTATATTAGATTAAATCAATTAGATTGCCTTTTCCTGCGTTTCTGTCGTAAGCCTAAATTTGGTGTAGTCCCCCACTATCAAAAAACAAGATTGAATTAAAATACATCTGCATAATAACAACACGGTTATTTCCCGTTATGTGCTGATGACAAGCAGACATGCATTGATTTCACATAGTCAATTCAGTTGAGTAAATTAAAGTAAGTTAACCGTTCAAAGTTCTTTTAGTTGTCGAGTGACGGTGAATGCTTTGTGGGTGGAAGAGAGTGAAGGAAGGCTGTGCTCTGTAAAGTAACTAGCCTGACATGCAAGTAGATAGGCAATGTCTGAGTGTGCCAGCCCGAGATAGAGCTGTACCATTAGTGTCACACTGTGCCACTCAACACTCTTCCTCTTAGCCAACGAAAATGGGCTAAATCCAACCAGTTCTGATAAGCTGCTGGGAAGATGGGACTGTGAGGAGCGTGAAGCAGTTTGCTCCTTCATGCAGACATTTGGACTGAATCCGCCACGGTGACCGGCTCCCTGTGCCTTACTTATACTACTTTACTACTTTTTCCTAAAAAAAAAAAAAAGAAGAGAAAAAAAAAATCTTTCTGTTCATTATCCCCCCCCCATCTTTATCTTTCTCCACCTCCCAACACCATACTTCTTCTATTTCCCTCCCTTCTCGCTGCGTGCAGAGGGAGCGGTGTTCTAGCAGTCACGTGACTTTTTGTCTGAACACAATTGCCGGTGTTCGCCATTGGTCGATTCTTCTTTTGAAAGAGCGTTGGTTTCCCGGGTGACGGGAATGGCGGCACCACTTCACTTTTCTCTGCAGCTGCCCCCCCCCCCTCCTCCCCCTCCCAACCCTAACCCCTCAGCTCCAAAAAAAACACCCCCCTCCTGCCTCTTGCATTGCTCTGAGCCGGTGTCTCTGTGTCACGCTGTCTCTCTCACAGGCGGTGGTGGATCAGGTATCCCGGGAGCACGACACACACACAGGCAGGGACTCCTCATCCTCTCTGTCTTCTCCTTTTTGATCCGCCGGCGCTCACAGAGGCCATCAATCTGCAGGGGGTGAGTTAAACAAATGGCCTTGTTTTTTTTTCCACTGGATCGACACTTTTTTTGTTTCTTTTCTTAGCTTTTGTGGCTGGACTCTTTTCCAATATGCCGTACAAAGTCAAGGAAACACTGGGCATCAAACAATGGCTTATTGATTTGAAGTTAAATATAGGTTGCTCTTCATCGGTTGTATTCGGCATGTTAACATCATTTGACATTTTTTGAAAATGTTGCTGTCATTCGTTATAGGATTAAGTAGTTGGATCTTAACTGATGATTTTCAGCCCCAGTTAGTTTGTGTACTGTCATGACCAAGAACTGTGTGTGCAGATTCTCTGCATTTGCTATTGTTGGGCACCACAGTTGGCTCGGCGTGGCCTTTGAAGTGTCGAAAAAGGATGGAACAACACTGAAACCTTGTGCCGATAACTCGGTCAGGATGGGCCGGAGCTATTTCTCATCCGTAACAGGAGCTGCACAGTAGGCTTAGTTCCTTTCTTATGTTCCATGAAAGATTCAACAGCTGCTGCGCTCGTCAGGGCACAAACACGCTGCGTCCGGGAATCGGGCCTCTTTGCGAGAATTGTCTGGCATGGTTACGCTCCTGAAGTGTTGTCCCCCTCTGCAACCCTCGTTGGGCTCCGCCGACCAGGTGGTCGCGTCTGTGTTGGGTTACCGTGGCAACACTGAAAAAGCGGCTCCCCGCCCCCCTCCGTCAGGTGCACTTTATCTGATGACCTGAAGGGTCCTTTGCACAGCCGCACTCACACTCCCATACGCACGCGGCAGCCTCTGTTGCAGCTGACTCTTGACCCTTAACGTGGGCGGGTGGAGACATGAAAGGCGGGTTCGTCAGTGGCAGAAGTGACAGATTTCTGTAGGGATAATACAAGCATATGTGTTCGTTAGGTTCACTGTTTTGTGCTGCTTTTATAACCACCGCATTAGGTGGCCCCTCTCAAGATATACTCACGATAAAGCCATTTCGTCTGGCTGTTGACCCGTAGACCATTTCACCCAAGCCTTTGCTTTGTGTAAGGTCATTTATCAGGTGCTCATTAACTCGCGTTAACGCAATGTTTCATACTTCCTACTTGTTGCTCGTCCGTATTGAATGTTTGAAGCCTCGCGGATCAAGCAGGAAGAAGGGCTGGAGCTCGCTCCCTCAGTCCTGGTATCGCACAGCTGATGCAACCGGGAGGAAACTGGCGCTGAGGCCTTGTTGCCATGATGTCACCACTGCTGACCCGACAGTACTAACATTCCTGCTGATAGGGGTTTACGCAGACGAGGAGGGCAGTGCGTGGGAGATGTGTGGGAGAGATGCACGGACTAGCACACATATGGCCTTTGTCTAAGCTCTGATTAGTCATTTGGCATGTCCATACACACACACACACACACACACACACACACGTCATTTATTCAGTCTCATGCACATCCTCAGACCCTCTACTAACCCGATAAAGATGGCGATGGCAATCTCACCGGCATTGTTAAAATTCAACTGGTCCTCAAGTGCCTGCAGAACTTTATTATGCACTGGTGTCATCACCATAATGACACGCAAGTGCATGTGGGCGGATGCATGCTCATATTTCTCTGTTGTGCGTGTGCTCATAGACCATAATTGTGGCTACAAAATACTTCCCTACCATACACGGCTACAGCTTTCCTTTGATACAGTAAAGCCAATGAAGGAAAGAGATGACAGCCCCGGTGCAGTGAAAGCTTTTAAATGCTGTTTTTCCTGCAGGTGTTCGCAGAGTCCTTTCCCCTAGACACCGAGAGTGGAATAGAACAGAATTGTAAACTGTGTTTGGACTAAATAGACTGAAAGGTGGGGGTGACGTCTTGGTCTGTATTGTCGGACAAACAAGCTCCACGCGCAGGCATGTAGACGCACCGGCTGGGCGTCAGTGGTGCGTCCAGGGGCCTCCGCCTCGCTCTGAGTGGGGCTTACCAAGCTTTTCGTTCACCTCCGACCCTTGACCTGCGCCGACCTGATAGCTCCCCTGTCACCAACTTAGCATTTCCTGTGCATCCAGTCCTCCCCCCTCCTCCAGTGGCTTTTTTTTTTTTTTTTTTTAACCGGGATCATCATTAGATCAGCCGTTCCAACCCCCATGCAGGCCGATATCTCAGCCAGCCTGCTCTTTGTTTCCTCGCTGTCTCGGTGCACACGCTGTGCTTTGACCAGACTGGTAGCGTGTGGGTCGGGTCCCCCTTCTGTCCTGAGAAATCCTCAGCTTTCCCGGGACTTGATGCGTGCACGGAGGCCACTGGCAGGAACGTCTGGTTGACTTTGACCCTCTTTTGTTCCGTGGCTCACTTTTTTTTTTTCTCCATTGTTTTTTTATGTGAGACCCAAGAGACAAATGAAAAGGCAAATTGACAATAAACCCATCCAACTCTCGGCCTCGACTGACTAGACATCTACTGTAGAAATAGGTTGTAAACAGCAGATAGAACATGAGACAAACCGATGCACTAGTTAGCTACACCCAACACGCCCATTTTAAAGCCTTTAGGAACCATGTTGCAGCTTTTTATTACCCCAAATTAATTTTCTTTTCCAAAAATTGCTTTTCATATAGCCCCTAAAAAAAACTGCCCTAGGTAGTCATAGTTTTTGAATGGTGGTAACTTGGCCCCGAGCCAGTCTGGACCGGTTCCCAATAAAATAAGGTGCGGCCAAGAGTGTTTGAAATCTGTATTCTGGGGGGAATGCAAAGTTATTTTACTTGCATTATATGTGTGTTGATCCCTCTCCCTCTGTCTTTTCAGCTTTGTACTCTCCTTTCTTCCCTTTTTCCTCAGGTTCACCGTGGCAATGTATTTTCAACGCAGTTGTCGTCATTTGTGAGGCGACGATATTGTGGCATGCGTTTGCCTCCAAAACATGAATCATCTTCTGAGCAAAGACTCTTGTTTTCATCCCGGATGAAAACAAAAGTCTTTGTCTGTTCTTGGCAATGGACGGGGTATATTTACGTCTCAACGGTGCAATTACCTTCGCTGGTGAAAGCCGTCGCGCCTGTCATAATGACACACAAGACACGGCCTCACCACTGGCGCAGCATCGCTGTCCTGACCACGGTGACACAGCTGTGCTATACTTAGGAACGTCTGGCAGAAACACAGTATTACCACCATGCGTCGCTCGCCATGAGTATGAAAACCAACTTTTGTGGCTTGTTTGCGCGTCCGAAAATAGAGCTGGCGTTGTCTGCTCTCATTCCATTCGCTATCCAGGCTTTAGTCTCCACCGACCTGTTGTCCACCTGTCTGTTTTTAGTGAAAGGCTGAATACACGGAGAGAGGAGAAGGGGTAGAGGGTTTCAACGGGGCAAGACGGGAAAGGCTTGAGCGGTGGCAAAAACGTAGTGCTATTCATTCTCGGTGAATAAGGGCCAACAAAGACACTATCAGCATGTATTGCCCTCAATCTGCTCCCCTCCACAGAACGTATTGAGCTGCTGCCAGAAGAGACCTGTCTTTTTCTCAGCCTTGCCTGAGTTGAGTTATGCTCCCCTCTCTTTCAACAGATAAATGTCTCTTATGTCAAGAAATCTTGATGGATTAACCTATTTGGTGCAGATTGAAAGCAGTCAAAAAACGATTGCGGGTTTTGAGCAGAGTGCGTTTTTTACCTCTCGCATGGCAATTGGCACAGAGGCAAATATAAAGATAAACCCGTACAAAGTTTGGGGAGCACTCTTCATAATGCGCCGATTTTCAAACGCTTTTAGACATTGTCTTTGTTTTCTTTAGATTTCTTTTGCTGAAAGCACAGGGAGGGTTGAGGAGCAGGAGCAGGAGGAGGAGGAGGAGGAGGAAGGGGGCTGAAAGAATGTTTGAGTCAGAGAAAAAGAGGGCTGAAATGTGGCGGTTGACAGGGGAGTGTGGGATGAGGGAGGCACCGCGGTGGGAGGTGCCCTGAGGAATGCCTGGAAGGTGTCAGAGAGGTCTCGGGGGGGGGATAATCCTCCACATCACGTTGGAATACCCTCACCCACCCCTCTGATGTCAGCCCTGTTGTCTTTCCACCTTCAGACTCACCACTGATCGCATGACGATCGACAGCGTTTGGTAGCCGTCCGTCAGGTTCCATGAAGTCTACTTCTCTGGAGTCACTCCTCCTTGGCACATCAGCCTTTTCTCGCTCTCGCCACTAGTACCTAAGCAATGCCTCAGGAGGCTCCCCCCACCCCACCAGTGTGGTTCAAGGGATTTGTCGGACAACAGAGCTTAGATGTGCAAAAAGCTTTGCTTCAGAGCCGGAACAGTGAAACCGCTCGCACGGATGCAAACGGACCCGCGGCGGGCCTCTGGGACTCATCCCGGCTGAAAGCTTCAGCATTCCGCACAGCGGTCTTTTGTTTGCATGATTCAATTCCTCAAATTAATGCAATTAATCAATGATGTCTATTTTTGGAGCATCTGCTTCGCACAATGTGCTCAGTGGTTATTGGGCGCTGTGACGGCATGTCCTCATTAGTCCGATCACAATGCAATCTGACGTCAGATTGAGGGGATGTAAACACACAGATGAGGAAGTCGTTGTGATTGTTGATGGCCTGCTGCTGTGGAGTAGAAAGTAAAATGTTCCTTTCAAACTTCTTTGGTGGCATTTGTTTTTAGTGTTTTATAGCCAATGTCCTCAACTCAAGAAAATATGAAAACTAATTAAGGGAACGGTTCCATGGCCAACAATTCTTGGAAATAATTGCTCTTGGTTTCAGGGCAAAGGCCAAATGGACCACAAAGACATGTACATTTGGGGTATAAATGACAACCTATCACAGATAAGACAATAATATTTTTAATTTGGAAGCTGCGACATCGTAATGTACAAACTTTTTTCAAATTTACTTATATTGGTTAAGGTCTCTGAAAGATGCTTATATCTATTCACGACCATGCTCATTTTGTAAACATTCGACATTATTCCTGTAACCGCTGAACATGTTTATTTATGTATTTTATGTCTCTTTTCTATCCTTAATCAAGTTATCAAAATTTACCTTTTTTTACTGTACATCCTAACTTTATTTATTTTTTATGTTTAGGAGATCTGATTGGTTTCAAGTACATTTCCACTGGCCAGTCTTCTTTCTGTTTTAGAGGGGAAGGTCAGGGAGAAAAGGCGGCTAATAATGGCTGAAACGATTTCGGGACATGTGGTGATAGAGAGAGGAGGGGTGTCGGCTCACGCCGAGAGGCTCCAACTCATTCAGCCTGACGCATGTGTGTGGGAGCGAGCTGTGGGGAGGGAAGGTTTGGGATCGGGCCATTGTTTAAATATTGAATGTGTTTGTAGCAATAATTGCTCAGGCTTGTCAGACTTGGGTTGCGTCGGTTCCTGATTTGTCCCACAGGTTATCGTCCAACTCAAACACAGACATGCGGGCAGGCTCTCTCTGTTCCTGCACCTGATCTGCCGGACTATGACCTCATTCCAGGAAAAGGAAGAGAATCACCTGACGGGCTTGTTTGTGTAATCAGCCGTTCATGTGACCGAAGGCCGCTGGTTGGATGTCTGATGCCTCGGGCTGTAAGTGTTAAGAACACGACACTCGTATGTAAATGCACACGCATGCAAAGAGGTGAAGTTTATGCTGCTCTTATCTCTCGTATCGCACTCTTCCAAGCAGCCCTTTATGTCATCAGAGTGTGCAGAGCGCCAAGAGTGTTCTGTAACCCGGAACGACAAAAGCGGAAAACAAGCTTTTGACTACCTGAAAAAGGGGGAGGTTCCTGATCCGTCGGCACGACGAGGCACGGTGGGGAGAGCAAGAGTGAGAGAGAGGAGTGACTGGTGTTTCTGTGTCGGTGAAAGACAGAGGGAAGGAGGAGGGGTGGAGACAGACAGAGAGAGAGAGAGAGGGAGAGAGAGAGAGAGAGATCGCTAGCAGTCCCTCAGATCCCGGCTGTGGCGAGGACACCCAGGAGAAGTGCATTCCTGAGGCAGCAGCCAAGGAGCGAGGAGAGGGCGCAAGTCGCGGCATCCTTTTATACCCCCGCGCGACCAAGTCAGACCGCCTCTGACCTCAGGACTCTGGACTCTCTCTCTCTAACACACTACGCACTCCTCTCACACACACACACACACACACACCCTTTCGCTGACTCGCACGCTAGCCGCACAACTGGCTCTCCCGCTCTGTCAGAAGTAAAGGATTTCCCTGGAACGAGGAGAAGAGACGGATTGAATAAGAAGGCAGACGGAGAAATCAAAGACGCAGAAGAAAAGGAGAACAACCCTCCCAGTCGGTGAGCTTTCGTTGGCAGATTGTTTGCAAGTGTCCTTGCCTGTTTGAATGTCAGCGTCGGGAAGTTTCTCTGAAGTCTTCGCCTCTGTCTTTGGCCTCTCTATATGTTCCAGCCTGCATGTTGAGAGAGATCGGTGTGGTTATTTTTTTGTTGTCAGTGGCAAGAGAAACAAAAATAATCTCTTGTTGGTGTCTCTGGGGAGCGGAAGTGTTTCGTCACACGTACTTCTTGAAGTAAAAAAGTATGTATGAAAAAAAAAAAAAAAAAACAGGACTCAAACCTGTTTGGGTGAAACTCCACTCTAGGGAGTAGTGTTTTTTCACTTTTTTTCGGTGATTGTTTTTCCTTGTGTTTGGTGCACTCCCAGTGTTAGTCAGCAAGATTTTTGTGTAAATGTTTGTCGGGACAAGTGCGGACTTTCTCCCGCACAGGTCTGCTGCTCCTTTCTACCGCCGTAGGATTAACACCCCCTGCATGGCGGGCACGAGCACGTTCCGACCTCGAATGGCTGGTAATGTTATGCACATCTCAAATGAAGACGCTAATGCGAGAAACCACTCTAGGCCTATTTAAACATTGACTCATTTTTCTGCACAGCTTACATCTTCTTTCATATTTGCCGGCGTGGCACACGGCGGATTGTCAAACTTGGAGCTTGGAACGGGTTGCATTTGTCCCCCAAATGGGGCCATCGATCGTTCTGTCCCTGACCGACTGTGGCCGTTACACAGGTGTACCTCGTGTGTTATCTCTATATCCACTTTGGTTCCAGAGAGATTGGGTTCTTGCCTTTTTTTCCAGTCATAAGTTCTTGCTCTTGGTCATCCTTGTGTGCACATTTAACCGTGCCAGGTGCAGACAGTGACTTGGCAAATCACTCTCTCCCTGAGAGTCCTCTTAAGTATCGTACATTTGTTACCTTAAATGACTGAAAAAACTGAGCATGTTTGCTCCAGAGAATTCCGATAAGGGGAGAAGTAAGGTGTGTTGATAACAGCTGAAGATACCGTGCCTAAAGCGACCGCAGTGGCTGCCAGCCATCGGAATGCCTTATGAAACTTTCTGTGTTCTTTCAAGCCTTGTCTGATTAGCACTTATTTTCTCTCCCCTTCCCTTTGTGCCTCCCTCACTTCCTTAGATATGTCTCGTCACATGAATGAGCCTGTTCGGCGCGGAGAGGGAGCGGAGTGTCCTCTGAGAGTCACCGTGCCTGGTTCCCCGCAATGTTATTTTTACTGCTCTTCCACTGCTCGTAATACACACATGGACTCTCCTCTCTTGTGTGCCTGTCAGAGTGTCGGTCTGTCACCCAGCTCGCATGGCAAAAAGATGTTTCTCGGGATTTTTCAAAGTCACTCTCCATGCTGGGATGAGATGTCATTTCCCCCCCTCCCCCCTTATCGGGAGTGTTTCCCCAAGTCCTGCAGATGCACCGGAGGCCAGAACTAATTGGAAGTGCCACGACAGCACGTTGGCGTTTTTGATTGGTGATTATTTTTGCGTGCGTGCTTCCCCCGCCTCGTGCAATGTGACGGAAGGTAGTGCTCTGCTCCGCTCACGTCGGATCCATTAGGGATGAAAGCACACTGCAGTGATAAAAGATTGATCCCAGTCCTCCGTGCATCACGTTCACATCCGCACATCCGCCTCCCTCGTCTTCCCTCACACCCCTTTTTTCAATACAAAGTCAACCCAGTTTTGTATTTGTCACAGCATCAGTAGTCCTGTAAATGAATCATCTCCACCCACTTTGCTATGACACACTTTTCCCAAAGGATTTTATAAAGAGCAATGTTTTTATTTTATTTTTTACACGCATCCTGTTTTACAAGATTACACATTTTCAGTGATGCAAAAAAAAATATCTTTTGACTTACTGTATATTTTTATGCAAACTAAATTTTTTAAGAAATAGGTCCTTTCCTTGAACCAGGAAGGGCATTATATATTTGGATAGCACACACACACACACACACACACACCCAGAGGTCTTACTTCACCTGTTCATCTGCAGAGGTAAAAACAAATACGACAGACCTGTAGTTTGTCAGCCGGAAGGCTATAATTACCGAGAGGAAGGAGGCGATTCGGAGAAAGAATTTCACTGCTGTTACGCTTTTAGTTCTTAAGACACATGACCTTTTCAAGAGCAGAAATACATTTTTGGGCTGTAACATTTTTTGGAGCGATCTGAAACGAGCCTGTTAGTGGTTCTGAGCCCAGCTGGAGGTTTGAGAAACACCTCTATCTGAGGGGATGGCTGCCAACTGAAAGCCATTCGCCTGGTTTTTGTCTTCACTCAACTTTTTGGGGCAAAATTGTGGGAATAGTTTTAGGCCATTAAGCGGCACAAACATTCATAGCCGCAATCTCTCTTCAGTCATCTAACAGTCTAACATGGGTCAGAGGTTTGACCCATCTCAGACTGTTATTGCAGAGCTTAGCCTCCTAAAGGGAATATTTCCACCCACAGTAAAGTTCACCTGAGTGAACGCTGTCATGTCCTGTCAGTTTGAACTTTAGCCTTTATGCTCCAAAGCTTCACTCTTGTGGTTCTTTTGTAACCGTTTGAAACCACAGGCAGGTTCTAGTTGCCGGACTTTTTAGACGTCCCTGTTTGTCTCTCTCTCTCTCACCATGGATCTCAATTGTACCGTGTCTGGTGATTGTAGCGGGTAAACATCTCTGCCAGCCCCCTGGGATGGCCATGTGACTGTGCGAGGGTGTTTGTGCACGTCTGTAGATGTGTATGTGTGCTTAGCAGGTCGTTCCCATGCTCGACTCCCCATGCCGTGTCGACTGTCTGCACACACGGCTCTCTGGGCAGTAAATAACATGGTGCCGCAGCAAAGGGCCCCGGACAGGGCCATGAGGGGCGGGGCTGAGGGGGAGTCAAGACGCCAGCAAGAAAGAAAAAATGTACGCCCCGTGGCTCCGAGATACTAAATCAGGAGGCCCGGGAGGAGGGAGAGGCAGGTGGATTTGACAGGCTCGTCCCTCGCGCTGAGAGGCCTGACGTTGGACCCGTCACTGGATGTAGATGTGTTTGATCAAGCACATCGGAAGCGAAGCTAGCAAATGGGAAGACGGCAGCTACGGTCACGCGGCGGTGAGCAGCCAGGCACGAAATCAGTAAGGCGCGGCAAGGATCAGAACGGCAATAAATTCACTTATTTGTTTTGCATTTGCTTGATATTAAAGGGTTAGTAATTACGGCGTCACATGCTGCCGTGTTTTGAATGCATCTGATGACGGGAGACGCACAGAAAAAGCTCCTGCCCAATAACTAAAGATGTCCAAGTGAGACTCTGAAGTCACAGGCGCACATCTTCGTCCCATCGCTTTTCCAGCACGCACAAGGAATGTACTGAAGCACTACCTTTGCAGATTGATCTGCTGGCGGTGCGCATGAGCTCGCAGGCGCCCGGCTGCCCACCACGCAGTGACAAACGGACCGAAGCGAACGCTTCTGTCAGCCGTAGAGATGAGCGGATAAGACGTTGCTCTCAGCCGCAGATTACCCGGGCTCTGCGGGCCCCGCTCCGAGATGCTTCTGTGCCTCAAACGAGCTGAACATAAAGTGCTCCGGGGTTTACACTTCAGATAAACTTTTCGGGAAGACTTTTTGGTTATTTTCTCTATGAACAATATATTCAGGGTGATTGTGTCTGCCTGCCGTTGAACTTAACACGCTTCTTTAGCGGACTTATCTCGCGTATTGAACTCTGCAGCAGCAGCAGCCTCGCCGGTAATAAGCCGCGTGTGTGCACGTGTATCCATGCCAAGTGATGTTGGAAAATGAGGACTTCCTAGGATACTGCGAATCAGCCGTAAATCTGCACTCTGCCCTTTTAGCTTTTATTCTTGCTTATCTTGGCTGTCCATCGCCCCCCCATCCCCCTCCCCACACACACTATAAAAGGAAGGATCGTTGCCCCTCCTCAGGGTAATGACAGGGAGAGAACCGTGTGACACTGCAAATCGGGTTCCACCCTCAGTCATTTGATCCACATGCAACACAAACCGATACTTTCTCTGTGTTGTGAACGCGCACATTCAGGGCCGGGTATCGACCCTCAACACATTTTAGGTATCGTTAAATTAAATCGTTGTGATTAATATCCCAAACTTTTTTCTCTTTTTTTTTTTCAGGCAAAGTTGTTGCTGCATTTAAAATTTCAGACATTTGGCATCTCTATTGATACAGAAATATACTGATGACTTTGAGTAGCATGGTATACATTTTAGTGAGGACATTACACAATATCCTGCCATAAATGTATTAAAACCATTCTTAATGTGGCTTGTTCTTCTTTCCAAAAGATTAAACACCCCATGTTTTTCATCACTAACGCGGTAATTAATCTGTGTTGGTGAACCGCTGCACTGCCTTGAAATGAAACATGTCTTTGATGCCTGTGAGGAAAAGCTGCACTCTACCTGACCACTTTTGTTCCTCCTCATACAGGTTCACTAGCTTATTCCTTCCTTGTGTAGCTTCTTAGGGTTTGTTATATTTCCGCATTCAGTGACCTCTTATACTCGCTTCAATCTGTTGTAAAATATGTTTCACTTGCTGCTAACACTTGCTTTAAAATCTTTAAAATGCAGTGTGACCCCAAATGTAAGGTGTGCGTGTTCACAGGGCAAACGCTTTTATTATTTCCTGAAGTCAAACATTGCTCACAGGTGTATGACACATTGCGCATTCCACAGCACTGCTGTGCAAGAACACACCAGTTTCAACCTCATCTCAGCCCAGAAAGCAGCCTTTTAGTGGAACGAATCCCCTTTAGGATAAGGAGAAGACAACATCTCATGTAGCAGGGTTCTACATGCCGGCGTAGGTTACCTGGAGACTGGCGGTCTCTCCCGCTCCCTGTGTTTATCTGTGTCCCGGTCTCCCAGGGCATGGTATGTTGAAACTCCCTAGGTAAATATTCCTAGAGTGTGAGAAGAGTTGTTTTGCATAGCAGGCTGACCGTGGCAATGGAACAACATGTTAACCTGCACAGCATGCGCTTTCTCCCAAGCCTCCCTTGCAGTTGTTCACCTTACGTCACAGTCAGGAACTCTGGCTTTCTGTTTTCAAAGGTGTGTCTGGAGCGCATTAGTGGGTGTAATGGCTCACATTTATCTGTTAAACGCGTTCATTTAGCTGAAAGGTTTGTTTTCTCTCTGTTGGAGTCATACATTTTTGTTGTAATGTTACCGGTCCAACCTCGAACACCATAATATGCCCCGGCTCTGCCTATAAAATATCAATTTAAATATCTCGCTGTAGCGCTTGATGTGACGGACTCGAGCTCCCCTCCTGTGTGCCTCTTTCTTTGCAGCAACCCATAGATTTCCTGGGGCTTGCTAATGGCAATATGCCCTTCAGCTCAGATAAAGACGGACAAGTCTTTATTGCATAATGGGATGCGTGGCGTTAAAGTGGGATGGAAGCAGCACTAGTCTCAGTCAAAGATAAAACAGCCTTCCTCCAATAACTTTAGCGCTTAAATGACTTTTCTTAGATTGAATGATTGTTTTCTTTTACGGTATTTAAGCCCTTATCTTGGATTGTGTTTGGAGGATGTAAAATGGCCCACAAAGATGGAGCGAATAATTTTATATGTGCAGACATGGAAGCGGCCTTTAAATTACTAATGAGTGGAGCTTCAAACCTGTGACACTGAAGGCCGGGGCCCTCCTGACTCCAAGATGACACACGCAGGCCAGCGGGAAGCGAGAGCCGAGCCGCCGCACATGCACCTGCAAAAAGCTATAACTAGCAGGCCGGTCCTTTTTTACGGCGTCTCATTTCCACCCATGTACAGTCTAAACTGCACCTCCAAATGAGTAGGTTCCCTGTGGCAGTTACATGTTATTTGAGTTCCAAAAGATGCCTCTTTAAATTTTGAGCCAGCCGGTCTGCCTTCTATCTCTGTACCGTGTCATTTGGATGATAAGTGAACGTCCGTCTGAATGTATGTGCACACGTGTGCGTGTACTTACTGCGCAGCCTCTACGCATGTGTGCGTGTGTTCTCTAGTGAGTGTGCTGTTTACATAGGAGTGTGGATGGGAACAGAGCATTGTCCTCGTTCCCTTGCAAGTACTGCTGAGTCAGGACGGGAGTATATCATTACATATGGGTGCCCATCCGCGGTCTGAGAGCCCTTGTTCTCCGGCTCAACCAACCGGGCCGAGCTCTTGGAAGAAACCAGCTCGGCCCGACCTTCCACAGCACAGGTGCAGTCCTGCATTAGCATTCTCGCCATCAGGCGCTGGCTCTGTGGATCGATCCGTGAGTCCGCATGAACAAATCCCCGGCCTCTAACGTAGAGACCAGGAATGACGAGAACGACCAAGGCCAAATCAGGTGTGGTCAGGTTTTAGTGAGATGAATAATGAATTAAATGTGTGATCAGCCAAATGCTGATGCTCAAAAACGATCCGGCATTTCCTTCTACGTTTCCCAAAGTTAAAATAAACAAACCACCATTTTTCAAATGTTGACATTAAATAAATATTATTTTCTCTCTCTCTCTCTCTCTGTTTCCTTCTCCCCTGTGGCTTCGGCGCCATCTGTTTGAGCGAGAGCGGCTGTTGATTTATGATGGCTGGGATTACACGCTTAGTGCTGTTTTACACGGTGTGACTGAAGTGGTAATGACAGACACAGGTGATGGCCAGACCCTGAATTGACATCAACCTTTTAAACCCTCATCGATCATCAATTACATGTGTTTTCATTCCGATTGAACATGCGATACAGAAGCGACGAGTTGAATGACCCCGTTTGTCCAGTTGATCTGGGATTTCAGTCACGAAGATTTTGTTAGCACGTCGCCTTTTGTAAATAATTAGTACCGCTGCCTATATTTGCCCTTGACATAGAAGGGGACGGTGTCCCCTGCATTAATGAACCGCTGATCCACTTTCATTTAGATTTCACACTTGGAGGAGTCAATCGGTGTGATGGAGAAGGCTGCAGCCACAGATCCCTGCATCCAAGTATGACGACTAAAGCTTATTAGCGCCGTTTCTGATTCTCATTAGCATAACAACCGCAAAACTTTTGCCAAATGAATGTGCTTTGAAAAAGAAAAATGCATTATTCATGAGGTGCGCTGAGGCTTCAGTGAGGCTCCGTTAGCGGTGAAGCAGGCAACCGTTCAGTCTAATTAACAGGCAGCGTGTCTAAGGAATGCCCGCTGCAGCCAGCCAGCCAGCCAGCCAGCCCTCTGCTGTGAAGAAGAAGAAGAAGAAGAAGAAGAAGAAGAAGAAGAAGCAGCAAAGTCACCATCCTAGCGAAACACACAGTTCTACACATGCATGCTCTAATGTTGGCACACAAACGCTATGTATCCTTGGAAGCGTAACAAGAGCACACGTGACCCAGTTTTCTTTTCAAATGCAGAGCAGGTTCCACGAACCGCAGAGAGAACTGGATGCCGTTGGATATTTTGTTAACACCACGTGAACAACAAAAACCTTCCAGCTCTGACTTCACTTTCCCAAAATGTTACTGCCTTGTCACCCTGCAAACGCAAATATTCTACTGTGTGAGCGGTATGTCTACATTTGAAAGTTCCTTATTTTGCGGAGAATAAAAAAAAAACGCTGCAAAGCTTTTGTAGCTCATCATGAGCCAATAAAGACGCACGGTTGGGCCTGTCGGTGTTGTTATGCAACGTAAAGCTTCTCTGCAAGTTACAGTGTGATATCAAAGGTTGTGTTTCTGCGTCTCTGTCAGGCAGGAATAACACATTTCTCTTCTCCTGTTGCCGTACAATGAAGCCGTGCCGGGAATACCCGTGTGATTCATCACAAGTTCTTCCACAGAGAACTAATTGCCGAAGCAAACGGATCATTTTCTGCTGCGCTCAACTCCGTTTGTGAGCCTTTTGTCTGTGCTTGGTCTCGTCTGTCCTTCCGCACACACGCTGCGCTTGCTTGGTATAATGAAACGCTAGATGACGAAGAAGAGGGAGGAGGAATACAGAACGGTCAAAGAGGACAAAAGAGAGTATCTGTTCTCCCCTTTTTATGAGTTTTATCTGCGGTAACATGTGGACGCAGCAGAATGGCACTAAAAGCCGGCGTTGCAGACGAGCCAGCGTTGCCGGGGGCCACAAAAGAGGCGAGACAACGATTGTGTCTCAGCAGGACGGATGAGACGAGGCTGCTCGCTGCCAGCACGTTGCTGGCTCTTTGAGTGTTTGTTCGTCCATGCCAACCTGGGCCAGAGTGGCACCGAGGACACAGCTTCAACCCGGCACTGTCCATTGTCCTCTCAACAACGAAACCTATTGTGTCCACTTTAACCAGCCAGGCCCAGGGACTTATTGTCTCTGTTGATCCTGATAGGGATAACAGGGGCCTTCTTGTTGTGTTTCTGTGTATCTTTCTGTGAGTCAGATCTTAGGTGCTGCGTGATGCACACACGGCCATTTGCGCTATTGTTAACTGGACCTCTGTTGCTGCAGCGACAGCACACAAATCACTGGGGCCACATTACACTAATACAAGAGCATACATGAATGTCATGTAGGTCTGCTTACACACACACACACACACACACACACACACAGGCTCGTACAGGAATGCAAGCAAACCCAACCTTTGGCCAGCATGACACAGAGTTCTGTACGTCCCGTGCACACACGCTCACACACATCACACACCCAGTAAGCACACTCTCCAGGTAGCCTCGGGGCTCCGGTGTGCACAAGCCACAGTGCAATAACAACCACAAAGTTTTCCTGATGCGCTTTAACCTTTCACGCATGTTTCTCAATTCTGCTCTGAAACGGAGATGAAAGGTTTGCCGTCAAAAGGGAATCGAGGGTGCGACGCGTGTTCGTCCAACGGTTATTTGTCATATGCAGAGGGGGAAAAAAGCATATCTGCAGTCTGTGCCCAGCTCCTCCAAAAAAGGGCCCCGCCATCTCACCGCCCGACACCGTGGCTCCCACAGGATGGCACACGGACCAGCCTCGCCCCTCTTGCCTCTGTAGAAACGCGACGCGGGTTAGCTGGTCTGTGTGAGCGATGACGAGAGCGGACGGAGGGAATGGCACACGGCTCCAGGCTTTTTGGCTTTTTTGTGTCTGAGCCACTCCAAAGTGGTTGTACATTGTAGACTGCATTTCGCTGATGGTGTGAAGGTGCTCCTGTATTGTGCGACAGTAGCGGCCACAGCACCAGTGCCATGCTGAGCAATCGGAGCCGTGTTTGGCGAATGTCTGCTTCTTCTCAGTCTTGTTGGGCCTGAGAATAGATTGCAACCTGACACTCACAGGCCTATTTGTTTCCTGTTGTTGCAGATCATCACAGTTCACCAGCCACGGGGACAGGAGCTAAGCATCATGGGAAATTCATGCCGTCATGCCGGCACGTTTATACCTATTTACCCCTACGTGTAAAAAAAAAAGCCTCACAGCCAAGGCAAATGATTGTCGCCTGACTGCGTCACTCAACCAGTTAGACTTAATTTGTTTGCAGCAGAGTCCACTGCTCCTTCAAGGATACATATTGTCTCAGTGTTTGATTTAGGAAAGCAATCCCTTTCATATCAACCTTTTCTCCAGATGACATGTTGTAAAAAAAAAAGAAGATCTTGATAAGTATCTCTAAGCTGTATGCCGTCATAACACCCAGCCGCTCCGCCCCGCCCGTATGCGGTGTCATTTGAGCTGCTCTGTGTGACGCTGTTGCCACATCAGATAGGCTGTTGTTCCACAGCAGATTCTGTATTTGCCGTCCAAACAGCGGAAAAGTAATGGTTGTGTGGGGCAGCCGGGGCAGCCAGGTCAGCGGCAGACGAGGGGCGGGGTCAGGGCTTTGTTAAAGAAAAGCAGGAATTCCTCCGGCGGGCGGATGAAGTCAGTGCATTCCTCCAAAGCGGCTCCCCATAGGCAGCCAGCGGAGCAGAGCCGGGCCTTGAATGAGGGGCAAGATAATGGTGGGGCTCGGCGTTTAACACCTCCCATTGAGAACCGGGGAGACGGGCAGAAAGAGAACACCATCTGTCTGACTCCGGGTGAAGAGTTGTCTTTTACCCACCTAGGCTACAAAGTTTCATTAACTGTGCCAAGCTCGCTATAGATAATCCTGCCACCGCCCAAGGCATTTTTTTTTTATGAGCACTGCGGTATTTTATTACCCTGTTTTTAAATCTTATAAAAGTACAGACAGAGAGAGAGAGACGGAGGACGAATCGTACCAATATTAATTTTGGTTAAAGCTGCTGGCCCGATGCACGTGAGGCAAACTGCCGATCTGCTCTTTGGAGTCTAATGAGACCCAGTCCAAACTACACTCAACACACGCTTGTTCTCTCCTGCCATGTTTCTATGTATTTCTCCCACACATAGACACACTTGATTTGCTCCACTTTCCCCTGTCCCTTCCTCTTGGCTGTAAGCTATCATAACAGCTTTGGAGGAGGCCAGCAGAGCGCTTAATTGGGTTACAGATGGGCATTTATGCTCCCAGGTCCACAAGATTCTGCCGAGGCTTTTAACTAACCAGTAGGAATTGTTTGGGGAAACGAATTGACTAACAAGTGATGGCGCTGCATGTGTATGACGTGTGTTTAAGTTACACCTTTGTGTAAGATTACTGACAACTGAAGCCTTTGGAAAGTCCGCATTGTGTCTTTTTGGTCCATCTCTCCACTTTTTCTACAACTGCAAAAGTTTTTTTTTGCTTCAACTGGAAAGTTGAATTTCTGGATTGACCCTCAGCCTTTATCAGCCTTACGCCTAACCTGAATCTCTCCTCTCCCTTTTCAGAGTCTTTGACATGCAGCGTTGAGTCGTGGAGTCGAGCCAAGCTGAAGTGAACTGTATTGACGACCATCTAACCCTTCACCTCCCACCTGGTCCCGGATGGAGCTCAAAGTGTGGGTGGACGGAGTGGTGCGGGTGGTGTGCGGCCTCTCTGAGGACACGTCCTGCCAGGATGTGGTCATCGCTCTGGCCCAGGCCATTGGTGAGCGCCTTCTCCGCTCTGAAACCATCAGGGGCGTCGCGTTGCGACACCAGCCTCCGAGCTGTTGTCACGCGGCGCCGTGTCTTTGTGCTCGACGGATTTATCTTCCCTAAAGTGATTTCATAACAACAATTGGAATTTGCGTTCACCTTTTCTTCTCCTCTGACCCAAATTGAGTTCTCTTGTTGGATTGTCAAGGGGGTCAGTCTGGATTTACGGGCTCACTGTCTCTATTTCCTCTGGCTTTATTCAAGCCTTATGCTGCAGCAGCGCTGAACAGAATAAATCCAGATTTAGAACTCTCCTCCTTCCATGAGTGAGCTGCCTGCCAAGTCATCAGGGAGGGCTCGTCCTAATTTCAAGGTCCTTGTGGAAACTTCAGTTTTATTTCAACACTTTTTACATGTTCTGCAAGTCTTATAAAGAAGCCTTTCTTCCAATCCTCAACGCTATGAGCACCGTCATACAGCGCCTGATGTCATTTTTTCAAAAGCGCTACTTGCTTAACGGCTGAACGGCTTAAATCAACAGCATTAATGACAGTAAAGGAGAAGAACGATCTTGACGGTCTCTTCAGTTGGGTGGTGTTTCAGGCACGCCAGTTTGTGTTCTCTCTCGGCTTGTATGTGTACATCTTTGTCCTCACCCCCTGTTCGTCTCTGTCCCCAGGTCAGACAGGCCGCTACGTTCTGATCCAGCGTCTTAGGGACACAGAAAGGCAGCTGTTGGCCACAGAGAAGCCTCTGGAGTCTCTGGCTAAATTGGGCCAACATGGAGGTGAAGTCCAGTTCTTCCTGCGCCGCACCGGCCCTAGCAGCAGCGACGGACCCTCCTCCAAACAGGACAGGCCGAGCCCCCCATCCCTGCCCAAGCATCCTGAGCCAGAGCTTTCCAAACGCAGCCAGCCTAAGAAAGCACTCACCTTTAACCTGGGGCCCTCCACCTCTCCTAGAACCAAAGCCAAGCAAAGGGCCTCCCCCTCCCCTTCTCCGAGTTCCGTTTCCCCTCATGCGCTGTCCCCATCGCCATCGCCGCCTGTGGGCCCATCCAAAGAGGAGGTCATCAGGAACGTTTTTCAGCAACAGGAGAGACTGAGGGCCATGGAGGCCCAGCTAGAAGCTCTAGAGAGGGAGTCGCACACCTGGGAGCGTCCCTACTCATCTCCATGTCCTTCACCGGTTCCCCACGCTCGCGTGCAGGAAGAGATGAACACTCTGGAGCTGGCGGCGCGGAGGAACCAGGCGGAGCTGGCCCACGAGCAGTTCTGGGAGGAGGAGCTTGAGGCTGAGGTAGAGAGGGAGCGAGTCATGAGGAAGAAGCTGGGGGAGCTCCATGCCAGGCTGGACGACTGCGGACGGCGGCTCCACGACTTCTCCGTTCGCTCTGCGCAGCTCGAGCAAGAGATCCGGAGAGAAAGCCAGGAGGAGGGGAAAGCCAACGGGCCCGAGGAATCTCTGGATGCCATTAAGGCCGAGCTCCAGAGCCGGGAGAATCAACGGACTGAGCTGGAGGAGCAGCTGTCTGAGACTGACAAGGCTCTTGGGAAAGCAGAGTCTTTGATGCAGGTAAGGAGAGAGGCGACGGTTCTGGAGAAAGGGCTATAAATCCACATCAGTGTTGTCATACAGGGGGTTTAGCACAGGCCCACTTCTTGCCATACTGTGAAACTGTATCCCTCTCCTGCCTGTATACTGCTGCAAACAAACCGCAGTGCAGAGACACTCGACTCATTAAACATATGATTAATTGTGGCATTTTTTTTTTACCAATGAATAATTATTCAACATAGTTTAATGACCATGAATGCTGTATATTCATATTCCACCTTGTATTAAAATGTTATATTGCCTGAAAGAACAATTTAAAGTCTGGCCAAACTGGTTCGGCGGGTATCATATTGTATGCATGTTCTGAACACTTGGTTACTAATGGTGTTTACATTACACTGCCAGTATCTACATATCCGTGTACACTGTGTATGGAAAAAGAGATTAAAGAGGATTGATTTATAGAACAAAAGCCCCTTTTATTGGCTACTCAGCCTCGATGTATGGTAGTTTGTGGTGTCATTGTTTGTTTGCTTTTGGTGGTTGTCATAGATGCGGCTGTAGTCAATAAAAGCCTAACCCAGTCCGAAGCTCGAAACTCACGTTCCATGATCATCCAAATGAAACCCAAAAGTCTCTTATCCACTTGATGGATCTCATCATTGTAGTATGGTTTGGAATGTTTTGCCTCTTTAGCACACTGACAACATTTGTAGTCAAGGCTTCCATGTTTTCATTGGCAAAGCCGGGCAGAAAGACCTTTCTTTCTAGCGCTCAATCCACAAGGCTAAAAGTAATCACTAGCAAACGGGCTGCAAAACCGATTAAAAGAATAACGATATGGTCATTTGCTTTTCTGTCAGTCATCCTGCTGGGGATGTGTCTGACTCAACAGATTTATTGCCGGACTGATGGAACAGAGAGGCACTGTGTCACGATCAATTTGCCAATTATACAGACGGCATGCTGCTGCAGAACAGAGGTATTATCCGGGTACAATTTGTAACCGACTATGTCGTAACAGGTCTGCAAGAGTTTAAAGTCAGAAAGTAATCACAAGGCCTTTTTCAAGGCATTTATAACTTTTTTTGGATTTATCAAAAATAAGATGCACGCTAATCCTGGTGATATGATGCAGTATAATACGGCTCGGTTCATTGTAATTGAAAGGTGTGCATGTGCAGCTGTGTCATCAATCAGCCGAATGTTTAAGTGCTGGTGAGACCTGCAGGTGTGAGATTTCTCAGCAGGCTGCGTCAGTCCAACAGTTATTATAGACACACACACACATAGACGCAAACGCTGGAGTTTGTGACTCTAGCATACTGCTTTGTGTACTGTGTAGAGAGATATTGATTGAGCGCAAATGGCAAGTTGACTTTGACTGGCCTGTTTGTAGGCATCACAGTTGAAACTGTGTGCGTAAAGGTGAATGCCACACTCTATGTGGAGCATCTTTGATCTCCCTGTTTTCATTTTTGGGAGGTGATTCATATCTTGACCAATTGACATGCAATCCATCAAAGAAAACTAAGAGATGCAGCAGGCAAATGAGCCTTTTTATGTATCCATCGACCGGCATATACCTCAGGCTTTTGGCATCTTGTGGAATTAGAAGTATGCGTATGGTGACTGTGGGACTTGTATGATTCATTGTTGCTGAAGGGTTGCATGGTGGGTGATGTGTCGATTTGAAACGAAACGTGTAGACTCTGCTGCCCCCTTATGGCGACAAGTTGCTTGTGCTTGGTAGACAGAAAGGTCTAAAGGCAAGAAATACACATCCTGCCCTGTAAATACTTAAAATACTTCTGGTTCACATTCAAACCATAAAGAAGCGAATGAGATCTACCAAAAGCAGGCGTATTTAGGTCATCGCATTTTCATACGCTGCACCCATTCACAAGCAAACAAAGCGCCGGTGCTCAGTGAGTCAGCGCTGACTGACGGGAGCTCTCAATGGGCCTTTGTTTCCCTTGCTCATTCATGTTTCTTTTCCACCTCAGGACAAGCAGGACGAGCTGGAGGAGTTGAATAAGGAGCTGAGGCAGTGTAACCTGCAGCAGTTTATACAACAGACAGGTGTCCTGCCAGCACACACCCACTCGCGCACAGAGCTTCAGGAGCAGCTGGAGCAGTTAGAACTGGCCCATCTTCTGCAGGATGGGTACAGGAATGGAGGTATGCATACAGAACTTTGAGTAGTTTGCTGTTGTATTCCTATCACTGGCCCTCTAACCCGTTTTCTGTTTGTCCATCAGGCCTCGGTGCAACGGAAACGCCGCCTCGCCCCACTGCCAAACAGTTCCTGGGCCATCCGCGCAACCTGCAAAACCCTCTAGTGTCCAGTCTCAACCCCGAGGGTGTGTATGTGTGAGACCGTGCTGCTTCCCCAAGTCCATGCCGCTCTGCTCCTCTCCTGCCCTGCCCGTCCCCTGGTCCCAGAGCCCTCATTCTTTCCCTGACCCTTGACGTGAATGGGTTTTAAGGCCACAGCTGCCGTTTGTCTGGCGTCGGGTGGTGGAATCATCTGTGTGGTGGATCCCTGCTTCCTGCTCAGCCTCTTCCTGGTGTTCTACCTGTCAAGACTTCTCTTCAGCACCTAACGCATAGGCTTCGGCTGATTCCTGTCTTATTTTCTTTATTTAACTGTTTATTTAACGCCTCACCCCTCCTTCCGTTTTCTCAAGCGTTCCTGCTTTTATTCCGTGGGTGTCCATGCCATTCCATGTTGTCTCTTCCCTCTCTGCTGTTGTCTCTCACTGTTTGCATCTGGACTAACAGTAGCTGCTTTGGTTATACTATAATACATACGGAAACTCGCTCCTAACACCACCCCTCTCCGTAATACAGAGCGGCCTTTCCCGATCCCCAAGTCAACAATGGTCCACCGACGGGCACTTTTCACCGTGTCTCTGTGCAGCACATTGATCGCACCGGGAATGACTGTAGAAGACATTCCGTTTGTAGTGCTCTTTTTTACACTGTGACATGGAAAGATGGGAGGACAATGCCCTTTCAGTTTGTCTTTTATGTATGGATAGTGTTCATATGGGCGACGGGGTGTATCTATCCAATGCCTCGTACTGTGGTGACACTTGACTTCCAAAGAGCAAGAGACTTTCATGGATGTACTGCACTGTCCGATTCTCTTCCTGTGTGAAACCTTGGCCCTGGTTTGCCTGCAGAGAAGTGTGTCTTTCTGTTCTCTATCTCCGCTCTGCTTGATGACAATTTCCTTTCAGGAGGTCAGTTTTCTTTTCAAGCTCTAAGCTAAAAGAGGGGAAACATTTCAAAAGAAGGGCAACAAGGCCAAGGTTTTTTAAGAGTCTTTTCTGTTTCTCCGTTGGGGTGTATGCGCCTGGTTTCTCTGCTGTGATCACACACTTAACATTTGACCTGTCATAACATAGCAGATTTAGGATGACCTTTGTTACCTGAATCCTTTAAAACAAACATCAAGCACTATGTGAAGCTAATGTCTGCATCACTGCTATTCCCAAATCACCATTTAAACCAATTGTGTTGTAGCACTCGGCATCCTATTATGTGTCTCTGGTATGCTGGCAGGTCAAAGTGACGTGTGTTGAAGTGTGCAGATCCCTTTCCATCTGCAGTTTGCCGATTTCTTTGTGGGATTGTGCCACATCTCAGTTCCAGAAACGCGACTCTGACTGCAAGACTGTCATAATTATCGAGCCCCGGCGGGTAAAGAAATGAACCCGGTAGCTGGTGGTGTGGCAGTGAGTGGGTCTCACAGCCGTGTGAATATCTGGATTGGCCTGTTGTGTCTTCGCTGAAACATGTCTTCCAAACAAAGGGATAGCATCATCCCCGCTTATTTTTGTGTGTCTTGCAGTCGTGACATCCCGAGAGTCATCATGGAGATAAAACACGGACCGCAGGGCCAAAGGAAAGGTGTTCACTGTTCTGTCACCGTAACCTCTGCTTAACCCCTTTCTGTGTAACTCATTATTTAATCGACTATGATATACATACTGTATATACATAAGACAATTATATTTACAGAGTTTTGCTACTGTAAACACTGCAAAGAATCTGTATGAAATGTAAAATAATTTAGAGTCCTTTTACCTAAAGCAATTACTATCACTGTGTATTTAAATATAATAAAAATGTGCATTGTGTTTTAGCTAATATTTTGTTGTGTGGTTGTTTTTCTTAGCGCCCTGTCGGAGGAGTCACATTTTACTATAATCATTGTTACAGCTACAGTTGCTATGAGTGAAGGTACAGTGCGTCTAGAATACCCTGCAGTAAATAATTAACACCCCAGTGGGCACTTTCTAAAAATGACAGAACCATGAAGAGCCTATGTGACGTGAATTATAAATATGTTTTAGGTACTGAAATATGCATGCTCTCGTCATAGCTTGTGCTACATGGATGCTTTCACGCACAATCGTTCCTGGGCCTTTTATATCTGGTATTTCCAGGTGGCTACTCGACATCGTTGAATGCAGATAGAAATGTGGCTAACATCCTGGTAACGCACACCCGCAGATTATAGGGGTGATGTCACACTGTACAGCTACAAGACATGTGGCCCTAAGGGCCCCAGGGAACAAACATAATTCATGTGAGTCGACTAAAGATATTTTTGTTGATGGTCTGTTGACTAAGAAATTGTTTTTTTTAGCACCAAAAGATGTCGGGAAAAAGTTATTGACTTTGAAGCAAAAAACTGGCAACGAAATAAGTAATTGTTTGGTTATTTTTGATCATTTATTATTAGTTGACTAATCAAATCCTCAAATCATAAATGTACAAATTCCGGCTTCTACGCAAGACTTTCTTCCTCCACCCCTTTCCTGTTTGTTTACCCTGGGGAGTAAATTTGCTGGCTGTTGCACACTGAGTGACGTGAGCTTCCTTGCGCTCCAGAAAACCCCGGACGGACACCTTGCAAATTTCTATAAATACACTCATCTGGTCTCACTTGGCAGGTAAAATTACATGCTGCTAGTTAAACGTATACACACACATTGAAAAAAGAAAATCAAATTGTGTATGTGTCTTTTCCACCTTGTGCCATAGTTGTTCCTCGTTGGCTGGTACGTAACATTTTCGGTTTAGATCTTATGATTAATTATGACAATTGGATTTTACTGAGAAGATATAGAGCTGTCTGGCTTGGTAGAGGTTAGGTAAGCTGTTTAGATCCCCACTGTCTGCACAAGGCCACATGGTGCAACGCTGACGCCTACCTGTGGACACAAGGGACGCTTCACATACTCCTGATGTCAAAATAAGGAGTCTTTCTTTTTGTATTTCCCAACCTCGGCCTTAAAAAGAAAGATCCCTTTTAAATAAATAAAAAACAACCGTGAACCGTTGTACATGTGTTTCTTTCCTATTATGTTCTACTCTCGCACTTCAAATTGAAACCCAGAAGATTCCAATCTCGAAAACAGGACATTAACAGATTATCCTGCTTTGGGACACCAGACTTATTATTGTTCAAAGAATGGTACCAAATCCACAAGGTGTTGGATTGAATGCAAAAGGGGAGGCAAAGTTGAACATTTGACCACCTTTGTATGAAAACTGATGGATGGGTTTCTGGGAAAGGACCTTCTTGGGGTTAGACGAGAGTGAGCATCTGCACGTCGTCCACGTTCTGAAGATGGATGAGGGTCACAAGTTCATCAGTCTGACACACTGCTGAGTCAAACCGAGTCATTGTGCACAGATGGAAACATCCTTACTGATAACAAGAAATGCATCAGATAGTAAAAAAGGACAAGTGATGGCACAATTGATTTGAATAGAAACTTTACTTTCACTTAGGATACAAATAACAAAATGAATAAGAACATGGCGTTTGACGACCATTTAGTTGGATTTTATTGCTTGAAACACATTTGTAAATAAACTGGAAAACTGCTTCTTCTACTGTAAAGGCATTTCCACCTTACTGTGTTTCCTCAATCCATTTTGCTCTACAACAAAGTTCTGTCTTTTATTGTACAATGCTAATTTGTGCTTGAAGAAACCGCTGACCTCAAAAGGGAAACACATAGTGGGATGAACACGTAGGTAAGCAACAAATCCTCAAAAGAAACTGAAATCAAAACAGAGTGTGAACATATAGCAGGAAGTAGGCTGCACAATACACATGGAGACCACTGGGTGAGCAGTCATCTTAAGTAGGCCTGTCCCAGCAATGTGCACGGGACACGATCAAGAAGTGGGGTGGGGGAGGGGAACTTCTTATAGATGTAGGTGTCTGGTCCGGCTGTGGCTGGTATTGGACGAGCCAAAAAGTGAGAAGCGCTCCCAAAACCAGGTTAGCCGCTGTCACACGCACAGTGGATTTGGACACTGGCACAATGTGCGTTAGTCAGTGGCTTACCTGCTTTTAGACGTCTCTGATTCATAAATCATGAGCACACATTATCTGTAGAGAAACCGACAACAGTGAAATGAAACAGTAATACATCAGACATACGCAGGCCAACATGAAGTAAGGAGAATATTGGTAAACCTTTTATATCCCTTTTGCTTAGAATATCACGTTATCTAAATTAGTGGAACGCCGAATTACTGAGCAGGCACAAATTGTCCTGTCACAAACTGCAGCCTTTGACATCTGATACTAAGGCTGGTTAACTTTATGTAACGTTAGTGGCTACCGAAATAAAAAAATTCGTTACATGTAAATGGTAATAAAAAAGTTCCAAAATATATGTAATTAAAAGTGTGTAAGAGAAATTATATCTAAGCTAATGGATGGGTCCCACTCATGCATGCCATATAGAATAAAGAGTAGTGGCAGATAAAGGAAGCTACTCACCAGAACCCAAGTTTTCTTTTGCATTAATCGTAAAATAAAGGCATATATCATTTCCGCCGACAGGACCCGACCAACTATCAATTTAAAAACCCCATATATTTTTCCTCTAAAAGGAATCACTGTGCATGGTTGAAGTTAGGTGCACGTTGATGAATTGATATTGCGTACACCGACACAGAAGTTCAGTTCCCTTGCATTACTCCTACCATGCCCACTCCCCTGCCTCTGCAACCTGGCCTGGTTATGCAAATCGCACAAAAACTCCCTTTACAATACAGCCAATGGTCTGTCGCGTTTAGGTTGAACGCCGCGTCAATTTGAGATAATCGACGAATGGAAATCGCGAGGAGGCGGCGCTGACGAGGCCAGCACGTGCGGTTGACTTCGTGAGTTATAGTTGGGGTGCGGCGCGTTCAGTTCTGCACGTCGTACATTAGGAATAAACCATTATCGCAGAACCGCTCCCCGTCCTCGCCGACCAGGTATCGCAAACTGAGACGTGTAACAGTTTTCTCCACCCTCGAATAGACGCCGTGTGATGCCCCGGCTGCTCCTGCAGGGGGATACACTGACTTTAGGTGGTTTGACAGATGTCGCCCCTACCCCTACGGTGTGAAGTGGTTGAACTCGGCTTACTTGTGTACAGTGTTGCCATGAGCGGAGTGTGGATGTGCACGTACCAAGGAAGCAGCATGACGGTCTGATCTGATGATGACGACCAAAGTGGAGGAGGAGGATGTCGAGGAACTCAATTATTAAATAAGAGTTAAGAATCCACAAGATCACAGTGTACAGCAAAAAAACAGATTTGAGGCTAGACGTCAGAATTATATTTGTTTAATCTTTCCAATCTTGGAAACAAATGAACACAGTTATGTTTGGATTCTTCAGTACAACTCCCATTACTTGCCTTAAATTATTGCAATATCACACCATAGACATAAGTAGGGTTTTATACAACAACTCATGTCATGATTAATAAAAAAGTAAAATCAAACAGCATCGCATTTTTAGCTTTATCTAGACGGTTTTAAACTCAAAATGTGCTGTTTGTACACAACCAGAATACACGTAACCCCATGACACATGGTAGCAAATCAGGATGAGATCACGTTATGTAACCGCAGGTTCGGTCAAATCGGGGTTACCGCTGGGGGGCGACAGCGTCACTTATTTGCTGTTGGCCGCGGCCTGTCTCGTTTATCTATCGATCTATAATCTATGTTTATTAATGAAGTCACATTGTGCGTGTTGATTAGTTTGAAGTAAGCGTTAGGAGCTATGTCTAAAATATTACCATGTCCAAATGTTTGATTATTAACACGTAAAAAAGGTAGCACAGAGATTTAAAAATCTGTGTGCTACATCAGCACCACAAAACATCTGCTATTTGCTATCTCTTCTTGATCCATGTATTAAAATAATATAATGTGATTGATTGATGAATATTCTGTATTTTATATCTTCACCTGCTGCGTCCACGAGGCAGCTCGCAATACAACGAGTACTGTCTCTTTAAGAGTCACATTTGCGCTGTGCTGCCTTTTCCGTCTTCAGCCAGCCGGTGGTGTCAGTCATCAACCGTGGAGACTTCAAATAATACCGCAAATTACTAAGTAGGTTTTGAATTATTAATTAAAACGCTCGAATGGGAAACCGCAGTTATGAAGGTTGAATGAGGTTCTCGCGTGACGCCACGCTAACGTTGCCCCACGAACCGAGGGCCTTTGGCCGCAGTCCTGAAGGAGCTTGTAGTGGACGTTTGCTAAATTTAGCTATTGTGAGCCCAGCTAACACGCTACACTAAAGCTAACGTTGATTGCTAGCATACGTTGTTCTTTAAGAACTGCGTTAAATGTCCCGTGTTATTGTCAGTGCAAACGTCTTTAGTATATCTATTTAAAACGACACCACATGCACGTTTCAGCCGGCGTCTGGAGGAACTCGTCTGCTGCAGCGCTTTCCTCTTTGTTTACAAATGTAGCCGTAGCACAACATGCTCGCTAACATGCTGTTTTAATATGTGACCATTTATTTCTTGTCTGCAAGCACAACTCCGTTACAAAATGTAATGCTGCTGCCTTGCAGTTTCTGAGCTAGCCGCGACTTTCCCAAGTGTCATACGTAGATAGTAAGAGCAGGCTGCAGTCTAAACTCCTAGCAGAGACTAACTTAGTTGGAGCACTTGCCCGATGATCCTTTCCCCCCAGTGCTCGAGGTAAAAATATCACCATGTCATTGTGGAGGAATAAATGTCCTTCAGCTCCTGCCCACTACCAGGCAGTGAGTGGACGGGCTACATGCAACCACCACCACACTCGATCTCTATGAGATTCTATTGGACCCAATTTGGTGGCGCTTGTTTCAATATTTGTTCTCTATACAAATCCATTGATTTTCTGTTAAGTAACGCTATCTGTAATTCTGGTCCGTCTTTGAAGGATTCCTTTTAAGTAAAGCTGTGAGAAATTGTTGTGGGCAGTTTTTCTCATGGTCAGCCATGGATGAAGACGACAGCCAAGATGAGCTGATCAACCGCAGTGCCTCCCACAGCAAAGGAAAGAGGACTGCGCTGTGGGCCATCTCAGGTAGGTTGTGCAACATGTTTGGTTGTGCTGATGGAAAATAAAAAACGAGTGCCGAATGTCATCTGCTCCCATAAGAGTTCATCACCACACGTTACTAATACCGCGTGCATTTGTGTTCCTCTCAGATGACTCAGACAGCGGAGAAGAGGAGTCGGAGGAGGAAGAATCTGACAGTGGTGAGGAAGAAGAAAGGGGTCATCCAGATGGAGAGGAAGAGGAGGAGGAGGACGACGACGACGACGATGAAGATGATGAAGATGAGGAGGATGACGAAGAGGAGGATGGTAAGAGTGACAGACTTTTACAAAAAAGCCAAATGTTCTTGTTAGTCTTTGCTCAACTGGTTTCACTGATGAATTTTTATATAATTAAAACATGCACTTTGTTTTTCTATGCTCATATTTTTGATCCCTTTTAAACCCTAACAAAATTGTTGTGACGTATGGAGCCTTGGTTTTCCCGTCATCCTGTACGCTAAACACTTATGATGTGAAATATTTAATTACTTTCCCTCTTCTTCGTCTTATGTTTCTTTGTGCTGAGGTAACTTTTGTTCATATAGTATGTGTAGTACACTCACAAAAGATTTCAACATTTTTATCAGATGGCGTTGAGGAGGGAGATGCTAAGGCTGAGGATGGCGCTTTTGGGGGAATCCCTGTTGATCTTACAGAGATGAGCTCCGACGAGGATGCAGAAAAGTGTCCCATCTGCCTTAACTCATTCAGCAGCCAGCCTGTTGCAACACCAGAGAGCTGCGAGCACTACTTCTGCCTCGACTGCATCCTTGCATGGGCCAAGGTGGGTCCCACGTAAGGTCGAACAAGCCCAGAGAGAGAAAGCCCTTCGTTTGATAGATTAGCAGTAAATCCTCTGCACTCCAGAAGCATCCGTGGTGAAGGAAGCACAAATGATTGATTTCAATTGCTTTTGTTCCCCGCTTTTCAGAATGCAAACTCTTGTCCCGTAGACCGCATTGCCTTCAACAGCATATACCTAAGGAAATGTTACGGAGGCAAGGTGAAGAAAATGGTGAGTGCGTTCAGTCTTGGTAGCTTAAGTTCTAGAACTCTTGTTAAACCTGTTGAAGCGATAAACATAACTTTGTGTGGGCGGATTGTTAATGTGGGTTTGTGATGTTTTCTTCCTTTTAGATCACGGTACAAAAGCCCGTAAAGGAAGGCCTAGAGGAAATAATAGATGTGGACCTGGAGCAGACCAGCTGTGAAATCTGTAGGGGAAGTGACCGGGAGGACCGCCTCTTGCTCTGCGATGGCTGTGACGCTGGGTGAGAGATGTTATGAACCTAAATAACCCTTTCTTTGGGTTTTGAGAGTCAGCTTTTTCTTGGACTTTATTAAAGTGTGCTTTGTTATGCCTTTTTGTTCCACAGATATCACATGGAATGTCTCACGCCGCCCCTTGACTCTGTTCCTGTGGAGGAATGGTTCTGCCCTGGATGTGAAGCCAGCAATCGTAGATCACGTACGACCTTAAATTATTAAGAGAAAAAAAAATGTTAAACAATATTTTACACTTGTTGGTCCTTTACAAACGGGAAACAAATGACCATATACAATATATGATGCATTTCAATTAATTCACTTTTAAAATGCTGCTATGGTACCTTTTTTCTGCTTTTGTTTTGGATTCTTTTCTTTGTGGATTCACAAACTGAATATTTAGCATCTGCTAATTCCTTACATTAGAGTGGCCATGGTTTGGAAATTGTTTGCACTAATTGGTGCTAAAAAAATGTTACTCAACATTTAAACAGGACATTTATTAAATGCTTGCAAGCAGGAGCAGTTGGTGCATCCAGGCTACACAAAGCTTTCCTTCTAAAGCTTTGAATTCTATAGTCTAAGATGATGCACACCGGTGCTCCCCTCTTCAGATGGAAGGAGATGGAATAGAACACTTTGTTGACACTAAACCTGACAACATGAGTTCCTTTTAGCCACTATCCATTTCCTGCCTGATAAATCATCCTGAACATGTTTACCCCCCCAAACACTACTTATCAGTTGAAAAGGTCGCAAACCATGTCAACAAAGACCGAAGAATAATTTTTCCCAACAAGTCAAGACATTTTAAATATTTTTGCCTCAGGGGCTTCAGCTGATGATGTGAGCGATGCAGAGAGCCTGCCTTCTACCGCCCGCCCTGCCACTAGTCGCCCCCAGTCCGCTGCTGCAGGTCCCACCAGAGCTATTGCCCGAACTCAGCAGAGCGAGAGGGTTCGAGCAAACGTCAATCGCCATCGCATCACACAGGCACGCTCGTCGCAGGTTTGGCATGAAGCGTGACGCTTCGGTGTTGGCTTACTTTCTAACTAACCTCCACAGCATATTCAGGCTGACTATTTACTGATGACTCATTGAGTTGTGCGTTTGTGTACTTTAGTGTTGCTCACACTATAAATGGTTACATGTTTTGCTTTAGATCGAGATGCTTGTGTTTTATGGAGAAGTGCATGTGTTTGGGAGTTGCGTTCAAGCAGCAATGGTTTGTTAAAGCATACTAGCTGAGTGAGACTTTTATCTTCCTAGCTGGCTCCCACATATCTGATTGAGTCCAATTGGCTGGATGATACTATTAATGCCGTTGTGTCTGGGCTCAACACGGCCGTGTATATACGCGAACTTAACACCTCGGGTCCCACCCAGCAGCAGGCGCAAGACCGGTAAGTCATCGCACACGTACACCTTCACAACTGTTTTGTGATATTTAACATAATCGCATGGACGCGCATGAACCAATATAATGGACAATCAAGAGGTGGCTGCGGGGCCGAAATCGAGACGTTTGTAATGCGGGATATCTTGTACGACTTTATAGGGAAGCGCAGAAAGGTGAGAAGGAAGAAGACATCCTCTGCTACGGGTAAATCCGGTACAGGAGTCCTGAGGCGGAGACGGAAAGTGAGAAGAACAAAATCCCGAAAAAATCTGGTAAGTGATTTTAAATGTTTCACTCAATAAATCTAACATGTAAATGTGAGCCATGAAGGTTGAATTAGAATTATTTGTAATAATGGATCCCTGTAAATAATTAATAACACTCAGTCCTTTTATCTGAACACTACCCGTATTTTCCCACTAGATGTTGAAAAAGGCTGCCACTCCTCGAGGCCGTATTGCCAGTAATCTCAGAATTGTAAAGGACAAGCAGAACTCTTCGCTTCCTACAGTCTATCGGCCGTCGGAGCAAACGCTGAGCAGCATGCGTGCCGACATAGGTGCAGCATCCCTCTCTATCTACGGAGATCCATTTGACCTGGATCCATTCGTGGATCGGTAAGAAGACTTGTGCCTTTTTAAAGGGCCCAAATACCAAATTCAAACATCTCTTGTTTTTAACACTGCATATTGAGCATGTACTGAATAGAGATGGCTGCTAGTGGCACTCGCACATTCAAATCCTTTGCGCATAACGTTTCACCAAGCTTTTTTTTTTATCAATGGTGTAAAATGCTTGCACGCTTCTGATTTCTTTTGAGATCACTATCGCCTTTATAACTATAGCACATGTGTAGAATTTGTATTTCACTGTTTGTAGATGAGCATACATATTTAATCTGAAACTAAATGGCGTCTTACAGTATCGATTTGAACAGCGAAGGGGAAGCACAGCAGGCGCGTGTTACAACGCTCCTGGAGGCCAAGAGACGAGGGATATCTCGCTCCGCTCTTCGCTCCCACCAGCCGGTAGCTCGCCCAGTCACTGCAGGTGTTTCCAGGTAACGTCAACTTTAACAGGAAGTGTAAGGGTTTGTTATCCAGTACAGGTCTTACTTATAGCCAGCGGGTTAACATGTTGATGCTTAATCAATGTGAAGAAATGTGACCAATTTACTGCAGCATGTTCTAGTAATTCAGGGTTTTTAAATGTCCTCATATATATATATAATGATCCAAAAGACCTCCAATGTGGATTTAGGACTGTTAATAGTAGTCTAAACGTGCTGAATGTAAAGATGCTCACACATATTTTTCTTTTGTCTTTTAAATAAAACCGAATACATAAATATAATTTAGATTAGGTTAAGAACCAAATACAGTGAGCATTAAAAACAGATAATAAACAGCAAGACTATTACAAATCAAAATGATTTGAAAGTGCAAGGTGTCTTGGCGCTTAGTGGTCAACATGGCCTCTAGCTAAAAGGATGCTAAGGAAGTAGGATTGATCCAATAAAAGGTTTGCTCTGCTTTACCAGGAGAGGTATGAATGTCCACCCATCAGGGGGCGATGTGCAGGTGGCTCCTGTACCCGACCTGCTGGGCAGCATCCTATCGGGACAGAGTGTCCTCCTGATGGACAGCTCTGATGTCGTTATTAATCGGGATGGTACCCTTAAAGCTATAAAGCCAAGTGAGTGAGTGAGTGAGTGAGTGTGTGTGGCACATTTTAAACACAAAATCGAATTGGTAATACTGAATTACATTATTATTACATGTAATTACATTATTATTATTATAGCTGTTGGATCGAAGACACTTGGTGGTTTGTGGGACTAATACAGGACAAGAGATCAAACTTAAAATTTCAAATTATTGAACTAATGATACTAAACCGAGCCCTCCTGCAAAGCTCGCCTGAGTCCAGTTAGTACCTTTTGTTATTCATTTGATCAAATTATTGCCGTCTCCTGTTGCTGTCTTGTTAATTTTTTTGTGTTGTGGCCATTATATGTGAATGCAATAAATGGTGAATAATGTGGCGAAAGCAAATTAAATATATCTTTTTTAATTCATCGTGAGCACTTGGTTGTGCAGGTCAAGTTAGGGAACATTTATTTTTATTCCTCACTCGCTCTCAGCTGACTGACTGCCCGAGTTTCCATTTTGTTTTTGTCCCCAACACTGTCACGTGTTACTCTAAATCATTCTGTGAGCAATTTAAAATTGGTACAATCTGATGAGGAATGCAGAAAACCCTGATATCACCCCCCTCTCTAAGTGAGTTGATCCTTTGTAAATTATTTGTGTTACAGCGATGCCAGGCGTGTTAAATCCAAGTTGCAGTAGCTCGGGAGATGCCAGCACCCAGGTCAGCCCGGGAATGTCCCCGAACCAAGGAGACGGTTCTCAGTCTCTCAGCTCCAACGGAGACCTCGCGGCTTCCTCCCACAGGTCTATGAACAGACCTACTCCCCAGAGCTCCTCTCGCTTGCCCCCCCAAATGCCCTGCTCAGCCAACCACATCCATCCAGCCTCTCATGCTCATTTGCCACCCAGAGGTCATCCGAGGCCGCAGCCACCTCGTCCATCAGGACCCACACACCCTCCTGGTCACTGGAGAAACGATGGAGTTGAGGAGCCCGGCCACTCTTCATCCATCAATCCCACGCTGAACTCCGCCTCCAAGAGTAAGGGAGGGGCCTCGTCACAGTCCCAGCCTAAAAAAGCAGCTACAAAGCCTATGTGGGTAGATGTGTCAGTGCTTCCCAGGATACCAAAAAAGAAAAGGGAGAGCAATGGTATCACGCATGATGGCACAAGCCAAGGTGGCAGCAATAAAAACACCAGCAGCAGCAGCAGCAGCAGCAGCAGCGGTAGGGGCAATGGTAGTAATTCTGCCAGCAGTAGTAATGGTTACCGTGTGCCAGAGACGGGCATGACCAGCTTTGCTGGGGACAAGGGGAGGCAGCAAAGTGTGGACCAGCAAAAGGGTCGGGCCGATGGTCCGACTCCGAGGCAGAGGCCCAATGGAGCCGGCTCCTCCTCAACCTTCTCCAACTCATTCTCCTCTTCTTCGTCACCTGGCGGCTCTTCTGCTAGCCATCCGCGTTACTCCCTGCCTTCCTCGTCTTCGTCGGCAGTAAGCTTCCGCATTAACTCCAGTGGGAACTCCTGGCAGTCGAGGCAGCTAAGCGGCTCGTCATCCTGTGCTGCTGGAGGCAGTGCGCAGACGCCTCAGAGTACGAAGGAAGATGAAGCAAAAAAGCGGCAGATGCACAGGGACAAAAAGATGCTCCTGGCATCACGTATGCTGGGCAGTAAGGAGCCAGAGAGTACGAACATCTACGACCCCTTTAATCCTACGCTGTCAGACTCGGGCAGCTCCGGTGACGAAGCTGAGAGCACAGGCCTGGAGGTTCTTCTGGGGAAGCCTCCTAGTTTAGTCCATAAAAAGGTACCTGTAAAAAACGACCAGGACCTTGTTGGTGTGAAAACTGAAAGGCAGCTATTCGACGTGTCACAGAAGGAACCAAGAAGAACAGGTGCTCAGGAGACCACACCGCAGAAGGTCAGATGCTCAGAGGTAAATGTCAAGGTAGAGAAAGAATGTCGATTAATAGACATCAAGACTGAGAAACGAACGTCGTTACGCGCCACTTCCAAAGTAAAGACGGAGCCCGGGTTAGTGGATACAGGAGAAGATGAAAGGTTTGGCTGCAGAAGAAGTTTAAAGTCAGAGAAACCGGATGACATCGCAGCTGCTTATAAAAGTCTGCATCCTCTTAAGACTGAGCGAGAGACCGTCGAGGAGGAGAGTGGACAAAGTGTTGAGAGTTCCAACAGTGCTCCCCCAGACTGTGAGAGCAGTTCATCAGCCTCTAGCTCCGCCCCCACCAAGAAGAAGCAAAAGCTTGAAACTAAATCCGATTCCAAACCCCCTCCGGCGTCAAAAGATTCAGGCCACGAGAAGAACGCCTTCAAGCCTTCAAAAGAGATGCGTTGTAGCGGTTCAGACACGGACAGAAACGGAAGAGCAGACCATCTGGCCTCAGGACAGGAAGACGGACCAAGAGGGAAGGAGAAGGACGGAGGAAGGAGTTCAAAGCGGTCGGGCTCCAGAGAGAGGACGAAAAGGGCGCACTCGACCTCAGAAAGCTCCCAGTGCAATTCCCCAGATAAGAGATGGCGCTCCCGGTCCAGATCCAAAGACGGGAGGCGTTCTAGGTAAGTACGTAATACTACTTCAAATATTCCTGGTATCAACTGTTTAGTAACTGTTGCGGAGACCTTTTTTAATGAGGAGTAAGCGGTTTTCTTCAGTCAAGGGCTTTTGTTCTTTATTGATTTCAGGTCTGGTTCCACCTCCAGCAACAAAGAGCGTTCAAGGAAGAACAAACAGAAACCAAAGAGCAAGGAGCGCTCTGATGACCGAGAGAGAGACTGTGAAAGAAGACCGGTGTCAACGGACAAGAGACATGGCCGGTCGCGCTCCAGGTCCAGATCAAAGGACAAAAAAAATGTACGGTCCTGCTCAAAATCCCGATCCCGATCCAGGGAAAGGAGGAAAGATCACACGCAACTCCAACCATCGTCCCTGTCCTCCAGAGACAAGGTGGAGTCACAGTCAAAAGACAAAAAGGGACACGGGTTTAGATCCAGCTCAAGAGAGAAAAAGAAAGAAGGGTCATCATCAAAGAGTTTTCAGAAAACCTCTGGTTCCTGTGTTCCATCCTTTAAAGACACAAAACTCTTACAGGGCAAACAAAAAGACAAGGATATCAGTCAAAGCTCCCACAAAGACCACAGAGCTGCCGCAGTGACTAAACTGAAAATTGCCACAACTGAAATTAGAAGGAAAGAAAAAGACAGCCTGACCACAACCGCCGAAATGGTGAAGGAGATAAAGATTGAAAAAGAAATCAAGAAAGAAAAACAACAACCATCTCTTGACATGTTTGAAGATTGTTTTTCTCCAACGCAACCAATCAAGAAAGAAGAACCCGACGATCATCCTTCGATAGCGGCCAAAGGTGTGGACAAGGAGGGAAACAACGAAGACCCCATCAAGACGGAGCTGTTTGAAATCAAGACAGAGAGGTTTGAAATCAAGACGGAGACCTGTGAAGTCCCCTTCGTTAAATCTGAGCCGAGTTCCCCAGGATTGTGCCCCTTCACCCCGGCCCCCTCATTCTCCGCACTGACCCCAGCGGACGGCCTCCGGGAAGCGGTCGCTCCGGCTGACACAGAGTTCACGCCCCCCACGGGACAACCGGGCGCCTTGGTGCTGGCGCTCTCTGTCAAGCAGGAAGTCCTGCAACCCTCCGACTCAGACGATGACTTCAACGTGGACGTCCTGCTGGACAACCTGGACCGCGTGAAGTCTGAGGGCACAGGGGAAAGCGCCGCATGCGTCAAACCGGAACGGGAGGCAGAAGAGGAGAAGAGAGAACCGGTGTCTGCTGTAGTGGGGGCAAAAGCTAAGGCTCAGGTGAAGAGGGTTACCTGGAACATACAGGAGCCTGAGGGTCCTCAGCCACAGAAATCTGCGAGCAGTAAGTGTTACGCTTCATTTCTCCATTTTTGTTTTTCTGAACTTGTGGACCACTTCATCTTGATTTTGTCTTGCGTAGAGCTGTCTCTGTATAAATTGAAGCTGAAGCAGGAAGGAGCTCGCAGACCATCTTCAGCGGTCCACAGCTCCAGTCAGGTACGTTACCACGGAGACGGCCTAACGTTTCTGGAGACTAGGATTTTTAGTCGAGCATTGGAAGTAGTTTAATGACCAGAAGGTGGCAGTGTTTATCCAGAGGAGGCAGATGTTCGCTCCAAGCAGAGTCATGAGCGAAAGTGATACTGAAGTAGTTTCTGACTAAACGAAACTGAAAGCCATTCTTTGAAAATTACAATGGAAAACTGTTGTCTACACATTTATTCACACATTCCCTACTAAGTGCTGTGCACAGTCATTCCTACAAAGGTTTTGGACTACAAGACGTGTATTTTAGAATGCAGTACATCCAGACAGTACAGCCTTATTCCAAAATGGATTAAAAATGTTTTT
Organism: Apeltes quadracus; assembly: GCA_021346845.1. Lineage (NCBI taxonomy): Eukaryota > Metazoa > Chordata > Actinopteri > Perciformes > Gasterosteidae > Apeltes > Apeltes quadracus. The sequence goes on from CM037935.1 coordinate 8,241,692, forward strand.
TTCCTCAAAATTCTACAGACTACATTCCATAATGAAAGTGAAAAAGCTTAATAAAAAGGTTTTTCAAATTTATTAAAAATATACAATAAAAACATAACATGCACATACGTTTTCACAGCCTTTGCTCGATACTTCTTTGAAGCACCTCTGGCAGCAGTTACAGCCTCAGTTACAGCCTCCTTAAATATGATGCCATCACAAGCTTGGCATACCTACTTCTGGGAAGTTTCTCCCACTCTTCTCTCCAGAACCCCTTGTGTTCCATCAGGTTGGATGGGGAGCGTCGGTGCTCAGCCATTTACTGTGAGGGCTCTGTCTCGGCCACTCGGGGTCATTCAGAGTTGTCCCGAAGCCACTCCTTTTGTTGTCCTGGCCGCGTGCTTCGGGTTGCTGCTCTGTTGAAAGATGAACCGTCGCCCCAGTCTGAGGGCCAGCGCGCTCTGCAGCAGGATGTGTCTGTACACTGCTGCACTCACCACCATGTGACCACCAGGTGATGAGCTGTGCCTGGCTTCCTTCCAGACGTGACGCTTGGCATTCAGGCAAAAGAGTTCAATCTCCTTCCTGTGCCTTTTGGTGAACTTTTTTTTGGCTGTCATGTCAATGTCATGTGCTTTTTACCAAGGAGGGGCTGCTAGCTCAACCACACAGACCTGACTTGTTGATGGTTGTCCTTCTGGAAGGTTCTCCTCTTCTCATAGAGCAACGATGGAGCTCTGTCATAGGGGAGGAGACCATCGGGTTACTGGTCTCCTCCCAGACTAAGGCCTTTCTCCCCCGATTGCCCAGTTTGACTGGGTGGCCAACTGGAGAAGGAGTCCCGGTGGTTCCAAACTTCTTACTTATCCGGATGATGGGAACCACGGTGCTCATTGGGAACTTCAACTATGCTTCAGACACTTTACTGTATCTGATAGGTATTTCTGTTACCCTACGTAGGGGTACCCTACGTACGAGAACAAACTACAGACAACCTACCTGCCACACATGCAGTGCCGACCTTCCAACGAACATCCTTCTACAACAATCTTTTATTCAATCTTCACACACAGATAAGAACAGGGTGGAACATACAAGGGTGGGGCTTCACATAATCTCCAGCCAGGTGATGAGGTCTTATATTTTACAATGCAATCATTTACTGTGAGTTACTCAGGGAATCGGCGTGTGACCTTTCTTTAGTAACCGGTGACTTGTCCGAGTCCACAAGGACATTCTATCTAAACAGAGGAGTCCACAGATACCTTGATTGATCCGTATCCTGTTTCCCATCTGTTAGATTAGTGATTGACTGTGATTTAGATTAATACAAAACTAAGGGCTTATTAGGCTTTTGGTCCAATCAGTATCCTTCGCCAGATTTCTGCCTCGATACAATTCTGTCTCAGAGGTCCACTGACAACTCCTTGGACTTCATGGCTTGGTTTGTGCTCTGACATGCAGGTCATCTTTCTCAATCATGTCCAATCAAGTGAATATAGCAGGGTGGACTCCATCTTAAGGGTGATCAGAGGAAACAGGATGCACCTGAGCTCACTTTTTTTGTTTTTAATAGATTTGCAAAAATTTCCCCAAAATTTTTTTTTACTTTCATTATGGGGTGTTGTGTGTAGACCTTTTAGGAAGAAAATGTAATCCATTTTGAAATTGGGCTGTAACATAACAATGTGTAGAAAGTGTGAATACCTTCTAGATGCTCTGTATCACCGATAGATAATGGGAAATTATACTGGCCATTCTTCTTTCCCGCATTATATTAAAATGAAATGTAAAATTCCTAGTTGCAGCCCGCATTACTCAAACATTTACATTTTATTTAAATTATTTGAATAAATTATTTGACCTATTTTGATCTCTTTTCATTCCTATAATCTCCTCTTAATTAAACAGGAAATCCCCTCCAAAGCGACTGCTGTTGGTCCGCTCAGTTCCTCCTCGACATCCGAAGGGGAGCAAGGAGACGCGGAGGAAGGGGACTTGCCGAGGAATGACCAGGTGAATCTGGCCTTTAAATGCATTTCAGCGAATCTTTAGTTGTAAATAAACATCCCAACACCTACTGCAGCATACTACTTAATAGTATCACTAATATTTCTGATGTTTTACTTTCTGCCGTCAGTATTTGAAGAAGCTGCACATGCAGGAGAGAGCTGTAGAAGAGGTGAAGCTTGCCATCAAGCCTTTCTACCAGAGGAGAGACATCGACAAGGACGAATACAAAGAGATTCTACGCAAAGCCGTCCAGAAGGTGGGTTCTGTAAATGAAAGTTTGTCGCCGACCAACAACGTAACTAGAATTGACCTGTGACCGCCTTGTGTTGCTGGTCATCAGGTGTGCCACAGCAAGAGTGGGGAGATCAACCCTGTGAAGGTGGGCAATCTGGTCAAGGCGTACGTGGACAAATACAAACACGCCAGGAAGCGCAGGAAAGGAGAGGACTCGGGACAGGCACAGGAGGCTGAGGATGGGAGGACCTCTGACAGCCCATGAGGGGGTGTAACTGGAAGGCAAGGACCGCTGCGAGCTACAAACACTGATCTTTATCTTTTACTTTGTGTCCTACCAAAGCTCAAACTGGGACTAACGCTCACGTGACGGCTGCCTGAGATTTGCTTAGAGCTTCGAGAGGGAACATTTTCTGTAAAGCCGAGCTTTCTATCCTGACTGAAGTTTTTTTTTTCGTTGATCACTTGAGCTCTAGCTGATGATGTAATGTGCTTGGACTGCCTCTGCCAAGAACTGGCCTCTAGGTTTAGTGCAGCTCAGACTTCCTGGGAGACCTTGAGGTTTTGCCTTAAAGAGGCAAACCTCGAAGCCCCTCCTATGCAGCGGTGAATCAGGGAGCGCTCGCCACCGGCAGGATGGAGCGTGGCCTTTGACTTCTGTGTGTCTTTCTATGGGATTAAGAGTATTTATCAGTGGCAAACCTTTTTTGTTTAAGAGGTATAAAAATATGCGACGAATGCATATCAAAGACATCCTTTAAAAACAACTCTTATGCAATTTTTGGAGAACACTTATCAGTAAAGTAATTGTACAATTTTTAGATTTGGTTGTAAATAATATAGATTTGATATACATCGACTTCTGTTCCTTTCATCTGTGTACTGACATTCTGCCTGTTGCGAATGACATAAATTATTTGAGTTCATAGTTGATTGTTTTGTATTTTAAAGGCTCAGTTAGGCCAGTTTGCACACATCCCTTATAGCCATGAGATAAATCTGGTCCAGCATACTGCAGGCAAATTTTCTCAGCAGTTTGAATAGAACAGCCTCTTTTTAGGCAGATTTATTTCTTATGTTCAGAACAAATCTTGAATCGTAGGTTTTTCAACCCTTTATTCAAATTTAGAAAAAATACTCAAGATAGTAGGAATAAATGAATAATTGTAACATTTCCTTCAATGGATCACCACTCAAGAATTCATTAGGTCGATTTTGGCAGGAAAGGGAATAATACACAATGTCTCAGTGGCTGAGCTGCAGTCCGATTATTGAAATGTCATTTATTTTACCGCCTTACCTGGTGCTCTCATATACAAACATTTAAACCACTTTTTTGTGTGTGTGTGTATATATATGTGTGTTAATGGCACATGTCATGCTTGTGAGCTCTATAGTTATCAATGTCTATGGAAAAAAACACCTTTTAATTGGCAACATTATAGGAATATACGTTCTGTTTGCCTGCAGTAGTTCAGTACTTAATTATCATTGTGGTCTTAAAACCAACTTGTGAAATTCTTTACTGCAACGAGTGAGAAACGAATTGTGCATGTCCACCATTTTGTCTGCAGTAGTTTGTTTGCCTTGTTCTTTGTCACATTTAAGCCGGCTTTATAAATAGTAGTGGTGGAAGAATCTACAAAAACAGGTGCTCATGTTTATCTGAATGTATGACTTTTTTTCTGCATTTACTTGATCAAACAGGTCAGATGTTTAAGAGAAAACACAAATGAATAAAGCACTGAAGATATTGACAAGGTTCACTCTCCGTTTGATCATTTTCATTTAACTTGCGCAGAAAACGTGTCGTATTACAGCAGTATAAAAGCAATTCATTCTACCAGCTTATTGTCCATAATAGACTGAAGTTAATTTAGTCATCGTTTTTTGGGGGTGTTGGTGGCCATACCTAATTTTGTTAGACTATAAAGTGATTTATATTTTATTAGGTCCATTCAGTTTGAAAAGTGCAAAACTGACCAGCAGAGTATAAAATGTCAAAAGTTTCACATATACATTTAAAATTTAACGGCTCATAAATACGTGATTAAAAAGCAAACATTACATGTTTACCGCACACTAACCAGGTAGCTTTACACACAATTAAACCATATGCTTATCAGATGATTTGACATTTACAGTTATCGTGACATGAGGAGGAAATCATTTTCTTTTTCAAGACAAGGCCATTGAGTTGAGTAACGCAACAGTCCATTAGCGGTTAATAGTTCTTTTCTATTGTAGTGCTATAAAGTCAGTTTTTTCCTTTACGTTAGTGACCCAAAAGACGAGAATCCCAACAAGGAAGCTTTATAAAACATGGCCCATTATGCAATACCAGATTCATCCTGGCCACTTTCTAGCAAAGCAGACTGCCAAATTCAGGAGTGAGATAGTAACGACGCTGCAGGCCGTGCTGACTCGTCGTCTGTCGGCAGACCAAACACCGAGTTAATGAGATCATAAAGGCTGTTGTGGGAAATCTGTAGGCTGACGTTGGCGCTGTAAAGAGACGAGGCTCCTTCCATCTGGGCCATCTCATGGAAGTGTCGACAGATCAGAGGGACCACCTACATGGACAAAAGGACATTTTACAGCGCTTCCAAAAAAAAAAAAAAAAAGGGAGGCAAATACCTTGTGTGTAACAGAAAGGAGCGTTACCTTGACTACGATGAGCTTCTTCTCCAAAGGTTTTCCATCGGGGAACTTCTCCCCAAAGCACATGTTGATGGTGTACTCTGGAGATCCGCCGTTGTGATCTTTAAACTGTTTCAGTTCTGCAAGAGAACTCGATTCATCACCATTTAGGTCACAGCGAAAAGTAACTTTGTATCGACCTAAAACTATACAGATGATAAGTCTGAATTTTGGTCAAATCGTCAAGATGTCCACACCTACCATTCACATACTTCTGATAGCTGAGGAGCTCCACCCTGGTGTTCTGGAGCAGCTTGCTGGGCTCTGGGTGAGCCACTGCGGGGTCACTGGTGCTGGCAAACACGTGGCACCTGTCCTGTCTGCAGGCGTAAATGCCAGTGTCCTGCACCTCCAGGAACAGACCCCTCTGGATGCTGTTGAGGATGCGGTTGGTGAACTCAACCTGAAAAATGTTTTACATAAAAATAAAAAAAAAGCTATGTAGAGCAGTGGATTGTCTATAAAAGGTGTGGGGAAATTCCACCCTAAAAATACTCAATATTTCCCTTATCTGGTAGAATTTCATATTGAGCAGGGTGTCAAAAGAACAACATTTCTGACTACGCTTCAATAGCAATGTGAAGGAGCAAACTAAACTTTTCACCCCTTTTTCTAACATGTTCCTCCAGTAAATGTTCCAATAAAAACTGCACCCGCATGGCCTTACGCATGGACACATTACAGCCCCTTAAATTCCCTGGAGTTTCTGACTGAATGTTTCTATAAGTGGCATCTACAAGCCGCCTGGTCGCTGACACAATGCATGTTGCTGAGTTCACACTGTCCCACAACTGGTGGTAACCGAAAGAAGAGCACAGGGTAGAGGGAAGACTGCTAGTGAACAATGGCCGATTTACGCCAACAAGTCGGTTTCATGCTTAAACACAATTATTTCCCAGGGTTTTGAAATCGGTTTCATGAAAGAGGCGAAAAGAAAGTGAGAAACTGCGAGGAGGCGTTTGGGGTTAAGATTTTCTTAAATGTGTACCTGTTTTTGGTCCAGCAGGCCGTCTGTGGAGGGAAAGCAGAGGCGATGGGCGGCGACATCGGGGCTCTCTGCGTGATAGTGTAGCTGGAGAAGGGCAGTGGTCAATGTGACCTTCAGCATTTCCCTTTTCCTGTAGTGGATGGAGACCTCCAGGTCAAATATACTTGGCTGCTGCGGAGGTGAACATAGTTCTGGTGGAGGATGTACTGAAAAAAAAAAAAAAAAAAAAAAAAAAACACAAAAACCACATAAATATGTACACATAATAAATTAGAAACATTTCTTTTCCGTCTTGCATTTAAATAAAGGAATTTGTCTCCATTTGGCCGAACGTACCCTCACAGTAAGAAGGCTGATCTGGTAAAGGCTGCGGGTGGATCTCAGCTGCTACAGGGTAGCAGCCAAAGTCCTCTTCTAAAGGCAATTAAAAAGCACATGAAGAACATTTGACCTCATTATACCATGTGAAAACATGAACAGGTAAAGAGGAGGTTTAACCATAACGTGTATGGTATTTCTTGTATGGCATTTTCCTGTGCGTAAGCCCTACCTGATGTCTGGTGTCCGAGATCCAATGCCATTAAATCAAGTAGAATAGGCTGTTTGGAGAAAAATCAATGAGGAATGAAGCATATTTAGGCATTTAGTAAGTATTGAAAGGACTTTGTGATATGAAACCAAATCAACAGAGAAGTGAAAGTGCGCTCTAGTCAATGCGGCACCTCGTCTCCTAAAGGGCTGTGGGTATCGGGACCCATGTCAGAATCCCCCGGGATTTCTTGTCTCGGCAGACTTCCATAGTTGTCTGTAGGTAAAGAAAGAAAGACTTGGTTTCATTTGCATTCAACTTAAAAAATTATGGAATGTGGATTAAGGGACTATCGTTTTACACTCAGTGTTGATAATCTCATAGATTTTATGAGGGTCGTCCGAATTCTTGGAATTATCCTTTAGCATCTTGAATCTTTTGAGGTTGTTCAGAGCGCACCGGAAGTTGGTTTTCCACCTGGCCTTGTCGGTGGGGAACTCGTGGATCTTTCCACTTGCTACCGCCCATGCCTGTGAGCACAAAAGAAAATATAAATGCACTCTACAGTCCACGTGCACACAGAAAAAAAAAAGGAACTGTCCTGCGATCACCAATAAAGCCACAATACAGGAACCTTTCCATCATTCACAAACTACGATTGTCTTTGGTCCCTACTGAGCCTCTGCTTTGACGTCAAGGAAGTGCAAGTGCTCCACAGGTGTAGTGTTGCTATAATTGCAGTCTGCCATAATTAAGCACTGTGGAAACCACCTATGAGGAATGTTTGTGGAACAATATTATACTAAAAAAATACAGTTATAATACAGTTGTGTCAAACAGATGTCAACAAAGCCATTGACATGATATCTTATCGTGCAGTGCAACGTAACATTAGTGAGGTTGAACGGAGGCGTTTGAACCTACTCGGAATATTCCGTTGTCTTCATCATTGCAGTCCCTTCTGGAGTTGTGCTTCCAGGGGACTCTGAACTTGTTTTGGCCTTCGTAGCGGAGGCCCGCGTACCGGCCCGACTCCACCTGCTCTATGAGCCAGCTGGTGAACTGAGGCTTGGGAGGGCTGAGAGGGGAACGTGACAGATCAGCGTCGTCCTTCGGCAAAACACTTCCCAAGAGCAAAAAGGCAGGAAATGAACACACCCCACCCCCCCACACACACACACACACAGTTGAACTGGACCTGCACTGACTAAAGCTTCAGTCAGCTGCAATGCTACGACAGTCGAGGAATACGACACCCACAGCGCAGAGTGACCCTTGACATGGCCTGCACAAGCAACGACCAGCGACATAGACACGCTACACTTCTTCAGCAAATGAACAGGGTTCTTATTTAATCCCAGCAGCAACTTTAACAGGCAACTCACCACTTGACAATGCATGTAATCCACTCACAGCACAAACAAAGAAGGACGGAAGGAAGCAAGGAAGGAAGGAAGGAAAGAAGGGGACATAATGCTAATATCCCACATAGGAGAGGAAGATGCCTGCGAGTTGGTCTCCTTACCTCTGCATTTCTCAGCAGGTGAGTTGCTTATGATGTGGATCCTCACTGCTCCTTCGCTGAATTGCTATAACAACATCAGGTGAGGCTATTTGACGTTGCACCGGCTCCTCCCCCGGGGTGAGGGCACAACCGCGTCAGCATTTCCGGGTGAGTTTGATTGAAGGAGAGACGAGAAGGTCCCTCCTCCAGAGCGAGACGCTCCCTCTGCAGACCGGACGCAGGGATCGGTTTGTTTTGGAAAGTGGAAACTGCAGAAAGAGTCTTTCCGGTTAGTCGCTTTTCTTGCGTCACCGCTTGCCCGCGTTTCATCATCGAGGCTCCCAATCGATTGCTTTCACGTGTGCGGTCCTCGCGCACTCTGGTTCCTCGGGCTCATAGGGACTGTAGCGAGATTTCTTCATAATAATAATTTCTTTCCCTGTTATTATTATAACTTTCATATGAATCCCTCGAATAAGGTAATTATTTCTGGCTCTTTAAAAAGCCAGGTGGGCTAATATTTTGAATAATGAATCCTTTAAGGAGGTTAATAAGGGATATAAAGCCAAAATAGTTGCTCTACTTTGTGTAACTGCATAATGGTGCAGGTAGAAGTCCTGCAGCCTGTGAGCGTTAAGAGAAGATGTGCCTCATGTCATTGGAGTAAAATCTGGTGCACGAGATGAACCAAAATGTTCTCTATATCTCCCAAATGATACATTATCCAGTGTCATTTCACAGTATGTAAGCCAGCATGCTTTTGTATCTATTCTGACCCCCAAAGCCCCTTTATCTCCCCCCCAAGCTCTAGGTAAAATGTACTCAGGCAGGGTTTAATTGAATGCATTCAACCTGCAACAGTTTGTGTCAAATCTGTCTGTAGTAATATTCCATAGATATAGCCCATGTGATGGTGAATTATCCACCTGCTCTGACCTGTAGGCTATTTTTAGAGAGGCATACAGCCACCCATGAAACCAGCCCTGTTCTGCAGAATATGGGCCTATTTGCTGCTAATTCAAGTGTAATGTGGGACTTTCAGAGTAAGAAAGCTGCAGGTGTGTGGTTGTGTCACGAGTTGTAATGAGACAAAATATGAATAGCCAGACATTAAGTGAGAGTGCAGTGGGGTTTCCCTTTTTTTCATGATGTACATTTTGATCTCCAGGATATTACTCAGAAACTCTACTTAAGCTCACTCCAATCCTGTTTCGAGCAACTGTGTTTCCTAACTTCTGTGCATGCAAAAAGTAAAACTATGTATGCATTTTCTTGTCACCCTGTGGAATCTTATTCAACCTTTTAACCCTCAAACTCAGCTGCTGTGTGTTGCATTACCGTGCATGCTAGGCCAACTTTACTCACTACTGGTGGAGATTGCTTTTTCTTGTCTGGCCGCGTTCTGACCGCAACTTCCTGAAGCTTGTGTCCGTCTCTATTTAAGAACTATGGCGACCACGGCTAGGGCCCAGTACACATCTGTCGGTAATAGAGAAGTGACACATATTATGATGGAGCACTTCCCTTTTCTAGCTCACTGGAAATACTGCTTAGTCCTTGTAGAAGGCCCCTCAAAAACACACAGACCTCTCAGGAAGGAGAGCTTGGTTATTGAAAGATGACCTGGATGGCTCACATCCTATTTCACACTTGTTGTCCCGATATGAAGGCAATATCATGAATGTGTTGTTCTGTTAAATTTGTAATATTGAATATTTTGTGTCAGATCTTTTGATCTAACATTTGATGTTATTAAAAGGGCGTTTTAATTGGGAATTAGCTGGGTTCTCTCAATGTTGCTATCCATCTGCCTATCTCCTGTCGCACTGGCTCGCAGAAGAATGCACACACACACACACACACACACACGCACACACTTCACCACTCTTATTTCTCCTTCTCTCACATGGGTGTGTGTTCGATATGAGGGCCACTGCAGTTTGAGTATTTACAAAAAACTGCCACGGTTCTCGTAAACAGCCACACCCTCACCTATGAGTTACACAGGCTTCAGCATGAATTGGTAGATTATGAGACTATACTTGGCTGGACTGAGAGAAAAACAATAGTATAGCATTTTGATTATACAGTATATCCACTTTTTTATAAAACTAATATATAATGTATGGATATAGTTCGATATATCAAAATATGTGTGACTTTTATTCATCAAAGATTTAGGACCTACCCAATGTTTAATCATACTTTTGCCGAACTGTTTGGTAAACTTTACTTCATTCCCCAGACTGTCCATGCGTGTCTCATTGTTTAGCAGACTGGTAACACGCACACCTATTTTTTATTTTTTTATATTTGCAAATTAATTAAATACTGATGCAGAAGTCTCACTAATAATTGCCAAATTAAAGCATAACTAAGTCTTGCCCACGTCTTTCCTAAAGGTTCTCATTGTACATTATTATAGTGCACTTTTTATGATGGCAGATTTATTAGACACTAGTTTTTATGTAGCATGGGGGAGGTGTCATTTCAAAGTACAAAGGCTCTAATTACCTGTGCTGAAATGGTCTACTGTGTAAAGCATAGGTTTCTCCTTTATTTTCATTCAGCGCCCTCTGCTGTTGATTGAGGCCAGACAAAGATCTGTGTTTGAAAGCGAGCGTTACGTTTCAAACCACAACCAGAAAGCATACAGCAGGCCAATGCAAGTCTAGCCTGGCTAACATCATACCCTCATCTCAAATGAGATGGGGTCTGGAAACCACATGTTCATTTCCTCGTATTTGAGGCACGGTTTACGAATGCCCAGAGCCGTTTATTGGCCGTTAAGAATGTTTGTCCAATGCGCCTGTTTCTAGCTCATAGCCAACGGTTTCAATTACACCCGATGACGTAGAGCGACGGAAGTTCTACCAGAGCCCGTCTACGGAGAGCCTGGGCACTCCCTATTAGCCCCATTGTATTGATCTTGGTTGCAGTTCCATTAGAATTCCACTGGAGGTGATCGCAGGCGAGTGCAGATTGAATGGGAGTCTATGGAGCTAGACGGCTAAATGTAGCTCTTTCTCCTGCTTGTCGTTGAATCAACGTAGATTTTATTGTTGATTTCGCAAGTTCAATATAGATTATAGGCCAAAAGTCGAATGAATGAGTGCTTATGTCCTTTCGATTTCTTACAGGTTGGGCCGTTGTTGGCCGGAACATGCTAGCATTCTGCTAATGAATGCTGATTGGTCAGTGACAGATTTGCAACCGATTACGACCAGAGACCCCGTTTGATGGCAGCTGAAGCTAAAGCAGAATCAGAAATATAAAGTTTAGGAGGACTTTCTGTCGAAGTTTACCTCAAATAGCAGCTGGTGTTATCGTTGTCGATCATGTTGCTGATGCCATGAGAAAGGAAGCCATGATTCGGAAGTGCCGAAGAGATTGCCGAAGAAATTGCCGTAAAGCAGCACCTCCTGCAGTATGACAATATGTGACGTCATCACATTTTTTGAACGGATTTTTAGAACAGGTAAGTGAACTGAAGAATTCAATTTTCAGCTGAGAGTTTTATTCTAGCCCCCCATTTTGAATGCAACTTTCAAATTGCTTGACAAAAAAATGATATCCTGAGAAAAGTGGATTTGGGGGTGGGGAGGGGGGGGGGAGGGGTGAAGCCCCATAGACTCCCATGCATTCTGCACTCGCCTGCGAGCGCCCCCGCATGGACAGAGACGTGTTACTGCACCAGAGAGTGCCCCTTCTCGTCATATTAGACATTCGCCCTTTCTCAATATGCGTTCTTGTGAGGACTTTTGTTCTCGTGGACTCGTGAAACGTCATCAGTCGCAGCCCGAGTACTGTTCCAATTCTAAAGTCCGCATCTGGGCGAGAACGGCCATAATACCCGGATGTGGCTCGCCCCGCCCATTTTACCGGGCATGCATCGGAGCAGGCTTGTCTGTTCTTGTGAGAGCAAAATATCCCAGAATGCATTTCACCTCAGCAGGCTGCGATGGAAGATGAGTCAGCTGCTGTTCCAATTGCTGAAAATAAGCCGTTCTCCGTTCTCCTTTACCCGCGAGTTTAGACTCCTGAGTCCGTCTCCCGAGTCTATTCTCGCGGGAACGCAAGCCCGTTCTTGCCGTCTTGAGTATTGAGAAAGGGCCATTCTCTGATGGTATCCAGGCTGCCTTGCAGCGCGAATTAAATTGTGTGCGCGCGCGATGCAGCCTGGGAAGGCCCAGGCTAATGCAATTCAGCATTTCTGCACATTCAGAAGACACAACCATGCAGCCAGAAAATTGAACAGAATAAAAGTTTTAAGTTCAAGTTTAAAGTGCCCTGGTAGATATCAAGAATCAAATTAGAGTAATAATATATCAATAAGTTTAACCATGAATAATGTGATTGCGTATCTAAACGTTAACGATCTTTAGCTCAGAATATCTAGAATATCTTTAGATATTCAAAAGTATTAAAGCTGGTACAAGCTGTGAGATTTGAAAGAGATGCAAAGTGAGTTCCATTTGATTTTGTATTGTACTAGATAATTTGTCTCAAATATTGGAGTTGGATTGCTTAATAAAAGTTTTAAATTAGTTCACTGTGACTTAATCCTTTTTGCCTTATGATAAGGCAGATAGGATTATTAAGACAGCATTTCCTATACTTTCACCAGTAATATTCGAATAAAGATTTTCAAAAACTCGTTTAAAAAATAATATATGAATATTTGTTTTGCCTATTAAGATCTCCAGACCTAAAGAAAAGTATTTTTTGTGCCCTTTTTATGAGTGTGGTGTCCGCTGCGACCGTGATGTCATGGTTCCTATATCATGTTCAGCCACTAGAGCGCGCAAGTGTCCCACTTTTATTAAATAGGCAACGGTCTTCTCAATTCGACCCGCACTGCTTCGCTTTGAGAATTTGCTGGTAAGGAGACTATCACGTACGAAACGTATTTCAAAATGCTATTTTAACAATGCTGAATGAGACCAAATCGGTTTGAAACAAATACTACTTCTGTCTACAGGAAGGCAATACTGAAGGATCGAAGCCATTACGTTTAACTGTCCAGTCAGATGTGGTGCTGAAATGCTGGTTTTTACCAGACTTTGTGGTGAATGCATATACGACTATACAATCAAATCAAAAAGGTTGCATTCAGCAGGGAGTTCAACATTATTGAATTCAACAATACTTTCCACCTGTCAAAGTGTCAACAAACTGAACCTGCGGAGCACCGAGTGCTGATGTAATATAGCACGGGGTCTTCCGGACGCCTCCGTGTTTACTCTTACATGTATCGCGTCCTGCCAATCATTACGCTCAGAGACACGCTTGCAATTTATTTAGCACTGTAAAGCCGTAGCCTGGATACAGAGGAGAGCGTCCTTGGTATTTGTGTTGTAAAGAGCTGGAGGAGAATGATGGCCGAGGGGAGGGAGGTGGAGGGGAGACGGGGAGGGGGGTGATGGGGGTGGGAGGGATAATTTGAAGACTTGCCAAGGGTACATTGTCAAATTCAAAAGGCATTTCAAAGAACCAAACCATTCACTTTTTTATTCCCCTCACCCCTCTTCTGTTTCTGTCTTTTTTCCTCCCTGAGCCTTACTTTCCCTTTGCACGGTTGCAGGCCGTTTGAATCGACCAATGGGCCTTCAAGTTGGGGACATAGGAATGTAAATGAGCTCAGCGCGTGCTCCCGGCCCAGTGAAAGCTAGGGATTGTTTATTGAGCTCCCGGAGCCACGCGCCTGGCCCGGGGGAGTCGGCGTGCAGAAGAATCACACAGCGGGGGCGGGGCCTCGCCACGAAGCGTGCGTCTCCAAAAAGGGGGTGGGTGGGGTGTGTGTCGGGGCGCGTGTTGAAAAAGAAGAGTGCTGCCAAAGTTTGGGTCAGATCGGCTCGTGGAGTAAGCAGTCAAGAGAGACTTGGACTCGAGTTAGCCACACGGTCCCCACGCGAAGGACACGAGAGCTGTACACTGCCAGCCCCTTCCGCCTCTTCTCGTCCGACTGATAGAGGCTGCACTCGCCCTCTGCCTCCCGTCACTTCAGGACAAAAAAAACAAACTATCGGCGAGATGGAAACGACCACCATCACCACCACGCAGACTGCCTTCACCTTTGGATTTACCGAAAGACACGCCAGCATCAGCCTGCACGCCCCGGCCCAGGACTGTGCGGACCCCGCCGTGCACCCCGGCGCCGAAAGCAAAAGCAAGGTGCTGAAGAGACAGCGCTCCAGCTCCCCCGAGCTCCTGCGCTGCAAGCGGCGGCTGAGCTTCAACGGCCTCGGCTACTCCATCCCTCAGCAGCAGCCCGTGGCCGTGGCCCGGCGAAACGAACGGGAGCGGAACCGGGTCAAGCAGGTCAACATGGGTTTCCAGACGCTGCGTCAACACGTGCCCAACGGCGCCGCCAACAAGAAGATGAGCAAAGTGGAGACACTGCGGTCCGCGGTGGAGTACATCAGGGCTTTGCAGCAACTTCTGGACGAACACGACGCGGTGTCGGCCGCTTTCCAGTGCGGGTTGCCATCCCCGGCCATCTCCAACAGCTACTCCGCCGACCCGGAGTCGCCTCACTCCACCTACTCCTCGGATGAGGGCAGCTATGAGCCTCTGAGTTCCGAAGAGCAGGAGCTGTTGGACTTTACCACCTGGTTCGACCGGTACTGAGGACGACGGCAGCGCCTGTGCGCATAAAAGCAGCTGTGTTCTTTCCGAAAATGCCGACAAAGACTTGGTGAAGGCGTCAGATCAGTCTCGCTGTGAGGCTTGGAGGTGATCTGTTGGCTCCCTTCCTCACCCGGGCTGCCTCTGCCGCAGCAAAGCAATACAGGGAGGGAGAGAAACAGAGGGAGAGAGAGAGAGAGAGAGAGAGAGAGTCTACGAGTCCCCACACGAAGGAGGGAGTTGGACTCAGTGTCACGTTGACGCGTGGAAGGAAAAGACCTGATGAAGTGCAATCAAAAGACGTGAGTCAGCAGGTTTGGCGGACGCGGCGCTGGAGTCTCCAGAGGACTTATTGGATGAACACCGCCTTCCTCTGCCACGTGCGCTGGAAAAGGCAAAACAAAGACAACGCGTCGACAGACTTGTTGCTCGTCCTGTACATGAATTGCTCGCCTTTTCATAAAAATAAAAAAAACGGTATCATTGTGTCAAAGAATTGTTTCCACATGAAGACACATATTTTTGTACATGAGTCGAACCAACGATGTTGTTGAACAACAGCCACTGCCACTTTGTGAGAGGCGGCTGTCAGTGAGGCAGTGAGTTGCCATGTATGAGTTGTGTGACTGGACAACAATATCAAGGCTACCTGTGACAGATGTACCTGTACCGGTGTGTTCTTCTTCAAATTGTCTGTAAGGAGACCTTTATCAATGTATGCACTTGTTCTCCACGTCCCGTAGAAGTGTAAATATTTGATTTTAACAGATATATTTTGTGTTAAACAAGTTTTATGAATAAAGATGATTCTATTTATATATTATGCTTTTGTAGTGGTTTGGTTCTTACGGTGATGTTGCACACATTTATTCTTACACGTGTGTTTGTTTGTTTGTGTGTGTGTGTGTGCCTGTGTGTGTGTGTGCCTGAGTGTGAGGGGTGTGTGTGACGGTAATTGAGCAAACTAAGGAGCTTCTCTTCTATTCAAAGCTTGTGCATGACCTTTAGCCGCCTTGCTTGGGCACACAGGGGAAAATTGCGCAGCTGGGTGAGCACTCAATAACCATCATAGACGTGCACCTTCACACAGCGCTTTGTCTCTATTCAGGGCAGGGAGATTAATATTACGTTTCATGCATCGCATTGTTTCCTTTGCGTATACTCTGCCTTTACCCAATAGGCCCGAGGGCCTGGAGTGAAGAGAGAGAGAGGGACAGGGGCGGGGTGGGGAGGGGGGGGTAATTCACGCCTCTCAAAGAATATAGACACTTTGAAATACGGCTCGGGGAAAGTCAGCGAGACAATGAGAGAGGTCAAAATTCTTATTGCCCGAGTGAGATCAATCTAAATAAAAACCTGGGGTTGTAGACTAGTTGTATCCCCAACTGTGTTTTTCATGGGGCACACAGTCAAATCAAAAAGCCCATCTCCTGCGAAATGGGGAGCCCGGCACCACATAGTGAGCACTATTGTGTGGGCCTTTGCGCCTCATTATGCCAATTATGGAAGATTTTCTATTGGAATTAAACACTGTTGCCAAATTCAGCCAGGCAGAACGAGAAGTAACGAGTTTAATTTCACCCTGTGCTCTCTGTGGGAGTGGGGAAGCGAGAAGGAGAGGCGGATTAAGGTTGGTACATGGTTTAATATTTTCTGTTAAAGTGTATTTGAGTTTTCTAATTTATCTGCCAACTTTGAACCGAAAATGAAAAGGTTGCTTCTTTTCTTGCACCTAAAAGTGTGCCACAGACATTAATACACGCTCCACCTCTATCTCTCTCTCTCTTGCTCTCTCTCTTTCGCACACGCCTTTTCTTTCACACATCCACGCACGCTCGGTTTTTCTTTTTCACACACGCGCGGTCAAGCGCGCGCACACACACACACACACACACACGCACACACACACACACTGCAGCTTGCAGGTGTAAGCCACGTGCCTGTGCTCTGTGACAAAAGCTCTCGCGCTCCCATTGGTTAATGGCTCGCGTATTGGATGTGAGGCCCGTCGGTCCTACAAATGATGAATGACATTAATTACGTTCTGCTTTATAGCCTTCTACGTCACAGGGCCTCAAAAAGACAAATCAAAGGCACCAAATACCCCGCTGCTCCATTATTATACGGTTGAAATAAAGTTTCTAGTGTCCTTCAGTGTCAAGCAGAGGCCAGAGCACAAAGTAGAAATAAGGTCATGTCTCCTGCCCATTAAGATGGATATGCAATTTCTCTCTTCAGCCATTTGGAATGAGCAAGGGCAAAAATAGATTTATTCATGTCAACATGTCCTCTTCGCTTACAATACATAAGGGCGATGTAAATGTTGTCGTAATCCAATGATGAATGGTCACTTAAATGCAGCTCATTTATGCATGCGTTTTCCTTCGCAAAGCCATGATGTATGCATGAACTATGGAAATGCAACATATATAGATTACAAGAGGCAAGAGTGGGGGACCCGGGGGGGGGGGGGGGGGGGGGCGAGGGGTCATCTGTTGCTCCACATGCTGTCATCAGAGTGCTTGTGGACTTTTAAGCCATTTTGCATGAATGACGGTTCATCCATTGTTGCAGCGTGGTCTCACAACGCCGTAATGCTGTAATCACTTCCAGCTCTAAATGTCAGTTGATGTTAAGGGGTACATTCCTTTTTATCTTGTTCGAAAAATAATCTCGGTATTTATAATACATATCTCAGGGTGACTGTAAACTAAGAATATAGGTTACGTTCAATTGTAAGCAATAATTGGAATAGCTGCAGCCAGTTATAGACAGTCCGGTCAAAGCCACTAGCCACACCGGCCAACAAAGCAACACGTCTTTTCCCTACTATGCATGAAGACAACACTATCACCTGGCTCAATTCCAAGTTTACCATATAGCACAAATAACATATTTTTTTTTCTCACAGCAAAATACCTAACTAATGCAAAAAATATGAACAAGGTAGAAACCCATAGTTAGTCTGTGAAATACTCGGCTTGATGAAGATGAGCACAGACCGAGCAGTGATGTAGATGAGAGACACAACCTTGAGCAATGCTTACAGAGGTGTTAATGTTTAAGCAGAGTCACAGACACGTTTATACTACAGAAAATGGGCTGAAACCATCTTGCCGTAGTCAAACACACACATACGGACAGCGATAGGCAGCTGGTTCAGACAAATCTGCTGACCTCTTGGCTATTGATTGAGTAAGGTCCCTGCTAGTAGAGGCACAAGGGACCCACAAGTACTTTGCACTAATCACTTCTGATGTTCCAGTTTTACCCCGATAGGAGCATGTGGTCACTCGCTGCAGGTAACATTGGCTCCCTGATGGCCATTTAGATTTAAAGATGCAGGTCTCTCTCCTCCTCACTAAGAAGGAGCCTCGCCCGGAGCCCCCAAGTCATTACACTCATGTTTTTCCATTATCTTTCTAACGAAAAAAACCCCGTTCTCTATTCAAATGAACGTTTGAATGCGTGCAGCTCAGCGCTTTTAACTGGCACCTCTGTAATATGTGTGACTAGGCCCCAAACTTCAGACAACACAGCAGAGGAGGAACCAAGCTCCGACCTGAAGGGTGGAGGGATGGAGTAGCTGGGGATGTGTGGTAGGGTGGAGGTGGCGGGGGGGGGCCGCGATTTGCATGGGCCATTGTGCTGCCCAAGTTTGGGTGCTTTTTTTTTTTTTTTGGGCCTGGGCCCTTTTGGCCATTTACTTCCACTCTGGCTGGCTGTGGCGCGCTGTGAATAGTCTCTGCTCGGAGGAGACACAAAGGCGCTTTTGTGCTGCGGCCGCACCATATTCATCATGTAATGCCTGTAAGACAAATCTGATTGGACGTCTCTGTCACTTTGATGTGAGTCCAGAGTGCGAGTGGCCCTGAGATTGCTAACTTCACTCTCTATTGCCTATTCTGCACCATTGATATGGGGGGTGGAGGCAAAGGGGAGAGAGGAGGGGTGGCTTGTGGTGGGGTGCGAGGGGAGAGGTCCGGAGGGGGGGGGATGCAGGCAGGGGGTAGTCCTCATTATCTGCAGGAGCAAATTCATAATAAATTTCCCCGTTCCTACAAAACCGGGTCGAGATGATTGACACTACTTCACGCCGGGCCGAACAAAAGCCCTGATTTGAGCAGAATACCAAATGAATGGGGCGAGCGTGGACCCAATTCAAACAATTTTAATCTATCCCTGTCCTCCCTTACTTCTCCTCCTCGCTCCCCCTTTTCCTCACACTTACCCTCTTTTTTTTCAACTCCAGTTCTCCTGCCTCTTTTGTATGGAGCGTTCTCGTTTTACAGGGTAATTCTTCTCCAACGGATGTGCTAATTGTGCTGGGTTAAACTGGATGCTGGTGGACTCCTGTGATACAGACCTTATATTTGCCTAATAACTGTAATGACGGTTCACAGAGTCCGCAGCGTACATCTTGTATCGGCTGACTGGCCAAAATACTGTGTCTATGAACTGTAACTTCTAAGAAAACCGTAGTCAACAATGATGATGATATTCTTAAGTCTTAAAACCAAGTTAAGATGGAGACAATGGGAATTATATATGATTTAATGTGCGACTGAGGGAGTGAGATCAGTGATGAACTTTTAGTTTATTACTATTATTAAGACATCTTGATTGTGGATATTGCCTCTGTGATGTCACTGGTTGCTCAGGGTATATTTTGCTGGCTGAGGTTCAGTTACTCTCTCTCTTATGGCAGGCATTTAATCCAAATCCGGGCAATGCAGTGACGTTTTAGTTGGTAAGCAGGTGACAGGTGACAAGCTAAGATCTTTAAGCACATTTTAACATTTTGAATGTCGTCATTTAGACGCTTTTGTCCAAAGCAATGTAAAAAATGAAGTGTAAACCAAACCACAATTGATCAAGCACAAATAGCAGAGGCAAGTATAAATACACTAAAAAATATGTTAAAATTGGTGAAAGGAAAAAGTTTGGCTCCCACCCTTAAAATAAGATCTCTGCCATAAGAATATAAAACTATAACCAGCTATGTACCTTCTCCTAGAGAAGTGGTCACGGTCACTATTACTATCATTATGGTTGCTGCTCCATGGACCTCCGCATACCTGGTAAAAAACGTTGCTATGAGTCGTTAATACGTCAAAGAAAAACTCCCTTCAACTGTCTTTTATAAAAACATGTTGTGTGTAGGCTTGCAGTTGTGTGTGTGTTTCTTCTTTGTGTGCCTGTTGATCAGGTGCATTCCCTCACTCTGCAATACTTTGAAATGTCCTCTCGTGTGTGTGTGTGTGTGTCTGTGTGTGTGTGTGTGTGTGTGTGCGTGTGTGTGTGTGTGTGTATGTATGTACAAATTGTAGGTTTGTCTGCATATCAAAGGTCACCCCTTTAACCTTTAAAATACTTTTTCTTTAACTTGCTTAAAAAACGTGCCCGTCCCTTCCCCCCTCACACACACACACACACACACACACACACACACACACACACACACACACACAGACACACACACACACATGCACACACATACACACACACACACACGCACACAGAGTTCTGTCCTAGGGTCCTCAGCAGGTCGCAGCCTGCCCCTGGAGAACCTGTTCACAGTGACGCACCACGGCTTCATCAGCCTCTGGCACGCACCGCCTTCAGCATCGGATCCCGAGCTTCATTCTTCCATTGTTCAATTCAGGCAGACAGTAGGTCACTTATGATATTTTCTTTTAGAAGTCTTGTGAATATCTCTGCATGCCACAATAGAAGTGACTTCTTTAATTGCATCAAAGCCTAGTGTACACTTAATCTTGGTTGTGAATGGCTTGTTTTTAAGCATTCTATATGGAAACATGAGAGCTCATGGAGGATTAGGCTTTGAAAAAAATAAACACAGTTACGTTGTGTCTATGCCTGTTTTCACAGACTTATGTGGGCTACATTTTACTCATAAACCTAGAAATGCACATTTGGATCATGTTTGTATTGACCTCTTTGATCTCTTTTTACGTGTTTAGGAATTGAGAGCCCAATATTGTGCATTTAATCAACATTTATCTCACTGATATAATCGCCGGTTATTGCAAATTCATGTAGCTGACAATGGTTTTCAGTTAAAATTAAAATGAGATGTTGTATCTTAACCCGTCCTTGTTGAAGCTTTGCTCTTTCCTGGAAACCAACAGGGCGATCGCCTCACTTTATTCTGCTCCTAAATGACGCGTGATTACATAAAACTGATTTGCATTAAAGTAACCGGAAAAAGAAACCCCCCTGCAGGGAACAGTTCTACTTGTTTTCAGAAAAAAAAGAAAGACCTGTGACTCAGAATGGACTCAAATTACACGTTGGCATGGATGTTATTTGCATCTTTCTCTTTTCTCTCTCACGCACTCGCACACACACACACACACACACACACACACACACACACACACACACACACACACACACACACACACACACACACACACACACACACACACACACACACACACACACACACACACACACGCACACATAAATCCATAGTTCCAGGTCCCTTGGCACCCCACAACCTATTATCAGCAGAGGTGCCCTGGTTTACCAATGCAGAGTTCTGACCCCTCCCTAAAACAAGGTAAAGGGAGGATTAGTGAGCCCGTTTAGGGGCTCCTTTCAGGCCCCCATTTCATTTCATTAGCTTGTGACCTCTCCAGTTAATTATTTTGATCTGGCCAAAGACTCGGCCTGCTTTTAATGATCCTGACTGACTCACCGCCCCCGTCAGAACGCACAATACTTAACACACCCATTGAAGGCAGGGAATGGGATTGAAAAGGAAAAAGGAGAGAAAGGAGAGAGATTGAAAGTGGCATTTACCAGTCACCGGCAGAGGGAACCTGGCGATGGCAGGGTGGCGTAACGCCCTCAGACTTTTTGTCAGAATGTACTATTGTTCCTCATTGATGGAGTGGCTCTCCTTTTTGGAGGGCAAAGTCGTTGCAGAGCTTTAAGCTGATTTCAGTAGAAAAAAGGAGGGAATAAAGGAAGGGGAATCTACTACACCTCCTTCTTAAAAATAAGAGAGATGCAAGAAAAAAAAAAACCCTGCTCTTTAGAAAGCCTTCGTCTGAAGTGTCATGGCACTTTGGAATTGTTCAAATGCGACAGCGCCATTCAGATGTTAAGGATACAGTTCTGTGATGAGGGGGGCATCCCAGAGTTGTGTTTCATCCAGGTCACACAACATATAATAGAGGCTACGTCTGTGCGTAGAATTTGGGTTAACCGAGATTAAGAATGTTAAACGTCATTGTAAAGTCCTTTTCATTTGCTGCGCTCGTATTTTAATCATGCGGGTGTTTGCGGAGGGAGAGCTGCCGTTTACCCACGGCCACGCAGCTCCGTATTGAAAACAAACATAATTAAACGTAAGCAGCTTGTGCCATTTAACGCCCTATAATCACCCTACCCAATACATTTCTCATTTTAACCAGACATGAGCCACGAATGCTTTGCCCGGTGGACCAAGTGGATGGTCGGGTTATTCTAATACCCCCCCCTCTTCCTCTTTCTCTCTCTAAGTCTGTTTTCAAGCCTTGTATTTTTGCTGCTGGCCAGTTTACTCTGTCTGGCTATGCATGTAAAGAGTGTCCCCTCTTTGTTCCAGCATTGGCCCACAGCCAAGCCCCCCCCCCCCCCCCCCCCCCCACATCAAAACTTGAAAAAGCCACACACACAAACACAAACGCACACAAGCCTACACACACAGTACCCCACTCACCCCTTTTTTTACTCTCTAAAAAAAAAAAAACCCTCTCCCCTGCGCTGCCCTCAAATTGCAAACAACATAAAAGGAGGATAGAACGGCAGAGACAAGCATCACTTTAAAAGGCAGGTGTCCAGAACTTTTCAGTGCTCGTCAGTTTCAAATGGGGACCCTTTAACCTCTGCGCTTTTCTGGCTGGTGGCTGAGGTAGCCAGTCAGAAGCCTAATCAGTCCCGTCTGACAATACGGGGAGGTTGAGGGCTGTCAGTCCTTTCTTTCAGATGGTGGCTCCAATGAAGCTGTGGCAAGGGAAGCCCTGATTGATTAGTGCCTCTTTATTGAAGTGTGCGTGTGTGTGTGTGTGTGCGCGAGCAACAGAGTGTATGTCCATAGGGGCCCAGCCAGGAGGCTTTATTTAAATCCAGGCAGAGAGAGTACTATAATTATGACTTTTTCTTTTTGTTGGCTCGGGTGAAGCTGACAGAGAGGGTTCTTATGGCTCACTTCACCCTCTCAGCCTCCTAAAGAGAGATTATTACTGGCCCAAAGAGCTGTGGCCAGTCAGGCTCATCAGAGCGGCTTTGTGGATCCGCGAGAAGGACCAGGTCCAGGGCAGGACTGGAAAAAGAGTGGACTGAGCTGAAGTCACTGTGTAATCCCATTTCAGCCTTATTCACCAACGCCTCTATGTCAGATAAATAAACAAATGAAATCCGACAAGGCTCTGACAGAGAACGGCGTGCGAGTTCAACGCTATCACCGGCTGGCAACAAACAAACAAACACAAACAGAAGCCGGCCAGGGGTCAGCTGAATTAGTAAAATATGGGTCTGATCCTGTGTGGCCTTGCTGGTAGGAGGTCTTCCTTTTCTCCCACTCTGCCTCTTATTTTACCGGGTCATCCACTATCAGTATGTGTCTGCAGCGCTGGCTGCTCCTCAGAGCTGCTTCTATTGTTCGATGCTGGCTGCTATCGGCAGATCGTTTTGAAACGTGTGTACTCACCTGCACTGTAGGTGGGCGGCCTCATAATGTGTGCATCTTACCTCACTTTCATTCGCCTTTATCTAAAATCTCTAATCTCTCTATGGTCCCTGTTTCACTCTCTTTTGGGGTACTTAAATGAAGCAGTTATTGCATTTTCCCTTTTAAAATGTTCTATTAAAGTATTAGAAGTAATGTTTTGTGTGAAAAATTACAAAGTAGCTTGAATTAAAAATGAGAAAAGAATGCTCCTAATTAGCATTATATTGACTATATTATATTGGATATGAGTATCATTTTACTGATATAGATTTAGTTTATCTAAGTAGATTTCATACTGAGATTTAATTTAAATTTTATTTTAAGGTCATCATATGTTTGTATGCAAAGTTAGCACTAAGTATAGAGTAGCTGTCAAACAAATGGAAAAAATAATTCTCATAAGAATTTAATTTAGTCCTAAAATTGTGTTTAGTATACACTTTTAGTGTGTGTGTGTGTGTGTGTGTGTGTGTGTGTGTGTGTGTGAGGGAGGGAGAGTCTGTTGTGTTTGGACCATTACAACATGCACCTCTGGTTGTGGTGGGACAAGTTTTACCAACAGTAAAACTTGCGCATGCGCACACTTGAGTGCTCCAACCGCATTGTGTTGCCGTGCTCCCGTTGTATCCAGACAACACTTCACAATTTATTGTCTGTACCTGTACACACATGTGCACCTGTGTGAAGAGTTTCAGTGAATACAAAAAGAAGACAAACATTAACAAAGATCATTTTAAAAGTTTCTGCTTGGCGCTTTTGTAACGTTGCAGAGCTTTCAACTTGAATCCCCCTGTTATTGACGCACTGGACGCAGTGACAGAGTCAATATTTAGACCTGCGTAGAGAGCACTTGGCTTTCTCCCCCCCCGTGTGTTTTTATTGCCAGAGGTTTCAGCCCAAGCCGTACGAGGTATCTGTCTTGTCCTTTGAATCCCGGGATTAACTCAGTCAAACAGTGTAATCCAAACACTTTGAAGAGTGTAAGATCTCACATCGCACAGAGGCTCCCGAAAAGACACCATTGTTATTGATCTAAAGAAACCGCCTGCTTCTGTCTTTGAACATTTTCTTTTCTACTGTCTTAGTCATTGAGAGGAATGTCGGGGGCCTTTCTTGGGGAAAAAGAAAGAAGGACTCACCACACTCATCGCACACCTCATAGCAACTCGTCTATCTTTGTATTTCCTGCACACGTGTTTGGTTTGTATCTGGTTTGGATGGCGTGTGGCGGCAGGTCCGCTGTGCTCACAATTAATCACAGTTCTTTAGACAAGAACCCAGGTCCATTGGCCTCTTCGAGGATCCACAGCCATCAATACACCTACACCTGCTTAAGCATTAACCATGCCAACCATAAGTGAATAAGTGCACAGTCCCTCACATATCCTCTCCACATGACAAACACACGCACACGACACTCACACCTGTGTTAAGGGGAGAATTCCGACATGAGCCCATTTATCAGAGGGGAGAGGCAAGCGATTAGATATTGGCGATAAAGATTTTGAGTCAACATCCTGACAGGTGTGCAACGCGTTTTTACTGCACACAAGTGACTCCACTACTGGGTCTTTATGGGCAATAAAGGATGAGACCCTTCGTCCGTCCTCCCCCGTCCTGTTTCTCTGGGCAGAGTCCAGGCAGGGGCTTTACCAGCCTGCAGATGGGCAGAGAGCGCACATTGCTATAATCCATAGGTATCCTGTAAACTCCTTTTTGCATGTTATCCATGTAATGATCAACCGGGAAGTGAAAAGGCCGCTGAACCATACGGATGAGTCCAAACAACAGCGATCTTTCAGCCAGGACGCTGCTGCTTCCGTATTCATTACAGTCCAAAAGATAAACTTTTAAGTGACTTTAAGTATGAAACGCAGCTCTGTTGGCCAAATATTTACCAATACCAAAATGTGCCACGGTCTATTCACGAACGTATCTAAATGCAGTTGTTGCTGAACCCAAAGGCGCCCAGTGTCGCTGCAGTGATAAGTAATCCCATCAAAGACTCGGGAATGTGTAACGTGCTTTCACCTCTCCTGGGGGGTCCACGTCTACTCCCCTCAGAGACATCAGGGGGGGACCTCTAGCAGCAGCGGCAGCACGTACAAACCCCACAGTCATTACGAGCCACCGACTGAAACCGGCTACTCCATCAGACTTTGACAGGGACGAATGAACAGGCTGTAGAAATTAACTAAGTTAGCCATTCGAACTGTATGGCAGGCAGAGACAATCTGGTCCATTTGTTCCCTGATCAATCAAAGTCCGTTCTTGGCCTCCTTTTTGGTTTGGTTTCAGAGAATTAGGTTGGATTGTCTTTCTTAGTGATCCATTCCTGTGATAGTTTCGGCACAATAGACAACAGAAGAATGCCAGTTGGTTTTCCTGCAGGGTTTCTTTACTGTATTGGACACATTCAGACGGATGGACAGCGAGGCCTGGGAGCCATTGTTTCATGGCGAGGAGGTTGTTCTGCATCTGTTGCCCACTGGGACCAGTTACTCCACTCGTAGTCCAAAAAAAGTGTACCCATTGTATAATGTGAATGTGATAACATATGCACGTGTTGTTATGAAAAAACAACAAAAATACATTTCAATTGTTTTAATTTCTCATATTTATAATATATTCTAATTGTAACTTTTTTTACAGAGAATATTATCACTTTATTATTCCTATGTGGTTAACATACCAAAGATTAGATAAAAGACAATTCCCCTGTTCTGCACCTTTCCCTTCAATTCCTAATAAAAGCAGCTAAACATGCATGGACCCACGCACGCACCCTGTCTAGGTTTGCTTGTAAAAAGGAAATACGCATCTTCAATAGCCTCCTTCAAGATAGCAGAAAGAAGGTAAAGTAAATAGAAATATAATAAAGCAAAGAGGAACCACTAGCTGGTGGTCTGGTGTGCTGCCACAGTTTGCTTAATGTTAAACCAATAAGATAAAACTGGTACCCGCTCCATTCAGAGATAGAGCTCGGCTTGGGGACTTTTTGGCGTGTGTTCTCAGCCCCTGTATCAGTGGCTCTGATTTTCAGTTAGATAGCGTGCGCCCCCGACCAAAAAGATAATGTTTACAGCACCCGCTTATTGGCAGGTGGAACTTTAAAGCAGAGTGTGTAGGCCTGTGAACTTTGCCCCTCACATTGCGAGTGTTGGTCAAATAGCCTTTTAACAGAACGTGTTAGCAAAAGGTATGTGTGCAGAAGAGAAAACAAGATAAGTAAATCAAAAGACGAGAAGCAGAGATAAGAAGCCCGTTGCGCATAGAATTAGTCGAATTTGACCTGAACGCCTCACATCTCAGCCCCCCCGCGGCGCGCGCCCCATTTACCACATGTGTGCGCTCCAACGATGCTCCTGTGCGACTGAGTGAACGGGCACTGGTTCATTTGTGACCCATGTGGAAGGGAAGGGGTAATAGGCTGTCTTTGGGGGTGGTATTTGGTTTAAGGCAGAGGAGAAAGTTGTGCAAGCAGTAGGCCTTCACAAATGTGACACACGCCCTCCGGCTCGGGGCTTTTGGGGCCTGAAGGAGAAAAGTAGAAAAGCAACTGGGTCGTAGAAATAGATGAGGTTTGTACTCTTGGCCATTCTCAATGCTATTAACTCCTTATTGTGTTTTTTGGCATATTCTTTGTTTGATTTAGTCAGCGTGTTTATATGCATAATAAAGAAAATCTCAAGCCCAAATTTTGCCCGGCGTGTGTTGTTTGCAATACACTGAACACCAGTTGAAGTACACAGTGGAATAGAAGAGTGTGTAATCTTATAGCCCAAAGGCTTCGATGCAAATACATGCAGTCACACACACAAACATCTTGGGATTTTGTGTTACTGTGCCGGCAAATCAAGATCCCCAAATACCAATACAATTTTCCATTTGGAAGATGGAACACAGGTCTTTGTTTATTCCCCGCTTCATTCAATTACCCCCTGCTCGGTTTGTTTAACGATTCATACTCGTGATTTAATTTTTTGTTTGGTTGCTCTTCAGATCTGAAAATGAATGCCTCAGCCGAACGCAGAAGCTGCATGTGGTGTAGAATTCATTAAGCCTCCTTGTCACTACTGCGTGTGTGTGTGTGTGTGTGTGTGTGTGTGTGTGTGTGCGTGCACATCACAGAATAACGGAATCCCCAGAAAGAAAGTGTGAGTGTGTGTGAGTGTGTGCGTGTGTGTGTGTGTACATGTGATGCTATGGTGAAAGGCACCATCTGTTCCATGTGACAGTAATGAAGTGAGGGGTATTGTGGTACAAAGCCTCAGACCCATTCATCACAGCTGTAGGCGGGCCGAGCATATTCCCCCTGTCTTATTGGGATACCTCTACACACACATCAACCCCACACATGTTTTTGCTCTCGCCTAAATAAGGGCGTGCAAACAATTATAGAACAATTATTCGGAGGGACGAGTGTTGTCTCTCTTACAAGAAATTCTGATGCTTTATCAGTAAAATCTTGCTTGCTTTGTTAGATTTGCATCATGTCTCACGCAGTGTAGGGAGGCAGTTACAGCCTAGGGCTCCTGCTGTACTAAAGAGATTTGTAAATCATCTGGATCAAAACAAACAGTTGAAACTTGACATGGAAAATCTCCCCAGAAAAACCAGGAGGACCATTTAGTGAACATTTGAACCGTTTTTGCCTGTTTTGTTTGATTTCTCTTATGTCTTGTCACTCTACCTATAAGTTGTTTTTGACAGTTTGCCATGCATATGAACATCAACTGAGTATAAGGTAAGCAATAATAAGTCCTTTCACAGGGGAGATCAGTGTTTCAGCAGAAAAGGTTTACTGTTTTCGCTTACCTGATCAGACTCGCTCTCAGGACCATGTGGGCGGGTTCTAGTCCATTTTCAGTAAATACATTTTGACATCTACAGTAGAAAAAACACCGATCTAAATGCTGAAAAGACTGAACAGCATTTGGCTGCTTCAGTTTCAGGGTCCTGGAATTATCATTCCTGCTCTTCTGGATGCATGAATAGTGTACAGACAATATTGCAAGCAACACCTGCTCTCCTATTCTGACAAGTAAAAGTCTCCTCTCTAAAAGGGACCTATACACATCTTACTAATCAACATTTTCCTTTAATTTTACTGGAAAATTTGCTTCCAGTAACGTTTGTAACGTTTGAATAGTGTTCTTTACTTTTCAACTACAACCAAAACAAGTGATTCATGAAAGGCATAATGACTCACTAAAACATTAGTATTTTTTGTTATGTGTTTCTTACTGACCTAAAAAAAATAATAAACTATAAAAAATAACTAGATGGTAAGACATTGTAAGATGGTAAGAGTCTCCACATCATAACAATGTGTTCCCACAGCAAAAAGACTGTGGCCTTCGAGTAGTGATCTGCTGCGGCCCATCGTACTAAAACCTGCCTCCTAAACCTGCTGCTGTGGCCACTGGATGAATCTCAGTCTGCCCATAACTTTCCCAAATAATGCAGGGTGCTTCTGACCACCTGCTGTATCTATTCCCGCTGAACAGACGTCTGATCAGGTGGAAGTTTGATGGAGGTGTTAAGCTGACCAATCTGCCAATTGAAGCCGCTTCAACCCTTCAACCCTGTCGATGCCTTTAAGGCGAGGCCGTCCAAACATGATCATTATTGATTGGTTATCATTCATGCTGTTGAGACTGAAAACCCTCAGAAGACCAAATCCTTTTATGAGAGATGGAGTAGTAGGCCATATGATTTAGAACAGGTTTAACAACTTGTAACAGTGTAATACTCAACTCGTCATTGCATCATCACTTGATGATCCATGCGCTGCTAATATTCATGATTATTTTGTGACAGTATTACACATGTCTAAACTGAATCACATAAAAAAAATGTAATAACTGGAATGTAAATTGTGCAAAATTTGATTTGATTGATTTCAACACCAACGCCATCTGTACATTCACAAAACTCCTGTTACTCCTCTTAGTATGCAGGGCTCCCGGCGTCACGCCAGTGTCTGATCTATTAGATAAACCAACGCAGACCTCATCTCTGTCCAAATGAATAGAATCACTGTTCAAACATTGACATCAGCTGGAAATGCTTTATTCCCTACTGTGTTTAACCAGACAGGGCTTTCCTAACGCCACCACCACTAATATTGACTCTTACGGCCTAATCCCTCAACGTCTTGCCTTGCCCCAAAACTATGAATACAGGCATTAAACAGCCCATTTATCATATTTTCAGGGACTGACTGGAGGTGTCACCTCTCTGGAACCTGCCCCCCCCCCCTTCCTTTCTCTGCCTGCCGATTGTTTTGTCGGTGCTCAGTTCAATGCCAGCATGCACTTTCAGTTTCAGTTTTTGACCCCCCGCACCTCCTGCGTCCCATCAAAACTGCCCCCCCCCCCCCCCCGAATGCTGTGCATCTCCCTAAAGGACATACAATGAGGTTCATTCTCTCACTTGTTGCCCTCTCCCTGCATGGGCTGTTTGTGTCGTTACACTATATAAACACATGCTTTGTACATAACTGCCCTCTGTGACCCCAGACATACACACACACAGACTTGCATAATTATACGAGCACATATGACTATGCGCGTATTAGTATTTTCTTTGTTTGTGTGAGAGTTTGGAATCGGGATTGAGCCTCTTGTGCCGAAGTGTTGTTCCCTGCTTGCTTTCCTCGTGTGTGTGAAAAAGTAGAACATACTGGTCACCTCACACTTCACTTTTCTCATGATTAAAGTATTAATAAAAAGGAATTCTCGCCCGGAATACAATTCACCTGTTTGCTCACTCACTCCAGACTGGAGCAGAATGTAACTTTTGCAGACAGTTAGACACGAGACGGTTTGAACTCCCTCCTCATGAAAGCATTGTTGTCACTTCCAGTTTTGCAAATTGCACCTTACTTTTTTTGAATGGTTCTCCTCTTCTTGGTCTGTACGTTTAATTCTCCTCTCTTTTTTCATCGCCCTCCTTTCGGCCCCCGACCCGCCCTCTCTCCTCCTCGCCTCCTCCTCCTCGTTATTTACTGGGCCGCTGGTGTGCCTCACGCTCTGTATAGGGCCCCACTTTGCATTTCCCTGCCTATCAGAGAGCTTGTGTGTGTGTTTATGTATAGGGCCCCCCCCCACCTCTCCTGCTAGCTGAAAGCGTAGAGACAGCGTCCCTCTCCTTCAGCCCAGAGGCTAAGTCTACTATCATGCTAATGCCCATGTCCTGAGACTAATAGGCCCTTTTACACTGGAGGTTTTCATTCCTCTTGCCTCACTAAAGGGTTTAGTGCCATGGCCCTTTCTCCCCTTCCTAAACTTTTAAAGAGGATAAATATTTCTGTGATTCCTCCGACTGCACGATGGGTTTGGAGACCGTTCTTTGTATAATTGGATCCAGTGGCCTTCGTACGCTTTCTGTAAAAACACCAAGGAAAATGCAAAACTGCACAATTAAAAATGCTGAAAAGTTCTGTGTGCTTACACAAGAGTATGTGTCTACACATGTGCCTGTTTGTTTTAGATGGAACTACAGTATAAAGATTTAAATGCGGCAGTAATACAAAGTTGTAAAAAGCTTGTTCATTTATTACCCCAAGGCAATTATCTTCAGTCATGCTAATAAAACAGTTCTTTGGGGTGTTTCTTATCTCCTATATTCTTTGTGTAGAGACTATTTTAGCCGGTGCGCCAGAAGAGAACACACGAGAGACTGAGTCAGGTAGATCCAAGTGCTGTAGTTCAGCATCTTTTTATCTTTCCAGCTCATCGTTCGCTCAATGCGTGGCTGGCTTTGACAGAATGACATGCTAATTGGTCCGTGGAAATTCACAAGTTCACCAACGTAAAACTGGATGCAAACGATTTGCTCCCTCTGTAAGTGAACCGATTCCCAATGGAAGTTTTACATATTTAAAACATGATTACCTGTTCTTTTGATTAAAGTTCTCAGTTTTATAGTTTAACCAAGATTGTATAGTTTCTAAGGATGTACAATATTTCAAATAAATACATTGAGTATGGAATTATTGCAAATTTAATGTCACATCTGAATTGTAGGGCAAATGACAGCTAGATCTTTGCATTTGATGTGGACAACTGATCTGCTCAAACTCTTCTAAAAACAAGACAGACTATATTCCAGATCCAACAAATGGGTGCGGTTTTAACAACGCATCCTTCATTCGGAGCTGATTGCTTTCCATGTTTTGGGTGTTGCTTATCTTACTGTACAGTAAACATCAGACAAGGCGTTGGCTGCAGACAATCAAAGCGTGGCCAACCGCTTCATCCCTGTGAAGCTTCCAAACACACACACAACACTGCACTTGTTAAGGCAGGGTTGGCCAGTGTTTATATTTACACCAAGCAGGAAGAAGGAGACAGAAATACTGGTGTGCTGTTGGTGTGACAGTCCGGTAGTCGCCATCCCAGACCAAAGATTTCCGCAGGGACTTTTCACTTCCAATGTATTGCGTAACAACCTGACTGCGGAGAATCGGGGAGGGTTTGAAAATCAACCAATGCTGTTTTTCTTTTTTTCTTCTGATGGTTCGGCCTGTATTTTGGCACTCGGCATTTGATCAAAAATATTTACAGTGTGAGTTGTGAGTTTTTATACAGTTACGAGGCATGATTTTACAACTTCAAAATTTGTTCAATTACAGTTATATCATGTAAAGGGGAAAGCATAAAACAATATGACTTATTTTTATATATTAAGTATATATACTTGTATAGAAGTCAGTTGTGGGTTAAGGGCATTCTCTTGCTATATTTTAGTGTGGGATGTGACAGGTCTGCTCACGTCTCAGCACACAGCAGAGGATGAAATTAGCCTGGAGCAAGGATGGATTTTACTCAGTGAGCCTGTGTGTCAGAGCTGAGGGAAAACCATAAAGCAAGACAAATGTTTTTACTGCTTTTCAGAACAAGTTACGAAAACTTTCTGCCTGGTTATGTTTGCTCTGCAGAGTAAAACCTCCAAGTTGTGTGCACCTGGATCTGAACTCATCCACTTACCAGCACTGTCAGACGCTGTTTGTTTACAAGTCTTTCGTACCTTTCTTTGTCGTCTGTCTGTTCCTCATGGATCAAGACACCTCCCAGGTTTCCTCCTTTTTATTCTCTGACCGAAGAATGTATGCCGCTCGATCCCGATAGCAAAGGGACGAGCCGATGCATTCTGACAGCTCTGTCAAGCACAAGAAATGGCTGCTGGCTGTCCCTGATGCTGCTGGGTGCCGCCACCCGTACACACTCATATTCAGGCACATACCTATGTCAGTGCTTTTTCTTTTGTAATTATATAAATTCATTTCAATAAATTATGTCTCTCCTTTTTTTTCTGTCCGTCTCTTTCCTCAATGTTTCTTGATATGCATTAATAGTGCTCTTTTAATTTATGGTTCAGGAGAAGATGCCATGTCGGAGCACAGGTGAGGAGTTGATGTCGCTCCTTGTACCTGTCGAGCAGAGACAAAGTGACACACACACACACACACACACACACACACACACACACACACACACACACACACACACACACACGCACGCACTCACGGACGTTAAGGAAACTTTTGACTTGTGTTAGTGTGCACTGCTGTACAGCGGTGGAAATCACATTTTAGGTAAGTTGACAGTGAACAAGTACGCCTTTCCTTTTATTTGGCTTTCACAATTGTTCTTTGACAAAGCCGCACGAGTCAAAAGGTTTCATCGTACAAATGAATGTGCATTGACTCATCTACATGTGAACACAAGCATTACATTTAAAATCAAATATCCAAAGGTTTCAGAGTTCCAGAAATGAAATGAAGTTTGCTGTGATGCATTTCACTAAATCGACTCAGGGCCTATTTTACAACCAGGTTACCATATGATGAAATATTACTGTAACTACATCAAAGAAAAATAAAACCTGTTCTCCTGTGCCAAATGTTTATTTGTGGTTGCTATCGGGTGTCCTGAAATGGCGGGTGTCCCCTTAATTTATGACTATTTTACTGTTTGCATGAGGATGAAGGAAGCCTGATCTTGAAAAGTGGACTAAGAAGGTCGAGACCGAGGAAAAGCAAGGAGGCAGTTAGGAAGTATAGTCACCCTCTGGCAGTTGTTCCTAAATTTTCCCACCCAACATCTCTCAAGCTGAAATATGCAACCGTGTGGAAATATGACAGATAACAGTCTCGTTCTCCTTGCAATTCTGACCTTTTAACGTTCTCTGGCTTGCAGGCCTCGGGCTACATGTGAACTTCAATCAATGGTAGAAAACAACAGACAATAATGCTTCCACACCTGTGCTTTAAAGTAGCATTGATACATCAAGATACAACAAGAAGCTCTCTCTCTCCCTTAATCAACAGGTGGAAAAGTGCAGTTCAAATAAGTGTTTTGATTTATCATTCACATTTGGATTGATATAATTTCTCTCACTTAATTGGCTTAATTGGTGTTTAAAGTATAATTGTAATGCTAATTTGAATGAAATGTTAATAAACTTAAAATGTAGGCCTACTTTCAAAGACAAATGACTAAAAAATTGTAAGCGCATTGTTAAAACTGACATTTAATAGAATATATTGAAACCTACTTCTTTGTAACAAATACTGAATGTTTAGAAATGTGCTAACTGCAGTTAGGTGTGACTGACATTATTAGTTGTGAGCACTAATCGCTATGTTAAAGGCAGCCTCTGTGAGCCTTTGCATGCTGTGATGGACAGGTAACCTGCAGGGGAGAAGTCCAGGTATGCTTCCCTCCATCTCTATGTGTGAACACCTGATAGCTACTGACAGGAAAACTGCACAGTTTGAACTTTGTTTTCTCTGTGTGTGTGTGTGAGTGTGTAGGACACCACCAACCACAACTGCTTTTAATGCAGCACAAATTGATTCTTTGCTTCTGTTGTATTGAGGAACAGTATTGGAGCGTCATTGTGGTTCAGCTAATGTTTTTTGACAGAATAGATGTGGGTCTGGTATTTCAGACACCTAGTTACAACACACACACACACACACACACACACACAAACACACATATATTACCTCGTCAACAGTTTTACAGAGAGCAAATGAACAAAAATAATGTGCAAGTATAATATACCGTTTAGCTCCCTGTGTTGACAGATTGATGTCTCTTAGTCTGTTTATGTTTCAAACACACACACACACACACACACACACACACACACACACACACACACACGCACACACACACACACTCTCACACACACACACACACACTACTGCCACCGTTAACAGCTTTAAGTGGAGGTTACATGTAGTGGAGTAATGGGAGACAGTTATAACGACGATAAACAGGAAAAGAGGAAGGATGATGACAGAAATAAAGGCAGGTAAAGCTTTGTTCTTCGTGTGCGTGAATGTCTGTGAGTTTGAAAGACATGATGATATTAAAGTGTATAAGAGAACAGAAAATATAATCTGCCACTGAACAGCATGCAGTATCAAGAAAAACATCAGTCCTACTCTTGTTTCTTTTCTGTTTCTACATGGTATACTTGAAATGACTAAACAGTAGCATGTTAGTTATGTATAGAGCCACCTGGGAGAGGTGATCACATATGTGGCCAAATTAGTCTTGCTTTTCCTAGCCAAATAAAAAAAAGTTCGATAAACGATGCAGCAGTTCATTCAGGAGTTAATGGGCAAAAATGATTCACAGACTCTTTTCACAGCAAAAAATGGGGCACGAAAGTGCACGAAAATATCAGGTGTAGATATTTAAAATGAAAAAATGGTTGAATCCCATTTAGGGCTGTTTAGTGGACCTTGTATTGTGAATTCCAGATTGCTGTCTTTATGTTAATAAGTAACACTAGTGCTTCTCCTACCATGACCAGTTTTCTGAGATATAACAGCGGTGCTCTTTTTTTTCAAGGGTGGTTTTCAGCCTAAAATTCGTGATGTATCTCTGATAAGAGAAATGTGTGATAAGATCCCAAGATGTGAGGATTTAAGTATGTAGAATGGATTCAGAAATATAACTACTGAGGGAAATTATTCATATATAAACACTATCTCATCTATATATTCACTGTGTAAAGAGGAGGGATTAGCAATTAAATTGCAGGACCGGATCACTGAGTTTTCTAATTTTTCGGTGGACTTGTAATCTTGAAAAGTTGAAATGTGCTGGGAAAGCTGGACATTGCCTCGTCATTGCAAACAACTGTTTTACTTTACAAAAGAAGCAATTTTTATGCCAAAAATGTGGCATCACAATTGCTAGGAGGTTGATTGCTCATAATCCAACAATGCTGCAAGTAAATAAGTAAACATGTTTTGTGTTACAGATAGTTCATTGGTTTCTCCTGCACGCTATGTCCTGCGAAAACCTTCTTATCTCTTGTTTCCGTTGTGTTTTTGAAGCCACAGGTGACGTAAGGTTTAACCCTTGTACTACATTCTTATTGAGACTAACCTCCGTCTACATTTCTGTTACGTCAGCATGGATTTTCCCGAGTAGAGAATTTGACAGCTGGCCAACTTCAGTTAGTTTGAATCAGATAAAAAAAAAACAACAAAAAACAGCCGCTCCTTAGGTACACTGGTTTTTCTAACGTGTAGGCAAATGACATGCAGCTAAGAACACACCTTTGCCTTTTGGTTGATGAATAGATCGATCCACTTTCATCCTGTTGTTAAAGAGGATACTTAAGAAGGAAACAGGCGGACGATGACACACATTAAGAGATGTGTTAAGTGCTCTTCAACCCTGACAAAGGAGAATGTGATTCCTAAAGCATAGGTAATATAACAGTGATTCATCATTGTCATAATCAAACAACAATTCACTCGTGCGTGGCCCTCATGCGGTTGCATGCTATTAAGATGACACACCAGGGCACAGTGTCAACCGGAGGCACATGGGTGTGTCCATTTTCTCTCTCACTTGCTCCCCGCGGTTGATGGAGGCGATGTGAAAGTAGACAGATGGGGTTGGCACCAAGACAACAGGCCGTGGTCTTCTGTGTCTGCTGCGGGGCTCCTTTCCTTGCTCCCATGTAGTCCTGTTCTGCCTCTACACCCATCTCCCACCACCACTCCTTCTCTCACCAACACACAGCCCCACTCCCACCGTCCACACACCCCTTTTTCACCATTCCATTATTAACATGTGTCCCCATAATTCTCCCTATCCTTTCATTTTACCTCGTCCCCCTGTCTCTATTCTTTTACCAGTGCCATTGTGGCCCCATGCTAACGGAGGCCTTCATTAAATGTCAATTATACACCGGAGACCACACAGCGGAGGCAAAGGACACAATGATTTCTGACCCCAAAAGGTCAACATCCTTATGGGCATTCAGCTCTTGTTGAAAAACAGTCTGTCTACTCTGAGGTCCCAAATCAAACGATCCCATATGTCACAGAAAGTGCTGTGTAATGCTGTTGGCACAATCATTTCTTACACTAATATAAAGTATTATTCCCAACGGACAAATGCTGATGAAAATAGAAAACTTCACAATAGCAAAAGTGTACAGTTTTTTTTCCGGTTCCAACTGGATAGTCGCTATCGCCATACGTGCACGAGCATGGGAACATTCTGATCAAACATCTGTGCAGTCCCCAGCGTGTTGCTGTGCACGGCTCTCATACCTCAAAAAGGACCAGGCCAGATGGTGAGTGTTGGTAGAGGGGGGGGCGCCACATGTTGTGAGTCTCCCTTCAGACAAGCTGTGCAGCATGGACCTGCCCCCCCCCCCCCCCCCAGCTCTAAATAAACCTGTGGCAGCACCTAGGGTGGAGCCTGCAGCGCAGACAGCCGTAGGTAGGAGGGTGGGATGGAGGGTGAACGCAAAACAGGAGCACTGATGGTCAGTTTGGTTGCATGCTGTGCGCTGGCCCATATTTTGTTCTGAGCTCCATGTCGGCTCTTGTAAGCATTTGCATATTGTAGATAACGGTTTTGCTCCACATTACTGGACTTCTACTCCGGTATCTTCTGATCCTGTTTCAACCACATTATCATACATCCAGATACATGAGATATTTTATACTTCATAGAGAGAGCCATCTGCCAATTTTTAGGTGGCCTCAATGAAAGGGGGGGATATTCAGAAGGATCCGGTGCATAACCCCGAATGGGTGTGTTTTATAGGTTGAATTTGTCTTAATTTCGGCCAAGCAAGCTGTATAAAGATAAGAGCACCTCTATTACAGGAAGGATATACCTTTGGGAAGTCTGTGGAAACACTTCCTAGGGTACATGGAAACCCACCGGCGCAGCAGTTTCATCTTTTTCCATCCTTTCCGGGGATGTACTCCCAGATTACTAATGCATCTCCCTGTCAGCAAGGGCTGAAAATAGGTGAGCGCTCACCCATTTAATCAAACTTGAGCTGACCTCCAACTAAGGTGAGAGCAAGCGTTTGGTCGGGAGCTGCAGGAACGATTCAGAACATGTCTTTCAACTAAAAGTAAAGTGAGGTGACAATCAGGTAACAGTCGACTTTGGGATAATCTAACGTTTCAACACGGGGGTCGTGGCATCCCTTTTGCAATACTTTCCCACCGTCCATGCTCGTTTGAAGGTAGGATACTTTGATTCTAGATCACAGATTGTTTGTCTCGCTAACGGGTTTAGCGCTTTCTGAAAGGTGGAAAGCAGTGGCAGAGGTTAGATTTTCGTGGGAGACTGATGGTTAAGTTCAGCGAGCTCGCTGACCCGCGTCCTCCCTCTCCATCTTTCCAGCTAGCTTCCATGCGCCCCTTGGTGGCCCCCTGGTCACCACCTCTGGTCCTCTGGCCCCTGACATCCACCCCCAGTGTGCTCCTGTCCACCCACTGTGTCCCCTCAAAGAGCCCCGGGGTCAAAGCAGCAGCAGTGAAGGTGAAAATGCATCTCATCCTTCGATCGCTTGTTCAAGGCTCCCATTATGCTGGGTGGGATCAAGCAACCAAGTTCAGCTCCAAGATAAACCAAACCACCCCCCCCCCCCTCACTCTCTCCTCTCTCTGTATCCCCAGAGAGATCCCCCCCTCCCCTGCCCCCCCCGGCAGAGTGTCTTCTCTCTTTCATGGCACTCCATCGCTGCCAGAGGACCTGCTCCCTGTTTATTCACTTTCAACAACACCCCATCTTTTGTATCCTTCTTTTCAAGTCTTTCGCTATCATGCTTGAGCTTGACTCTTTCTCACAACCCTTTACCATTTTTCAGTTCTCCACCGTTAACTTTTCCCTCCTCTTCCTCACTACTTTATTTTTGGCATGCCCCTCTATGGCCATCTCCTCTATCGCTGCTCTGATCTTCATTCCTCCCTCCATCTTTCTTTGAGTGTGGCCTAGACACCCCGTAGTCTGGAAACTGGCCCATCCCGACGCTGCCCCGGAGGCCCTCCGCACAGCCCCGTGGGTAATAGGCATTGTGTATTCCCACTGATCCCTGACGGGGCCATATTGCACCTCGGCGGGATGTCAGGAGCACAAAGCCAACCGGCCTGCCACATTGTCTCACACTCCAAATGAAGAAGTTCTTCCTCTGGCTCCCAACACAGCCTTGAAATGTCAGCAGATAGGGAGGCGGTGCAGGCTGGTGGTGGCGGTGGCGGTGGTGGTGCTGTGTGTGTGTGTGTGTGTGTGTGTGTGTGTGAGGGTTGTGTGATACTCATTAATGCACCAACACTCTACTCATTTGGATATAAATCCCACAGCATCTCCAGGAGACACACACACTTGGGAGTGCTTACTTGCATACTTAGAAGGCTTTCATACATG
Source organism: Apeltes quadracus (assembly GCA_021346845.1). Taxonomy (NCBI): domain Eukaryota; kingdom Metazoa; phylum Chordata; class Actinopteri; order Perciformes; family Gasterosteidae; genus Apeltes; species Apeltes quadracus. The sequence goes on from CM037935.1 coordinate 8,280,728, forward strand.
CAGATGAGCGCTTTCTCTCTCACACACATACACACACACACACACACACATGTTGGGCTTGGATTCCAGCTTGAAAACAAATTGCAGAATCATTTTTACGAGCTGTTTTGCTTTTGCATTTTTCTTATTTCCACCAGTTGCTAAAGCAACATACATTTTAGAACCACTAAGTACTTGGCACAGATTAACAAAATACAGCATTGTCTTGTCATCCACGCAGACTTTTCTTTGAACTTGAACACAAGTTCACTGGCAATCTATCAGCTCTGTCATGTCAAACATGATTCAGATGCTGCCGATGTGCAGCTAGATAAATAAAGATAAGGAGCTTCCCAGGCAGGTCTTTACCTTCACAACTATCACAACGCTGGAGTGATTGGGAACAGACGTGCCGTTGAGACCTTCCCGTCTCCCCGTGTGCGTCTAATAGAAGTCAATAACTGTCTGGAGATAACCTTCAACACGACTCCAGCTTCTAATTTCCTGTTTCTTTTTTTGTTTTATCTGTCGGTTTGACCTTGAATTGATTGATTTCAAGTTGCTTATTGCTTTAGGTGTGACAGAAGTATTAATTCACTTTGATATGTGGACTTCTACGGAATTCTATATTATGTTTTCATCACAACAGACTATTACCATTCAATCATGAGGACTTGGGTTGAGTTATTCATAAGCGATATGCTAATTTTCACAGTATTGAGATCATTTAAGGGTCAGTTCCCCCAATGGAAAAACTACGTGCAGTTGTAGTTTATCAGACATTTGAAAATTCTGCGATTTTTCTCAGGAAGCTATGTCTCTCTGCCGTTTAAATTGCATGAATTTTTGCAAAAACAGCAAATCAGCCACATAATGACATTGACATTGCACTCTGCTCTGCTCACTCAAACCTGCTTTCACGCGTTACCAACATGAAATTTGATCAATTACAATATAGTTAGTTAACAAGGATGGTGTTTGGGTAACACTTACGTCTATAATAAGTTCACCAAAGACAAAGAAGCGTGTGTGATTTAATTTATGTCGCACTCCCTCAACAAACCCGCTTCCGTGGAGTGTTTCAAGAAGCTTAATGAAGTGGTGTTTGCGGGCGAGAGTGTAAATATGTGTATTTGCCTGTCAGCTGGAGCAGCCAGGTCAACAGGACGTTTGAGGCTATAGTCTGCAGGTTGAGCAAACTGAGCTGTTGACACCGAGCCCGGTTAGATTGGTTGAAGCTATATTATGAACTTGGCTTGGGTTAGAACCCTGCTCTGCTCCAGACACTCTGCAGGGAGCCTGTCAAAAATGCCCATTTTACAAAAGGAAGGTGACATTTTCAGTCTTTTCTTTCTTTCAGACTTTGGCAGCCCTGGCTTTGAAACAAAACCTCATACTTTCCCTCCCTTTAAAAAGTTTTTTTTTTTTTGCCATGTAGCCACTTGCAGGAGTCAGATAGGAAATGCTGGTGGTGCGCGTTGTGCCCCATGTCATTCATCCCAACCACCTTTGTACAACTGCAAAATACACAAAGTTAGCAAACCCCAAAGTAGAGAAATCTATCAGATTTATCTATATGTTATAGGCAGCAACTACAATTTCCTTCAAAATGTAACAAAGCCATTATTGCAATGCAAAAATGGCCTTGCATACTATTAGATGTGGTGATATCAAAATGTGCTGCGGGGATCTCTTGTCTATTGCTACACCTTGCTTGAGTCACTGACAGTTGGTGCCCGGCCTCTGCTCTTGTAGTCGTGCAGTCCTTGCATGTACAACTCTTTAGTCAAATTCAAACAATCTCTCTATTTTACATTTCAACTGTCCCGCTACTCTCTTTCTCTCTCGCCTTCTGTCTCTCTCTCTCTCTGTCTGTCTCGCGCGTCTTCTTTCTTTGACTTATCTTTCACTCTGCAGTAATGAGTGTGCTGTGGCTGCAGGCCTGTCCGTGCTCTGTGTTAATCCTTCCTTTCAGCTGGAGGGCCATTTAGAGCACAAGCACCTAAAGCCTGTTCCAGAATTTAATTAAACATTCTTGGTGTCGCTGTGCTACCTTGCACTCGCTCTCCTTCGCTCTTTCAGACGCGCACACGCCCGCATACAAATGCACACACCTCCACCTAAAAAAGAAAACATTTCCAGATGATCCTCACTCCACAAAGGCTTAGGGGCATTTCCAATGTCAGTGTGCACTTTTACCCCCACGGGTGGAAATAAAGCTCATTAGATTTACGTTGTAACTTGGCAGTGGTTGTGGCTACCTGTCTGCGTGGTGGAGGAATTTAATCATCTGCACTCATTGAAACTGTATTCGATGACCGAAAGCAGCAGCAGTTAGTGGCGCAGTTTGGCTCATTCAAATATGTGTGAGTCATTACGTTACTTGCTCAAATGTTTATTTTATAATTGAAAGTGTTATTCTTCTATTTAGCGAGTTGCGCATGTTACAATTTATTTGACTGTAAGGAATTTGCTCAAGGCGTTCGTTTCTACCTAAGCCAATAAAGTGTGAGCTCCATAAATCAAAATCCGCCGATCAAAACACTTTAACCTAATGGCTCATGTAGTGAGCACTGCAAAAAGCCTCAATACGCAAACACGCTTTAGTGTAACAAAACATTTACTCCCCAGTAATGGGAATTTTATTTGCCATTTATCTTCTCTGTCGTTTTCCAAGTATCGTATATGTCTGGCAAGTTTTCATGGCTTGATGACCAAACCCTGTGAGCTCTACACCTAATCAGGAGGCAGCAGAAGGCTTTTCCTTTCTGTCTCACTCATATTATGGGGATGCAAACATGTATGCATGCAGTGCTCTGTACACACACAGACACAACACAACACATAAACCCACACCATGAAAGCACGCACCATAGCACCATGAAACAGTTGGACAGGTGTAAAACATTCTGCAGTCAGTTGTGCTTATCAGCCAATCGGGACAGCAAGTCGGTCAATCAGATGTTGAGGAGGTCCAGAATAAACAGCGTTATTTCCCCCTCACTGTGAGTGAGTGTGTGTTATCTTGCTTGGACTAACAGAGGCCCTCTTTCATACTCAGGTCTTTATAACTGGCCAAAGAAAGACTAATTTGGGCGGAGGTTTTTTTTTTTGGCGGAGGGGGCAGTATGGGGGAGCTGTATTGTTTGACTAATCCGCAGTGACTGGGAAGTTGTACGCTGTGCAAATAGCGCATATTTGAGCAGCTCTGCTCCAAAGTAAAGCCCCTTCTGCCCCAAACGTTGAGATAAGCATTGGGCTTGGTTTTATTCGGGGAGCAATGTCTTAACGGTCAATATTTTTGGCTCTTGCTCATGCCATTTTGTTCCCTATAGGAGCTGTGTAACACAGTAAAACACGCAGGATGTCCTGGCATCAGGAATGATTTGGGATAATTGTAGAATCACCGCTTGTATCTGCAGAAATGGTGGAGAGAGTTCTGTTTATTTGAAAGAGTTCAATAATAATCCCCTTCCCCTTTTATTTTGCCTCATCTTCTCCTCTCTCCTCCGTCATCTTCCCCTCTTATGAGAGTCTCCAAATATATGTTATGTAATATAATAATAAATGTCATAGACTTTTTTTTAGGTGTTTGTTGTACTGAAGCTAATGAGGATAGGAGAGATAGCTTCCAACTCCTAATCTATTTGATCTAATTAATAGATTGTTCAATAACAACTTCAAAATAGACAACTGAGATGTTTTTATTTTTTTTGGAAATATCCTAAAAAATGGTTGATTTATCTATTTGCGATTAACCCTGTTGATGCATAAATGGCGGTAGAATTGAGTCGTAGATTTGAGCCACCTTCACGGTTTTTGTTTTCAATTGAATTGGACATTTATTTTTAAATTCTTTAAATGTTCTTTAAAAGTTCTTGTGAAAAGAAATGTTTGGGAAATACAGAGCTAGAAAACCTGTAAATAATTGAAATGAACCAACCCGCATTCATGTGGGGACCAAGTTACACTACCGGCGTGACATGAAACATCAACCAGAATGGACTCTAAATTATTTATCAGATGCCAACGCTCTGAGCAGCAGTTCCGTGCACTATAGTATCATATTTTGATCCTGTTTTTTACAAGTCTTTTTTTCATTGTGAAGATCTCAAAGTAAACTGAAGAAACTCACAGCATTGTCTGTTGGTCTCACCCTAGGCAGAACGTCGAGGCGAGACACCATTCGCGCGGTGTGGTGACGATGCCGCTTTCCTTCTTGCTGTGCTGCTTTCGTAGAGACGTGCCAGGCTAGAGCTGTTTATTCTCCGACCGTAAAGAGAGTCTATGAGCGGGACAGTCATGTGTGTTTGTGTGTGACAGTTATTTGGCATTGTCAGTCCTCGATGAAAAGTTTCACCCCTGTTGACGTGGAGCAGGCTTGTACCACGGCCCCAGGCTCCATGAGGAGTGTTTTGACGATGCGTCAGTGTAAATCTAAACGATCTAACCCACTATGTTCTCTTCAAGTACCTTTTCACATGGCCTGAGGCTGAATTTACTGTTTTGCTCACTTTTTGACTTTCAGATCATTCAATCTATTACATTACTATAGCGCTGGTTTTCAAACGCTGCAGACGTTCTGGCTTGGAGCACATAGGTCAAACAGAGTGCAGGGAAAGGTTTAATAAGGAGTATTGGCCCAACAGCTAAATCCGCTGTTTATTCTATAGCGCTTTAAAGGCAATACATTCAGACAGCTGCAGCAGTTAGTCCCATTGTGTTACCTTTTGAATTATTTTGATAGATCTCTGCATCACAACTTTAAAGGCCTTGTGTAGGCCGGGCCTTTTCGCTAATCCTTTGTCGTCTGCATAGAACTGCATAAAACTGCCGCTCACAATGGAAGCGCAGATCAACACCAACAAGGCTAACTTGTCCAACAAAGTGCTGCTTTATTTCATCCAGCCTTTAAAACACACAAGCTATAATCTATTGGGGGGGGTGTTTGGATTTGAGGTCTGAATCTCTCAAAAGCAGTGCTTCCCTTTCTTCCCTTTTTGCTGTATTGAGGAATTCCCTTATCTCGCCCCACCAGTGGCGTAGCACAGAAAAGAGCAGGCCGCTCTATTGTCAGCCCCTTAGACTTCCAGTCTTGTTTGATAGTTTTTTCTGCGGGTCACTTGACACCCCCTCCTTCTTTTTTCCGATCCCCCCCCTCATGCCCCCTTATTGTTTGCCTCTTCTATTATTCCCCTAACCAGATTCAGGGTGAGGATGGGTGGGGGGGATATTGAGAGGTGGCTGAAGGGAGGATAGGGAAGTTTGTCATCGGTTTGAAACGGTGAAAGGCCTCAGTCTGCTAGCAGTCAGCCAGGGTGCGCCACAAAGCAATGGAGCCATATGGAGGCAATCAAATTACTTTTTTACCCTCTCTTTGGCTTTCTTTCTTTCAGTTTCTTAATGCATTTGCCACCCAGAGACAGGCAGGGTGTAGGTGGAAGATGGGACCAAATTCCAGCGCTCCTAATAAGTTAATGAAATAATGAGATCATGGCCCGTCCACCAGGCCCTAAAGAATTCTTGGGCAAATGCCTCGTTCTAAATGTGAGGAGGCTTTGGGGTTCGCGTATCCCAGACCTCCATTGGAAAACTTGCCCTTTTGGGAAAATGGGTTTGCAGCATCAACCTATCAACCTTATTAAACCTATTTACTGTATGTTACATAATATAGATCCAAATTTACATTCAGAAACACATGGCTCTCCGATTCTTCTCATTCTGGTGAAGCGCTTGGTTGGGCTGACAAGGCCAAGTGAAAATTGTATTTTCTGTTTGAGTATTTACAGTTTTTCTGATGTAAAGTCTCACTATTTTTTCACCAGTGAAAAATGATTTTACAATTTCCTTGAGGATGGTGCTTTCATTTGCCATGAAGACAAAATCCCTCCCAGTCATTTAAATGGCAAGGTAAGTAGGAAACGGCCAGGGGGTGTTTCGTGGGACTGTGGGACATGCACTTGTTTCGGGGTAAGAACTCACGCCAGAGTCAATGCCTGGGTGGCCAATTACCAAAAAGGAAAGAAAAGACCCAGTGCGATCAACCAATAAGGGCTGGGGCAGCGGAGAAAGGGGATGTTTTTTTTTGTCTGTTTTCCTCTCCCTTTCCTCCCTCCCTCTGTTCCTATTTTACTCTCTAACTCTGTCTGTCAACTCGGTGTCCACAGCAAAACTCCAACAGAATACGCAATGAGGATTACTGCATTGGAAGCAGTGGGATTTCAAGAGGTGTGTGCGCCTGTGTGTGGTTATGTATGTATGGGCGGCCATGTGTATGTGTGTGACGTACTTGTTTGTGGAACAAAAATGTCCTAGTGTGTCCCTAGACAGACATTTGGCTGTGTCCCATTGGCCATAGAGGATTACAAACGCTCTCTTTGCCTCATCACACTGGCCCACAGTGCTCCACTCCCCTTGGCTAATGACCCGGCGAGACACATTCAGTCCTCCAAATAGCCCACAGATCTGGGCTCATCTCTGATATTTCCTCAACAAAGCATTCGAACACCAGAGGCTCATTGCCACAACATCAGGCACATTAAAGAAATCACACCCTTGAGTTTTTGTGCTCCTCCTGTTTCTTTAGGTTCTTTCTGAAGTTCTTGTTGCAGAGAGCAGTCACTAAAATAGAACTTTGCTTTGAGGAGATGTGGTATTTGTTAAAACCCAACAGAGATTACACCTTTTCTGTTCACCCAAAAGTTATTAGCTGGCAGGCTAATGTTGATGCTAAAGGCCCAGACACAGTCCACCGAGCTCCAGTTGTTTACAACGTTTGTGCAACCGCTCTAACGCTTCCAAAGATCATCAGGGTGGCGGTTGATCTGCGCTCCTTCTAGGCCTGTCCATTAATAACTGGAGAGCAGACGGAGTGTAAGCGAGACCTGTGGGAGCCTGTCTTCCGCTCTCCTTTGCTTCAGCCTTCACCGCCTCGCGCTCTGCCCCTCCAGATATTCCACTTAGTTGATCCTCCCTGACGCCACGCCAAGCCCTGAGCGCGTTACTCCCTTTACAGCAACACAGCCTTTTTATACACATCAGGGTCGTAGATAGTGGAATGCTGCCAATTGTGGGAAAAGCTAAGGGCTTCAACAACACGTTTCGATCACAAATGCTTATTTCATTGTTGACCATGAACATTTACATTTTTTTATTGGTACTTTCAACATACAGTTGAACCAGCAGAGGTTTTTTGTGTGTGTTTAGCTCACATCATGCTATAAAGATGATCTGCTTATACATCAGCACAGCTTATGCACACGTGTATGAAAACGTGTTTGTCTGTGCTTTTGCACAAGCAGCTCGTTTTAACGAGTCCACGGCTCGCTGTTGAAATTCGGGATAACTAATGAGTGTGTGCCGGTGGGTGTGCACGCATTTCTGTGCAAGCATGCTTTTTTTTGTGTGTCTGCGTGTTGAGGAGCGCAGGCCTGGAGTGGGGTGCTGCTACTGTGTTTGGGTCTTTGTGGCTCTCTGTGAAGCGGGGTCGACCTTGTGGGGCTCTCCTCTGGGGCCCAGACAATGCCAGTGCAGGATTATCCACCCCGGGACAAAGTGTGTGATTACCATGAGAAAACAGGCAGCTCCAGCCCCATAGCCAAGGACTGCCAGGCCTGCTGGAGAGGTGGGCCGCCACTCATTAGCTGCAGGGAAATGCTGAAAGCAGGCGCACACTCACTGCCGTACACGCACACACAAGGAAACACAATGACACAAACGCACATAGCGACGTGCATGCTCATACTCATACGCATGAGCACATGTTTACAGGTGTAATTTGCGTGGATGTACTTACATGATTATTATGTTTTCATAATTTATGCAAATTTGAGCATGTTCCCACAGGGAATGATTAATTTGTCCTGTCGGCAAAAAAAGAGGTTATTTTTGCAATACTACACATGCAAAAACAAAAATATATTACAATATATAGTAAAAAAGTTTGAGCTAGAATTTGACTAAATAGCTGTCAAAGCATTTTTCACTGTTTCTATTGATAAACTGATTTAAGATTAAACCATGAAGAACTTTCTCTCTTATGAATATTATGCTTATGACAATAAGGGCTGTTGTCCAAAGTGAATGAGTCAGAGAGAATATGAATATAAAAAAAAACATGCAAAAAAAACAATGATGCATGACGTTACGAGATACATAGTCTTGGTATGTAATTTTTGTATTTGCATGATGTGCCTCATCGCTTTGATGACCCAAGTATGCTGTGCGGTTAAAGCCAGAGTGTGTGCGCCACAATGCGCAGACAGAGATTGGTGTCCCATCATGCTGCGATGACCTCAAAGAGAGCCACAGGTCTATTGACGAGTTTGCGTCTTAATCCCTTGATCAGTGGATTGCCCACCTCTTCACTGAAGAGTCTCTCTGTCCACCCTGGATTAAAGGGATGAGCTGATGCTCCTCTACCTCCTCACCCGTCCCTCTGTCCCCATGGTGGAGGATGAGAAGAAGATGTCTTTTGTTGCAGGGAGGTGAACCCACTTGAGCAGAGCTGGAGAGGGTCTCCGGTGGAGAAGGTTTAGGGGGTGGCGAGGAGCAGACGGTGGAGGCAGGATGGGAGACCTGATCATTGATGAAGGCGGGGTTTTTAAACGACGCCCACCACAAGGTACCTCGGCCCGTTGGCACTAGAGGACAAGTGGACACGCGCACACACACACACACACACACACACACACACACACACACACACACGCACACACACTGAGGGAGAGTGAGAGATCATGAAGGTATTGTTTTAACTGGGTGGCACCTCCCGGTCACAAGGGAGGTCAGGAGTTCAAGCCAGTGCTTCTCTGACCCCCTCACAGTTACCGAATTTATTTCTGTGACGCCACTTTTTTTTATTTCTTTGTGTTTCACTTCTCTGTGCAATTTTACGATCTCTTTGTTTCCTCAACGTTGGGAGGGGTAGAAGTAGCAGTGGGCCGGACCGATTGAGCTGGTGGCGAAATGGATTGCCGCAGACCTACGTGTTGCTTTTATCGCTTTGTTTGTTTGTTTTTATTTCTTTCACTGTTATCAGATGTTATCCAAACCTCTTTTTCTTTTCACCCCGCATGGTGATTTATCTATGGCGCATTTCTCCTCCACACTTCTTCCCTGCTTTTAATCCATCTCTTCTCCCTTCCAGTTCTTCTTTCCCTCTCCAGGGTGGGAGACAGGTCACAGCTGTAGGGGGACGGCGAGCCTGTCACGTGTTGCTTTGTCCCTGCCTTCACCAAAACATACCGACACAAGTAACCCAGGCAACTGCCTTTCTTTTTAAAAACCCTCCAGTGGTGCGGAGGAAATGGCAGCTTTCCTTCTGCGGCCGGCATTCTCCAGTTTCTCCCCGAACGGTCACTTTGACTTTTAATTTCTCTCCTCTGGGTTTGATTCATGTTTCGGTCAACGTTCATGTTTGACTTCTAAAGGAGCAAAAATAAAGTCAGATCTGAGATCTATCTACCGTATCTACCTGGAGATGGCTGCCAAAATTTGCTGAAGCAGGATTATGTGAATGTCACGAGAGAGAAATGAGTCTTGGTGTGCAGCTCTATAAATATTTGACTCTCCTTCCTTGAGCTCCCACCGCGGGAAGTGGCTCTGCCTATTCCTGCTCTCCTTACCAGAGGGAACAGGGTGGCAAGTCGTCTGATTAATTGACTAAAAGAGAACATAGATCATGTTTTTCGGGAAGACCTAGAAAAAGTTTGTGCCTATCCCCTGTATCCCGCAGAACATCTTATTCAGCATTATATTTGAGCCTGTTAGCAGTGAAACATTACACGGCTAAAGCCTGTCCCGCTTCTTCCCACATTCCTTTGCAGGCGTCTGTTGAAACACATTCTTCCTCGATTTATTCCCATCTCTGGTCTCTCTTTTCTATTTCTAGCTAGTAGCTAAAGGGCAATTGGGATTTTTCAACTTGGGTAGTAAAACATAAATCACCTTGGTTTCACAAAACGCAACCGGTGAATTTGGTTAGGTGGCAGAAATAAATCCCTAATTACAATAGGTCCTGTAGTCAATGTTTACCACTGTAGAAATTGAATTAATATTGGAAAAAAAATGGATTTGGCCGAAATCTCTAAATGAAGTGAAATTTTTATAAGCATTTAGGTAAATGCAGGATGACTGCTTCACACGGCATGATCTTAAACAAGGAGCTAAAAGTATCAAAGAGCTTAAACTGGCCGAACTAAATGCAAAGAACAATACATGATTGTATGCCCTGCAATTTGTATAACTGAAATGTATCCAACTAGCCAATTAGCTATACATACATGGCATCTTTGGTCGGGACAACTTCACAGCTTACCAAATCTTTTCCGTGAATCTCGATGATGTCGGTGAGTGCTAAGTTAGCATAGGAGAGAGTTAGCATGGTTACAGGCACAGATAAATATTTACATATCCCATATTCCCTCACAAGACACGATACATACATAAAAAAGATTTAGATTCAGATTTTTCTACTTTAAACGTTTTAGTACTACCGTAGCTGATATGTAGTAAATCTTTTTATATATTGCTCATCTCTGCAATATGGTGTCCCAAGGGTAAAGCTTGCACTTAAGTGCCAGTGTGTGTGTGTGTGTGTGTGTGTGTTCTGTGAGATCATCTGAGGGTATCACAGATGGCCTGGGGTCCCTTTGCCGACAGGACTCTCATTTATAACCATCAAGGGTGGATGCTGCACCCTTCCCTCTCTACCAAGCTCACTCTCCCACTCTGTTAGACACACATATACACACAAAAAACCATGTACTAGTGCACTCTACCTAGCAACGCTCGGCACTGAATGGCATCACAATACTCTATGGTCAGCGGAATCAATGAACGTCTGATGTTTGAGGATCTAGCTGCTGTCCACAAGGGGGACTGTTTGTCTTTGCAGAACGACCACCACAGTCCTCACAGCATTATACCATCTTCCATTCATTCAGATGAACTGATTCAGCTGAAAATCAAGAAGCTGCATGAATAATTATCTTTTTTTCTCTTTTCGCAATACATGCATGAAATGAGAGCAAATTAAAAATTGTTTTGGAAACTGATGCTGCTCTCTATTCAACAGTTGCTATGCTTTATTTTAATTCGAGGGAACTCAACCAGCTGTTGCACATACCTCCCCCCTACGTCTTCCTATCAATCCACACAGCAACGAGTGCTCATTGAAGAAAAGGATCAGCTCCTTCTGGTGTGTTCCCTCGGCCCGTTTAGCCAAGGTCCCCACCCTGGGGCCTTTGGGCATGGCTCTGTGCCCTGACACCGGCGTCTGCGGGAATGCGTACCCTGCTGAATGCTTTTAAATGGCTCAGAATGGTCTTTAATAAGCTTGAAGATGCAGTGCTCCGTATGGCGTTTTTCACCTGGGAAAATCACAATCTGTGCACTCGACAGAAGCTGATGTATGTAGATGACACACACACACACACACACACATACACACGCACAAACACGCATTGAACTAGCTTTTTGCAACCTCAGCGCACTATTGTCCTTTAAGTGAATAGAGCTGGAACGTGGTCAGTCACGGTTCCATTAGGGTGCTGTGTGATTGAAGACTGATGTCTGCTTATGTGTGTTGTGGATTTTTGTGTTACCACTTGTGTCCTTGACTCTTCCAGTCTTGCAGGTTTTCCAACACCCACGTCTAATATAATGAAAGAAGAAAATATTGTATTGATTAATTTAATAATATTGCTTATAGTAGAATACATATGATGTATACAATGCAATGCCCCCCTCTTCTCTTCATGCTTTTGCTAGGCACTAATTAACAATAGCAGTGCCACATATAAGACCATTTGTTCCCCCTCTCCACCCCTCCAGCCCCCTCTAATTCCACCAGTCTACTATCTGCCTCACAAGTCTCTGGGGTCTCATAATGAAGCACACTCAGAATTTGGCCAATCCAACATGTGCTTGGTTACCCCCGACTAGGGCTTTCTTCTCATTAATAATTTCCCTGTTTCCTTTTCTGTATAACCTTTTCTCAACATATTTCCTGGCTTGCTTCAGTTCTTCTTTGTACTTTGTACCTTTTTATTTATTTTATTGCGATACTGTATTCCTTTGCATGAGTTTTGGATAGAATTCAAGGGTGCTTGGGGAGTGGTTATACTTGTCTTCTTGTGCCGTATCCTTTCTTGCCCTCTACATCCTCTCCTTAAATCAATCTCTCACACACTCTCCCGTCCAGTCCCTCTCTTACTCACAGTCGCCCTTTCTCCTGTCACTTCTGTTTGTGGACCCGCAGCTGCTGGACTTTATAACATCCATGACCAGCAGTGAGAGGTGTTCTATCAGCAGAGGGTGTGAACGTGACCAAGCGGGGACTTCCCTCTCTTCCTTGGCCCACAAAGGCCGGATGGTCTGCAACAGAACAGCAGCAACAACAGACAGGCACCTGCTTTTGTTTGCACTGGATGGAATGGAATGGATGCTGCCCATTCACTTATTCGCTCCCCTCCTCAATCTATGGCTCTTTTTCATTCTTTTTTTTTCCTCTCACAAGCAGTGCTACTAAAGGTTTCTTTCTTTCCGTGCTGCAGTGGCACTACAGTTGAGTGCACATATCACACAAAAGTCAAAGGTGTCTTTGATATAAATCTCCTACTTTGCAGATGTGCATTCGGCCCCTCACCGCACCTGAGTCTTACTGTTCCACTTCACAGAGCAGAGCAGCGCAGCCCGCTAAGTCTCGGCTTTTAGGGCCCCTGGCTCAGGACATCGGGGGCCCCTACTGCCCCCCAGAGGGAGGGCCCGTGGACGCAAGGGGAGGGCCAGGTTGACAGTTCAACACACAGGGTCTGCTGGTGACCAGGGGGCCATTGAGGGGGCGAAGCTATACTACTTTAGATGGCACCACACCCCGATTCCATCCCCCAAACCCCCGGGCTGTTGTTCCCTCAGAGAAGAGGGTGTGTTTGCCAAAGAGAGCAGGCGAGGAGAGGCAGGGCCCAGGACAAAAGACGGTCCTTCGTCCAACGCTGTTCTGCATGGTAGCGGCTATATTCTTCTCCCCTCTTTTTTTTCGCCTTTTCTTCTCTTTGGTTTAGCTGCCATTGTGGGGAAGTGATGAGGACCGGGGGGCATATATGATGGATGGAACTTGGGGGGACCGGACAAGTTGGGGGGGCTGCAGGGATGGAGAGGCCCAGTGTCGTGCTCCCTGTCTGAGAGGAACGTGCGTGGCATGGGGTGGACCAGGGTGGTGCACAGACCATGGGGGGGGGGGGGAGGGGGGGGAAGGGGGTTTCTATGGTCTCTATGTTATGTGTTCCATGGAAATGGGGGGAGGATGCAAGCCTTGGTAAGAAGGAGTGTGTCGGGGTCCGTGCAGAATCTATGGCTGAGGAAATACAAGTGAGGAAGGCGATTGCTCCGCCATGAGGATTTGTGGGTACAACTTTTTAGCATTCTGGGAATGCAGCTCACCCGAAGAAGCTGCGAGTCATCTGTTGATCATCACGTTGATTAGTACTGGCAGATATTCTAAAAACGTATAAGATTAACCTAAATATCAAATATTCCATTTATATAATATATTTGAATAGGAAATTCAATAACTCAACAAATTGAGAACCCAGTCAATAAGCGGTATTTTGTTAGGAAAGACTAGAGTGTGTGTGTGTGTGTGTGTGTGTGTGTGTGTGTGTGTGTGTGTGTGTGTGGGTGTGTGCGCGCCTGTATGAGTAGAATATGTGTTCTTGGGTGCTGCTGAAATATGTGGAGCTCAGTTCTCTGGGGGTGACAAGACAGATGAGGGTACAGAGTTAGGATGAGCACACTATATTTCATCATGGACACCACAAACCAAGACTGGATAAATTGTTCAAAATAATCATTGTATGGTTATCCGTTGTGCCAACAGCATATATTACCACACACAGGGTACGTGATATTATCATCAATTTGGAAGCTACACTCTCATGTACTTGCGTAACCTGGAGATCCCTTTTTTTTATCACACCATAAGAATTAGGAATTCTATCATTCCCGAGGGTTTACCCTCCTCCTGTGGCCTCCTTACTGCACCTTGCACTCTGGAATGTCCTCTCAACAAATCAATGTCCTTCCTCCTTTCCGACCTTCTTCCGTCTCCCACTGTCCACCTTGCAGTGTGGAATGCTGCAGTCCATAGATAATCATCAACTGTTTTAAACCACAGGAACACCTTTCAGTAATTTGCATAAAATCTAATCCCCATTCAACTGCCTGACAGCATTCAAATTCAGAATTTCTTGTCATTTGCTCCGTACTGGCTTAAATAAATTTGATATAAAAGACCTATTTTCATGCTATCTAGATAACCAATTATTTGTTTTCAACGCGTGTTTGAAACGCTGTGTAGGTCACTGAATGGGCCTTTAACACGTTGAGTATGGTTGTTGAATTAAAGACAAAGGCAGCAACCTCATACCACTCCCACTGTACCCGTCAGATTAGCTGGAGGTCTTTGTGGCCGCATACAGACCACCTGCTGCTTGACAGAATGCACTTACGCCACACTTTCGCTCTCCTCTCATCAAGGAAGTGAACCTCCTCCTGCATCACAGACAGGAAATACACAAAAAGGAAACAAGGACAGACGCCAATCTTCTGCCCGTCACAAACCAATCAGGGCCTGACAACCTGCTGGCATCCCTCTGCAGGACTGAGATCAGTATCCGGCATCATGCTGGTTGTCCAGTAGCCGGCAGCCTGGTGGCTGTCACCCAGTGCCCAGAAAGAGACATCCTCTTAAGGCTGGGACAAAGGTGCTCGGTCCTCAGGGATTATCCATTAGCATGCTAGTCGGTGTGTTTAACTCTGGCCTGAATGGAAAGGGCAAGAGCCAGCAGCCTGGTCTATTCTTAAGCATGGAAGTGTTACTGTTTCAGCTGCTTTGACTATAGCATGTATACATACATCACATGCACATCAGAGGAATTCTTGTATCTGGTAATGTTTACTGAGGTAATTACAGCAAACGTGGGAAAAACTCACCAAATTTTAAAAATCCTTTCGTAAACCTTTCGTAAAAGAGCGGACCACCAATGTGGTCCGCTGGCCTTTGAGACTGTGACGTCGGTCCTGTAGTTGGTATCAGGCATCCACTGATTCAATAGACACATACGTTTCGTTCGTTGTCAGATTTGCAGAATGAAGTTGATTGGGGCCTTTATTCCATTATCAAATGGTATCAGCCGCTTGTAGTGGCACGATGAATGCATCCGTCCCCTTCTGGTCATCATGCCACAAGCTATACAATGAAGTTGAAACCAAGTGGTTGCTGAAATTAGTTCTGTGAAGTTAGCCAATTTATTTGAACGTGTGCATGTGTTTTAGGGTGACCATAGTCTTTCATTTGCTCTCTCTCTGTGTGTGTGTTACCAAATACTGCTTTAAGACGCCTGTATGGAAATGTGTATTTGTGAATCTCTGCGATTGTCCTCAGCGCTTGATTGTGTGAAACGCTCGTTTTTTTCCGTGCTGCCGTGGGTGTGATTATGTGCTCAGACTTGCTGGCCGGTGGCTGATAATGACACAAGAGGCCGCGTGTTTGTGCATCTCCTGGCTGAGGAGATTCCCACCGTGCTCAGCGTGTCGGGCCTCTGTGTGTTTTTGAGGTTGCACGCGTGACTCCGCCAGCTGTTCTATTCTCCTGGTGCCCCCCACCCCCATCAACCCCACCCGGCCCCCACCCGGCCCCCGGTCCCTCAGCGACCCCCTCCTTCCCTCGGAGGCCTGCTCTTCATCTGATAAGGGCCACGCTGGCCAAACCCTCGGCAGAGCTCCTCGGAGCCCCTCAGAGCTTCTCCACGCTAACAATACGGCCTCCTTCCCCTCCGCGCTCGCACCATTTACATGTGAAAACACGGGGTCTTATCTGCAGTTCACTGGAGCTATGGCACACCGGCCGAGAGAGCGGGAGGGAGAGAGAGAATGGTTGTTTGTGTGTGAGTGAATGCAGGTGAACACTTCTGTGGCTACATTTAATTCTACAACCCTTCATGGATGGACTGTTGTTATCGGAAAAATACATGAGCATAGTTGGAAGTTGAAAGAATAAGAGTGTGTGTGATTGACAGTGGAATATAATCCAGTTGTATTACACTGTATTGAAAAGCTTACAGCCAGTAATGCCAAATTAAATGGGACATGTAGTCTTTTCTGTCTCCTTGGAATCTTGCCACGATGCCGGTAACAATAGTTCTGCTCTACTTAAACACCAACATCACCACTTTCCCCACTGCTCCAATGACAGCCAACTTTCCTTGTCTTTATTTTGCTCCCTACTTCAGGCTCGGTCTCATCATTTGGGGGATCATAACTCAGGAGACAGCGTAATCTGGTCCAGCGACAGGATATTTTACGGCATATGTAAAAACAATCCTTTCGCCGATTTAGCAGCTGCCCGCCACAAGGCAGACAGCAAAATAGAAGTGTACGGGCTTTTAATTAAAGTCTGTGTTGTTAAGGGCTCGAGCTAAGCAAACATGGGCCTCCGGCATAAGAGTTTGAGATGAGGAAAAGGAGAGTGGGGTGATGACAGAAAAGAGTACAAAGGCGGGAAGGGAGTTAAAATACGAGATTTTACAAGTGCTGAAACATAAAAGATGAGCAGGACGGGAGACGGGGCGAGTGTGTTGTCAGAAACGATATTGCATGTTATCTGATATGTCATAATGTAATGCGGATATTGGAGTGGGAGGGGCCTGAAGAGATGCCAGGTTTTGGGTTGCATTACAATGAAAATAGGGGGTGACTGGTGAGATAGCATTCATAATATTCATGTATTCAGTGAACTAGTTGTCAAGAGAGATGTAGATAGTTGCCATGAATCTAAAATGTATGCAAATCTTGCACTTTGTTCAAACCTTCGTCATTTTTTTTACCATACAAAAGTGTAACAAAACCTGAATCTGACTTTTTAGATTTCACACAACTTATTTAGTTTTGAAAAATTAACATTCAGGTCAAGGTTTTTCTATAATGGGGCCACGGTGACCTCTTCTGGTGTAAATAAAAAGCTGCAAGACTCTTTCTTTCAGCTGCCAGTGCCTTCCAAATCATGGATACTTGATGGGACTTATTTTTACTCTTAATTCAAACAAATTCAAATTCCAAGCCAGCAGCTGTAGCCCCTTTTTGGAAAGTGGAAAACTGCATTTAATGGGTTGAAGGCCTTACAGTGTCAAATACTTTTAAACAGTTAAAAAACATTTGGATGGCCATAATATAGGAAACAGAGCTAGTAAAGTAATGCAGCCTTAGACTACACTAAGCAAACTACTATTTAAATAAATCATTATTAGCATCATCTTTGCAACTCAAGCTCCACGTAAGTTTGCTGTGGATATTTTCCAGCACAAACTGCAAACTCGCCTGTTTCATCTCATAACATAATATATCATAAAAATGTCTTGTCCCGTTGATAAAGTTACATTTTTAAGCAGCTCATATATGAGCTGAGGTTAATGTATGAGTTCCTGTATGAAGTTCTAACTGTGCCAAATGATCATATAACTAAATCTTTTTTAAAGATAATCTATTGTCCAGATTCTATCTCGAAACCAATGATTCCTATAAAATAATGAAGTGGTTATAATTTTCAATAACTCCAGGATAGATCATAACAGGAGTGTTATACCATGTAGTTAAATATACAGCTAATCCTTGGTCGAATTTATAAAATGGTTAAATTCAGAGGTCAGTCGAAAAACATGACTATGGACTTTAACTTAACATATCAGTACATTTCCAACACTTGGATGAACGTACAACTCAGCGAGATAAATCCGCAGCACAAAGGATCAGACACTTTCTCATTGCTTTACGAGAAAACCAATAACCTTCACTTTCTAATCGTAGAGGGATACAAGTTGTGGTTTATGACCAAAGCCCATATACGAAGTACAATAAAGAAAGTCAAAGATGTAATGAAACCAGATCTGTGTAATGAGATGAATAGCTGAGAGGGGACAAAAGCAAGTTGGAAACAACTGAGGGTCGTCGGTTAGACCCCGAAATGACGCGGTTATCTTTGAGGTCCCACAGCAGACTGTGTGAAACACTATGTGTGTGTAATCATTGTGTGGTGTGGTGGAAGGCCTGATACCCATTTTTCAGCAATTTTATGCCATACTGTAATATGACATCTTCATTGTATGTAACGCCCCTTTTGCAAAGGTACCAAAATGTAACAGTAACAGATTGCAAAACTGTATGTGGGTTTATATATAAACCCATCCAGCATATTGTAAAGTGCAATGTGGCTCCTTATGGGGATTGCCAGATATGTCTCCAGTGCATAGATAATGATACATACCAGCATCCCTAACTTCATCATTTTTTGGGACAATAATCCAATGGATTGTTGTTTTTCAATTGTCAATGGTAAAATATTTTTCCCAACTCTCGCTTTTATTATATAATATATTTTATGACCTTTTCATGACATGGTTAGGCCATACTCTACAATGAATTTTAAAAAAGCATATTCATGCAATACTGTAATTACATTGTAAAAAAAAGGCAAAACGTTTATTTTAGAAAGTTGAGAACCCCTTTAGGGATGTTGTGACATTGTTATACTATTAATCATATTTTATAAAATAAGTTCCGAATCGAGTTCCTCCGGAATCTCCTGCTTACCTCGGAGGGACACACGGCTGAGCGGCGTCTCATCATCCTCCCTGCGGTTCTTCTAGCTGCTCCTTCAGCATTTTCTTGAGTACAGTGACAGACATTAGAGTACTCTGATTACTATTTTTAGACTATGCTGCTGTTGTCTATAAACTCACTGTTGTAGCTTTCCAACGAGGGCTCTCGTGTGTTGGTGTTTCTGTCAGAAGCTTTGTAATCCAGCATTAACGGCCCCTTTCTCTTTATCTTCTGTGATTAGATAGAAATGTATTTTATACTATATTTTATTTTATATATTTTTATAGCTTTTTTTCAGAAGGTGATCTGAATGCCTGCATTCTCTCTGCCACATTGTACACTCAGATTGCTTTCCGTCTACTTAGTGTGTCTGGGGCACAGATTGCTGTTAAAGCGTCAGACTTCTGACATTTCGTTGTTGGCAGAATGTAATACTAGCTGAGCAGGAAGACAAACGCACACAGGACCCAAATCAGCACTTTATATTACTTCAATATACAGAAAATCAGGGCTAAAAAGATCATGATGGGTCAACAACCAGGAAAAAAGCCAATCCCATGATATCAATTCAGAAAAAGGGGATTTGATCTTCAACGTTCTTTAAAACAAAACCAACATACAAACAAAAGAACAGACCATACGGATGACAAACGTTGTCCTGAGAAATGCTTCCAGTACTACATCAGATAACATGCATTATAATATGATAAAGATACAGGCAGTTGGTGGGACGCATGGTCATTCTTTTGGAGGGTAACACGCTCAGGAAAATGTTAATAAGGATTTGTTCTTGTATTATTTACTCCTGGCTTTGAAGAAAAAGACTACTTTCAAATAAATTTCTATACTTGGATTTCTACTAATGAAAATCTTATTTAAGAGACGATATTCTTAAAATGAAGATTGTGAAGCTTACCAGGCTATTGTCTTTAAATTGTCTATCTGAGCCCAAAACTAAATCCCATACAAAGTGACGATGGGGCCAAAATGGTTCACAATAAGGCATCAACAAAATAGTTTTTACATTTCTTTTTGCTTCTCCATAAAAGCATAATTGGTCTTCAAACTGAAATGGAATAGTGAAATGGAATAGATTCTCTGCTCAGCAGAATTATGTGTATACACACACACACACACACGCGCGCACACACATACATATACACATCACCTATCTTTTCCACTTCTCATTTAGAAATATTTCCAAATAACTCTTGGATAACATGGGTTTAGATTGAGGTACCACTCAAGTCGTTGTAAAAGGCTATTTGTTTACTGCAAGTCCACTGTAGCCATATTATCAGGTCGCTGTTCACATCAACACTGGAAAAATAGATTCTAACTGTTGAGAAATAAAAAATGACCCAACACTACTGCATTAGATAGATTTACTCTTAACATGGAATCACCTTCTAAGAATAAGGTTTTAACATGTCAATGCTAAATGATTGAAAATCATCAAATATAGCCTTAACTCATCAGCAGTATATCATTTATATACCTAGTTAGGAACACAACGGACATCCCACGATGGAAAACACAATAGATGTGTATCAACTCAATGTTGAACTAATGCTGATGTAGTGCAGCCAAGCTCCCACTAGGGGGAGCCAACATAGAAAACCAATCCAGCAGAAATGCGCTCGTCCGGTGAGCCGATGTGTGTGCAGCAAATGAGGGACTATCAGACAGTTTCTTAGTCCTGGTGGCATCGGCGGGTCTTTTCTGTGGTCTGTCTGGCCTCGTGGCCCTGTAGCCGGGTCCTTCAGTCCTTCCGTCTCTGATTTCTGACTAGTTCCACCCAGAGAGAGGCTACAGCTGGTCCGACTCCTCTCTGGAGCTCAAACTCAGCGTTGGGCCCGAGGCTTCAGTTCTGGGTGTGGAAGGTGCTGCGGCTTGTGCTCTGGTGTAGGTCACAGGGTCTTGTGGGCCCTCATATTGAGGGAGCTCGCCCTCTGGTGGAAGCTCCGCATCCGAGCGGTATGGAGGAGGAGGGAGATCAAACCAGGGAGGCCGACTACGGGGCAAAGAACACAAAAAACAGATAATAATGGGATGTCAAAGAACTGTACAATGAATGTCAATCTTTGAACCAGCATCAAGCCGAGATTCTGGATGTACTCAAATATTACTGGGAAGCAAATAGGAGAACATGTCATTGAATCTGAATATAATTCACGTTTACTCAATTTCTATCATTTTTAAATAGCACCAATCTGCTAAAAATCATTAATTTCATACAATTAAATAAATAAAATAACAGCTAATGAGTAACCAGCTGAGTAAATGGGTTAAGAAAAACGCTGACAGCTGTTTCAGATAGCATCCCTTTCCACTCATTTTATTCCATGTGTATGAACTTCAAGGGAATAATGACCCATTACCTAAACCCATTACGTTGAATTAAAATCATGATCATTGCTCTCACCTGACATCCAGAACAGCTTGCGAATATGACGGAGGTGAGTCCATGGAGAGTCCAGAGGGATAAAGGCTCCCGGACAGCAGCTGCAGTGTTTGAGGAGTCGAGTTGTACGGGCCCCCCGCGCTGGCCCCGGTGTGGCCGTGGCCCCGGTCCAAGATGACCAGACGGGAGAGTAGCAGGGGCTGCTGGTGGTGGTGGTGCGTGCTCCCTCTCACACCTCTTGGCAGCAGGACGCTCCGCTTCCTCTGGTGATGGAGTACCAGGGCCAGCAACGCCACCACCAGGACAAAGATAACTGCACTGCCAATGACGGCATAGGTGATGCTCGGGTGGTAGCGCATACGGTAGTCCAGTGTCACAAAGTCCTGCCCCGGAGCTTCTGTGGAGGTGTAGGAAGGGGGGGGGGGGGGAGTACAGAGGGTGGAGAGGGGGGTGGGGGGAGATGAAGAGCAAATTGATGATGACGGAGGACGAGTGGCGCCAGGAGAGACAAAGAGACGACTGGAGGAAACAAGGGACGGGGAGGAAAACAATTTGAGGGAATTGAGGTGGCTGCGGGTGGAGCAGGATGAGTGGTGGAGTTGAAGAGCTTAGGGGAATGGAGAAAGGGATTGAGAAGACGGGCATGAATTTAAAGTAGCGTATTCAGGTTCATTCTGAAATGCGTTCGGTGGGATTCAATAGAGGCAGCCTCTTTGGAAATGAGAGTGCTACATAATAAGCATGGGGGAGGGGGAAGACCTCACTCTTTTACCTTGAAGAAAGTGCATGAAAAGAGGGGCTTAATAACTCTTTGTGAGGACAAAATAGCTCACAGCCATTTGGGATGAAACACAAGTTGCCCAGCATAGGAGGCGAGAGAGGGCAGCAGGGAATCTAGTAAACGTTACGTTTACGTGGAGAGCCCTGGCCAGTCAGCTCGCTGCCTGACATGAGGGAAGGGAGTACTACAATACGGCAGCTTATGATTATTACAGATGGGATGACGGGATAGCTTAAACCTTTCCGGCTCACTGATATTACAGAGTGGGAATTTTAATCAGCCACTCGTGTGACGCTCACTTTATTGGCCTTTCTGCTGCTACCGGCAGACTGCAAGTAAGGAAAGTGGGAACAATCCCTCATATCACAAAGCTAATGAGAAAAATTACAGTATATTGCAGTAACTGTTTCAGCTCAAATGACACTGTTGCTTTGGAGGGCTGTAAACATGAAACGTCAAAAGTTCCAAACAGCCTTGGAAGCACCTTGCGTGCTCGGTATGTGTTGCTTCCTAACTGACTTACTGCTTAATACACAATGACCGCCTTCTCTGTGCATTCGCCGTCATGCAGGCCTTGGAGGATATTGCCCAGAGAGGCTACCATGCAATGATTGTTGTGAGGTTGAATCAATAACCTGGAAATACTTTGCTCTGTAAGGCTTACATCCCCTAAAATGGCAAAGTTCCCCCCCCCACGCCTCCCACACCATCCTGAGCCAAATCAATTGAAACGTGCAGAGCTCCACAAGAAGTCAACCAATGTGACCTTGTAATGGTGAGTTTTAGGTCTGATTTATAAAGATACATTGACTAAAGCGAACTCCACTTACTGATTCCTAGTGTAATACCCCTTTATATGAACTGGAATTAAATCATACATTGTTAGGGGTCACAATTTGCACTTGAAGGAATAGTTTCACGCCCATTAGAAGAACAGGTGGAGCTCTAAGCTTCATCCGAGTCACGTTCCACACTATTTCTTTACAGTGACTGTGTTTTCCAAAGAGATAGTCAAGCAAAGCACATGTTGCCACATTTTTCCTTTTTTAAACTAATGCGCCTCAATAGTCGGCGCATCCGCCTCGAGCAGGCACATATGGTGAGCGCTGCGTTCGTAGCAGCATTGTGCAACACACCAAAGGGTGCACAACCAAAATGTACTGTGAGGTAGAAGTAGAAGACTTGTATGTCGTATTCACTGACTATTATATTCGCCTTTATGTAATCTCTTTAAAGAAGTACTGTAAGTCAAGTACTAGATGGATTTACTGAAACAAATGTTAAACAGTTGCGTTTTCTAAAATTCTGTGCCATGCCATTGTCGATAATGCTTCAATACCTTTTTTCAAGATGTAGTGTGGAAATTGGTGAGCTTCCGATGTGTTCGGTTCCCTTCTGACCGATCAAGGCCAGCTAGAAAATATCAAAGATTCATATTTGACCGAGCCTTTTCTGGACGAGATGCTTCATGAGAGGAGACAATTTTCTCAAACTTGTTTTTGTGTTCTCCCAAACCGCACGCTGCCTGTCTCCTGACCTCGTGGGCCTGGGGGAGTCTTCTGCAGTGTGCGTTTGGGTTTGTGTGCACACATGCTGTTGAATTCCCCAAAACAACCAGCCTGGCATAGAGCCTGTCAGAAGGGTCGCGGTGCATGCAAGCAGAAGCAGTTCAACAACAAAAAAAAGGACTTTAATAGTCAAAAAATCAAAACTCAAAATTCCAAAACAAAACCACCAAAGGGGGAAAAAAACCAAGGACCGGAAACACAGACATACAAGCTACAGAAACGATCCAACAATGACAACCAACAGTGGCGATGACGCGACCATGGGACAAGAGACTGACATGGCTTGAATACACAGGGGAGGGGAAGGTGATTGGACACAGGTGGAAACAATCAGACAAAGCAGACAATCACAGGGGAAGACAGGACAAGTTACGCCAGGGACACGACGAGAGACATGAAACTACAAAACAGGACAGCACAGGACATGGACCCAAACCGTGACAGAGCCCCATTCATGTACCAGTGGTGAATGGGTCAGAGGCCCCGTGCCTTAATTAAATCAAATCTTATTCAGATGCTGTACCCGCTCGCTGCCCCAACCAGGCCTCAGCCAATAAAACAAGCTCCCTCCCTCCGCCCCCTTAGGATTTACTTGGCTACTCGTTCATGCCACCAATTCATTATGAACTGGACTCTCAGCAAAAGAAAGGCCGGAACAAAGAAACATTATTTCCGTAATTACTTAATTAAAAAAAAAAAAAAAACACAAATAAAAAGAGATCATACCTCGGCCACCGTGTCCTGCCTTTCAGGTCTCAATGCAGTCCTGGGGGAGCAGAGAGGGACGCGCATAAAAGAAACTCGTAGCGCTGGAACATTAACAATGGGATCCCATTCCGAACATTAGCGATGGAGGCGTGAAAGGGTGTTTCAAATCACACAGGAGAAGAATAGAGAGGGAGATAGAGACTGAAGGGAGCTTCTTTTCCGTTGGAGGACAGATGTGTGTGTGCGTGTACGTGTGTTGCCCCCCATCCCACCCCTGCTGAGAATGTGATTGCGCTCCATGGTCTTTGTTTCGGACCAAATTGAGCCGTTAGTTGCAGTTGCGGCACAAAGAAAGGTGTGAACCTCACATTCAAAGACAGGTCAGCGTGGTCTCACAATGAACGGGTTCATTCTGATTCAAAAGCAACGCGTCAGAACTACACACCGCTACCTCATGGACACTTCATGTCCTTTGATGGCAGACATTTCGTTCCCACATCGAAGTCCTGGGTAGGTGAGCTGTTGTGTTTAAAACTGGAAGAGCCACATACTCTGAGCTATGATTAAATATTTTCAATGCACATTCTATAGATTAACATTTCTACACTGTATCTCCTTTTCGAACAAACTTTGGGTTTAACGCGCTGTCAAGCTTGCACTGTGGTAACACTACGTGTACTCACAGCAGGGGTGTGAGCAAAGCAGCTGGTATTTGTATCTGTATTTGTATTTGTTGAGGGGGGGAAAAGTATTTGTATTTGTATTTGAGTAAAATTCAAAATAGGCATAAAAATCTATTTTCTTTGCGTTACACTTTAATGTAAATTAGAAGTGTAAGTATTCTTTAATTATACTATTATAATAATTATGGATATGCAATATTGGTTGATGTTTTAACTCCCACAAGTGCATACAATTCGACACTATACTACACAAGCATTTTTTTAAACCTTTTTTGCTCCTCTGTTGCTGTGTGAAGCAGCCTGTGTCAGTCACCTCTTTTACTCTTTTCCCCTCCCCCGACTCCTGAACGTCACTCACTCACTGCGGTCTCATGAGGAAACGCAGCTTTTTGATATAAAGTGTTCTTGTTCCCGAATACAAATAGTATTTGTCCGTGCTGTATTTGTTCAAAGTAAGTATTCGTAAAAAACACATTATTTGTGCTGTTCCGAATACTGGATAAAAAGCACAATCAATGAGCAAAACGCATTTATTCCAGTCAAATTGATTTAAGATGCTTTGTCCATAATCTCTTTCGCAGCCGTATTAGGGAAGCAGGTATCCATTCTTCCTTAAGGAGAGAGGAAGCATGACCCAACGTTGGACTAGATGTACTTATCTTCCACATAAATAACCCTAATCTCTGCATGCCCCCCAGTGACATTGGCACTTCTAATAGTGCTTCTATCCTCCATTCATAAACTCAAAAACCTTCCATATTTGGAGGCTTGGGGATGGTGGAAACGTGCAACCGCTCAACCAAGCCAAATTCCATCAGAGTGCCTTCTCCTCGAACCCCCCCCCCCCCCCCCCCCCCCATCTCTCCCCTGTCTCCTCTCTCCTCTCCTGTGCTGTTTGTTTCCTCCTCTTCTCCACCTCAGCTTGGTGCGTCTCATTGCGGTCTTCTCTCCTCTGCCTCTACAACTCCGCTCTTCTCCCATGTTGTCGATACTTTACTGTCATGACGATGACACGTACCTTGCTTTTAAGGTATACAACAACTATACTAATTTTATATTTAATTCTAGATTCAATTCTAGAATGCTTATCAACAGCTTTACACCATCCGACCTTGTTCCTTCTTTGCTGCGTTTTCTCTCTCCAATAGTATTATACCACTCTCTTTTTCTTGCATTTTATTATCTTAAATCAAGGGATAAAATGATTAAAGCCAGCTGTAATCGTTTTATCCCTGTACGAGAGAATTATAGGCACATAGAGGGGTCACTTACGCGACAACAATGGACAGAGAGGAGGACATTAGGAAGGACGGATCTAGAAACGGATGAAGAAATATCCAAAAGAAAGATCTTTCTTTTATGATATTTTTGAGTGTAATGCACCTCATCTCATCTAGTACAGAAAGTGGAAATGAACACGCTGCTCCCAACTGTCTTCAAACACATTAAAAGAGACATAGTCACACAGGCTGTGTCCCTTGAGTACCAGGAACATGCACTTTTAGCCAGAATCCCTTTTAGTGTTACTTTCTTCTACTGCACATTGCTGTAAATCCTCTCTAACAAGCCTCATTTTAATAAATGGTTTCATTTTTCTCTTTCTTTTGTGTGAAAAATGGCTCTGTTTTTTTGTGGGATTCAGGCTTGATTAATGTGGTCACAGTGGCTGAAAATGAATATATATATAGTAATGGATCAGATCCTGTATAGGAAAGGTATTTTATATATGAGTATAGAATGGTATACTTTGAGTAATGGTTACCTACTACAGTTTTTTTAACTCTCAAATATTGATAATAATTTTCCTCCAAAATCCAATTTACTTTGGCTACGGTTTCAAAGTAAAATCCATACATAATGCTGTCCTCACAACCGATATGCACTTAAACATTTGTTTGTGTGTGTTTAATGGTACATACAGCTGTGGAGCTGTAAAGAGATTTCTATTAAACTGTAGCACAATGTGTGTTATTTCATTATTTGGAATGAAATAAAAAACAGAAATCCAGTGAGGTGCTGCAGAAGAGATGAGACAGAATATTGGTACACCCCCTCACATTGTGAACTTGTATGCAGCTACTGAAGCAAAGAGCAGGCCCGCGTTAGTGTGACATAGCCCATTGAGCAGGCAGTCTTTTACCACCTCTGCTGCAGATCAACAGCAAACATGTCTTTGTGTTGCTGAGGTTCTTTGTTTTTAATAGAGCAAATTCTACTATCCTGATTGGCCACTTGCCACTGAATACGCTAACTAACAACTGTCAGAATACGCACATCCAAAAGTGAATGAGCAGGGTAACATGAAAAGAAAATCGGGCTAATAAAAGAGTCCACACATCTTAAAACGCCTCTGAATGGGGTTTTTCCCCCCCTCCGGCTCATTCCTGAGCGAAAAGATAGGGAGAGGACTGCACATCCGGCCCTAAGCAATGAAGACTCATTTAAAATTCACAAAGTGCCATCTTTAAAAAGAGTCCAAAATGGGAGCGGGGGTGGAGGAATGATCCTTTCAGCTTTCGCAAGATTTGCATATCCATGGGGTACGACTGTTTCCGGCTGATTAAAGTTGGTCACAGAGGTGTTCTCCGTTATTGCAGTCTCTCTGTCAGACGCTAATTACAGGTACGGAGCTTCTGCCTCATATTGGCAGCGCGGTTGCCACAGTTACGTCCACAACAACGGGGTGACAAAATGAGACAGACGGACCTGTGAGCACATCAAGTTCAGCACGAGATGAGCAGAGAGCGTTGAAACCACTAGGGGGCAGACGGCGCTCATGTTGCCTTGACAGCTGCACACCTACACACTCACAAAAAAATTCTCACTTCCGCTGTCAGTAGTGGGCGGGCATCCAAAACAGTGGGAGGACACTTCAAACAGATGCAAGCACGCGCAATGACCTTTGAGTCCCCGCGTATAGTGTGCACGCCAACCAGCCACACACATGCCACAAAGTAAGTTCATCAGGAGGAGAAATCACACGGACCCGCACACAGATTCGCACACAGGCTGCTTCTGGATGCAAGCAAAAGTGGCAAAACACACAAAATGCCAGAAATCCTTTCATCCTGGTCCAGAGTGAGCTAACTACACACATAAACTACAAACAGCAACTTGTGCTTTTGTTTGGTGCACCCATGTATTTACTGCAATCAGCAGAGAGGAATCTAGAGGGGATGTGGGGGCTGTGGTTGAATAGAATTAGCAAAAAATGATAATACGAAATGAACAATGCACCTTTTACTTTCCTTTCGAACCCAATTACACCTGCTATAAAAACGTAAGTCTGCATCCGTGATACACCTGAACACTCCACTACATTCAACCCCAATAATTGGGAGCATCTTCGATTTCGGTCAGTCTGTTATGCCAAGTCAGTGGTTCTCAAACTGTGGGGCGCGGAGGTATTACAGATGGGGTGCGAGGGGCTTTTTTTCTTCAAATTTTTCAAATTATTATTTTATTTATAATCCTTTACTAATCCCACATGGGGAAATTATTCTCTGCATTTTACCCATCCTTAGTAATTAAGGAGCAGTGTGCTGCTGTGAAGCACTGGAGCTTCGGCGTCTTGCTCAAGGACCCGGAGACATGCAAACTATGGAGAGAAAACGGATCGAACCGCACTGCAAAACATCACAGCCCTGTTTAGTTATGTCCACTCACTTCTTCTCCTTAACAAGTTTTAGACTTGAACTGTTCAAGATAAAACTTAGCTAAACTTACAGTGATGCTTTGTGTTGGTTTGGGAACCTCTGTGCTAAGCAGACACGTTGGTGGGGAGGTTCATCTATAGTCAATGAAAAAAATATACACCTGAGACACGTGAGGAAGAATCTAGAAACGTTTGTTTGCTCCTGTGCAAATGTTTCAATGCTTTCCTTTTAATTATGGAAACTCAAGTGGTTTCATTGAGAACTCGCGAGCGGACAATAAATAACATTGATTGTTCTGCAAACCGGCTCAACTCCAGAGGTGGTCTGGCTGATCCGACCCCCTGCTGATCGCGTTTGTGTAGATTATCACCCCCCATTAATATACAATCTACTCCGATAAGACGTCCAGATAGAGATCCCACTTTAATTCCATATAATACATGTTGTTCATGCCTCACCCCACCCCATCTCATGATTTTCACTATTGCAGTCGAGATTCATGATGTTTGCTTCTGTGCCGTACGTTACAGATGAGACATAACTGCTAAGGAAAAACTGGCTTCTGATCCTTGCTAAGAAACAGTGAAATCCTGACGATATACATTTCATCGAGCAGAAACCTGGAAACACTTGACTGTGACACCAAAGTTTGTAAAGGTCCAATGTCCTCAATGAAAGAACCTTGAACGCTTGGGATCGTAGGGTTTGTAGCCTTTACTTCAGCGTGCGATTGTCCTCGTTTCTGTGTTATTGTTTTCACAAACCCTCCCTGCCAACACGCTTCCTCCTGGTGGGACAAAAAAAGATTGATTGATTAAAAGCTGCCCTGCCAAGCCGCACTGGGAAGCAAAGCGAGTTAACTGCTCTGCGACAGCACAGTTCCAGATCCCTTTGGCTTCCCTGTATTAATATTCATGTCCCATGCTGTCACCCTGTTCCTGCCGATGTGCCCCATCATGTACTCCACGTCTGTTCTTGTTAGCATGCACAGAGATAGACGGAATCATTGGAAAGGCTGTGTGCGTATGTGTGTGTACGGTACTCTGAAAGCCTGTCTGTCATCAAAGACGTGTTCAGGTCTTCACGGTTTCAAGGAGGAGCACCTAGTTGTGTACAAGTGTATGTGTGTGTGCGTGTGTTTGGGTGGCGCTTTGGGGAGGCGAGGCCTTCATGCTTCATCAGGACTCTATTTGACTGTCCTGTAATAACTTGTCCGCTCCATTGCTCGCCACTATCAGACCCCACATAACACTCAGTCGGAGCTTACTGTGGGCCGCTCGAAGAGTAAAGGGCGAGATGGACGACAGTTGACGAATGATTTCAGTGCCTGTAGAACATCAGCGGAAGAGGAGAAGCAGGAGGAGTGTGGACGGATGTATGGGAAGGACCGTGAAGGTAAAAGGAAGACAACTGCCTGATACATGTAAAGGCGCAGCTGTTGAGAAAAGGTCAGACGTTAATGATGAAATAAAAGAGATCAAGGACGGGCTTGAAGAAGTATTGCAGTGCAGCGGATGAATGAAGCGAGCAGTACGACAGTAGCAATGACAAGATGTTAGGCTGGGCGACTTGAGAGCAGAGTGCTGAAAAACAGGCCTGGGATATTTATAAGAGTGTTATAGATAATTCCTGAAATGTAGGAATGTTAACAATATTTAATTCTTATCTTGTATGTGTGGTGCAGTAGTTGCAAGTCCCTCCCTAAATTAGGTTAACATACTGTATGTGTGTTATGTGAACGCAGTGTTTGTGTGAATATAAATGGATAGATGCTTCAAGTCTACCCACTGAGCCCAGTTGACCGGCTGCTAGAAGTAGCTTCTTATTTGGTGTGCAGAGAGAAAAACCTGGTTCCCACCACTGGATCTAGAGAACATAGGACTTCTGCTGCTCAACGTTTGAGAGCAGGGAAAGGTGGTAAAAGAGAGGAGCCTCTGTAGCACATGGGGGAAAGAGCCCGAGGCATGTTTCATGAATAACAAACGTTTGTGTGTGAATAGGTGCGCGATGAATATCCCTTTTGCTTGCGTATCACAGAACATCTGACTCAAAGTGAGCCGCAAAAACAAGGACAAGTCAATCATTGTTCTATTTGTTGCAAGTTGCATGCTCGAATTGCAGTCCCAGAAGTGGGAGTATCAATGCTTATTTTTTCGTGGAATCCATGGTGGTGAAGGCTATTTTTTCCTGGATGAAAAAGAAGAATGCGGTGTGGAGGAGAGGGCCGGGAGACAGACACTCATCTGACATGGTGCAATTGACTATGCAAAAATAGTTGGATTTATTGACTTATTAAACTGTTATGAATGCGGAAGTATAGCGAGTTGGGATTGAATGAGTAAAAAAAAAAGCACTGGCTGACAGAACGAGGATGTTCATTAGGCTCAAATGTGAAAATAAACAACGTGAATGTATTTCTTACTGTTATTTTCCTCTTCTCTGAAATATATAATAATTAATATATAATTCTGTCATGGGGAGGATTTAAAAAGACATATCAACCTTCTGCACCTTCTGCTCCTTTAACCACCCTCCAGTGGTTAAAGGCGTTATATTGGCACCGGTTGAGAAAACAGTCTGTTTCATAATTATTCGTGCAAACTCACAGCTTTTTACCAATTCTTGCCAGGACATGGTCTTCACACATTAATCCATTTGGATCTTGTGTCTTGTAAGCCTGAGACGCCACGTAGTGCTGCAAGGTTCTTGCAGCCTATTTTATGGTTCCGCCTATTTTATGGTTCCGCCTGCAAGGAATTGCAATGAAACAGGCTTACTTTTTGGTCATTGTTTGCTATTGTGTTGATGTGCTATACTGTTGCGCATAGGGAATGCTGTGACGATTCTTTTCTCTGGCGATGCATTTAACAAGATTCCAACATTTGAGAGGCTAGCAAACCTTGAAAGACTACACTGATGAGGAAGTGTCCTTTCCTTTGCCGCGTTACCATCTAAAAGCTGTGTTTACAAAGGAGGAAAGAACTACTAATTAAAAAACATAATTATATAGTCCTCGAAAATAATCGTACAGTCGCTGTCAGTCCAATAATAAAAGCATTGAGTCAGGCTGCTAATGCTTATCCGACTGTCTGAAGGGAGCTGCACCCGTTCTCTGGTGATTATGTTAGTGCAGAGTTATTGCTGGCTGCTTTAAGCTGAATGTGAAGTTTTAACAATCGCATTAAGTGGCAGTCAAGCCATCAATCTCTCTCGAGCTGCCAGTGACCGGTTTACCTGCTGGATTAGATCCACACGGGTAAAATGCATAAAGATGAGATTCAAGCCGGCCCACTGGGGGGCCGCTGTTTGTATTAGTGCTAACGTAACAGATAAGACACAGTAAGCCCTTATCTATACACTGAAATTGTTGTATTTTCACCTGCATAATACAATTTTATTTTAAACCATAATGCGTGAATACATCACATCTGAACACAAAAGGCAGCCCAAAGAACTATAAAGACAAATAATAAAAAATAAATTTGTTTGTCTTGTATTTTAAATAGCATTGCAAGTAAAAAGTGCAGCAGCAGCAGGTTTAACTTACCAGTAACAAGAAAACCATACATAAACATACCCCCAAACACACACAAACACACCTACGCAAGAACATACACGAGCAAACAAGCAATGCATTCCTCCTTGTGACAGTATCTCATGTGGGGGCAGCGAGAGACCGTTTTAGTGAGTGACGTTCCAGTTGGGAGCCTTCAAATCAGCTCTCAGCGCAGATGATAGTCCCACGGACAAGATTACTTAATTACAATGCTGAAAATTGGAAAAGTTGTACAATAAATCCAGGTACAGGTACGGCCAGCAGCCTCCTCAGGGCTTATCATTTGAAGGTACAGTGCACAGCAGCTCTACCCAACCACCACATGACAGGCCCACTTCACCCTGGCAGGCCGCGCTGCGATAAGAAGGAGCTCACAGAAGGGGCACAAGGAAGTCAGGCTGGGATCTGGCTTCAGATCGAGTGGGATAAATCCTGCAAACACACACACACACACACACACCGTCCAGTATACACACAGCAATGGATATGCTGACACGCGATTGGACACGGCAAAATAAGAAGAAGAAAAAAAGCCACGCACACCGACTATCAGTGTCCGCGCAAAATGCCAGTCCTCCCGTGGCTGCGCGCCCGCCTTTGCTCTTCTCCTGGTTAGGAAACAGAGCACAACTCTTGATGCCCCTTCCACCATCTAATCCCCTCTCCTCCAACAATAGGCCTGGTCGGGCTGGTGGAAGCGTCTTTTATCACAGCCGAACAAAAGACCTCACAGCCGAACAAAAGACCTACGCGGCCTGTGGCTCTGCGGCTCGTAGCGGCGTGTTGAGATAGATAGAGTGCCGCCAGCGGGCCCGTCTGAGCGATTAGAGGAGGAGCGCGATGGTCAGTGTCTCAGCTGCTACGTATCTGCTCAGAATGGGACAGTTTGGGTTGGGAAGAATGCACTGAGGGGACGCGGAGCTGCGTTGGCAGAAATGAGGAGGGTGGGGAGGGGGTGGGACTTTAACACAACACAGCCAATTAGAATCCACAGCCCTTGAATCAATCACCCAGGTCCTATACTGTATGTGCTCTCGGTACACAAGAAGCCCTGGGCCTCATTGGCGGGACGGTAACAATGGTGCTCGATGTGTGTTCAACCTTTACAAGTGGAAAAGGAAGATAATTTTACCATCGTCGCACTCTCGTCCTCCCACTTTATCGGCATCACTCTCCTTCGTTTGATGATTAAATGTCAATGAACGTTTTGTTTTCAAATTTGGTTTAACTACGCCTGCTTTTTCCGCCTTACTCTCAGCACGAGCCTCTGTTAATGGGTAAGACCAGCCACATTAATGCGTTCCTCGAGATGACACAGCAGCCAGTCGCGGTACACGTTAACATTCCTAGAAACGTCTGATTCTCTCCGTGTTTAATGCTTTTGACAATGCGCACATTTATTATGGGTCTCATCTACAAGCAGCAGGCATGCATGTGCATATTCTGAAATACAGAAAACAACATCAAACCAGAAGCAAAGAGGAAGCAGACCACACATCGAGCTATGAGAGTGTGTCAACTCAATGCCCATCTAACTAATAATGCAGCTTCCATCAGTAGTCCGAGGGAGCCGTCTGAAACCGTGTTAGGGAGGCCGATCGTGTTGCACGTTCTGTATTTCACAGACGCAATTACAGAAGCACAAGCTGTACAGTACACAAAAACTTCCTTTAATCTATTTTGCAGTCAGTATAAAGTAGTTCTGTTTCCTTCACTTTGAGACTTAAGAAACCCCCCAGGAGCTGCATGTGTAATTATGTTATTGGAAGGATAAAACCCAAATGGGACAGAAATTGAAAGTTAGTATGTGTGTGTCAGCGAAACACAGCAGGACATAGAAATGAATAACTGCGGCTGTTCTGCTCATAAAATATTACTGATGAAATTGCTAGTTGAATAAAACAACAACAGGTCAACATTATGCAAAGCAACTTCAAGAAACAAAAAAATGGGGGTTTAAAGCGTGAAAGCTACTTTTCAAGGGTAAACGAACCCTGTTTTAAAACATTCTTAAAAAGAGAAAATGAAACCTCGTTGAGGAAAAAAAAAGAGATAATCAGAGCTTTTTACTATTTCTGTGAATAAAAAAAGAGGTTTCCCAGTGGACTGGAGAGGATGCTGCTTTGAGAAACTAGGCTAGTAACTCTACAGCTCTCGAAAGCCTTCCCTGAGGAACACACCCAGTTGGTCTAAACCTCCACATCCATCGTGTCTGCAAGGACACTTGCCATAGCTCAACACATTCAAAGGGCAATAAAGAGGTTTTCAACAATCGATCATTCAAACGATGGAGCCACGCAGCGGTTTTCAGTCTTGGTCTCGTCAATGAAACATCCAACAACTGTAAGACTCTAAGGAGCATGCATGTTTTAAATAGGAAATTGAAGTAGTGTGGAAGATGATTAATAGCGGGAACAAAAAGCTTCTGTTACGCCTCTGATCCCTGGTAAGTAATCAGTACTTATTCGTTAACCTTCAGATCGTATATATGTGAAAATGTAAGTTTTATTGTGTGTTAGATGAATATGCATTAATTGGACTATAGCACTCAATATTACTTTCTTATGGTTCATGTTGTTTAGTAATTCCATATCAATCAAACCTATAGTTGTATTTTTGAAAGAATGTCCTATGGTTAGAATCAGCATTTATTAGGGGAGTTATTAGGGGATAATAACTAAGGGCTTTGCTTAAATGATCAGAGCAATGCAATAAGTGAACAATAATATTTCTTTACAAATCCGCTGCAACCGTATACTGTAGTATGAACCATCCAGCGGGATACATTTCACACCACACATGAAATGTATCCCGCATGTGGGTGTCCATATGAAAGTGTAAGAGAATGGGAACAGAAGGGAGACTGAGTGAGGCAGGGAGAAGAGGATAAAGATGGAATTAGAGGGGATGGTGACAACACAGGGAAAAAACAGCAACACAGGGTGTTATTTTCCTCTCAGGCATTGCATTGAGGCTTTGCCCATCTGAACAAATTAACAGCAGACTGCCATAGGAAACTGAGATATAAGGGGCAGAATCCAGTCATTACCACGAATGAGCGCGGCTTCATGTAGGACCTGATCTAAGCCCCCTTTAAAAACTCAAACCCTGTAGTTTATCTCACCTGCCTCCACTCTCACATCTACGCTCACACACCCGTTCTCCGCTTGGTTTAGTGCTTTCATCCGTGCCTCCTCTCTCCCTGCATCTGCCGTGCCTTGTTGCTTCCTGCCCCCATTTGGAAGGTTTCTGCGTGATCACTTCCATCTCTGCAGACACCGTATTTCCTGCTCCCCCTCTAATCCTTTTCTCCACTCAGTGCCTGTCTTTGATGGTTATTCTTCCTGTACCAGCACACATGACCCCTTTCCCAGCGGCTGTTTACATCTCGCTGCTTCACTCCACTTCTTTTGCTCACCGTGCTTACCGTTGATTCCCTGTCTTTTTACACAATGCATCCAGATGGTTTAATCTTCTTTTTTTTTTTTCTTCCCTCAATGGCTTTTCTATGTCTCCCTAATCCCTCACCTCCATCAGCATCCCTCTCGCTTTCCATCCCTCTCCTCCTTGTGCTTGCCATCCTTCTTCCGCTTCATCGCTCACATTTTTTGTGAGTGTGTCCCCCCCCCCCGCCATCCCATATTAAAGCACCCACCCCCAGCCTCTAACATTTCCACCGCTCACACTCTCTGGCATCCCTCTTCCCTCTCTCCGGGGCACTCTTCTTTCTCCTCCGTTTCACTAAAGCCTTCCCTCCCTCTGCATTTCTGTGATGGATACATGCAACACATGTATGGACGCTAACACCGCCATAACACCCACCCACCCTTGCACCCTGCTCTTCATCACCAGCTAAATGAATAGTCTATCACACCATATATAATTGGCATGGTGCCCTTGTCGAGCAACACTTTCAGGCTCAGCCACTTCATGAGTGAGTGCACACTCGCAGTGTTGGCCGAAAAAAGCATTTGCGGAAAATAACCCGGCCCATTAGCGAGAGCCGACTGACACCTAATGCATCACTCGAAGAGTGTCCATCAGTTTTCTCACAATATCTGCGCCCCATTTTGGTGCTTTCCCCCTCCACTGTAGATAAAGCAGGGGATCATGCTGCCTCCCTCTTTTCAATCTTTAACACCGCATTAGTTGCCGTCAGGTTATCATGCAGAAATCATGCGTGAAAATGAGCAGTAGTGAGCAATGAGACGGGAGAAAGCGCTCAGCCATCCAAACATCTTGCAATGTGTCTACCATTAAGTGGGAGGCTATAAGAGTGGAATTTATGGAGCAGGATTATTTCGATAAGATGCACTTGATGCCTCCGTTCGATTAGTCACATTTTACATTTAAAGTTCAGCCTCGGATGTCTCCTTCGTTCTTACAGCAGTCTTGCTGCAACATTGTGAGGCAGACCAGAGTTGTAATGCTGAAGAGCGACTGTGCTACTTATGCATGGCTGCATTAGACATGCCTTAAGGAAAGATAATAGTCTGTGTGGGGGAAATTAAAAAGAGCTCTGGGCACATAACCATCCCTTGGAAGTAATGTCTCACAATTTGCCCAACATTCATCAAAGCTATCAGAGGGAATTGTATTCAGTGAACCACTTTTCTCTAGTTTTATATATTGTTTTGCATTTTTAACTTAATGCAATTTAAAAATGCAAAAACAGCATTTTTCCCCTCATTCGGACCAACAGAGATATAAATGAAAAAATATATATTGCGCAAAGTGATAGAAAAATGTCTTACAGGGATTACATTTTCCTTTTAGGTTCTTTTTACTGAGCGCTGAACCGATTAAGGACTTTGTTATTAATCTCGACACTTAGTCAGAGTACGTCACAGCTATTGAGCACTTTAGCAGGGTGACTAATGAGCACTCAATAGCAGTATTGGTGCAGCCTCAAAACCCCTTGGTCTTTCATCAACATTATATTGTTGGAGATTTGGAGATCATTGGGGGTTTCACAAGACAAAGTAGGCAGGCACAACTTTCTAAAATGTCTATGGTATTGTGAACGAGTGAAATGATTTAGATACAAAGAGAGGCAGCCCCATTCACACCGATACATACACGCAGACCTCGCCTCCTTTCCGCTGACAGCCAACCAGTGTGTGCCGAGGATGGAGCAGGGAAATGTTGCAGCCGAGGCCAGTTAGAAAAAACAACGTTGATGCAGATGCGATGGTTGCAGAGGCACAAGTCAGTGAGCCGATCAACTTAATTATCTCCTTTTTGCGGTATTTACGTTTGCTGTGTGCTACTAAAGTAATTCAAGGCTTCATTTATCTGGATTTAAAGTTTTTTGGCTGGCGCGTAGCCACGGTGGACTAAACCAGCACAAACAATGGCTTGACGTGATGGGAAATGATCACCTGCACACCCACGCAGCAACAATTCATAAACACACACACAGAAAAAACAAAAACTCCCTCGGTACCACTCTTCCTGACAGCAACAGTGGAGCTATTGTTCAGAGTGAATTTCCACCAAAAGTCTGTTGGTGCACTTGACCACCATCACCATGGCGACTGAAGGACGATAAGTTTAGGAGCGAACGGTTTTTCCTTTTACAGGGGCCTAAACGGCGACGGCTGTCTCGTCGTGACTCAAGGTCGGGGGTTGATTCATGCAGCCTGTGGTTCACGGAGTGACCCCCCCCCCCCCCCCCCATGGGTGGCCAAGGCCAATCGCAACAGGATCCCGTAAACAGCCTCAACAGCAGCTCTGAAAAAAACTGACACTTGGCGAGTTGGCGAGTGGGAGGGAATGAGGGAGGGAGGGAGGGGCTTAGATGACTAGAAATGAAACATGAAAAAAGGGGCGATATAATCGGAGTTAAAAAATACATGACGACAACCCGTATTGATGCCAAATGCCACGGCCAGACCTCCAAAAGACCTCCTGCAGAGACACCCCCCCCCCTCCCCTCCTTCCCTCTGTAGCGCTGCTTTGCTTCAGGCTAACAAACTCAAACTGTCCCAGAGTTCAAATCCATGCTCTACGTGTGCAACCTCCCCTATTTATGTCTGACAAGTGTGTGTTGGCTGATGAACTGGCACCTATTGCATTCTATTACACCCCCCCCCCCCCCTCCCCCCCATCCCCCCACACAGACCTCGATCCACTGCCATTATATTCCTCTACAGCATTTCACGCTTCTTCCTACACCTTTCTCTCTCATTCGGAGTGCTACAGACGGAGGGCACGAACAGACCACCGTCTCAGCGTCACACACGTCTGAAAAAAGGGATTAACTCGTTGTTTGAATGCACCTGAATTGTTTGGGCAGCCGTCGCTGGGGGAGGACGTGGCCGTGTGAGAATCTATTAGCTGAAAAGGATATAAAATGTGAAAACGCGCTGAAAGACTTTTAATCACTGTGACATTCTTTTTTTCTTTCTACATCGGACTGACAATACATCTCAACGGCCGGCAGACTGGCGCGCGCTAATGGAGTAGCAGGAGTTACAGCTGGCTGTCAGCAGACAGTCACTGTATACACAGCCCCGTCTGAAATACTGGTGTTTATTGGCCCCGTAAATGTCAGGGCTGTGAAGAGGGGTGTGTTGAATACATAGTGCTTATGCAAATCGGTAGATGCAGCGCGAGTGGATCTATCCAGCAGTTCTTACACAACCTCAGGGGGATATAACAAATGGAAAGCTGCAGATTACGCTCTGCGGGAGGGGAGCATCCCTGCAGTTTGAAATGAAGGATTTGGACTTCATACATTAAGGTTAAAACCTATTTCTTCGTGCTGTCGGTAAATAGAGAACATTTGCAGTTATCTAGCGATGGTGGAAAAAAGGCTTTTATCCAGCTATTAATAGTTGGATAGAAGTTAAAAATCAACCTCGTGTTTTTCAAAAAACAATTTGCCGTCACTCATTTTGGCAGATCTTGGACATTGTTTAGTGTGCAAGGGAATTTTCATCTAATCAATCAGGGTCAAGGGTGATGCTGCCTGCTATGTTTTGACAGTTTACTCATGTAGCAGACTAATGTTGAGTGTCAGCTCGCTGCCCAAAATCTCTCTCTGACTGACCGCGCTCTGACGACCCCGAGGCCAACGATTACTCTGATAGGGTCACAAAGTTGAATAGAATCTGTGATGGCAGTTATACTTCCAAAATTTGCACACTGTCCAGTGCACATTGAAGCAGTGAGTAAACAAATATTTTCTACTGCTTATGTCATTGTGATGCAAAATCACCAATAATAAATGCATTTAAAAGTGTACAAATTGCTTTTCAAATGATAAACTGAGTCAAATTCCATGTATTTGTGGGTATACATAGAATTTGACCCCTTGTACACTCTGTGTAGGCTTACGCATGTATGCATACATGGCCAATACATT
Source organism: Apeltes quadracus (assembly GCA_021346845.1). Classification (NCBI taxonomy): domain Eukaryota; kingdom Metazoa; phylum Chordata; class Actinopteri; order Perciformes; family Gasterosteidae; genus Apeltes; species Apeltes quadracus. The sequence goes on from CM037935.1 coordinate 8,320,086, forward strand.
CTGATCCTGATACTAAAGTGTATATATACACTTGGTGTATATCTAGAGTCTAGAGGAGCGGAAGCAGAGAAAGTCGCTTCCTTGTGTGATGTTGAAAGCTACAGAACATTATAGTCCGTAAGTCGGATTGGAGATCTTTGTCGTCACAGCGTCACCCATCCATTCAGTCATTGGTGAGCTTTTGATGCCGTCCAACAATCCTCTAGTCCTCTGTCTCTTCCTTCACACCATCAAACTCTCCCACACTCACTGCACCACTATCTTCAACTACTACTACAACTGTCTACTTGTATTAATTAATGAATGCACAATGAGGTACAATGTTGTGTGCGTTTTAAATCAACTCATCTTCTTCAAACGACTTCAAACTCCAACTTCAGTGCTGGTCAGATCCACACCGAGTCTCATCAGCCCTGTGACCTTAAGGAAGTTTCCTCTGTAAGTCAAGCAGTTATTTGGAATTAAGAAAAATCTCTTGTCAGATGTGCCTCTGTGCGTGTGTGTGTGTGTGTGTGTGTGTGTGCTCATGCGCGTATGGCTATGCAGTGTCTCTTGTTCTCAGCTAGAGTTCCCCCAGCATCTGTGAGCCCTACAGCGCTTGTTCCAACAACAATTCGCCGCACTCCCTCGCCCCTGCAGACCAGTCACAGCAACGAGAAGCTCAGCTTTCGCCAAACTTGCTTTTATGTCATTTCCGTCTCCGGAGTTACGCTGCTCGGCCCGGAGGCTCGTCTTGAGATGAGATGCTCTCACCCTTTTCATCCCTCTCGACTAATCGCTTAGCTTCCCCCCCTTTTCTTTACCCAATCACCTGACTCTCTTTGCTGGCCTCCATCTGGCTGCCCGTTGCTATTCATTGCTCCTCGTGGCTCCTTTTCCGATTCACTATATTATGTATACGTGGAGTGCTTTCTATTTCTTTATCTTGGTTATCGGTTACAGGCTCTCCGTCCCGACTCTTCCATCTCGCCGTGCGATGATTTCACCACTGCAGCTAAAGAAGATAGCAGTGAATTGTTACATTGAACTGTTTGCCACTGTGCCAGCGCTCTGCTATTTCAAAAATCAATTGCCCATCATATAAAACGATTAATGATAAAAATGCCTCTGTGCTGCGGCTTGTGGGTAACTATCCTATTTTTTTAAATCCCTGTGACAGAAAAATGAAAGCACTGGAAGCATAAAGGAGCTGAGGGGATGGTGCTGCTTCTGTAGATCTAATTATCCTACCCCTCTAAGGCAGGCTAACCAAATGCCTGGTTATGTATGTGGTGATCTGTTGATCTCTCTCTAGACTATTCAAATCAAGGAGCCAAGTCTGGAGACACTGAAGCAAGTAATTATTGGCAAGGAGGAGGAAGAGGAGTTAAACAGAGGAGCAGTTATGGGGCAGGGGAGAGAGGCAGGGAGGATATTCTGTGCTCAGGTGGGTTGGAACGGATATTGTATGCCTTATCTGTCACCTGCAGGTCTCTGCTTGCTTATTATGAAGAGAGCCAAAGTCAGAGCAAAAGGAAACCTGTGTGTGTGTGTGTGTGTGTGTGTGTGTGTGTGCGTGTGTGTGTGTGTGTGTGTGCGTGTGAGAGTACATACAGGAAATAACTGCACAGAGTCAAACGACGGTGATGCCTTCACTCTCTCCGAAGTGCAGAGGCCAATGATACAAAAAAATAGAAAAAGGAAAAAAAAACACTGCTCTGCCTACATGTCTACTGAAGGTAACGACAACACGCTCACAACTTCTCAACAACTGCCCCTGATGCAGCGCTACACAAGTTGCAAATACGTGGGAGAACTTCAGGGTCATTTGCTCTTCTTAAATACAAATGCATATAACAAAAGTATCGAACACAACATTTTACAGAGGCAGTGTGAAGAGCCTCTCAGTGAACAGTAGCAGACCAACAGTATAATAACGGTTCTCCTGACTCGACAAGTTATATCTAATAAAACCCTCACTGAAGTGTATGGACTTTTTATGATATTATTTATCTAATTGGTTGAAAATGTTACCTGCAAGATAACTGAATATTCTTTTTGTTACCTCAGCAAACATTTGTCGAATGAATCCCATAATAGGTTTTCTGCAGACAGCGAGCTTTAGTGACAACTAGCGCCTCAGATGCATTCTGCCAGCAGTGGAGTTGGTGTTCTTCACTCGCCAATAAGGAAATGCAGTCGATTGGCCACGGACATCGATCCATATCTCCAGCTCCGGCGATGGATGAACTCCTCCTTTCAATTCTCGCTTTGCAAACTAACAGTCAAAAAAAGAAGTTTAGTAACTTAATCGGCTTAACTAATAAGGTAATAAAAAGATTCATGAATGTTAGCTTATCTATATTTAGATTTCTAGGGGTATTAACACATTTGCGTTTTGGTTTGTCATCAGAACTATTTTTCACAGTCATAGTAGGTTTCAACCGGTTTAGCTGTGCTCACATTGGAACTCTAATGTGGAACTTCGCAGAGCGCTCCTTCCATGTTTATCAGACACGTGTTGCATCTCGACTTTTCGCTGAACTTTCTGCCGACTACGTGTTTCAGCACCGGTGGTAACACCAACCAGCCTTGTGAGGTACAGGTACCGGTACAAATACTTTTGTGCCTCGCACTTGGTAGATCGTTGCGACAGCAACACAGAGGAATGAGGAAGGACACAGCTTTCTTGAACAAAAGCAAAAAAACACTGACTGCCGTGGGTTTTATGCCCATCTGGGTAGCTGGCAGAAATCCTGTGGCCCTGCCAGTGGGAGAGCGACTGAGGCTGACAGAGGCCGACCTCAGGTGGCCTCGTGGCAGCAAGTAGCAGAACTGCCTGGGAAAGAGACGCTCGATACCAAAAGACGTCAGATGGGCTGTCAAGGGTGTCGATGCCGTTTTTTCTTTGTTGCAATGCAAAGTCAATAAAAAGCACAACGTCCTATCAACCCATACATTTCACAACGGTACACCCATGATGCAATGCTGTGTTTGAGTGTGTCAAACAGGCACAGAGAGAGAGAGAGATGTTTACAGCAGCACATATTCTGTCAGTGGATGTTCTGTATCTTTATGACATTTTCAGAAATATCGTCATGTGACACATTGAGTGCCAGAATCTTCCAACTCCTCTATCATCATTTTATCCAGTTTAACAGAAATACTGTATCTACAAGCCTCCACTTATTCTGAAATCTTCTACAAAAAGTCCCGCCAATATTTCTAACAGTTATGGCCTGATTATAAATAAATCCCACGCACTCGGGTTGTAAAAACAAATAAACACGGCAATGGTTAAAACCCAGACTCAACTTGCTTTAATTGCTCATGCTTGTGTTGTTGTGAATAAACCCGTAATTAAGCAAATAGAGTAAATTAATAATTTCAAGACGTCCCCCTTTAGCTGTGAGAGGAAATGTATCCAACTCATTTTTCTTTTTTTTTCACACTATGTTCAAAATTCTGCATCAAAGATCACCGTGCCACCTTTCTGGTGTAGTAACATTACGTGTGGCAGGGAAAGGGGATTCATTATGTATGCTGCACTTCTTCAAAACGTGTACTTTATCAAAGAGACTTTATAAACACTGACATCCATACAACAATTGCCAGTTTTTGTGGTGCATACAATATATTCCCTCCACCTGGAATTATGAAGTAAACAAACTCAAATATATAGTGTCCCAGTGTGTGAATTATTAATCTAAATGCCTTTATCTGTCTGAAACTATCTCTCTATGAAGTGAAACAGTGTCATTTATAAATATTTCATCTTACATCTTTCTCAACAGATACATACTCTGTATTACTACATTTGCCTGATTTTTGTCAGTGTACTTTAGTCCTGCTGAACTTTTTTTTATCCAATAGGCGATCCCCGATTATTCTAAATATCCTACTTGTCCTGGCTGTGGCTTTAGCAGCAAGTTCAACGTGCTCATACGAGTTTCTCACTATTCTCCTGCCTCTTGCTGGCCTCTGGGTTTTCAGTTTTGTAAATGTGTAAGTTGACCAATCAAACCCTCCTAATCAGGTCGATCAGGAACATCTCTGCTCTGCTACTACTCACTGTCCTCTGCCGCTAAACCGTCGTCTCTCTCCTTTCCGCACACATGACCACTCCAAACCTCAGGTTCATGATTTACCTGCTGTAGTCAGGCAGCGCTCTTCGTCGCTGTTGTCCTGGCAGTTGTCCTGGCCGTTACACAGGAAGCTGCGGTCCACACAGTGGCCATTTCGACACTTGAAGCGAGCCTCTGAGCACACCGAAGGGTTGCCGGCTGTAGTTGGGACGGGGTAGAGGTCAAAGGTCAGGTGTTAGTTCCAACAGGGTTACTGTGGGAGGGACTCTGAAAACAAACTCATACAAAATCAAACATTTAACAGCAAATCAAAAAATGATTCTTCTGCAGGAGTAGGCAGGTTTTGTACTTCTCATTCACAACGCTGATTACATTTAAGAGAAAAACATCTTCATGGGACTTTTTGGAGCGGAAATAAAACATTAAAAACAGCTTGAGTTACAGTAGAAAATCATTTGATCTGGGGACTGCGATAAAAATCGAACTGAAAAGAAAAACCACAAAACCCTGACCAGAACTATCACTTCCTTTTGCGTTCTGGTCTTTAGCTTCGGTGAAATGAGGCGGATTTATCTTCCGAGAAGAGTCAGACAATTACGCAGCGGTGACGCAGTATGTGCTGGGAGCGTGGAGCAAAGCTCCATTTAAATGGCGAGATTACATTTGTGAGCGAGGTGTCCTGCAGGCGAGGGAGCGCCGCCTCTGTCACCGGTGAGTGATCGGCTCCCCAATGGGAAGGCAGGGATGGGGTCACGTGAGGCCAAAACAATATGCGCGATAACGCATACTATACCTGGACCCGGGTCGTATTACATCCTTTCAACTCAACGTGTGCAATGATATAAAAGGCAGAGCTAGAAACAAAGGTGCGGAGTGGGAAGTTAAAAGTTATACTAACCCATAAAGATGACTTAAACTTTATTGGGAATGAAATAGAATTTGCTATATTTCCCACTCATACCTTCAGCGCGATTTGTATCTGTTCTAAATGCAGGATTTGGAGGGACAGCAACAATACATTGTTCATAGAAAGACAGGAGGGACATTAAAAAAAACCCTGCTGAACAATTTAAAAAGTACGAGCAATACTGTTCTGAAATTACAAAAAACTAAAGCCAGACAAAAGCAGCAACGCTTAAAAAAATTTATTCTAAAGACAATCTCTGACCTCACGTGCCCCCACCACGGCATGCACGCTTCCCTTCTAGAAAATCTCAGACATGTTTTGCTTTTAAAACTGGATCGTCCACAAACGAGGGAGCTGGGGAGTCATTTAAGTTTTGTGAGCGAGTTCTTCACGTTTCTTTTTGTTAAGAGTGAAACGGAATAAACTGTGTTCTTGCTCAGATTGCATGGGAATAGTTGGTCAACACCCAAACCATCGGCGCGCAGCAGCTGTGGTTTACGAGCACATTATGGGCCGTGGCACGATTAGACTAGGTTGCTCCTATTTGGGATTAGTTGTCACGCGGGACTCACTGCAGTTCTCCTCGTCACTTCCGTCTGGACAGTCGCTGAAGCCGTTGCAGCGGAAGCGTCCGATGATGCAATGGAGACCGTTGGCGCAGGTGAAGAACGTCGGGGCACACCTTGTCTTGACCTTAGCTAAAGACAGATGCAGGGTTCAGGGAAAAAGAAATGATTAGTCCAAGGGATGATGCAGCAATTCCTAATTCCTTTAGGTTTTCTTAATGTTTTTATGACGATTAAATCAAAAGACACAACTGCAAATTCTAAAAAGAGCTATCCATTAAAACCATTTCCCACGGAACGTTTAAGCAGTAAAACAGCTGCTTCGTTTTAGAGACCAATTAATTACTGGAAAATGACATGGGTAAGAGCCTGAGCACAAAGTACAGAAAAAAGTAGTAAAACAAGTTCATGACATAAAGAATGAGCATTATTGTGTGGAAGAGGCCTTGAACAGATGACGTCATTGATCAGCCTAAGCAGGCCAATGGTGTTTTATCTCCCAGCACAGGCCCGAAAGAGAATGAGTGACGAGCCTGCAGATCATCAACGCCCGGCAGTCCTCCGTTTAGCACTGGACCCTAGATTTAAGCCAAACACATTGATCTTTCCTTGCCGAAGGGGGACAAATAAGATTGCAGGTAGATTTGGAAAAAAAGAAAATAAACACCACGCAATCGCTGAGACTTTAAGACATTTAAAAGACATTGCACGTCAGCCATCCAGTTTATTTACAGAATCATGGCTCAGACCTGGGTTCTTCTTTCCTAGCTCATGAACTACTCCCTCCAGGTGCAGTATAATAATACTAAAGCGTCAACCATTTGTGAGAGCAGTAATTGTACTTATTGGAGACTAAGGAAGCACCGGTGATGCTGATATTACATTCAGTGACTAATGGGGACAATCTATTCAGTTAAATGCGTTTAAATGTTTATATACTCCATACATAATATGCTGGAATATAAATAAAGTGTTAAGACTTTTTATCAAGTTGCTAGTATTATTATCTTGAAAATAAACAACATTCATTTATATATATATTTATCCGTTACATTTTCTGTTAAAGTTAAGAAAAAATGATTCAGGTCAAACCTAATGTCCCCTTTCACGAAGAATAATCACCCCTCACTTACACATGGTGATTTAACCCTACTGGACCAGTACTTGATCAAACTCAGGTCCTCTATCGCATCAAACGGGGAAAGTAGGATTGCTAATTCCAGTGAGGGAACAGAATCCCGAACATGTAAAACACTTTCGAAAAACAAAAGGATGGAGGGCGAGGAGGGTGGCTTGTGGGAATTCTAGACATCTAAAGAAGCCACCAAACACCCCCCCCCCCCCCCCTCCCCTCCCCCTCTATTGAACACAAATGTCTGAATTGGCCTGCTCATAGGTTGGCATGGTGCCGTTTCGAATGCCAGGGGCGCACATTTCCCCCTCTGCAATGCATCGCGGTGGGCTGATTTATGAGCTCTTTCAAGCTGCAGCGATTACGTGTAGCGAGGTGGGAGGGCCAGGCGCAACAACCCCGGGGGGAGGGGGGGAAGGGAGGTTTGGGGGCCCGTTTCAAGGCTGAAATGTAATCCGCTGAACGCGGGAGGAAGCTGGGATAGCGCCCAATCTCGGTGTTCCTGTCTGGAAAGCCTTTGTTTCCCTGGACAGCGGAGGCCCCGAACACCCGGAGCTCATATCGCACAATGTACCTCATTCAGTCCAGCGACAGAAACACGTCGCCATTGAGCTGTGCAAACACATGAAATAAAAGGATACAAAAACATGCAGCTGTGGAGGTGCAAATTTCATTTGTCTGGCCACAAAGGCAATATGATAATAATAATAATAACAATAACAAGACTTTCTATTTTTATTCATTATTCTATTTGTCCACCACTGCTTTTTTTTTATGCCTGTCGTGAGAATTAAAGGAATGATGTTCTGCATGCGCACAGATACCCGACTTTTTTTTTTTGAACAATCTGCTTAGCAGTCCAGGGTACAACATAGCTCTGTTATTGCTCCGAGATTCCTCATTCACTCCCCCCCTCATCCGAATCCTCATTACTACGGCTACTGCTGGTAGGCTTCCTCTGACCCAGCGTGCGCGTTCCAAATTAGCTCAAAAGTCACGCAAAGGGGTAAGCTTGTGAAGGGAAAGTCGTGGGTGGGAGAGGCAGGGCTGGTTGGAAGCACAGCGATAGCGTGGACTCCGGGGATGGGTGGCCCTTTATAGCCTGAGCTGAGCCGTTTTTTAGCGCGAGCGGGGGAAAAATTAATTAGAAGAAGCAAGTTGAGGGTGGAAGAAATGGTAAAAAGAAAAGCCTTCCTTTGATGAGCCTTTGAAGGTGTCATGTTCTACTCAACGCCTGGGACTTCAAATGCAGGTAGTGCTGATGGATTTTAGCACCTTTGCCTTATTCGGTAACCTATGACGACCCAGCTTCCCATGTCTCAATCCCTTCTGTCAACACTCGGAGCCGCATTGGTCCCATGACAACTTTACTTTCTCTTCCCCGAACCTTTAGTTGTTTACGAAAAGCAGGCAAAAAATTGGGTGACTTCCAAACGTATTCCCAGTGTTCAGCTGAGCAGCGCAAATGAAAGTGAATGGTTAGCAGTCAAGCTTGATTACTCGAGGTTGCACCGTAACTAGCCGAAGATCATGGCTGGATCACAAAGAAACGCACAGCTGGAGGACACACAAACACGTGCACAAAAGCACACACAACAATACCGCCCCCCTCGTTCTCTGGTTTATGGTCTCCTGCACAATTACAGTCCCCCGCACACTACACCCAGGCGCTTATATCCACATCTGCTAGAAATTTCGCCTGCAATGCTGCACCGTACTTTCTACATAACAAGTCCCTGCAGCCATTCCTTTATTTTCACAGCTTTAAACTCAAAAAAGGTTTTGATTTAGAAAAAACTAAAGTTAAAATCCAGACCATCCGTTGATAATCTATAATGAAATTTGAACTAAAATGCTACCGATTGCCTCTTCTTCACGGTCCTCATCTCCCCCGTGGCCTCGGCGTTAATGTCAGGCTGTATCGGACAGCATAAGGTGCTTTGCCAAATACGCACCTCTCTGCCCTTCTCCGCACTCCTCCCCTTTTCTCACTCTCCTCAAATCCCGAGAGAGCAGAATAACTTGTTTCGGCACAGGTAGCCTCGGCCGTGATGGGCATGCATGATTGACGAGGTGAGGAGGGAGGTGGGAGGAGGAGACTAACAAGTAAGAAAACAGCACGAGTCGGCCGAGTGGACGACGGCAGAGGCAGCGAAAGAGTGGAGACGGCTGGCGGCTTGTAAGGCTTCTCTGACCTTGTTGGGGTTTCTTCGGGGAGGAAATCAATAGGTAATGCTGTCAGGGTGTAAGCAAGGAGGGAAGGGTAGTATCAGTCTAGAGGGCTTCAGGATCAAAAATAATCACCCGGTACGTTACACTGTCTAGGCCCGGCGTGTTAGCCGTACGATACAATAACCTGCTGTGTGCAGCAAGTGCAACATTGTATCGCTGCCTTCATCTCGAGGGCGAAGTGTTCACAGGCCAATGGCGCTGTGCAAAGCCATCAAACTGCATGCAAGATGAGGAAGCAAGGGTGCATCATGTGTCATACACATTGTGCTGGTCATCAAAATACTGTATATTTCAGCAGCAAAAAAAAATAGTACTAGTAGGGAAAGCACTTAGTGAGAAAGCAGCGAGTGAGCTCTGTGGCAATATTCATCACAAGGCTGAAAATGTTTTAACTAGTAGCACCCAGCACTGTGCATTTAATTGAAACGGTCACATTCTTTGAATATTTCAAAGCTATCATTTCACCCAATTTGTGACTAACGATCTGACATGTACAGCATTCGAAATGGAAACGCTAGGAGGGGAAAAAGGACATCAGGAGACAGAATCAGAGAAGGAGACGCTTATCAATACTTCATCCCTGATCCTTGGTTCTAATTACAGCAGCTCATTGATCAGTCGGCCATTTAGCAGATGGGGATGCGCCAGACTCCGTCGCACTAGACCTCCTGCTACACCCCCTGCTATTAGTGCACCATATTCGCATCTTTCAACTTGTTTTTTACATCCGTGCTGGGCTCAAACCACACATGCAAACCCAGACATGCTCCTGATCTAAATAAGGCTTTGTGTGTTTCAAGTCAGTGAATTTGGTGATGGCGCTTAGACAAACACACTCCTAATCTTAGTCAACCCTCCCCTTCACCTGGTATTTTGAGTATTGGGCCTAAATATCTAAATTAAAGCCAATGTGTCTCAGGAGTCCCTTTCAGCTATTTCCACCGCTGCTCTCTAGGAAAACATTGTTGATAAACATTTAGCGTCTCTTTTGAGCTCAATATCTCGTGGGCATTTTATGGAGGTCAGTACACAGAAAAACAAAAAGCAGCATTGATGCTGCCCCAGGCTTTGGCTGTGTTATGACTGCGGAACGCAATAATACCATCACATTCCAGTAATCCTTTGAAATTAATTCATTTTTCTCCGAACTGCAGCAAAACAGAATCAATAAACAGTGCATTGGGTAATGCAAACTCTATATGGTGGTATCCCACATTCTAATGAAGTAATAATAGTCTTCTAAACCAACTGACAAAACATCAGTCCACAAATGGGCAGGCCTCCAATTTTCTGTTCTTACCGAGTGTCTCGCAGCGATTGAGTAACTCAGGCCGTGTCAGGACGCAGACACGCAGTTTCAACAAAAAAAAAGGACTTTAATCACCAGAGGGCAAAAGGCAGACGAGGAGCATGAACATGGAACAATCCAACAGGGAACAATTCAACAAGCAACATCCAATAATGGCCATCCAATGACACGACAAGGGGCAAGAGGCTGACATGGCTTGAATGCGCAGGGGAGGTGCAGGTGATTGGACACGGGTGGAAACAATCATGACATGGCAGCCAATCACAGGGGAAGACCGGAGGGACACGAGAGACATGAAACTATAAACAAAACAGGACATTGACCCAAACCGTGACAGGCCAGGAGTGAGTACAATTGTGTAAAGCACTCCCACAATTGAGAAACAGGTCACGTTGCAGCAAAATGTTATTGAGAAGAGGTTTTCTTGGGGACCCAAGTTTCCTTTTCAAGTATTAAATAGTTTTGTTTAAAGCCTATCGCTGACCGGCCTCACGGTGCTCACAATGTTAAGGCCACAAGTGGCAAATGATGCAGTATAGTTTGTGCTTAAAAAAGTAGGTCAAGTAAAGAAGAGTCATCCAGTCAGCCAACTGGTTCTGCAATCTCAGGTATGCAGTATTACGCATTTGAAGTGTGCCAGCCCAATAAGCATGATGCAGTAAAAACCAGAGGGTGCATTGAATTGGGTAATGGTTCATCTCAGTGAACCATTGCTTGGTTTGCCGAAGAATTCATTGAGTCCTTTTGGAAGGAAGATTGTGTTACTTCTTCTCGCAAAAGATTTTCAGTCCTGCTTTGAAGCTTTAATGGGTCAAACACTATTTCACAAAGTCATTAAGGTCATAATTTGAAAGAAGCAAATATTTGTGGAGGGAAAACATGTTTGAATCGCTCCCAGACGAATGTATCGTCATGCGATGAATCAGATTCGTCTTGCGACCCCTTTGGTGTTGTCAAACAGCTGCCAGGCAACATGGCAACATGGCCGGAAACACAAGATTACAAGTTATAGCATTTAGATAAGTGGATAAACTGGTATGTCCGGCTTGACTGAAAGCATGCAAGCTACATTTTGAGCAGAATGTGAGGAGATGAGAAGCATCTCTGGTCCATCATTTTGCAGGACCAGCTTATTTCACAATATTTCTTTGACACATCCTTCTCTGTCTTTTCTCTCTCTCTCTCTCTCAACTGCGTTTGTGACCCACCGTCTTCCATTCCCTTACTTCTTGTGTAATACAGCACGCCCAGTGACCCGTTCAGCCCCGCTACACATCTGTCCTGGCTCGCCTGCTCATGCCCTGCCCAGACGAGGTCAAAGACACTGTTCCTGCCTGTGAGGCCCAGTGAGCTCAGTCAGCTCGCCTCCTTCTCTCCCCTGTCAGGATTCATTTCGTCCAACACTCTCCCAGGCTGTTGTTATGGACACCCGAGAGCAGTGTGCTACTTTTGACCTCTCTGTATGAGGAGTTAGTCAGCAGCCTGTCCCTGACATAGCTTGAAAAAACCCTCAGATCTGCCAACATACAGGCAACATACGAGCACACCAGAGTAAAGCAGATGTTCAGTATTGGTGATACGGTAGAAAATACTGATATCGCTTCATCTGAAATTCAGTTACGTGGCCCAAAGCAGGGGTTCGATTGGATTTGATTAAAATGATCTGTATGGGGGTCCTGGCCTCGCTCAGTACAACACTAATACAATGAGCTCAATTTTAAATGCAATAAACTCTGGAGATACAACATCTGCTCTCAGCCCAGACTGTTATTTAAGTGCAAGCGAGAGGTATTTACGTGACTCAGGTTGACCCATTTGCTAGAGGGTACCGGAAGAACAAACAAACAAGAGAAGAGCAACGCGGCGTGGGAGCAGGAGGGCAGGCTGCCTTTTCAAGTGAATAAACAATCCCCTGACCATTAGCGAGACAATTCCAGGCCTATGAAGTGTAGCAGACCGACACGCACTAGCGAGCAAATGCAGAAACGGTTCGGAGGGAATTAAATCAAGTTATATCGAGAAAGAGTCATCATCAGTTCATTTGTGGGTTGTTGGGTCTCGCGAAGCACTTTCGTACTGATTGGACCGATACAATCAAAGTACTTGAGCACCAGTGTGCATTGCAAAGTTGACATATTTCATACGGAGTCAAAAGAGAATTGATCTTTCCATGTCTGAATCGATTCGTTCCCCTTAGTGTTATCCATTAGCTGCAGAGTTTCCAAAATTCTCCTTATTTAATAAGACACCAGGGACATGTGACCACATATGACCCTCAGGGTCACATAAGAGATACCAACATCCGCATCGACTGCATTTTTCTCTATATATAAAGATGTAAAGGATTTAAAGCTGATATAAAGGAGGTGAAGTAAACAAACGTACAGATGGCAAATGTGTCATCCCTTCTGTGTGTGTGTGTGTGTGTGTGTGTGTGTGTGTGTGTTGGTTTGTGTGTTCTTCTCAGGAGGGGGGCGTCTAATTATGATTGTGCTTGCAGAGAATCCAGCAGTGCAGTCTCAAAGCTTGCAGGCGTTGTGCTCTCCTCAGATAAAAGACATCCAGACAGAGCTCCTGCTGTAGCCACCGTAATGAGTCCTCCTCCCTACCTCCTCTCCTTGGCTTTTTCCCTCGTCCTCCCCTCCCTCCTCCCGTCTGGCTGACCCCGCAAATCCCCTAACGGAGCTCAAGTTTGTCTGGGGAGTTTTGTGGAGCAGTTGCTGGAGATATCGACTGACAAGTAGCCGTCTATTTGAGCGTAATTAGGCCTACTTACGCCAGAGCGCATAACGTAGACGCTGACGACTAACACAAATAGGCCTCTGACAACCAGAGAGGCCAGCTGAGCGTGACGCTTGAGGATAACTTTGTTTTTATCTTCACCCATGTAGCACGTAGAGTCAGCAAAAGACAAGAACGGTTCGAAGTGAAAGAACTCGAGATGAATTTGAGTGCAACAAATGAAACACTAAGTGCGTGACTGGATGGAAAAGGAGCACTTAATGTGTCTCATTCTGATGATATTAGCCTCAATGCATCGGAATATCATTTGTCAGACAGTTTAAGGCCAATGGATGATGAGAATCTAGGACACTGGACCCATCCACCCAAGTGGTCTATGACTTTGAAGTTACAGGGATATTTAACAATAGAATTGTACTAAACTCTGTAGTCCACGACGTCTCTTCCATATGTATATTTGTAACTTTAAATGATCATGGCATTACAAAAAGAAAGGTGAATTACTGCAAAGTTTAACAATGTAGGCCGAGCGTGTCTGCATGTGGGCTGGGATGCCACGACTTAGGCAAGAGTAGCCTGCTTGTTCCCTGAAAAGAGAACAATGAGAGAAAGGTTGGCTGGAGGAGAAAAGAAGAAAATTAAGTTACAAAACCACATGGGATTTTTTTTGGGGGGTTGAAGGGGGAAAAAGCTGGGTAAAAAAATAAAATGAAAGGGCCCATATAACAAGTTAAAATAGGTCTTTGAGTTCCAGAAAACATGTTTCTGAAGTTTGCTGGAAATCGCTTGTAGGAAACGATTGTTACCTCCCTCTACTCCCCTCTGTTTCAGCCCCTTTCAGAGTGTGCTGTTTTCTGCTGCTCATTACATATTCATGATCTGCAGCTCATTTGGCCACGCCCACAGCTTGTAGAATCGGCGGTAGAGGTCGGCGGGCCGGGGGTGGGGGGGAGCGGTTGGCAGACTCCCGCATAAACTCGCGCCGGCGGGCTGTGATTGGAAAACGGGACTGGAGGGGGTGGGAATATTGAAATATCTAGGTTTGTGACGTAACAAACCGTGGCGATTTTGAACAGCTCGTTCAGAGGCTGAAGACGGGATCAATTCAGAAACCTGTATCTAACTCAAAACAGCATGGATGGATTTTCTTCCAAGTTTGTATGCGTGTGAAAGCACCAGAGACACACAATAACACCCCAAATCCCAGAAAAAGTGATTTTTCCATAATATGGGCCCTTTAAAAAACGAGATGGTGATGCTATTCTAATTTCAAACAAGCCTCTGTGAAGCCAATTTTCAAGCCAATAGCCAAAAATAATCAGAGATCATCGTGAGAAAACAAGAGTGTGAGACAGTTGGAGACAAAGGGAAGAATTTATGAGGCCGGGGGGGGTTCCATTCTGTATGGCGGGGCCTCTAAGTCAATCTCCATCCGCAGTCTCATCTCGGCGTGGAGCTCCCTCCGACATGGCGGGGGGAAGAGGAGGAGCGGCAGACCAGAGAGATCAAAGCCAACTAAAAGCCGACTGAAGATCCAAACGGAACTATTACAGTGGAATTATGCATGCGCTACTATTACTGCGCACAGAAGTAATCGGCCTTCGCTTTGATGGCATTAAGATATGCGCTGGTGCTAAAGTGGGTCTAACAGCGAGCAGGACGGATGCACGCTGGGACGCACAGCGACGGATTGAGGAAGACCGTTCATTTAAATTGGCGGACAATTAGGATTACATGGCCTTTGTGGCGGAATGGGCAGGGATGGGAAAATGTTTGAGGTGTTCATATTTGGTATCTCTCCATAGGCTGTCTTCAGCGCTCGCACAGCTACGGCCTGTGAACGAGGTAATCAGGTGTAGATTGGACTTACGGCAGCCTTTCTCGTCGCTCATGTCAAAGCAGTCGGGGAATCCATCACACTGCCACCCACCCGGCACACACTTCCCATCTCCACACATGAAGTTTCCCGGGATGTTGCACTCCGTGGTGAAGTTGTTTCCCGGGAGAAGCTGGCTCTCTGGTCGACAGACAAACAGAAAAACACAAGAAGACAAGAGAAAGAGAACCGATTATTACGATCACATACAACGGAGAAATTAAACGGGCACTGCATTCCCGCGATGTGCACCAACACAATCAAACCGGCGGACTGTTATTATCGCCATTCACTAAAGATAGCAAAAAAAGCAATAAAGGCAGTGTCTCTCTTTAAAAAGCTATATCAATCTCACTGCAAATAAACAGGGTGGGATTTTGTGAATACAAAACGCGGGGTCATTCGGTGTTAACAGCATGGCGTGCGTAAGAAGCAAGTTTAGAGCTTGCCAGTAGCCCAATGAGGCAGACGGCACATCCAAGAACAATCCCGTGCAAAAAAAGAAAGAAAACACGGCGCCTATGCCTTGGACACAGACGCACAATCGCACACACAAGCGCACACACTGAACTAGAAATAAAAGCATCCAGCCGCATGTGCCCCGAGCTTGTTCCGGGCATTTCTAGTTGACGCAGTGCAGCTGTGGTATAATGGGCTGGAATGTGAAACATGGTCTTTTGGCTGAGGTTTGACACTATGCAGAGAACACTTTAGCTCGTAAACAACACTATAAGGCGCTAATGAGCAGCTCGGGACAGACGGTGGAACGCTTTTCCGCTGCAGTGCTGGACCCGACGTGGCTGGTGGAGGCCACTTCCTCACACCGTGGAGAAGAGCGGAGGAGTAGTGGACCTTCAGGCCTCAAGCGAAGGTGTTCTTAGCCAGTAACTTGACTGATGGGGTCCCAATAGGCATCTCTCCTTCTTACACGACGCAGGTTGAGAAGACTAGCGATGTGGAAACGTTTCTTTGGTTTTTAAAATGTCCTACGCAGTTACATCAATATTATCATTTCCAAGAGATCATTCCAAAAATGCCGGATTTCAAAGTGTTCAAACACGTCATATTACAGCCTCTGTTCGCGCACAAATGAGGGATCCATCGTACACCGGGACAAGAAGAAAGCATTGTCAGTGTTTGTGAATTCATAACCTGAGTTCTCCGGTTCACAGCTCGTTGATATGCAGTTAGTAGCTTAGTAGCTACTTCCCAGAGTACCGCCGGGTAACTGACACATTGAAATCATCCGCTCTTGCATCATCACACTGCCGCTCCTCTTTTACCGCAGCAGATTGCAGAAACCAAAGAAAGATCCTCCCGTGAGACGGCGCGACCCGTCTGATCACATGTGCGGATGATGCAAACCCCCCTTTTGTCTCTTGCAATACACAAAAGGGGGGGCGCGATGGATAAAATGCAAAGGGCCCCGTGAATTATGAGGACTGAAAAGGATTTCCATTATCATACATCATTGGTGGGAGACATCACCCAATGGAACTGTTCCAGGTCACGCGCAATAAAAAATGTTACGCAAATTATTACAGCCTTCCCAAAAAGAAAACAAATAGCGGACTGTTTGTGTCTTCTCATTAGTGCCACCTGTGTGGTGGAAAATGTCAGCCATTACAATTCAAATCCCAGCAGGAATACAAAAACAACCGAATGTCATTTTGTCTGTTTGAGAAAACACCACCATATTCACGCAGTCTCCCCCGGCTCGTCCCCTCAGGTCCTTGTTTGTTCATTTCCTTCTGCTTTTTCAATGTCAATGTTGGACACCCTTAATTCTCATTCCGACTCGACCTCATAACGTCCCCCTGATGTTATTTTTACTTATTTACTTTACACTATGGATTCCTACCAGCAACGAAGCAAAACGCTTTGTAAATGGGTATGTCTCAATTCCGTGGGCCGTATCCTTTCGGGACGCATTGGTCCACCGAAAATACATCACTTTGGCTGAAACTCGGCGGTCCCATTCCATTGGTCCTATGACGGCGCCGATTTGGAGGACACAATTTGATTTGTATTATATCCCAGCATGCAGTGCGGGGCCCGCAAGGATTTAGTTTATTCAGGACGGAGGCAGGTGAGCCGACAGCGGAGGGAGAGTTCACTTTTAAATTAAACGTTAAGTAATAGAATTCACTCAAACATCTAACGATAGAATTGTAATATTATGATATATATCCGTCCCGTTTTGTTTATACTTTATATAAGGAACAGAAATGGATCAAAGTGAGCTCAAGGAGAGAAGTTATGAACCAGTCAGTAACCAGTGAAGTCAGTAACGTTACAAACGTTGAGAACAAAAGCACAAAAACTCCACTTGGCTGTTTAGCTTTTGTTTTGTGGTATGTCCTTACACACAAGTTAATAAATGTGTTTGCTGTTGCGGTTTTTATTGTCAGTATTGATTGAGGCCCTCTGCGTAAAGATGGCAACATCACTTTTAATTTAATTTGCATTTAAAAAAACAGAAAAGCTTCCTCTCTCAGCCTAAAATATATCATGCCATGGAAGAGAAGCATGTCCTCCTAAATGTAATGAAGTAAGAAGAAGATTATCTTCTCTGTATTTTATATGTTTTCGGATTTGAAGGCTTTTACTGTCAAGCGCAGCAGGTTGCTGGGCAACGAGAGCAGCGGAGGTAACGCCGATGACGCACTAAAGGTATTCCCCCCCGCAGGCCAGGCGGTCCCTTTTCAGAGACCGCTCGGATCAGCCTGTGCGGGTAGGAAGACCCGGTCCAGGTCAACCGCGGAGGCTGCGTCCTACAAGGAGGCAGCCTACTGAATTGAGACACAGCTAATGTCCGTTCAAACCCACACAGAACAAGTGTAGGAGGGAGCCAATGAAAAAGACTGGGTCTTTTTGTGTTTTTAAGGGTTAATTGGAGCGTTGCTTTGACAGCACAAAAAAGAGAGAGAGAGAAAGAGACAAAAACAGAAAAGGCTGTTTCTCTTTGCTATACCCTTGTCATCCCATTGGGAGCAGCAAAACCTCCTCATTATAAAGGTAATTGTGGCTACACAGCTCATTAGAGGCTGCTCTTTGCGCTCACTAACAGAATAAAAGCAACCCTGCCCAGGTCACCGGCACAACGTGAATGGACACGACCGCGTCCCAGCACCGAAACTCACTTCTATCGCCATCCCATAGACGCGTTTAGCTACTATGCTGTGGATGTGTCGGTACATTGTGCGCCGTAATGCTGCCGGGAGCAACTGTGGTCACGCGGTGAGTGTGTGAGGGAGAGCCGCAGGAGATAAGGAGGGGATGACGCCGGGCGTCTGTGTATCCTGCCGGGGGAAGTGCAGACCAATTACTCGGGGTAAATATTGACTATACTATCCTTGCCTGCGCACACTCACCCTTCCCAACCCCCCACTATGTTTGTGTCCACTAAGGTCCTATTTAGACCGTTTAATCATATAGTGTAGAATCTTTTCGTTTCTTTTTTTTTAAATCTTTTTATAATTAGCGTTTACTTTCAGGCTGCTTACAAGGAGTTTCACTGGTTCACAGGCTGAAATTCATCCCTCTCCATCTCCTTGGTCAGCTGCAGCTATAAAAATGTGTCTAATTTCCCAGTTGTTCCGGATAATACTGAAGACACAAAATGTAATTGCAAAACACATAATTGTATAAATTGCAACAATCCTGCTGATGTGTTATTAGGTTTAAGGTGAGCACAGCAAACCCTGCATCCCTTAGAAGAGTCCCTTAATAGTCTTCCAGTGTCATGCACATTTCAGGCGGTAGAGGCAATGCAGGAGTTTCTCAAAACTTGCATCATCTCTGGTGAGCAGCAAAGGGCAACTTCCCCGCTATGGAAACACGACCCCACCTTTCACTTGATTTATTACCTCAGTAAACTCTGTAAACATGGGTTCATGGTCTCAAACACAGGTTTGTGTGATAATTTAGACCTTATGAGCCAAATACTGTTTCAATTATGCAAGTACCAGCGGCGGTAAAAGGACGCAAGCGGCGGTGAATTAGCCTTGTGCTGGTCTTGCCTCAACCCACACAGACTCCATCATTGTCATTGTTAACATCGTTTTCCCAAAGATGTTACAAAATTATACCCGTTGATACCTTTTGAAAGGTGGTTTTCTCTTGCTGGTCATATTGTTCAGAAGAAAAAAAAGGTTATTTATCATCTGAAAACTTAAGCAACTGGTTTGGTGCAGAGGAGTAAGAAAATGTGATGTCAGAGGAACGGATAAAAAGGTGGACGCTAAAAGTTAATTTTGTCATTGGATAATTGCTCAACCTGCATCACTGAAAGTATTTGTTTTCTACTGAGATTCAAAGGAAAGTCATTTTTTTGTGTTTAACTCCATCTAACAGGGAGCCTTACCACTGAACATGTGCTGCATTATGCATAATGCTGTTCCCTGATAAAAGACAAATGTTTCTTCTGGTACCTGTTCAGAAAAAAAAGAAAAACTTTTCATATCCTGCATGTCTTGCCATTGCTACGAGAATGCCTCTTATATTGTTCTTATAATAACCTTAAAATAAAAGTGTTTTATTCACTTGTTTTTTTATGTATTATTGAATGTGATTCATCACTGTTACTCACGGAATAATCATGCAATGAATCAAGGTACATTTTTTTAAAATCTTTGCCCAGCACTAGAAAAAATGTAAAATTATTAGTGGGAATGCTTCAAGAGCATTCCAACTTATGTTATTCGATTTTATTTATTATTATTATTCTGTACGTTTTTTGGCTCTGCGTAACTTATGCATACTTTCAGCTATTAAAACCATTCAACTTTTCAAATGTTCAGCTCTTTCCGCTAATGATGGGACTTTTTCAACTTTCTTTCTACTATTTATACTTTTTTAAATATTAAGCTTTTTAACACTTTTTTTAACACTAAAGTCAATGAGAGAAAGCTTCAAATGCTTCTTCTGCTTCAAAATGTATCTCCTCCTACATTCTTTCACCTACAGACATGGTTTAAACTTTAAACTGTTCACAACATATTCAGCTATTTGGGGTCTACTTTTAATTTTGATATCTATTTTACTTTTTTCATAATCAATGATTATGTTTCACTAGTTTTTCAGTCCTTTTCTGAGTTTACCATGTGTGTGTGGAGCCTCTAGAGTGAGAATATGCAAATTTAGAGTGTGCGGCTGCGTGAGAATCGGGTAAAAAAAATATGGATCTATTGCACTCACGACCACAATGTAACATTTTAAAGCTTCATTTTTTAACAGAATGATGCCGTGCTTGTGCTGGTCGGAATGATGTGGGTATGGAATCCCAGAGTTCTTTACTTTTTGCCTGAGGGGCTCGAGAGTGAGACAAAGTCTGTCTCAAGCCCCATAGACTCCAATACTAATCTGGTGAAGGACTTAACAAAAAAAGCCAGAGAGTACACGTTTTTGAAACTGCTTTAAAAGCCATATTATGAATGAAAGCGAACCTCAGGAACTTCCTGTGTGGAAGGATAGACACGTGGAAGTCGGCGTCCTCAGATCTATCGTGATAAACCAGTCCTCGGACCTGATCTGTGACACGCTCTGTTTGAGCGTCAGCATCTTGAAACTGAGCTTCGCGACAGTGTGATTCAACAGACGTAGATCTAGTATTGGACGCAACCCCATCCTTCTTTGAAACAATGAAATACCGGCTGTAATAGCCCAACTCCCTGCCGGGAGGCAGAACTCGTTCTATAGCCCCCCTACGCAGCAGAGTCTGTACCTCCTGCTCTATCTCCAGAGCCTGCTTGGGGTCTGCCACTGACGGCAGAACCCCTCTGAATCGAGGTGGGCGAGCCCTGAATTGAATGACGTAGCCTCCGTCGCTTGTGTGCAGGACCCATTAAGATACATTGGGGAGGGCTCACCCCTTGACCAGAACTCTCCTAGGGGTACCAGTCTCTCGGGACTGGCCTCTGGAATAGTCGGATCTGCAGACACAGTGCCCTGTAGCGGCCCGCCGGCAGGGAAGCTCTGGTCTAGCAGCCCCGGGAGACCCCCGAGCGGGAGACAAAAATTTGAGCGAGAACTACATCTCAATGTTGAACCGCTAGCTGCTCTGACGGAGCTAAAATCAACCAGTCGTCGATGTAGTTTAAAATGCGGATGCCCTGGAGATGCAATGGCGCCAGAGCTGCATCCACGCATTTCTTAAACGTACGGGGAGAGAGAGCTAGGCCGAACGGAACAACCTGATACTGGTAAGCTTTGTCCCCGAAAGCGAACCTCAGGAACTTCCTGTGTTGTGGGCTTCTCGTCGGGAAGACACATGAAAGTAAGTGTCCTTGAGATCTTTCGTAATAATCTGTGACACGATCTGTTTAAGCGTGAGCATCTTGAAGCTGAGGTTTGCTACTGTGCAATTCAATAGGCGTAGATCTAGTATAGGACGCAGCCCTCGGGCCCACGCTCGCTGGGAATGGCTACGTAGCTCTGCGGAGGAGGCGAGCGGCCATCGGGCCCACGCTCGCCGCTCCGAACTAGTGGCGGGGACAGTAGCCTGAACCCTAGAGGGTAATGAGCGAGTACGGGCACCGTATAATGCGGTGAAGACCCGTCCCTCCCGGTGGCTACCTCGCCTGAGAGCGCCGCGGCCACGCAACGCTCTTTCGCTGTGCAGCCAGGTGAGCCGGCTCATCGACGGCCGGGGCTGCCCCCGCCCAGCAGCCCTGGCCGAAACTTATTAACTGGCTCAATCACAAGTGCATCCGTGTAGCCACCCGGGCTCACATAGAGCGGCCAACTGACTTGGCGGTGTCTTTAGCGGCACGCAATCTGCCGTCTGACGCAGTTCTCGAACCACGTCATGATTTAATTCCTTCCCCTCAGCCACGTCCGAAAGCAGCTACGCCTGCAACGTCTGTAGTAACGACAGGCAGGACGCCGCCTGCCTGCCGCCGAATAAGCGCTTGCCCACGAGCCTTAGGCTTGGTGGGCAACGCCGGTGTCCTATATGACACTGCCGCAGGTGATAAATGACTCGGCAGTATCTCCTCTGCGACAGGCATGCTCGCGTAATGTACAGTTTAGCATCGGCCCTTGGATGAATACACGTAGTACGCGGGTTAAACACTCGAGCAGACACCGGCCTCCCGGGACGCTGACACCTCAGTGTGGGGCTACAGTTCGTCGTACAGTCGCTCCTGCGCTCTGTTCGCTCTGGGTCTGCGCTCGCTGCGGCTGCGTCCTCTCTCCCTCCCTCTCAAACGTGACACCGGCTGTCAGTGTGACCGGCTGATGATGATTGGCTCTTCTGCCTTAAGTCCCGCCTCTCTTCGTGTGTTAGATTTATCTGTCTGCTTGTGCTGAGGACGGAGGCAGGAACTTAGGTGGTTATGGTTATTTTACAGGTACTTTGAGCGAGTGTTTATGCTTTGGAGGTTTTTAAATAAGGTTGATATGTGTTTGAATGATGTTTTATGTTTTGTTGACATGTCTAATGTTTTCGATTTTATATTTTGTTTTTAGACTAATGCTAATTGGGATATTGTTCACCAGCTAGCTAAATTCGTGTCTGAGGAGAAACAATTGAGAAATTATGACATTGTTTGCATACCAAGAAAAGTGTTAAAATTATTTGTAACACCAGAAAAAAAGCTTTGTGTGGGCGCTTGCTTTTTGTTGAATATCTCCCTTTTCATGGTGCAAGTAAGCAAAATGTAGCCAACATGGGTCATGTTTGACCCATTTTACTATCAAGCTTACCACTGTCTTTTTGTCACGCAGTATTAGTAAGATGCAGAAAAGAAAGAGGCAGGAGAAGATTGACACCCTTTTCCAGAGAAATCCTGTAAGTGACCTTGAAAGCATAAAGATTTTTTAGGAAGTCTAGTTTTGACTTATTTTCTGTGTTTTAATTGTGTCTTCTAGTATCATTTGAATGGGAAGCTTTTTATATATTGTATGTTATACCTTTTGTATGCTTCTGTCATTGTATTCATTGTTTTATTGTTGATAAACAAAACACATCCATCCCCCACACTTTTGAAAAGCTTGCTACGCCCCTGTAATCACACAATGGATTTCTGGAAAAATTACAAAAGTTCAGAGCTTTAGGAGCTGCTGGTGGTCCGCTGCTTGGTGCGGACAGAGAAGAAGCTGCTGTTAAAGAGTCCGGTTCAATGGGCATCTGGTAAACGGTAGCAGACTTCCAGTGGAACGCAACGGAGGCTGGCCCCAGGGTCATCGAATCAGGGAGACCCTCAGTTCAGTAACAGGAGTTTATAAATAGAAGTGGAGGATTTGCTAATGAGACACAGCTGGACTGCCCCAAAGATCAGAGCCATGTCCCTGATTGAATAAGATGATGAATGATGGGCCTGATACACAGACACATCCCTAAAAGGTGGGGTTTAGGGGGATACTATTGGTCAGTAGGAGTTCGTAATGGTGATTTACCCCAGATAAAAGAAAGATGGCTATGTGAAACACTTTTTATTGTGCGATCTGTTAGATTGTTTGTCTTGTTTCAACCAGAAGAAAATCCCTGAGGAGATATGAATGTCTACTTGACACCTCTGGGTGTGAGGTTAAGTACTTTATGTGTACTGGGGCCCCGGAAGGATGCAGGATGCATGACAACCGTCATGGGCGAGTTCAAACTGTTTATTTCTCACAGGTTCATCAGATATTAACACACAATCACAGTCTGCGTCCCGCTCGCGACCCAACCCCAACAATCTCCACCCCCTCCGCCAACCCCCGCCCATTAGTTTATTGTGTTGAACCGCTCTTAGTCTGGACTCTCCCCTGAAGCCTGTTGAAGCTGACAGGGTCACTGAGCCACGCAAACTCCTCCACCACGTTAAGGTGGCGGTTCATCGGAGGAGCCTAATTAATGTGTGTGTGTGAATTTAGGTGAATGTGTATGACTATGTGTATGTTTATGACTGTGTATGTGTATTTATTTGTATCACTATGTGTATGTTTATGACTGTGTGTGTATTTATTTGTATGACTGTGGATTTATTTGTATCACTATGTGTATGTTTATGACTGTATGTGTGTGTATTTGTATCACTATGTGTATGTTTATGACTGTATGTGTGTGTATTTGTATCACTATGTTTATGTTTATGACTGTATGTGTGTGTATTTGTATCACTATGTGTATGTTTATGACTGTATGTGTGTGTATTTGTATCACTATGTGTATATTTATGACTGTGTATGTGTTTTTTTTTGTATGACTATGTGTATGTTTATGACTGTATGTGTGTGTATTTGTATCACTATGTGTATGTGTTTTTATTTGTATGACTATGTGTATGTTTATGACTGTATGTGTATTTATATAAGATAAATTAAGGTGTTTATATTGTGTTCAAGCACATTGATGCCGGCGTCCTGGAGGGTCTTTTTCACCTGATGGCTCTTCTTCTCTTTTCTTTTGGACCTTTTTTGTCTCTTGGTCCTGCATTTTGCGCTTCATCTTGTCCAACTCTGTCTGTCTGTCTTGCATTCTTCTTCCAAAGATGCCCCACTTCTTCTTCTTGAAGTCCAGACAGATGTTTTCAAGGAGGGTGTTTTCGTCCTGCAGCTGTTTCATCTTTATGATCACAATCTGATTTTCTTTGGTCATCTCCTCCTTCATCTGTTGGAGTGTGTTGACTATCAGGGATTTCTCTTCCTTTTGGCGCTGTTGAATCTCAGCCATGCCAGCCCTCCAGAGCTTTAGCAGTTTGGATTCTGCCTCCAGCCTGTGGTTGTTGCCCCGCTGCTTGTTCAAGTCTTTCTCTAGGGCAACGTTGTCGGAGTACAGTGCTGTTATTCTGGTCTCCAAGATCTGTTGTTGGTGGTCCAGTTCTTTGAAGGTCCTTCTCTCAAGATCTTTGTATTTCTCTTCCTCGCTGATGAGCTGTTGTTGAGTCTCTATCAGCTTCTGTGAGATGCTTTCCTTGTCTTTGTTGACTTCCTGGGTCGCACTGATCTTCTGGAGCATCAGATTCTCAACCTCGGTGGCCATCTTCAGGTAATTTGCTTGAGAGGCTTCCAGCTCCTCTTGTTTAAGGGAGAGGTCTTTGGTAGTCTTCTTCTCCAGATCTTTGTATTTCTCTTCCTCGCTGATGAGCTGTTGTTGAGTCTCTATCAGCTTCTGTGAGATGCTTTCCTTCTCTTTGTTGACTTCCTGGGTTGCACTGATCTTCTGGAGCATCAGATTCTCAACCTCGTCGGCCATCTTCAGGTACTTTGCTTGAGAGGCTTCCAGCTCCTCTTGTTTAAGGGCGAGGGCTGTCGTTGTCTTCTTCTCCAGATCTTTGTATTTCTCTTCCTCGTTGATGAGCTGTTGTTGAGTCTCTATCAGCTTCTGTGAGATGCTTTCCTTCTCTACGTTGACTTTCTGAGTCGCGAGGTTTTCGAACTGGGCGAGACGCAGAGACAAACCCTTGATCTCCTTGTTGATCCTTGTGTTCTGGATCATTTGGGCTGAAAGTGTGGTTTCATACTCTCGAGCCATCATCGCTTTCTCCTGGTGACTGATGATCTGGGCTTGAGCCATTTCTTCCTCCTGTTGTCTCAGACGCTGGAGCAAGCGGAGGTTTTCAGACTCCATCTCTTGGCTGTTTTTGGTTTCAGCCGTGGACGCCTGCTGGCTCTCCAGGATCTTGATTCTATCCGTGGCAGTCTCCAGCCTCTTCTCCAGACGGGTGGTTGCTAATTTCCCATTTTGGATTATGATCTCATAATCCTTCTTGAGGTCTTCGACCAGGTCGGTCAGGCGGTAAACCTCCTTGTTGGCACGTGTGAGTGCCTGTTTGAGGTGGAATGTTCTCGGGGGAGGCCCGGGGCGGCACGGTGGAGCTTCACCCCAGTATTGCTGTCTGTTTCCACTAGACATGGTAAAAAGAAAACTGTGCGTTGGTAAAAGACTAGTCTTTAAAATGACTGTTCTTTTAAATGCGTTTCGTGGTTGTGAAAGACGAATTCGGCTGATAACTTCTATACTCACAAGATATCAACTATTCGCTAACTCTGCTCGAAAGGCAATGAAGGGATTATGTTCCGAGTATTCTAAAGATCAAAGCTTTCTTTGATGATGTCACAGATCCCATCACTGCATGTGACAGAAAAATGCTATGACGGGCATTCTAAAACGTTTCCATGGAAACCATTACAGTAACAACACAGCGTTGTCTGGTTCTTCTGGGATTTTTGAGAGCACAGAAATAATGGATGCTGCTATTTATTATGTATTTTATCAATACAAATGAGCATGATAAACTAGAAAAGGCCTTTCCTGCTGAAAATGCAAAAAGTCTAAATTAATTTGTAAAAGTTGAGAATACAGAAGTGTAAAAAGCTGAAAATTACTTGAAAGGATTGCTGAAAATATAGAAATAAGCAAGGCTAAAAATAATTTAAAAGGATTGCTGAAAACACAGAAATTAGAAAACCTGAAAGGAATTTTAAAGAATTGTAAATATATACAGAAATATATTTTAAGACATTGTTCAAAATACAGACATTAGAAAATTGCTGAAAATACACACACGGCAGAAACTCAAAGCCGACAAAAGCTAAGAAGAATAAACATTTTAATTTTTTGTAGTAATATCAGTAGTAGGTAAGTAACTATAGTTGTAATTTTGGTACTAGTTTTATGAGCAGAAGAAGAAGTAATAGTTTTAGTAGTAGTACTAGTATTATCAGCTCTAGCACTAACACTTAGTCATAGTATTTGCAGTGACATTAGTAGTAGTTGTCATATTGATATAACAAGAAATACTAGTATCGATAGTAATAGTAGTACCAATATTGGTACAAGTTGAAGTATTAAAAGCAGTATGAAAACTAATAGTACTTGTTATTGTAGTAAGTACAAATCAGTTAAGTCTTTTTAGTATTAATAGCAGTCGAAGTACTAGTATTAATAGTATCAGTTGTAGAAGTACTAATAGTAGTAGTTATACCATTATTTGAAAGAGCAATAAATATTTCAACAAAACAGCTTCATTCTGAGCTACGCGGTTAAGGTACAGATGATCATTGATGCTTTTATTTTGAAATTATGGAATTGGGTGACAGTTGAAAGGTGGCACGGAAGAAATAAGAATAAGTTGAAATAAAGATTCGAAGAACAATACTTGGAATACTTAACGCATTTCAACAACTAATGTCCAATAAACTACAAACTACTACTACAAATGTGTTATCATTTATACTGTGCTCCTCTGCTTGAATTCCTAACAACGCACATCCTCATTGTCCTCTGAATCTATATTGACTTTTGACCTAGTTGTTGACAATGAACCTGGGCATTAGTGTACACATACCAATTAATGGGGGAAATTGATTGGGTGCGATGACTCAACACTTCCTTTGTGTTGTCCTTTGTTCGGCTACGGTGCTGACAGACATGTTGACTTTGTAAAGGACAACAGAGCAACAGAGCAAAGCTTTTGATGGAAGTCTGCAAATTATGGCAACTTTCTTTCTCTTCATTTTACTGTCGAATACAACTCAGAAATACGCAAAGTAGAAACCTTTATTTTTTTTTTATTATTATACATTGAAACCAAAGAACAGAACAAGAACAAATAAAAGTACTGTATAAATGTTTTTTTTTTTACAAATAACTACTAAAATAATAATTTTAATCATCAACATGAACGGAAGGCGTCAAATTGCGGAGATCAGCACCGCCCCACCGCGAGCCGAGTCATCTGATTAGAACGGGAGAAAATTAAAAATGATTATGAAAAAAAAAACTGTACTGTACACTGAAAAAAAAGTACTGTATGTGTATTTCACTGCTCTTCTGATGAGCCGCTGCATCCTGACTCCGCTCTGTAGCGTTTCTTTCTTCTAAAGCTGCGGTGCAGGTGTGTTTTTTCGAGAGAAGAACATTGTTATCGGTAGTTGTTGTCGCTCTTTTTTCTTGTTTTACGTACGTGTACATATTAAACCGCAACGTTACTGACACACGTAGAGAAGAAGCGGAGAGACTGTTTAGCCAATCAGAATGCAGAACACAATGCACGATGCAAATCCGCGAAGCAGCGAGACCGCGAAAGGTGAACCGCGATACAGCGAGGGTTTACTGTATTATGACGTTTTTCTTCAAATTCCAAAAGTACAGCATCAAGAGCCCCAACCTGTTCATGTGTTAAGAGTTTGTTCTCAAGTTCATTTTCCAGAATGAGGCTGTTGTTTCTTTTTTAATTATTGTGTTCAATTAGGGCTACAGGGTTTTTCTCCTGTGGTTCCTTCAGTACTTGTGTACTGGTGTTCCTGCAGGAACGTTTCTCCACAGGTTTATCGCACTAAAGTGTACGTGGCGGCCTTGAAAGAGAGAAGATTCGGTGACCCAGGCCTCGCTGAGGGGCGATTCTCTGGGGAGACACCCGCTGGTATCCAGCTTCCTTCGCGGCACACCGAGGCTGAAGCCAGCAGCCCGCACGAGAGTACCTTCTTGGGAGAGCCGGGCCGTTGCGCTGTTTGGCTCTCCCGGGCTCCGTTTGAGCCCTTTGAGGAGGTCGCAGAGGTGTCTCTTAAGACGACCTTTCTGCTTGCAATATTTTTTCCCTAGAGAATTGGAGATCTGCAAGCCCTCTTGGTGTCCCTTTCGTGCTTGGAATTCTAAGCCGGTATGGTGAAGGCGTTCTTGCTACCTTCTCCCGGTTATATTCCTACGGGTCGTACTAATACTATTGGACCTATCTTGCTGCAGGCCTTCTGTCCTCCTCCTTTTCTGACGTCGGACCAGATGAAGCTGAACCTCCTCTGCCCGGTTAGGGCCTTAGACACTTACGTCCACAGAACTGTCCTGTGTAGACGTTCCGAACAGCTGTTCGTGTACTTCGGACCACCCAACATCGGGGTAGACATTAAAGTATTAGAGAAACTGTTTAAAAAAAAGCTTAGTGCTGGGAGTCATTTTTGGTGTTTGGTGTCAACAGCGTGGAAAATGTGTGATAAAACAGAGTGGATATCTCTTTCCGCATCCCCACTGTAATAGAATGGAGCACATTTGTTGTTGACATGCAAAAGAGTTTCTGTCATTGTAGCTGTCCGAGCTTTTCTCTACCGTGGCAGATGGTGCGTTCAGCTTGAAAGCAACGGTGAAGGACAGAACAGCCCAATCGTTTCCATGTACATTGACTTGCTGTGAGCGCTAGTGAGACAACCTCATGTTGGGTTTGTCTTATAGCACACTACATCAACCTAATTCAGCATTTGTCTATTCCCCAGACCTCAACGTCACACAACAGCCTCTCATCAAGCATGTCCAAAGGGTCAAACGAGTTTGCAGTTTGTCTTTACAATACATTCTTCCATTTGTTCAAAAAAGACCACCATCCTCTCTAGCCCTGAGGAGGCTCCTTGCTTCGCGGTATCTTTTGAAGTCAGCAAAAATGGTGTCAATCTGTTGAGGCTAATCTGCAGTCTACTGTTCTTAATGGTATCAACCTTTGACAGTCACGCTAAAATTTAAATCAATGCATGTTTTGTAGTGATGTCAGGGGACCTAAGACTTAAGTTGTGAGGTTGAGCAAAGTACCTGAAGATTGCCGACGAGGTTGAGAATCTGATGCTCCAGAAGATCAGTGCAACCCAGGAAGTCAACGTAGACAAGGAAAGCATCTCACAGAAGCTGATAGAGACTCAACAACAGCTCATCAGCGAGGAAGAGAAATACAAAGATCTCGAGAAAAGGACCTTCAAAGAACTGGACCACCAACAACAGATCTTGGAGACCAGAATAACAGCAATGTACTCCGACAACGTTGCCCTAGAGAAAGAGTTGAACAAGCAGCGGGGCAACAACCACCAGCTGGAGGCAGAATCCAAACTGCTAAAGCTCTGGAGGGCTGGCATGGCTGAGATTCAACAGCGCCAAAAGGAAGAGAAATTCCTGATAGTCAACACACTCGAGTAAAAACTTGGCTTGAATATCAAACATTCTGTCCCCCCCACCCAATTCCATCACTACAAAATAAAAGCCTCAATGATTATCTGTACCTTAACCGCAAAGCTCAGAATGAAGCTGTTTTGTTGAAATATTTATTGCTCTTTCAAATAATAGTACAACTACTACTAATATTACTAGCACTACTATTAGTACTTCTACAACTGATAGTATAACTACTAGTACTTTTAATTTTCATATTGCTTTTAATACTTCAACTTGTACTAATATTAGTACTACTATTACTATCATTAATAGTATTTCTGCTGATTGTAATATGACAACTACTGCTTAGGTTACTACAAATACTACTATGACTAATAGTGTTAGTACTAGAGCTGATAATACTAGTACTACTACTACTAACACTTCTAGTTTTTCTATTGCTATTGATACTAAAACTACTTTTACTTCTGTATTTTTAGCCGTCTTTTGAAATTCGTTTTTAGCTTCTGCTATGTATATTTTCAGCCGTGTATGTATTTTCAGCAATATTGTCATCAAATCTATTGAAATGTATTTATTTCATTACTTTTCACATCTCATCTCAGCTAAATTGATGCTTTTTCGTTCTATGCAGTGTATATAACTTTTTAATTAAATTCAAACTTATTAAACCGATTTCCACTTTTTCAACTACTCTCACTACTTCAACTTCTTCTTATGGCCTTAAGCTATACAACCAGTTTACCTTTAGCAATTCAGCATTCCCACGCGTTTTCCACAGGAAATGCATTTTCTAGTTATTCATCTATTCAATATCTTTGACCACTGTATCCCACTTGAACAGCAAAAAAGAAGTTAGTGTAAAAATGGCGAGCTTCCAACAAGTATTTCCATGGGTGCACTTCATACATAATGATGCTGGAAATGGCAGCCTGAAGGCATCAGTAGAGCCTTATCGATTCTCTGAGTATGCAAACATGGCCGCTGGTCAGCTTGCAGTCCAGCCACCCAGATGAAAACCAAATGTCAGGATGCCACATAACAATGGACAGCTAATTTGGTAGCAATATCAATAAAGCGTTGGCTTTCATTATAAAATTGGGAGGTAAAGAAGCTGGAGAACAGCTTACATAGAGTATGGAAGAAAGAGAAATAAACAATGGCATCATTTTGTACTTTCAGATTCCCATTAATAGCCTCCCTAAGAAAGTTATATTCCCTGTGCTCTACTCTTGAAAAGTCAGTGACATAAATCCATATCAGAGATGGCGATTGTCTTAGCTGTAACTGCTTTCACCCGTCTTCTCCAGCAGGCTGAGATAGCCCACCTGCGTGGCCTAGCCCTGGGTCAAAGGTCGAGCTTCCAACTGAAACAGCAGAAGAAAATCGATTTGATTTCATCTTTTAAGCCAAAGTAGAATGAAAATGAATTTCTCCGAAAGATGAACAAAGTTTGGCCGTCGGAGAAAGAATTCCACATTGTGCTCTAAAGCGTAGCAGGGGTGGAGGAGGTGTATTGGCTGACACAGCAGCACAAAGCAACAGAGCAAGCAAGACATTGATGGGCAGAGATGGAGAGAAGGGCAGCTTTGCATGAGAAAAGAAAGTAACAACAGAATAATATTGGATGCACGTTAGCCTCTACCTCTTTCTGCTCTGTCTGTTGTTCAGACTTTGTCGTCCTCGTAAAGCCACATGGAAATAGTTTTATTGCAGAAAGTTCTGTGAATCTGAGTATTAGAGAAGAGGCCACAGGCTTCATCATCTGCCACGTGGTTACTGTATTTGTAAAAGGTTGACAATTTGTGACAATAACCAGCCAGAAAACCTTTTTCTGGTACCTCAATCTCCAATATATTTCCCCTGTAAATGCATTGATGAACCAAAAGTACTTAATCCTGTGCAGCTTCAGGCTAAATGTGCCGCTAACACAATGGCTTTCTCCAATTGTTTGCATGTATTAAAAGATAATATAGCGAAATCTAACGTGAATCTGGATTTATCCTCAGTAAAGCCTCTATAGTTTTAGACTGGCTCACTCAATATGTGGGCCATATCTTTCTTTCACATGTGTAGCATACTCCAAAAATAAGACTTGCCCACAAGAGAAAAATAGACAAGGGGGGGTGACGTGAGTCAGACTTTCTGCCAGAGCATCTCTTGTTACCACAGCAGACGGTTGTGAATACTAAAGGCCGGACAGCTTTGCTGATCATAATACTTCTAATTGGTGGCGCAAAGGATCGTAAAACTCAGCACAAAAGAAAAAACGAAGCAAATATACTCTATAGAGATACCTGATCACGTTATTTTGCCGTCGATACTAATCGCTGATCCGTATTGAGAGATACAGATCCCTTTGTCTCGGCAGCCGAGGCTCCAGGCCTTTTTGCCATCGTCCCAAACATCTGTTTTTCAGTCACCAAGGTGGCTTTTTTTCATTAGAATGCATACAATGCAAATGATTAAGAAATAAAATATTGTATTTTTATGACTTAAAAGAAATCGTGTCATTGCTAGTTTAAATGTTGTCATCTAACAGCTGGTGTAAACAGGTTATACGGTAGTTCCCTCTATTATATCTATTTATCCTTGCCAACAACACTGCCCAACATGGGTAACACAACTAATCCAAGAAGTTTTAAAAACTCCCAGATTTAGCCAGTCGTAACTGGGTCAAAGTTAAACATGCAAGTACGTTGCCCAAACAAAGAGAATATTAACAGCAATCTATTTGGCTCTATATACAACTCCACATTTTACTTCAGTTTCAAGTTAAGTGTATAATATCATACTACTGAAGTGCTGCCTTGTTGAAAACTAGACTGTGTCATCTGCTGTGCTACGATAGATTTATTAGCAGTGACAGCTGCGAGCTACGAACATAAGAATCAGCATTATTCTAAAAGTGAGGGATGAGGATGTAAAACTGTTGCCGACATCTTGGTGTCTCATGAAGTCATCATCACTTGTGGTAATTAAGGAAGCGAAGAGAAGTCAGTCAAACAGACAGCTGAAGAAAAAGATGCTTTGATATGGTGGTTGATATTATTTGGTTACAGAAATGCTCACAATCTTGTGTACAGACATTTTTCTACTGACAAGGAGTAAGATCTTGCTAATGAAGTGAGGCTGGTCAATATAACACTATTGTATTTGAGATAGTGTGATATGGCCTAAATGTTGTCCTTTCATGGTTTTAAAGGCTGCAGTAACGGCCAGTTATGTAATTTTCTGAATTTTCCAGACTGTCATTATATCCAAACTAATAATCAACCCTACAATTTTGTCGATAGAGGTTTTGGCCAACAATATTGAGATGATTGATTTTTTTCTTCATACCCCATCCCATCTACCAATGCGCTGATTAAATGTATCAAAAAGAAAAATTGCAATGATGTTTCTCTCTCAGTTTTTCAGGCTTTGAATTCAGCAGTAGCATCCACCCCTTCTGTTTATTTCTATTGGTAAACCATGCATATAAATATCACCAAAGAGACGTACAGACAGAGCGGAGGTGGCATACTGTGCAAGAAAGTTAAACAGTAGCAGGAGGGAGGATAAACAAAATTATACTGCCTATATCAGTCACGGTGTAGCAAGCACTTAATTAAACATTCATCCCACAAAAAAACCCTATGCTTTCTGAGCCACGCACACATATGTCTGCCCAACTAAAAGACACATTGTCCGGTATTTTCAGTTATCATCAGAGAGGTGAGAACAAAACCACAGACAAGTCGTATTACTTTGCAAAGGGGATTCTAGCCACACCGCGCTTGCCGTGCCGACATCCTAGCCACACCGCGCTTGCCGTGCCGACATCCACCGAAGCTCCTCGGACCTCCGAGTTTTATTCAAAAAGTTCACAGAAGATAACAGATTTACATACGAGGGCAGGGCTTCACCCCTGCTCCGGCCAGCTGTTAAAGCATACTTCAAAAGCACTTTTTACTGTGGGTCATTCCTTGAAACCGGTCACTTGTCCGAGTCCCGGGGGCATCCTATCCAAACAAAGAGATTTCACAGATACTTTTATTGACCCGTATCCTGAGTCACATCTGTTAGGTCACTGTTTGACCAGGCAGTCACAAGGAAGGGTCACTTAGGTGTCACTTCACCCCCTGTGGTTTCTTCTTTGTTGCTCCTTGCAACTGACATTCCTTAAGTCCCGTAACTGCTCAGCATCTCAGCAAACCAGGATTGTCCAACACCACTTTAATAAATTGAAGCATACTTTTCACCCTGCGGGCCCTATCACACATGTAGCAATATCCTGAGGAGAAAAGACTTAAAAAATAACTTAAACAAATGTAAATAACTTAAACATTGTGGTCCAATGCACCTGAAAGCACATGCAATGAATTTTACATTTTTGATGAGCACTAAGGAGTTGGTGTACTTTTAATCCTTTACAGCAGAGTATTGAATATACCATTGTGTAATACTACGGGGGGATGCTAACCAAGTAGATGGACTTGGAGAAGGGAGCAGCCTAAGTTTGACAGTAAAAAGAAAAGAAATGAGACCTGAGCTGACTTTCCCATCCTGGGAAAATAGAATTACAGTCCAAGGACGGCGCCACTGTCAAACTATTCATTTAAAAAGTCTTGGGACCAAGCTCCCCGGGAGAGAATGGTTCATTCTCAACAGGATTGCCCAAAGCACTGGTCAGTCCTCAGCGGTGGTGCGTAAACCAGATTCCCCCGGTTGCATCTAGAGAGCAACGAACAATGGACCACAGGCTTGTCCTCTCAGTTTAAGCAGGATTAGTCACTGTCACATGCAGCACGATAACGAGGCAATTGTTTGTCTTCAGGACTTAGCTTTGGCTGTATAATGAAATAAGGACACCGGGTCTAAAAGCAGAAAGTCAGAGTCAATTCAAGGTAAGAAGACACAATATAAAACAAGTGATGTGCCAACCAACTCTCCTCCTATCTCCACCGTAACAACCGCCTTGACCCTCAACCGTCAGGCTTCAAGGCGGGCCGTTCCACAAAGACTCTCTCTCCTTGCTGTCTAAGAGTAACTCCACACGGCTAGAGCCGCCGCTCTCTCCTCTGTCCTCATCCTTCTATACCTCTTTGCTGCATTTTACAAAGTAAGTATGATGAATAGGTTATTATGAGTTGCTTGCTGCCCTGTATGGTATTATAACTGTAACAACATGTTAACTGAAACAAAAACTTTCAAGGTTTGGAAGGAGTCATATTGCTTTTATGAACTTCTCCATCTTGTGGTTTTCTGATAATAAAGATAAAATGCCAAAATGCCAATACTATAAAAATGTAGTTTGGTTGTTCTGCATTGGATGTACTCTCAATCAAAGCCAGTGCTGTTTACAGTCAACGCTGCTCCAGCTAATAGCATTAGCACAGACGTTGAAGGATAACTGTGATTTCAGAGAACATTACTCAGAAAACAAACACCCTTTATTTTATCAAACTCCCTTACAAATAATCCACACACACATCCAACTAAAAATCAAGCAGGCTGCACCACATGGGTCTGAAGCGTGTTTGCTTGAAGCACCTTTCAAACCATCTGTGGTCTGCATGGATGTGATCAAAATATATTCAAGTAGATACTGAGGCAGTGTTTACTGCTTGTTTTAGCTACCATTTAATTTGTTTTTGCCTACAGCCATACAGTCAGTGCTCAGTGCTAAGCTCTTTAGAGGCAGCAACCTTTTACCCCGCCAGCATTAAGGGCTTTCCGGCGTTTACATAGTTCTCGAAAAAAAATATAAATGAAGAATGAATTGTCTGTTAATTCTTCTGTTAATTCTGCGTTATTGATGGCACATTGGGCTAAAATAGTAGAACAAAACACAAAAAGACAGAAAGAGACACAGATAGAGCGAGGATATACTAGTTTGAAGAGTTTGAAGATAATTTTGTTATTGGTATTTTTAGTAATATTTGTATTACCGTTATGGAGTGTCAATATACAGTAAACTACATTTGTATGTTCGCTTTATGTTGTCGTGCTGAATTTGTTACAAATGTAAAACTTCCATAAATCCCAACAAAGCATACATGACTTTGCTATTGTGAGAATTAAAGGTCCCAGACGAGAGGCCCGCTGTGTCTTTTTTTTATATCGATTCGTTTTGCACGGCAACCTCCCCTCCCCGCCCCCGTCGGCCACATTGTCCGCGCCCCTCGCCACTCCCCCCAATAGTCCGCGCCCGCCTGCCAGATTGTCAGCACCACCCCCCCTCCCTAAGGTTTTAATGGTTTGGCCCGATTTTGATCAAAGTGGGCAGTATCTGTCCCGAACCTGAAATGAGTTTCACACCCCTGTCACACGGGGTAACCAAAGGGTCAGTGGAGGACATCATTCAGCAAACCCTCCTCTCAATGCTGCTGCAGAAAGATTTGGTTCAACGTTATTCATATAATAAACAAATTACAGAGGTCTGTGCCAACGATTCCCCGAAGCTATTTCTGTGGTCTCACGTATGGATACATAAAGGTTAATGGAAACAAAAAATGCTTACTTTGCAAACAACTTTTGCCAACATGAGCACAAACCGGATTGCTTCATTGGACCTCTGTCTTGATATTATGTATTCATTAGCAGCCTTTCCTTCATGGGATAGATATTGTGACGACTGCCCTATATACTGCCCTTAGATTGGAACAGTGACTGCCCAACTAGCCTGGTTTGGCTGAACGAGGCCTTATTAATCACACAGTGGTATCTCATTGGTCTGTTCACCGTAGGCATATAATCCCATGTAAACCTGGTTTATTTTAGCTTTTTAGTCTGTCTGTGCCGGAATTTAAACCGATATCCGAACATTTATACAATGGAAGCTGAATATAGAGGTCATAAAATCTAGTGTGGTTGTGTTATGGTACAATAAACCACATGTACCACACGGTTATTGTACATCAGTGTGAGAATAGTTGTTTGGTTGCAGTTTGGTTTTAACCTCTTGGCTTGCCTTGCAGAGAAGCAATTGTCCATCTAATCCTCTAAGAGATGACAGCTGCATTTTCCACAGCATCCCAGCCTATCAACATCACCTTGGGATTACCTTCACAGTGAGGAAGAGCTGATGAAGATAGGGGGGTGGAAGGACGGGGAGAACAACGCAGCTGCTCACCACTAAAAACTGTCTTGTATGACACACGGAGAAGCAAAAAAATGCACATACAGTAAAAGTAATATCTTCTTTTGGGCTTTGATTGCTCATCAATCACAAAGAGAAAACTGGTCCTACCAGACCTATTGATACCGACTCCCCGCATTGACCAAATGTCACCACTCCCCTGCATCTCTTTCGCCGCGCAGTCGACTGTCGCACAACAAACCGGCTAGCAGCCCACACGCCTGATCGCCGCCACCATGCCAGACCCCTTACGGAGCAAACTGGCATTTTTCTCACAGCCACCCAGAGAGTGAGAAATGAGGGAAGCCGCCGGAGCTGACCCTACTGAGCACCCGTGAGGCTCCCGTTGGCTTCTGGCCAAGCTAGGACAGGAGCAGAACATCTGAAAATGAGTTATTAAAAAGGCGTTAAAGCAACGCTACAGAGATTATTCTTAGTACATGGAGGCCATAGGTGCAAGCAGGAAGATCTCAACAAAAAAGACACAGACTGCCTTTGTATATGTACGAGTCTGTGTACTAGCAAGTAATGAGCTCCTAATTGCGTAGCCAGGCCATGAAGTCACTGTAGGGGATGTAAAGCTGTGTGAATGAACTATATCTGCCGTGATTACGCGGGAAGGACAGTGTTAAGAGGAGCAGAAGGGGAGAGCACGAGGTGAGCGAGAGATGAAACAAAGGGATGCGGGATAGAGCCACCAGAGGTAAAGGGGAAAATGGCAGTCACCTTGCAAGGCAAATTTATTTCAACAGAATGCAGAGGAGGGAAAAGAGTGCCAGACGTTTCCTGTGCTCTTTTCCTGCTCCTTATCTGTCTCCTCTCTCTTTTTTCTCTGTATGATAAAATATGTAGTCAACTGAATGTTAATGAGTCGAAATGCTAATACGTTAAATGGAGTTTTAGTTTAAAAACAGGCTGAGTGAACAGTTCTCACATTAAGCGGCAGATGATTTCGCAACGTAAAAGGTCTTTCTTACGCTAACTTAGACATAGACGCGGCGTGACAGGAAATGACATGACAAGTGACGAGAAAGGTTCCCGGAGTACTATTTCAATTTTCTTTCCCAAATGGTAATTACAGTAAGGGCAATGAGTTCAGAGCATGGTGATGTCTGATTTTATAGTGTGATACACTATTCTCTCTGCACTGTGGGGAAGAAAGTGGAGGCTTTGGGAGATCTTCATGTGCTGTGACTTCCACAGTTTAAAAAAAATCTGAATCCATGTCGACGTGACGGCGGTATCGGCGGCACTGGAACTCAATTCATCTTTGATCTTGAACCTGATTGATCAGATTTTGCCTCCCTTCTGCAACATCAGCTGCATTACTTCTTTCAAAAACACACACACACACACACACACACACACACACACACACACACACACACACACATTGCCCTGGATGTGGTAATGGCTAGAAAGCACTCTCCCACTTCATTGAAAAGTTTCATATGCCCTTAGTGTCACAAACAACAGCTGTTTCCTTCTCACTGGTGCTGATCTAAGCGAACCTGCAAGAGGGTCTGTTACTAATGTGGTAACGTGTATGTGTATGCACCCTTACAGTGTGTGTGTGTGTGTGTGTGTGTGTGTGTGTGTGCGCGCGCATCCACATGTGACTGAATGTCCTGCATGTCTTTCCTTAGATGAATGTACCTTCTTTCAACAACTGTCAGCAGTTATGTGAATGTTTACACTTGTGTCCACATCTTGACGATTGTCTATTTGTGTGTGTGTGTGTGTGTGTGTGTGCGTTCATGTGTGCTTGTGCTGTAATTGATATATGGCTGGCTGCAGAGGTCAGTCAAGGAGGGATCTATCATAATCCATCATAATCAACTGCAGTGCTGGTTCTTCAGAACAGATGAGCTCTTGACCCGTGGCCGACACGCTGGAGAGGAATGTGATGTTTACCAGCGTGGCTGGTTTCCATCTCTATCGGGGGCCGTGTAGACGACGTGTACACATCACGGCATCTACAGAAGCATGTTGTTATTGAGCAACCTTTTTAAAACATTTTTTCCATGTACATGCATGTATATCATTATTGGAAATGTCACTTGAGAGATTAAGCAGCACCAGAAGGTTCAGGTCACCTGTTTGATGTTGCACTGTGAATGATGGACATGCCTTTAAGCATGAAATATTTGGATTTTGCTAATTGCAAATACCTGTAGTTTAATTCACTCAAATGATCACCAATATGAATGAACAGGATATATTTGCTCAATATTATTATACTTTACTTGCAAATAGCAATTCATAACTCAAGTTGGTTTTGATGTTAGGATCATGATGCTTTTTCCAGATTACAAAGGTATCGCAAGTCAGTTTCTCTGGTCTCAGTTTCTTGTGTTTAAGTAAAATATATATTTTTGGTTTACATTCATTTCAAACAAAAAATATTTAGAGAATTTACTGGTAGAAAATAAAAAACAAGTGAGAGTAAGAAATATGCAGTTTTTTCAGATCTCAAATAATGTAATTAAGATAACAAGTTAATTTTCATTTCAAACAACAAAAAAAATAATATTTCAACTTAGCAAGACTTCAAGAGCAAAACCTTTTACAGCAATTACAGCGTCTGTGCATTTCGACATTATATCACTATGGAAACAAAGGTTTGAGCAGCTCTTTGATGGAGTGTGACCATCTATCGTCCTCTTGAAGACATTCCAGAGTTAGAGTTTTTAATGGGATTCAGGTTCGGGAGATCGGGCTGGCCTGAACCATGGTATTTGTTCACACCTTCACTGTCCTGGCTGTGTGGCATAGAGCATTGTCCTGATGGACTAAACACCTCTCGGAGACTCTGTGGCTTGTTTCGTCCTGTGCCGGTCTGTAGCTTTGGTGTCCCTAATGTCTTGCTGCTTGACCTTGTTCTTTTGAAACACCATCTTTGAAATTTTAAGGATAGAAGCAACCTGACGCTTACTGCATTCCCCTGCCAGCAAAACAGATTTAAACCATTTTTTTGCTCATTCGAAACTTTAATTTCTAACTCCAAATAGTCATTTTTATTATTACAATTACTTTTGAGGTACTACTAGCACTGTTGCTGCCAGCTGGTCATATTGCAGTAGGATAATGATGACCACACTGGCCCGTATTACAATTCAACAGGCACGGGAATGGAATGGCTGCCATGCATGTTGAGATCTTGATTTCAGAACAATTTTGGAGTGCTCTATTGATTTATTCCAGAGTTGTATCGATGTGGACAAACACCTTTTGATCTGCGGCACAGTGCACCGTCAGGACATCAAAAGCCTATGAATGTCATTAGGAAAATCTCCAGAGTGCACTAACTTTTGAAGTACATTAATACAAAGCTCCATCAGAGTCTTTGGAATTCCCACCAACCCTTCATTAAGTATCCAGAGTCATTATGCACAAGAAAGGCGGGCTGACTTATCGTCCAGGGCATAAAAGAAATTAGTCAAATCTGAGGCCTCCAGCTTCTCATTAGAGAAGACCGCACAGAGACGGACTCAATTACCCACCCCGACACAGTAGACCCGGGCGAGACTAATGCCTTTGGCTCCATCGTGACCCAAGCCAGGCCTGAACTTCCTGCCCGCCCCCTCGACACTCCACAACAAACTCACTTCAACTTTCATTCGCCCCAACTGACCTCTCCTCTCCTCTCCCCTGTGGGAAATATCACAGGGAAAAGATGCATTTCTGCTTCTCATGTCTGAGGAGCAGGAGCTCACTTTCATGAACAAGTGAAAATAATTCATTTTTCAGCCTGGAGTCTTTGCCAAGTCACGGTTGACGGGGAAGCAGAATTAAGGCAATTAACATGGGTATCGCGTTGGATTTTGGCAGGCGAGGCTGCCTCTGTAAACAGCAGGCGAGACCAGGTGATTAGTTCCCGTGAAGATAAGCTTCTGCTGGGTCCTGTCCAAGAGAGGATTACCCTACATATATTGTGCATTCACCGTATACCGTATACACACACACACACACACGTACGCACTACTAGTGAGGCAAGACATAAAGCATCGGGAAATCAAACGGCGTGCACACTCAAAGCAAGGTGCTGAGGGCTCAAGGGCTTTGTGACATGACAGAGGTGGAGTCATGTCTCCTACACTTCCTGCTTCTGCATCACTTGGCCTCTCCTGCTTTTAACACGCTTCACATTACCCCTGAATGCCTTGAACCTTTTATCATCCATTTAACACAGAGACTAATTCTTTGGTTTCGGCTCCATTAAATGAGCAGCTTTTAACGTATGCAATAATGGAAAATTCAAAATCAATATCAAGGGGTTTTAAGGTCAAAGCTCTGCAATTAATTGTGATTAATAGGCCATTATTCAAGACAACCAAATTGAGATTGATCTTATTTGGTCATTTAAGACTCAAGTGCATCACTAGATTGGAATTTCACGCAATATCCGGTGAGGAAAATTTCACTGGCACTGTCATTTAAATCTGCGGCCATGTTTGTGTGCTCTGAGAATAGTACAACTGCAATAAGACACATATTGACATGCAAAGATCTGGAAAATAATGGGTAAAATTAACATGTTTAACAAACATACACAGCTACACAACAATCAGAGATATGTGGGGAAAAACTAATCAAAACCATTCAGTGCATTCTGCATCACTGAAATTTCACACTGTGGCAACTCAAAAATAATTGTGAGTTTCAGTTCAGCAGATGGTTTGTTTCATGAGCCAGCATTCCTTGGATTTACTTATGAGTAATCCACAATCCATGTGTTGTGTAATAAAAGGCACAAAAGATCTCTCTAAACATGCAGATAAATCCATTGGTAGCAAACTAAAACTGATTTTACCTCCAATGATATTAAGGCAATCTGCATATTCATCACACAGGATACTGAATGCTTAGATAATCATGTTTGATGTCTGCGTGATTGCAATCAAAAACTGTGTCCAGGCAAAATAACCATACCAAAGAGTATGTGAGACCGGCTAATAATAACAGCATCAGCAATGCTGTCCCGACCTGAAAATATTTTAGTTTTCCCTAATTTACAACGAGATGTCACAAAGCTGAGCTAGTTTCCATTTGTGTTATGTACATACTATTACATTAATAATTGGTGTATGTATATAAAAAACACCCAAATAAATGAGTTAAATGTCTTTTATTTCGGCATCATTTCTCCTGTCCAGCGACCCGGTCAGCCTGTTTGCTTGTTTTTGTTCCCGACGCTGACTGGAAACCACCACACAGTGAGAGACCGTTTAAGTTACCTGACTTCGCATCACAAAAGGTGCTCAGCGAACATCAGCGGAAAATACTGACTCAATTTTCCGCACCATGGTCATCTTCGTACCTTTAAATCAAATCCATTTGAAGAACCAAATACATAAAAACACTCACACCCCGTACATCCCCCCCCCCCCCGGGTAGAGACGACACGCAGAGGAGAGTCTGCGCTTATGTTATCTGTGATTCTCCTTGGCTGTGTGTTGACCTTTAATGTGCCGTTTGTTTGCTTCGACAGCAGGACGCTGGGATTTTCGATCCAAAATAGCCCGTCCGCGCTGGCTGTGGTACAGAGTGCAGCAAATGACGGCTAATCACGGGGGGGCGGGAGGGGGGGACGGCGGGGGGAGCCAGCTGTCAGCCGGCCAGTGTCCCTTCCCTGTCTGAGAGCAGCCAGAGCAACACTGGGGACATTCTGCTCTCAGAAGGGACACCGTAGATGAAGGTAAAAGTGATGAATCCGAGATGAGCAAATGGTAGAAAATAAATAAATAGATAAATACTCCCCACGCTAAGTTAAGTGCCTTCCATACATCACTGTACAATAGATCATCACCTTCAGGGTCAAGCATTCGCAAAGGCTCATAAGTTCAACTGGAGAGACAACCAGCTCGCCGCTCGAACTCTGCGAGACCTTTAATTGCAAAGGTTCAATCACGTACAGAATGAAAGTAATTACAATGTACTGTAGGAGAGTCCTGCACAATGACCTGGGACAGCTTTCTTTCAGCTATAAAACAGAACAACGAGATGACGGCGTTAAATTGCCTTGACATTTTATAGGCCGAATATGAGTAAATCCAGCTAAAATAAAAATGTTAGTAACAAAACATCCTCTGAAAACAGCCAGGTCCTTTGAATTAAACCTTTAAACTAAAAAGCCAATGGAAAGAGAATGAGAGGCAAACGATCATGTTCATCACTGACTCTCCTTGTAACTGGTTGTTACAGCTCCTGAGTGTAGCAACAGCTTATATGCTTACTCAGCTCAATTGGAAGGATTGTAAAGTGTAGTTATTGTTAGATAGATGTTGGTGTTGCACCTCACATAGTGAGAAATAAACAAATGGGGCTTGACTGTCAGGCTACTGATATTCTGATCCCACAAAGCTCCACTTGTTGTGGTCGGATAAATCATGCGGTTACTAGTTGATGAGAGATCAGTTCAGCGCAGAGCCTGCATCTGAAACAACATCATGAATACAACGACGTGATATCGATAAAATATGGGACCGATGTCAGTGTGATTGGTTACCTCATGGCAATTCTTCTCTTTCAGTCACAGTTCATCACATCAACAAGCTTACAGATATTCTGCCTTACAGTCCATTGTAAAAACCAGGAGGTAAATCTCCTTTTCTCCCTCAGGATGTGCACTGCATGGGCAATGCAAACATACAATGAGAGACTGCAGCAATCTTAAACATGCTGTAAAAAAAGGACAAACGCGTCAGCACATCTTCGGTTGCTCTTGTCTTTAGCTTCAAGACTCCAGACAGTTCAAGTCAATGTCCAGCACAAGCTGTCCTCATGGTCACTCCTATCGGGGGGAAACTATTGAGAGCATCCAATGTACCGATCACACACTATATTTGGCAAAAAGCAAGAGGCCCTATATATATTCACCAGTGCACACAACACCTAAATCTATTGGTTAGAATTCTCAAAACGGCGCTTTTCAATAAAGGAGTAGATTTTTCGAAGACTGGAGAGTGACTTTAGCATCCAAGGACAAGGTGCATCAATATAAGGCAACAGTCAGGGCTTAACAAAGCTTGTGCATCGCTGCATGACTAACTAGTTAGGATCAATCCCAAATCAATGTGTAATGAGCTGTCTCCACACTTTTTCCAGTAAATTTGACCCCTCGTTTCTACGTGTCCCTCTTCGAGCCACACATCCCGGGGTTCATGAAACATGTCGCTCCACGACTTATGGATCACAGATGAACATAGAGCGAACGTCCCACAGAGAGGAAAACATAGTACGACCTACAGCCGGAGGTGAAGGACAGGTAGACAGCATGCAACATGCGTAATGGTTATCATTTATCGGATTGGTTAATGATGAACTAAAAAGGTCTGCTTACAACAATTAGGGTTGGTTGTTCATTCTTCCCATATTCAATGATTGGACGGGATCAGTACCCACAGCAGGTTTTGGTTCTTCCTTTTTGTCAGAGCATTCCTTTTATTGATCGCTTTGAGGATGCAAAGAGAACGTCAGCAGATGCGACCGAAATATTACTGGGAAGAAGCTTTGCTTGCTTTAAGGCCGCTCGCTTATCAATCGCCTGAAACCTGACTCCAGTCACGTGTCTTTGTTGGTTAACGGCTATGGGAAACAGAGCTGCGCTGGCCCTCCTTAACCCCAGACGATGGCACGTCAACCGCGTCAGCCGGGGCAAAACACACAACGTCTCTTTCTCTCTTTCTGCCAAGACGAGCGTGGACGCAGAGCTTTGTTGGGCCAACTGGCCTCTGTGTGTGGGAGGAAATCCAAGGCACACAATGCAACTCTGTTGGGGAGAAGCGATCCGGATAGTCCGGAGAGGCCAGGCAGCGGAGTGGACATTCGTGTTGATTGAGGAGGTACAGAAGTGGCTGAGTCAGCTGGCTAACTGAGCCACATTAGAGTCAGGGGAGTGTGTATGGTGTCCTTACATACAGAATAACCTCAGAAAGAGGCTTTGACAGTTGTAGTGCAGGTTGCACTGTACAGCTGTAAGTGGGCGCTCCAGGGGGAACTAAGCCCAGAGCTGCACAACG
Source organism: Apeltes quadracus (assembly GCA_021346845.1). NCBI lineage: Eukaryota > Metazoa > Chordata > Actinopteri > Perciformes > Gasterosteidae > Apeltes > Apeltes quadracus. The sequence continues at coordinate 8,364,915 of CM037935.1, forward strand.
GCAACGCGCAAAGCATCGCGCCTTCTCCCCAAATTCCTCACCGAAGCACGGCATCGTTCGAGATGAACGGTAGAAAATACGGGTCGAGAGGACGTTAATCTAAACGCACTCGTGTGTTTTATTGGGGGATTTATCTAAAGTCTCATTGGCACTATGAATTCATGAACAAGGAGATACATTTGTGTGATATATGAAATCATGACTTACATAATGTGTGATTGCAGCGAGTTAGTATTTAAATACATATCCTTTTAAGTCTGTCAAAATACAGCCGGTGTCAACACACACACACATGTAAAAGACTACATTAAAGGATATTTGACAGAGGCAACTCTCCGTGTGAGAGCAACCACATCGCTGATCTTTAGCAAGCAATACTCATCCATAGGAAATAAATAACTGTAAAGGTAATTCATCTGTTTGACATTGTACCTTAATGTATCTCTATGTGCACGTGATGCTTGGCCTGGAAGACCAGCTGAACATCCTAATGGTAATTTTAGGCTGTACGGGGCGATGCTGGAAATTCAGTCCGGAGTTCGTAGCGGCATCGTAACAACTCATCATTCATACAGTTATGAGGAAAAATCTCAGGCTAAATATAATCACAGATTTATCTCCTGCAGCCTTCAGGGCGAGGCTGCAGCGCCTCTCAAAAAGGTGGAATTTACAAGTTTCAATATGTCATTGTTACCGTTGGACAGATGACGTGTGTAAACTGGAACACAGGTTTTATTTGTTTTGATTTAAAACACAACGTGCAACTAGAACAACTACTTTATTGACCAAAAGCACACAGATATAAAAGGTCCAAAAGAGGCTGTGCATCAAACCTAGATACTTCTGTCATCTTTATGAAATGAAGTACACACTATGAATGTCTTTTGTTTTGAAATGGGCTGGATGATGCAGCATCCTGTGTACTGTACGGCTCATTAAGCAGGCAAAGTAGAGGCCACCAATTAATATCGATATATATATATATATATCTTGTCGAGTACTACAGATGTAGTTATTGGTAGACAGAATCTGCTGCTTTGCAAGGCTCAAAAATTCCATTAGGTGGATTTAAATTCATAAATTGTGAAGAGCCGTTATTTTGGGGACCGTAGTGGAAATGTAAATGAATGATTCTTTACGTGAGCGTTAATGCAAGTTCATTGCTTACAGCATGCAAAATTATGTTTACTGTTTTGTGATTCACAGGGTCCACAGGATACTGTGCAGAGACTGCACCGCACTCACATCACACAACACACACACATATATATTTATATCCACAAATAGATGAATTTTACGAGAATAAAAAGATATATAAATGTCTTACATAAATCATGCCACACCAAATTTCTGTTCCAGCTTTAATAAAATCATATTTGCACTTCACTTGCACTCACAAGAGTATATTCATGAACACGCGCTCGCCATGAACCAGCAACAGGTGTTAATAACCCGCAATGATTCCGTCTAAGCGTGCCAGTGTGACAGTGAGCCAGGATCCACAACATCACAACCCTGAACTCAAGGAAGCGAAATGGAAATCATCAACCATCGTTCCTTGTATGTCTTGCTCCGGTGCCAACACGTCTCCCAGATAAGACCTACACGGTACCGGGGGCATATGTAATGCGTTTTATTATGCACGTCTGACGCACCTTCAATACCGGTTCACCACAAAAAAAAAAATTGTTGCCTAAGAGAAAATAAAAAGTTCCTATGTAAGCATTCTGTCGATTTGCAAAATGTGGACATGTTTAAATGGTTTCATTATAACAGAAGTTGACCCCTTTTTATTTGCACATGTAGATGATTATTCCAAAACGGGTCACATCCCCAAACCAGTTGCTCGCCTTATCGCGATGACCACACATCACCTGCTCACCTATGAATCATTGATTATCACCCACATGTTTTGCATTCCTCTGTCCCAGTGGTCCCCAAACTAAGGCCCGCACATTTGGCCCGGCCCCCCCGGAACAATACCTGAGAGGCGTTATGATCAATCCTACACTAGCCACTGTTCAAATAGAACGGAACGATGAAGAGAGGTGAGGTAAGGGAAAAAAGTATTCAGAATGCAGATAAACTGACCCCGGCCCCCACCCGAGAAGGGAAAAGTTATGTGGCCCTCACAAGAAAAGCTTTGGGGACCCCTGCTCTGGCCCATTCGTGTTTAATCACACTGCGATGACCCGACGTGTCCCTGATTGAGACACCGGAGCAAACAAAACAAAAAAAAAAAAAACCCACAGCTGCCCCGTTGAGAAACGTGTCAAATGCCAACTGCTCGTCCTCTCGTGTGCAAGTGTCCTCCACCACCAGGATTCCCAGGCGCCATGGCGCACGTCACCGCGAGCGCCAACAACCTCTCGGTCGTAACCCAGCCGGAGGAGACTATGACCCCCATCGACGGGATGCGGAGGGACGTCTGCGCGGCGAAACAACGCAACGCAACGCTCAACCGCGCCATCGGGTCCACGGAGCAGAGGACGCACCGTGCGGCGAAGAACGAGTCGGATGACTTCTTTAACGTCACTTTAGTGTAGAGGTTACAGTGTGACAATTGTCACAGTGCGGCTTCAGCCCAGAGATCCTTCATCGCCCTCCTCCTCCTCCTCCCGCTAACCCGTCCGCACGGTGAAGCGGTGAACAGCAGTTTCCATGTGCTTTAAAACAACAAAAGACAACAACAATAATTAAAAAAAACGTACCAGCTGTTCTCGAGCCTGACCCCGAACCAAGCAGAAGGTACCAGATCCACATCCTACGGTCGCCTTTCGCCTCCTCTTCCTCCTCTTCCTCCTCCTGCTCAGCCTGCCCTTGTAGTCCTGCCCCGCCGCGGGGCCGAAAACTGGGGGCAAAGAAAAAACGAACTTATCCCGACACGGGTGTGTCCGTCCGCCGCGGACTACTTCCCAAGTTCAGCTGCTTTTTTCTTCTTCTTTTTCTTCTTCGTTTATGTCTTCCGGTGAAAACTAGGGGTCCATTTGACGGGGTGGGTTCGCGTGGGGAGGTAACGTCGTCCGGTTCGGGGAGTGGGAGGGAGTTCGGGCTGGAGGGGGTGGAGGGGACGGGACGGGGGGAGAGAGAGAGAGGCGGAGTCGGAGGCAGAGAGCCGGAGAGCAGAGGTCGCCCCACTCCGGGACTAGTGGTTCTCAAACTGCGGGCGAGGGACCGCTAGCGGCCCCCTCCGCAGAGGGCCAGGGGTCGCACGGTTACTCCGGTGTCCGGAATAAGTGTGTTGACTCACCCGCGGATAAACAGCAGAGGCGAGACGCGGGACGAGTGGAAATGGGGACAGTGCCCCCCCCCCATCTACAAAATGAGGGTCAGCGCTTACTGATATGGTTTCCTGGTAGGTAATAAAGATATGAGCAGTCCTGATAAAACCCAGCATGGGGCTACTGTTTGTAAAACTGTGCCGCTACTAGAAGAGTGAAAGATAACCACAAAGAAGCAAATCAGATAACAGAATGAACATGGTGTAGAAGGTGATATTCGTAAATGCCAATGTGATGATGAATTGCTCAGGAGCGATAGACATTGTTGCTCCAAAATGCTTCACCTTAAAATATTATGAAAAAAATAATGAAATAATGCCATCTCAATAGTTGTGGAAGGTAAAAAACGCAAAAGCATATCATCATTTTTCATTGTAATACTCCTTTTGATTAACTTTTGGGACCAAATAACTTAGAAAACACAGAAAAATGAAAACTCATTACAATAGATTTAGATGTTGCAGTACTTTCTAAAACACGGAATCAGAAAGCACTGCCTGACTCGTAAATTGTCAGGCCTCTTTTTTTTTTTTTTGCCCGCACAAATATTACGATTTTGCATTAAATAGGCAAGACACCCTGTTTGTCACGGTTTGGGTTCATTTCCTGTTTTGTTTTGTAGTCTCATGTCTCTCGTGTCCCTGGGGTAACTTCACTTCCTGCCTTCTCCTGCCTTCCCGCCCGTGATTGTCTGTCGTTGATGTCTGTTGTCTGTTGATGATTGTTTCCACCTGTGTCCAATCACCTGCACCTCCCCTCTGTATTAAGCCATGTGTGTCTCTTGTCCCTTGTGGTGTCAATGTTGATTGTCTTGTTGGATTGTCTGTTTGGAGTTTTTGAGTTTGGGCATTTTGACTAATAAAGTCTTGAACTCTGCATCTGAGTCCTGCCTCTTTCCACTGTGACACTGTTTACTTTATTACATCCAGGTAGGAAGGAATTAAAGTGCCTCCTTCAATCGTGAAGATTGATAGTCTTTTTTAAATAGAAATGAAAAGGAAGTTTGAAAGACATAGTTGGCACAAGAGCAAACTATTTGAAGCATTCTTCAGACATGTTTTGCCTCGATGTAAGTTAAAGAGAGGAAAATACTTTTAGAACATCTAAGCTTGGAACAGTTGTTGGTGGAACAGAAAGAGAGAGAAAGAGACGTCTTCTCACTAGTAGCAACTTCCACACGGTAATGAATCAAATATTTAACAACTCAGATGGAGAGCTGATTCATAAGCTCTACAAGGCAGAAAAGAAACAAGAATGTATCCTCGTGCGTTTTATTGGTATTTAAGTTGAATCAGAGGGAGACAGTGAGAGGGGAAGAACGACAGGAGGCTTTACCTATCAAACCTCTCTCCTCTTTATCACACAACTGCAGCTGTGTGCAGACAGACAACCTCGCTTCAAACAAACCCCCCTTTCGATAGCGCGCTAACCTGAGGGCCTACGATTGGGATGGGTACCAATATCAGACTTCTCCGGCTCACTTTTAAATTCATCCACACGCTACCTTATCAAGCCAAGGCCTTGCGCAGACTCAAACTCCAGTCCAGGGTCATGGCATGTTGTTTGAATCTGTTAAACGTTGTCAAAGATTCCAGCTCGATAGCCGCTGCCAGGGCCCCTTGTCCTCGTATCCCTCCATTGTTGCCTGTAGGGCCTTATGTATTTCAGTCTATTATGGTTCCCGATGTGAGATGGCCATGCATGTCGCAGCGTAACCGCACTCGCATACAGCGGATACGGTTGGCAGATATGAATATGAGCTAAATAAAGCAGACATAAGTTTCATCTCCACAAATCCTGTATACAATCTAGACTAATAAAACTAAATGCTCGCGGAGGTGGAAGATGATTTGTCGTTCAATGTTAAATGGATTTCATTTTGCTCCCCGGGAGTTATCATTAATGTTAATGCACAGCGGTTTCTCAAATTGCACAGGCTGATCCATGAACCACAACGGTATAATCTGTTTTGGGGGGGGGCCTGCAAGCGAAAAGCACAGAATGAGTTCAACCATGTTCCTGATTGACGCAGTGTTTCAGTAATGCCCATCAATTAGTTTAGGCTATCTTTAAACACCTCGGACCTAATTAACCGCTGGCCTTCAAATTATCCCATTAGGGGACATTAAACTCTATTATGAAGGTTGTTATTGACTTAATGGCAGGAGAACCCAATTACTGGCACAATTTGGAAAATCACCACAAACGTGGCTGGCGTCGCAACCTCGGATGACTTTGCCTCTGGGGGAGTGGTGGCGTTGAGAGAAATTGTGTGTGCAGGAAAGAGATTCAGCCGTTGATGCAGCGAGAGGTAAGCCAACAAAGGGAGTGCTGAGAGAAAAAAACAACACTTACAGATCAGTAGGGAAGCAGAATGAGCGAGGAAAAGCATAAGCAAGGTAAGCGAGAGATGATGGTGTGAGGGTGTTAAAAAATACACGGAAACTCTACCAACAAGGGTTTCTGAGTTGTCAGTGAAAAACTCCGCTAATATATCATTAAATCTAATGCGAGTGAGAGAGCAATAAACTCATGAGAGCTTCGGCATGACATGTCCGTGTAATGTCGGGACGCCATCGAGGTGGCCGCAAAATGCCAAGGCCCTGAAAGGACCGGCTCGTTCTCTGACATTCCTGACATGTAATAACTGGCACACCAATGTGAAGGACAAATCTCTGTTTGCGATTAAGTGTGTGAGTCAGATAGTGGTCGAAAGATTAAAAAACGGGAAGAAGAAGTTGTCTTTAGTGATCCATATACGAAGCAAAGCACACACAGGTTTTGTGACCAATCACAAGCTATCATTTTTTTGCAAACACTCATGGTCACCCAGAGTCTGCCTCATGCTGCTTCAAAGGGCCATCAGATAGGCATCAACAATTGAATCAGAGACAGAAAGGGTTGTTTGGGCGTGCGTGTGCATGTGTGCGTTTGTGTGGGTGTGTCTACGTATGTGTGTGTGCGGGGGAGTCCAACTGTCAATCCATAAAGGCCAGGAAGAGAATGAAACGAGGCACAAATATTGATTTGGGATTTCAGAGGCGGGGGGAGATAACAATTTGAGGTAGAAGAGCCTGCAGCACCAACAATTACTTTTCTAATTAAGCCAGACAAAACAATGTGCAGATTAGAATGAGTTACACAGCAAATTGCAAAACACAACGTTGATAATAAGTATAGTTAATATAGCATTAAAACAACATTATTGTACTGGATAATGGGGCTATCTGACTGTCAAAGAAATCTACATACAAATGTACAAATACCAGTCAGCAGTTCTTTCTGATAGATAAAGATCCAAATGAACCGAAAAATAAAGCTGCAGCATCGTATTCCACAGCTGTTTGGCCACTTCACACAAAACCCTGGTCGTCATCCTCGAGGTAGCATTCGAAAAACCAGGGAATACGCTTCTAGTATTCATCCCATGAGGACCGGGAATGTCTTCAATCAAGTCAATCCATGATATTTAGCTAAATATTTCAGTCTGGACCAACAAAGTGGACCAGTTGTTCAACTGCAACCGTGGTGCACAGACAAGAAAGCTAGAAATAGCATGACGCAATGTTGAAAACCTTGAGTCAATCTTTTAACATCAAGCACTCATATTCCCTTGAACCTAAATCTTAACCATAAAGGTGGCATATCAGAAAGGTTTTCTTGGAAGTCACAGACAAACACTTTGAGGTATTTCTGGACCGCTCACAAGCACCAGAATTACATTAAACTCAACAGAGCATTAGGAAAACTGTCTCAGAAAGTAAAACAAATATTCTAATTTATTCCATCCGCATGATTCCTCCTTTTTAGGACATTTATTGCTTCCTCGCTGCATAATATCCACCTCTTCAATCATATTCTCTTTCTTCTGCCAGGTGTTGCTTGTGTCGTCTTGCGAAAAAAGATCCTCCAATTAAAATGAATAACTTTGGTAATCAAAGACAACGTTTCAGTAAAATGGGATTAAACTGAATATTAGAACTGAATTACATTTGGATTATTTCCCCATTGTGCATGAGTCGGGGCACACATGACCACTTTAGCAGACAAAATCTGATGAAATATTAACGACTAGAAAAGCGTGGGGAGTTTGCATGGTTTGCGTTGGATAACAGAGCCACAATTTGCAGGAGAGGGACATTGATAGCAACCTTGATAATGTTGCAGAAGTGCTGTATGTCCACCGCGTTGAGTGAGTGGCACGATGGAGCTATTGTGTGAATATAAGTGTGAATTAGAATAGAAGGAGCAGTAGACAGATATTGAGAACAAAAGAAAGTTGGCGCAAACATGGAGGAAATAATTGGTTCATGCATAAGATTCGGCTTGTCAAGTACATGAATATAGATGGCTGTGAAAATGGGGTTAGGAGCAAGGGGAGCCTGAAACATCTTCACTGAAATAAAAGTTATGGGCTTTTAGAACGGCCTCGTCAGGGGCTTGACAGCGGGGGTCGTGTGCAAAAAGCTGTTTGAGAGACTGGACACGCGAGGCGAGCGGCTCTAGACCGAAATAGATTGTTTAGGTGTGAGCCAGCCAGAGCACGGAGCAAGTTTGGATCCGAGCGGTCAGCGCAGCGACGGCTTACTTGTCAGGCGGGACCAGTGAGATCTGCCAGACTCCGGCATATTAAGCAGCGCTGCCACCGGGTCGTAACTCACTCCGATTGGCTGTGGGCTCTGATTGGAGGGAGGGGGGGCAGGGAGCCTGCTGAGAACTGGGCCGTTGATCACACGGTGAAAGGATTAGCTCAATGCCCTCAGCTGCAAAAGCCCCACAGGAGTTGGTCGTTTTTAAATATTCACCCCGTTGTTGATATACACAATTTGTTGGCGTGCACATAGATATACGCCCACAATCTCAATGTTTTGGGTACGTTGCGTTGCATTGGGTGAACTCTCCATTCAGAGTGGCCCACTGAGCAGCTGTGGGGGTTATGGGGCTGTTATCCACAGCAACGTGAGGGGGATACCAGTTAGTACACACACACACACACACACACACACACACGCACGTCAGTCAGCACTGACTCACCGACCAAAAGAGGTGCCTCATCAGCCGCCTCATTCGAAGCCTCTAAACAATAGACACGCTTTGAGGTGTGAAGGTGAAAACGTGTCTAAGCATGTCTCTGACTGGACGACATGAAGGGCGGCATCCAAATTCCAGACGCAGGGGAAATCTTGCGAGGGCAACGTGATTCACCCACAAAAATGAATCTAAGACACGCACGGAATATGCACTCAAAACACACGACACAGTGCACCGTCGAGGGGATGAATGCGCAGGTGAAAGAAGCAGTATTGGGCCTCTTGCTACCCAGTTCTCTCGACGCCCCCATAGCCTACCCTGCTGGCTGATACATAGGCGTGTGTGTGTGTGTGCGTGTGTGTGCGTGTGTGTGTGTACGCTTGTGTGGGCCGGCGGGGATTTCCCACCTGCTATTTGGAGGGAGGAAATGTGAGCGTGGAGTGAGCATAGCTTTCATTGTTTCTAATCCTAGAAAGAGGCAGGGCAGGGGGGACCTTAGCGTGGGTATGGGAAGGGCCAAGATGTGGGCATGTTTGTGTGCAACACCTTAACTATACATACTTGAAATTATTATTCATAAGCTGTTTGTGATGACGTGTGTTCAGGCGAACAGCGATCCATCCACCATAACCTTTAATGGGAGACTATCGGCCTTTTATTGCTAAACGGCCTTCACTACCCAGCATGTTTTATAAATGTCACTAGGGATCAGAAGGCGCAGCCCGCAGTCTTTTGTCTCCCTGTGGATACCTTCAATTGAGAAAAGTCTCATTGAATACCACTACCGGGCTCAGAAACATGCTGAGCTTGACCTTTCATGGTGAGAACAATTAACATTAGCACCGAAGGCTTGTTTGATCAGCCATTTCTTCATCATTAACTTAATGGCCGCCCATATATCACGGTCAAATTCACCCTTTATTCCCCAAGTTGTTAACCCTGTTTCAACCTCACCACAGTGGGGAGGTTTCAAAACAGGGTTAAATGCGCTTCCTGATTCAGAGGCTTAATGCGTCTCCTCAGAGGAACCCCAGACAGAAAGATGTTAAATACTGTATGAGCAGGGGAGGAAAGTTTATTGGATCCACTCATTACTCCCCTCAGTCACACACAAAGACTTCCTCAGGATTCAGTGCAACAACGACTCAAGCGTGGTGCGAATAATTGTCTCTCGCAGACAAACAAATGGGTTATTTCCTATGAAGAAGGGCTCTCATTACCTGTGTCATGCCCGTTATCTGCCACGCAGGCATGGCAACGGAGATGGAGTGGCCACGTTTGAAGTGATTACCTACAGTTTCAGAGACTGACCTTTCAAAGGTGCAGTGTTCTCAAGTGATGTAGTGTGCACACAAGAGCGAAGGAGGACAAAGCTAGATAGATAGAAGGAGAGAAGTTGCCAGTGCAAATATTCATGTGAAAAGGTAGGAGCACATTCATAGCGTGTGTGTGTGTGTGTGTGTGTTTCGTATTCCAGCCACAGAGATCGCAAGGCCACTCCCAAACAGTCTGAGCTACCTTGGGACGACTGCAGCTCTCGCTTCACAGTCCCCCTGAATGCTGCGAAACCCTGCGGGGCATTAAGAAGGGTGATTAAAATAGGAACACTTTCATCTCATTCCCCTGCCGGCCAGCACTAATGGACGTTGGCCTGTTTTGGAGAGACAATGAAATTGGACAGGATTTCAGGCTCTTGTGGCATATCTGCACATGAGTGAAAAACACATTTCATCCCTTTGTGCTACCGTGTGTATTATTCAGGATACGTTTTCCACAGCAACCTCCCATTAGCCTTCAGGGCAAAGCTGCCTTCCCACCGTGGGTTCGCCGTAGCCCGGATGCCTCAGTTTACTGCAGAACGGGATTACTTTTCATTCCCCTCCATCTCCACTTTCTCTGCTCTTTATTATGAGCCCCATGTCCAATTCCACCCCCCGCTAGAAATAAAAGATACCAATAATGCCATGGGCTGATTGAATGTGGACTTCTAGGTCACTCACAGAAATGTGGCTGCCTGGGTGGAGATTGAATTAAAGTTATTCAAAAGATCCTTGAATGCAATAACAGCTGTGTCAATGCTAGAAGCTCCGTCTAAACAGAAACAGGTGATGAACCCGCCTCACGTCTTGTTTACAGTTTATATTTCTCTTCACTTGTAAGTCTTTCAAACTGCACCCGAGTTCAGACACTGCTTATGATGCATCACTCCGCCTAATGTGTTTTTCTGCAGAAGAATATAACCCCTTGGGAATACAACTATTCTCTGCTTCAAAAAGTAGACGCTAAATCACAAACATAACGGACCGAAACAATTACTCTGACAATTTGCTGTTAAAAAAAAAAAAAAACGTTGCAAATGCAGCTTCAGTTTCTTCTTTCGTGTCTTATACTTTTAAGAACTCAGTTAACTCAGTTAAACAATTTCAATGGGGTGAAGAGCTGAAGGACCCGTCAACATGGAACTGAGAGCTGTTACAGGAGTGATGCTACAACTGAGAGGAGGACTAACTGTTGAGATATTTGTCTTTTGTCAGTTCTAAACAACATCGATAACAACGCACATTGAGAGGGATGTTTTTGTGTCTTTGAGTTTCTTTGTGTTTCTTTACAGCTTTACATTCCCCTGTCTAAATAGTTAATTAAATCATGCTCACTAAATTCTGTTTCCTGTTTGTATTGTGTCTGGTTTCAGCATATGAATTAAAGCTGCGGTGTGACTTCATTAAAGGGATCCACCAGATTTCATGGAAACAGGGCTACAATGTATAATCTTGTGTCACGTGTTCTCTGAGCGTAACTACACAACATGGCAGGGGACAGTGTGTGCCCCCTCCCACAACACCACAAGGACACCTGGCCATAGACTTTAACCAAATTCTGCTTGTTCTAACACACCTGTTCTTCTTTTTGTGTTGTCCTTGTTTTTTATCGTTTTTTATTTTCTGTACCTTTTTATTCTTTATTTGTAAACAGAAACAGAATGCACAGTATGTGGAGAGCAAAAGCTGAAGCAGAGCCAACTTCCATGGGAGATAAGGGCGCTCCCCCCCACGAGTTTGGTGGCTTCTACCTGATAAAACAAGTAATAATAATTCAATTATGTTGTTGCACAGCACAGCTGTAAAATTGTACCCCAGATTGTGAAATAGAAGAGACATTCTGACCTGAGAATAGTTAGAATGGGGAAAGATACTCCAACACAATCTTCCTACATAACTCTCCAAAATGTGTCCCTACCGCATCCTTTGGACCCGCTTCTACGGCCGCCACAGAACTCTACTTTTGGCAGCAACTCGTGCAACCCTGAAGTTGAAAACCCAAGCAACACCTGCTATGTTACACCTCATTTGTCACTGTCAGGATATCTGTCCTTTGCATTTGACCCATTTAGCTTTAGTGGGCAGCTGTGTTGCAGCCTCAGTGGATCAAGTCGAGGTTACAGGCCAGTAACTTAAACAGGTGAAAAACATGTTGGGTACATGTCTGTATTTTAGTGGTGGGAGGAAAACTCAGGAAAGCCAGATTTTAGCTTGTTGCATTAATCAGATAAAATTGTCTTCTACACTCACGGGGGGATGCATGTACCAAAAAGGGTACAAGCACTCCTTTCAACAAATCAACCTGCATCCTTTTGGGTGTCTAATATGTTAAGGGTCAACAGATTTCCCTGGTAGCCTTCCAAATGTTGCCTTGGATTTAATTAGGATCAAATTAATAGCATCCTTCCCAGTCTCTTTTAGAAGAGGTTGATTAATGGGGGCCACTGACACTCAGCATCAAACGGAAAGAAAGCTATTTGAACAGCAGATGTTCACGTCATCCCCTCTCCTGTGTGCGTGTCACAAATTATGCAAAGCGATGGTATTTGAGCGCTCCGTTTTAGAGAAACAAATCAAGTGAATGGATAACATGCTGACCTGACTGTAATCTGAAGGTCACACTGTTTTTTTAATGTATAACTTATCTGCCCATATCATCTTGCAAACCCAGAGCGGCGCAGGTTTGGTGTTAAACGTCCCTGATAAAACTGCTAATGCTATCCATCTCATCAAACATGGAGGCGTGTGTCTAATCTCGTAGCCTCGGGGCAGACCTGAAGGCCACGCGGATGCACCCTCGCTCACCTCGGACCAGGCCGGAGCAATTACTACTGCTGCTTCACAAGCGGACCCTGTGTCGCCAGCGCAATTAACAAGCTCCAGAAGAGCCTGGGCAGCGAGTCAGGGACAGGCTGCGTACACAGCATGAGTGATGGGAGGCGTGAGCGAGGAGGGGGGAGGAGGGAAGGGACGGAGGGGGAGTACATAGGCGGACCGAGCCGAGTTGACAGGGTGCACCGAACTGTTGGTGAAGGCGCATCCCAAACTCATCTGGAAGATTATAACACGACGTATTGTGATTGGATGTCCTATGCAGACGTATTGGTGTCAACAGAAAGACGTTACATTCCTTTTTGATGTTACAGTATAAAGGTATATTGTTTTCGCTTCCACGTACCTCCGGGCTGAGATTTTGGAGCCCGGCGAGCCTGCAAAGGCTATATTTCACTTCTCACTTCTTTGCATTCTACATCCATCCTTTTTTTGTGAGGATGATTCATCGCAGCTGTGACGGAGAGAGTCTAATGTGTTACAGCTCCCCAAAGGAACAGCCGTAGGTCTTATCTAGGCAGGGATGTTCGTTTTATTCAGAGCCACGTTCCACTATCAGCTGGAGGAAAGCAAACATCACGGCTGCTTTCCACTGCATCCACGCCTTCATGATCCCTATCACCTCGCATGTCACCCGTTGCATGTTTCCCCCCTTGCACATTTAAGTGCTATCATTCCAAACCCTGGTAGGAGCATGCCTGTGTGCTGCTCCTTTGATAACAGTATCCCTCTTCTTCCTCCTCTACGATTTATTCACCTGTTCAAGTAGGATGCTCAGACGGGAAACAATTGCACAAAAATTAGAGACAGAAGCCCAAAGGTATCTTTGCTGACTCGGGGATGGAAGACTGATGGGTGCTGTCTTGGAGAGAGATGGATTCCTGGGCCGTCCCGTCCTTCCAAGTCGTTGTTCATAAGCCAGGGTTGCCAGGCAGCTGTCTGTACCCGACGCGTTTGACAGATCCCTGCTGCCAGTCAGTCTGGAACGGTCCACAATCCGCAGGCTGGATGTCAACGTGAGACAAAACTCTATTTGGAAAGGTATTGAATGCTTTTCTTAGGGGTGCTACAGCCCTTTTATTTAACACATTATCCAAAATGAACAATAGCTTGAGCTGTAGGTGTCATTCTCGGGAGTTATGTGCATCTTTTGTCCATTTTAGTGGCTGTCGATGTTCTATTCATATCCAAAATGCATATTTAACACATTGGAAACCCACATAAGGAATGAAAAAAAAACTTCATAACACAATCCCTGTTTCAGTGAGTGGTTAAACTCAGGGCCAACGGTGGAAAATGTAGAAATCCAGGCCTTAATCTCGACTGACACCTATTTCTTTGGTGTCTGTGTGTGTGTGTGTGTGTGTGTGTGTGTGTGTGTGTGTGTGTGTGTGCGTGTGTGTGTGTGTGTGTGTGCGTGTGTGTAGAGGCCAAAGGGAAAAATGAATAAGAAAGTGCATCTGCTGTGAGACAAGCAATACATTCTCTTGAATGGTACAAGAGGTGTGGGCCTCTTACAGACCAACGCACACGCACACTGTACGTCCGACACAGCTCACATTTCTCTTTGGGCTCTTGCCTGCTAATAAACTGTCTCTTTAATGTAACAGGCTCAATTAAAAGCAGGCAATCAAAGCTGCACGACTAGCAAGCATGGCAAGTAGCTAATTCATTCTCACAACCCCACGAAGCAATTCAAACGGTAAGTGCACATCTTAAAACTGTGCCCGTGTTTATTACGCCTCCCTGTGAAGATGCTCTGTGAAGTGAACCTGAGCGAGCAGGTGTAATTGCGTGTGGAAAAAGGGAACCTTGTGTTCTCCCTGGCTGAATTAGATCTGACAATCTTCTCCTCTCCATTTCCTCCACAGACAACAGGCACATTGTCCCACCGCTCTCTGATAGCAAGGGGGCAGGAACCTTGTAACACACGTAAGAAACAAAAAAAAAATCTCTAAAAGGGTTTTGAGTGCTCTGGTGCTTGGTCAGTGAGCAGCGGCTTTGTGAACGCTAAAGGATCAATGCCTCATGCGGTGAGTCATTAAGCCCCATTATTTCTCACCGGAGAACGCAAACCCAGACGGGTCACCACCCAGACAGCAACGACCGCTGGCTAAATGAGTTTCCCCGCGCCAGTATCTCACTGCGGAGGGATCAGAAACGCTGCAAAAGCTTAATGAAGCGGACGTAGCAGAAAGGAGCGAAGCGAACGTGAAACACAGAGTGCTGTACTGACGATGCAAGAGAAGCAAAGCGAGAAAGAAAAAACGCGCAGCCGCGAGAGAAAGGCTCGGTGATTGAGGCTTCATGTTGATGAAAGTGGGTTCTGGCTTTTGCTGGCAGTGTAGGAATGAAACCTGTCGACATTTAAATGTATGTGTGGAAAAGAAGAGAGCCCTGAAGAGCTCTCCCGCTCCATCAACACCCTTTTGTTCACAAACCTACTAGTGCCAGTCTTATCAAGATGGGCGCCTGCCTTGCATGTTGATGAAGCAGAAGCACCCGCCGTCCCGAATCGCTTCTAAGCAGCACTTCATCTCTCCGTCGTCCCAGGCTTACCAGGTTTTTTTATAGTAGTTTATTGGAGGCCAGGTGGCATGAGGGGTTTGTAGAGTTGGGCAAAAGAAGAAATGCTTGTGAAAGTATAAATGTCATCTTCAGAAACCTATTTAAGAAAGTGGTTGTTTATTTATGGATTTATAAGAAAAACAATAGAGGAATAAGTTTACAAGGAAATGTCAGACAGTCAGACTTCGGTCTGCTGTTGCACTGGAATAAAGAGTGTCTTTTTGAAGTTATTTCAATAGGCTGTTGACACACATACATTTCTCTTGGGTTGGTAACCAACTCTTAGCAAAGCCACGTTGTTGTCAAACAAGTGTCACATATGATGGGTGACACCACTTTCAATTCTGAATGCAAGGCAACAGAATCAAAAAAACTGCTGACAGAGATCGTGAGTGGGTCAAGGTGGAAAGTGCATTCACTTGTCTGGATTGCAATCGGTCTCACCCTGCGGGTTGGACAGGAGTAACGAGCCTTTACATTACAGGGAATAGAAAGCGGATACTGCTGAAGTGCTATTTTGCACAGTCAAATTATAGTTTGATTTTAACAAAGAGTCAACATTCATAACTCGATAGGTGTCAAAATGTCAAAAGGAAGTGCGCTCGTATCCACAAGCATAAAGAGTCAGCGTGTAGGGCACAAGGAAAGGACAACATTAGAAAACAAGACAGATTTTTTTTTCTTCTTCTTCTTAATCAATACATGACACAGAGAACACCTCTCAGAAGGTTCTCTCGATGTCATAAGGCATTGCGGCATTTGAAGACTTCGAAACATTCAAAACGTGTGTGCTTCAATGAATGAAAGTTAGTAGCTAGTGAAGAATATAAAAAAAGTTTCTCCATCCATATTTGTCACATCGGCCCTCTTCAAGGTCAGCTGGCTGGCAGCAGGCACAGCGCCGGCTGGGGGGGAAGTGGTGAAAGAGGCTGACGGAGTGAGAGGAAAGGGGGGGGGACGCTGACGGCTGGCTGAAGTACACATTGAGGGACAGGTGAGAGGCAGTGTGGTCTGCTGGTATCAAGGGGCGTGGTCCATGGATGGTCCAGAATCGTTGTCGTCAAAGCCCCGCCGCGGGTTCATGGGCTCGGCCCTCGGCTCTGGTAGCCTGGGAAAAACAAAGAAGGAAGTTAAACCTATTTCGCAGCAAAGGAAGTGTGCATATGTGGTTTTTCAGAGTTTTATTTTATTTTGTTTGTGTCTTGGGGGGAGAAATCTTCCAAGTAGGTGTCATGTTTCCATCACTGCCAATCCAAGCAGAAGAAAATAAATACCTTCTAATACTGCGAAGGAATCCTGGCCAATTAACCTTTTCCCCTAAAGACCCAATCCAGATGTTCATGGGAGTGAATGGCTTTTTTGTCCAGTGGTAAAGGTGGCTCTTTTTATTTTACGAACGCACCCTCTCACCATACACACATGGCCTGGAAACACAATTGTGAGATGTAATCAGCTCCAATCAAACTACGCCTTAAGTAGAAATCATCCATTATGTCGGTTTTATATTAGCAGCTCTGCGGTGACAGAGGCAAAGTGATGGCTAAATTAAAAGGACCTGTAGCAAATCGAGCCTGCCTGATGGATTCAATTTCACCGGAGAAGATCCACACTAATCACATGCGCTAATTGTTGTAAGCGTGATGGAGCTCTGCTCCTCCCATCAGAACTTATTTCGCTCAACCCTCCCTGCATCCTTCTTGTTAGGATTTTCCCCCCATACGTCTACGGTGCTTCCATTTCCCAAACAGTATCTGTCAGCATGTTTTTCTCAAAACACTCTTACCGTACAGATGCTGCTTAAGTCGATGAAATTCGATTTGCTTTAGAGCTATGTTATCTAATTTTACTTATTTTAAGAATAATCACTTCCAATGACCTTGGACAACCTATTGGCATTTATAGTCGTGAATTTACAGTCACCTACCACAGGGAGAACCAACAAACATTATTCTGTTCAAATCTGCGTCGTCATACTGATGTTTTAAACAGGCACAAGCTTAAAAAAAAAGATGTAGTATTTCACACCGTATAATAAGAAATTGGTAAATTAGGGAAACGAGGTAAAGAACCGCCTGTCAAAGTCAGTGTTGTACAACTTTCCAGAGACTTAATTGGAGCATGGAGGCTTTGAACTCTTGATGAAGCAGGTTTGTCCGAACAATCATTAAACTATCCATTCTGCGAATGAACAAGTTGATTCAATTCTTCTCGATATATAAAACGTTTCTGTTTGTATTCCTTGGTTCAATAATACACTCAATATCATTTTGATTAATAGCAGTGATATTCTGCCAACTCCATCTCCCGTCCCCCCCTCGAGCACACATCACCATCCGGCTGCTTCTCCATCCTACGTGCTTCACTGCTTCTCTTTCGCCTCCGTTGTATTTGGGGTAAATAAATCTTCACGTGGGTTAATAGGCTGCGGTATCTTTGCGATGCTCCCAGAGAATTCCTGTCAGACATAATTCCGTTGACAAAAACAAGGAGCTCCTTCCTTTCCTTGTGCATCATCACAACACAAACTCCCAACAAGGCATCTCATCAGAGAGCAGCCTCTGAAACGTGTGCGCATGAATGTGCACCAGCCTGTACATGCGCACGACTAACATTCAAGCAACGGTTGGCCTTTTACCCGATGGTCAGGTGAAAGACAACACTGACAACGGTTTGCATACACACACGCACAAACGGCTTACTGCCCGCCAAAATAAATCAGGATGTGTAGATAAACACCAATACACTGCTGCATAGTTAAGCCATCTTTATACATCAGAGACATTCATTATTCAAAATAGCGTCTTCCGTTCAATCCCTTGGCATAGTTAGCGCTTGTATTTTGTGTAGCGCACACATTTTAACTCAGCATTCAAATTGTCTACAGCGTCGTACCGGCTGTTCACACTTTGCCGTTTGCACGTCTTCATTGCACTGAGCCTCGCACAGATTCCCTCATGCCCTGACATGGGGTTTTGGGGCAAAAAAAAGTAATTACAAATATATGTAAGTCACAAAGCGAGGGCTGCACTATGGAGGCAATTTCATTATTCTATCCTCACTAAGCCTTTGGACACAAAGATACAAGTTATTTATTCCACACGTAAGAAAGGATGTGTGTGATAAATCCCCTCCAAGTTAAAGCGATTGCTTTGTTCTCTTTTTATGTCCTTGTGTTCTTCTTCCCTGGTCTATGAAGTAAATATATCTTTGTTTCTGTGTGTGTGTGTGTGTGTGTGTGTGTGTGTGTGTGTGTGTGTGTGTGTCCTGACGACTGGGCTCTTTCCACCCATGACTTATTCATGCGCTTTAATGCAGTCAATGTATTATTGAATAGGGCTGATCATTGCCTCCTCCTCGTGCTGTGACCATGTCCTGCGCTGCAGGGTTGAGCCGAGGGGCTGCGACGTCTGCTACAGAGCTCACTCACTCGGCTTCACATCGCCGCCAAGCCTTCTGTGTGTGTGTGTGTGTGTGTGTGTGTGTGTGTGTGTGAGAGAGAGATCAGATCTTAGATAGCACTGATAGAGCATAAAAAAGGCAATCTTACTAATGTCCCCTTTCAGGTTGCGGGAGAAAAATGTCTCCAATTGCCATAAAACGGACCCATCACTCACGGGAGGAAACCTCTGGCTCCCCACGAGGCGTGCAGGAAGCCGCCCAGACGTCCACTTTTGTCTCTCTGACTCGATTGGCTCTCTGGGAGATGGGAGGAGGGAGGGGTCCTCGGCCCGATTCAGTTTAAATTCCCTGCTCTTGGCAGCGAGAGCTGCAGGACTCCTACGTCATCATTCAGAAACAGTCCTCGCCAGCTGGAGCCTCAATGCTGTATCAATAATCAAGCTGCAGTTTGGATATGCTAAATGGGTTTGAGGTGCGCATGTTTAAAAAAAAAAAAAATGGAGGGAGGAGAAAGGGAAGAAACTGGGGGCTTATGCGGAGAGAGAGGTTCTTCTGGATGGAAGCTAAGAGTGAGAATAAGGCTGCGTACATAGTGCTGCAGGCAATAATCATAAGGTGAAAGTCACTATTGCATTTGGCAGCAGAGGTGATGCCACCTCAGCATACTCCGTCACATAGGACGGCACGGCTCATTTCTCAGGCCCTCGAGGCCTACGGGGGTTCGGTCTAATGAGAGAGGACACTGAATGGCACTGATGGAGCCCACGAGGACAGACCGTACCCTTACTCCTCAAGTGCATACTGCCACTACGTAATGAGGCGATTCCTGCAGGAGGATTTAACACTATAAACAGCTTTATACAGCAAGAGATGACTGCTTTGGAACAATAGAAGGGAGTGAAAGAGAGAGTTACAGCCTCGTAGAGTCTTAATGATGCGAGAAAGGAAAAGCTAAGATTAAAAAAAAAAAGCTAGGCTGTCCAACAAAAAAAAAAGAAAAGAAGCTGGAAAGATGTTCTGCTATTAGGTGCACTTTACCTTTGCTGCGCCAATGCTCTGCTGGATCTAACTGGCCATTGTCCTGGAAAGGTTTACATCTACCATATTGTCTGCCAACCTCCCCCCTCCCCTCCCCTCTCTGCGGATTTATGCCCTTTCATCTGACAGCTCTGTCTGCGGGTGTGTCCTTTAGAAACAACCCATGCACACCCGCCTTCCATTAAGAGCAGTCCTGTGATCTCCACAACACTTTGCACTGCGATGATCCTGCCAGCCCGGATTTGAGATACGGATGTTTGCTAATAAGAGGAATTGACAAGGGAGGGCAAAGCAGCGACATGGAGGTGGGGCAAGACTTTGGGAAATGCCAGGGCTGCAATCATCAACAGTCAACAGGCGTCGCTACGGTGCTTCCCAAAGGAGGCGAAGTAGGGCTGTCAACAGCTACTGCAGCATGAAAACACACAGCAAATTAAGAACCCACTTCCTTTGTGTATTTACACAAAACAAGTTTTTTTTTTTTTAATAATTTAATCTATGAAAAAATAAAAAAATGCATTTTAAAGTCAATCTGAAATTGCCTATTTTAGACTTTTGTGTTTGGGTCAATAAGTATGTGTGGTGCCAGAACTTAGCCTGGTACAAATGTACCTAATTTATCAAAAGATGTAATAAAAACATTGTTATTCCTGCAGCCAATTCTTTGTGTTGGATCCATCCCCTAGTTTTCACTGTTAAATGCACGGACCTATACAGTGTATAGATAACTAAGATTAAACAAATCCCTGCATGTGTATTTCACACTGGCCTCTTGTCTCGCTGTGACTGCTGGAGCTCTTTATTCTCTACTTGACAACGGTAATTAAGCAACACTGCAGCCATTTTAAAATGCAGCAGCTCCGGTTGTCACAGCTGAAAAAAGAAAAGAACAAAAGAAAAGCACTTTGATTCTTCTGTCGCTTACTGTACCCGCTATTTTTAGAATTGACCATTTTAGAATGAAAGTGATTATTTTTTAGATTATTTTTGAAGCTTTACTGGATCACAGACCTTTTGACGAGTTGCAAAATGGGATTTTTAGATGATTTGCAGACTAAAGTAACCTCGATCTGCGGTCAAGACTTGTTCCTAGAACAACGCGCCTGGAGAAATCGGGGGGAGAGAAATATTTCAAGTCACTTCTGTAATAGGCTAATTCATCATGCAAATGGATGGTGGGGACTTTGTTCTTTCCATTTCTTTGTCTTTAATAATTCATCCTAAGTGGACTTCTGGTTTATATGTATTCCAAAGCCTTCGTACAACACACCATCTTCCTTTGTAAAGCAGAAAAGGGGAGGCTCAGCGAGCGTGACAGCAGTTTTACAGGAGCGAGGACTCCATTAAGCCTGCGGCCGAGGGGCTGCTGTGCGGGCAGGTGGAGGTGAATGGTTCACAGCTTGGATTCACTGACAGACAGGATGATTAAATGACGCACAGGAATATACTCCGGCATACATTCGACTTTCAAACGGAGAAATGTGTGACATTCAACAGACTGAGACGGAGAACACTCAACGCCCCCAAAAAGCACATTTAATGCTGCTTTTTTTGTTTGAAAACTAAATTATGAATGCGATTTGCCTCGAGACAAAGAAAACAACACAACACCAATCTTCCTCCACGTGCTGCGACTAGAATGTACACGGGTGTCAAAATTCCCAGGGGCACTTTAATGATAAATCCGTGAAATTGCTTTATAGCCCGCATCCGTGCAGCAACCCCTGTTGAGCCACAGTCACGGCAGTATTGGCTTTGTTCACGTGTTGATTTATCTGGATGGGGAGATGCTTTTCCCCGGAGAATATAACCATCAATACCCACGCTGACCACAGCGTTGAAAAAGAAATAACGTTGCAATTTTTTATGGAAGATGACTTCTTGTCGCAGCTGGGCGGAAGAGGGGGGGGGGGGGGGGGGGGCGGAGGGGAGGAGGGGTGTTCATCTAGTCAGTAGTGGAGCAAATATTTTTTTGTAATTCACGCCTGCATTCACATAAATTAGAGTTATTGACGACCTCCGAAGGCCTGAGAGGCGAATTCCCCGACCACACCGAGAGCAGACCGTCATACGATGCTCGATGTTCTGAGCTGACTGGATAGTCTCCACGCATAGTGACGGTCTGCCTCTTTCAGAGTGGCTGGTCTATTAATACTGTTCCTGTGGTGTTTCTATGCTGTTCCAAAGCCTTAATCAGCTCACGGAGGAAATGGAGAGACGATGCACAGCACCAGACAATGCATCATGGTGGAAGGGACAGAGCTAGGGTAGGTTTAATATGTCTGCAAAGAAGCTTATTCATCAGAGCAAAATGGGAAAAGCAGCGATTAATCCATTTTATCGTCCAGCAGATGCATCGCCCCAAGTAGACCCCATTCAAACTCATGTTAATGCAGGCCATTATTTTGAAATGTGCATCAGAAAGTGCTGCGCATACCACTCAAAACCAAGGATAGCGTGACGTGAACTCACTAGATGGTACATGTGTTATGCCTGGGACGCTTTCTCTGGCATACAGACCAGGCCACCGGTGAGGCGGAAAGGTCAATGGAGCGGAGGAAAATACTGTGCTGATGTCCAGCCAATCAGAATAATCACACGGGTTCATCCGCGCTGGAGCAGGTGTGAGGGGTCGGAGGAATATCATCTGTGCTAATTTCCTACTTACTTTGACAAGGGCACCTGCCGGTAATTATACGGGGGAAATTCATGCACTGCCATTCAAATAACAGCATTAAAGACTCAAACCTACATTGGCTCATTTAGAGATTTAGCTATTTTTGTGGTCAAGGGGGCGATTGAGGAATTAATTGAGGAGAACTGCGGCGATTAGATTGAACGTGAAAATGAAACAGAGCTGGACATGACAATAGGCGTCGTCACTTGCATGTGTGCATCATACTTCCTTTTAAGGCCCTTCTCTCGCTCTCTCTCTCAGATGCATTCGGGCAGTCGACAATTATCCTGAATAGCACAGCGCTGTGTAGAAACAGGACTGCGCCTTCCATTTCCACAGTCATTACACTGCTGGTCGCGAATGACATGGCGAGGGATGGGGTTAAGAAGATCCCTCAGAGGTGAGCAAGGAGGAGATAATAGAATCACCTACATGGTTCCCTGCTGTACAACAAAGAGGGATGGGACATGTTGGAGGTACCGTGTCATTTCCTGGTATTATTCATTGGACATGCTCGCAAATATGCAGTGGTTCATTTTTAAAAACACAGCCGAAAAAGATTGGATTTCAGGATAAATGTCTCACAAACATTGCCTACTCTGGTGGTACAAGGCAAATGTTACCCTTTGGTGTCAAACTGAGCACAGTTCAAAGGCTCCTGATGTACTTACAAGATCGAAAAGAACACTAGTTGCCAAAGGGTGAGAACGCTGCTAAAAGCTTGACTGATGGGGAATAACTTCAAATGGACCTAAACGAAAAACTCCATCTTGCAACAATACAAATCTTCTGAGTTTGAGTGGCCGCCATCCTCTTCCAGTGCTACACAGAGAACGCAAGAAAACAAAAAAATGGAATGGAAATGGAACAGGAATACAGTTGTCCTATGATCATTAGTTTTAAGTCAGTATTAAAGCATGATGAGTAAGTTGTGATTTCCACAACACAGCATCTTCTAGGCGGTTTGAATTAGCCGTATTTCCTCAGGCAAAAGAACGTGTGACACATTTCCATAGAAAGGAAATGCTTTCATTCGCTAGGGGATAAACCCTTTGCATAAGTAGCAACGACGCCTCCACTCTCGGACCAAAATGTTAATTTATTTGTACGATTACAGGCGAGCATCTAATATTGAAGGCGTCTCAGCATTTTCCCACAAAGCAACCCTGTAAAAAGCCTGACAGCCTGACGAAACAAGAAAGCACAACTTAACAACGCTGTTCTTTCTGAAGGAAACACATCCCATTCTTCATCTTCCTCCTGCATGCGATTAGGGATTTAATTCCCACATCTTAAATACGTAAATGACCACTGCTAAATCAGAAAATCCTCTTCTGATTAAAAGCTGATGACCCGTTTTGTCAGGCCGGTTATCTTGGACTACTAATATTAGGCCTCCATATCTCAGACAGAGCCGGGCTGATATTGCGCCATTATACCGGTTCCAGGTCCGGGCATATCGCACACTTGCCAAGCAGAGCAGAACTTCCCATGTTTTCAAAGACATGGTAACTTTAAATGCAGACTAGGGCTTAATATTTGTCTGGTATTCAATACTCCTTTGAAGTCTGAATCTAAGAATAAAAGAGAGAGAGAGAGAGAGGGAAAAACACATTGAAGCGATAAGCTTTTATCCGTCCTCCGGAAGGCTTATAGGGAAACAACAGTGACCACCTATGCTGTCCCCACTCTCCCTTTACTTCAGATTTCTTCCCCATTTCCTCTTTTGTGACTTCAACACAGACTGTGATTTCGTGTCACGGTCCATACTCTTCACTTCATTATGCCCAGTTTCTCCCTTTCAATGATGCCGCCCCTCCCCTGCCTCCTTAGACACCATTGATCGAGGGTTACTGGAGGGAGAGTTCTTCTAATCCCTACAGTCGGCCGTGTGACCACTGAGCCGGCTCTGTCCAACGGCCAGACAGCCATTATGAAGACTGGCCGGCCGCAGCAGCGCCCGCACACTTGGCAGGCTGGCAGAGCTGCCCCCCGTTGCCCCTTTCAAAACCGCCCCCCTTTCTCTGACTGCAGAAGACCGGCGCCACCTTAGTCGGGAAACTGCCCAGGTGCCCGGACCGGCTGCCCCAGAATATGGATCGCGCCAGAGATTTTAAAATGAAGGGCTCGTTCACGGCGCACGCGAGGCAGTGTCACGGACTCCTCCTTTGTCTGTCCCGTCCTCCGTTCGACACGGAGACATGTCAGAGAAACATATGGCCCGGGACGGGGAGCGGAGAGAGAAAATGAGTGCGTCCATGAGAAGGAATGAAAATACATTTAGAGAACAGGCTGGCTATTAGGCAAACCCTTCGGTAACATGAAAAGTTCCCCGCCCTGCATCCAAGCCCTCAGTGTGAAGGACACCTAGACAGACACACGCCGTCACAACGCTCATCTCTGATAAAAGTCTCACATGCCTCGCCAGTACCTCCCCGCTCTTTCCTCTGCAGAACTGGCTGTGGAATAAAGGACCTCTTTCAGTGTGCAGCACAAACATTTTCCAATGACAACAAATCGCAAGATGAAAAGTCTGTGAAATGTGTTGTTATATTTCCGCAGTAGCGGCATAGTTTGATGCAGCATTGTAACACAGTGAAATACAGTCGTGGAGGTTTGACAGCTCGCAAGCGCTGCTTGACACCTTTTATGTGCACTGATGCATCCTCTGAAACATCATAGAAAGTCTGCCTTCTCCTGAAGGTGACGTGCCACTGTTGGATTTCATTTCTTTACAAGTGCCCAACTTTGGGATTTAAGTCTTTAGCAGTCACAAAAGGTAAATACAAGACATCGGTTCATATTTGGACAGAAATCACGAAAAAATAAATAATCCAAAAGCAATGCCATTTGATGACGAAAAAGCCACAACCAATGAGCAATTGTCTGGTTCCAAAGAGAAACCCAGACGTGCTAGAAAAAGCAATTAATTTTCTGTTCACATCCCTCGCCTCACAGAGCAACGCTGGATTAAGGTGATTCTGTAAAGTGCTCGCTAAATCTCCCATTAGAATCCAGAGGTAGTTAAATCCCAAACAGTCTCCTCAGGCCTCTCTCGGCGATACTATGAATCTACATGGCGACAGGGCTCGTCACTGAAGATGCTGAATTATACGGGTCAGCCGTATAGGCTGCCCCCCCCCTCCCCACTGGGGGAGAATAAGGGAGCAGAGCGACCGACTGTGGGACTGGCAGAGAGGAGAGCCCCCTGACAACCGCCCCACTGAGCCCCGAGACATGTGCTGTGACGTAGTTTCTGTGCCCAACTGCTGAAGGGGAATATTTGCCAACACAACGATGTGTGTGTGTGTGTGTGCGCTGCTTCTGTGTTGACAGTTCATACCTTGGGCCAGAGGTCTGATACGGCTCTGATTCATTGCCCGTTGGCTTAGCCTGCCACTATCGTTCTTCTACATCTCCACTAACCTGAAATCCAACCGGAAATTCCACCCGAAGGCACTGTGCACGTGTGTGTGTGTGTGTGTGTGTGTAGGTGCAGCTGAAGGGCACAAAGTAGTTGAGACACTGTGAGGAAAGGATCTGTGTATAAACGCATCCTCATTTCGATGCGCAAACACCGTTTGCTTTGTCCTTCCATCTTTCCAATAGTCGTCTTGTATGAAGCGCTGTTGCTTTATCTAGAATTAAAATGAATGTTTCTGCAGAGTGTGACATCTTGTTGGTGCTTCCCCCCCATCAGCATCCAAGGCATGACAGTGTGGAGGAAAAGGTTTCTACATATCAAGTATGCCAATCTGCCTTGTGGATGCAACACCGATGGTAGAGGCGCCTGTGTGCGAGTGTGTGTGTGTGTGTGTGTGTGCGCGCGTGTATGAGTGAGTTAGAAAGCGCATTCTTGATTTGATGAATTCTACCTTGTTCTATGTATTGTCATTATTTAACGTTTCTGCAATGTTTCTGCAATACGCCCTTGTATCACTCATATCAAGACAGAATATTAAATAGAGAGTGATAGAGACAGAGAGATAAAATAGAACTTTTCCCACTGTTTGTAAATGGGTTTGATTTCCTGAGTGATACAAGACAAGAGGCAAGGGGCCCCGATTGCTTGGTGTCCTTTCAGTACAGTATGTCATCTCCCTTGCCAGAGGCAAATTAGGTTTTTTTTCCCCAAGCGCAAAAAGATCAAATCTCACAAGCCCCCTCGTGCAAAGCCTACAGCGTGCATCATGCCCGTCATGCCAATGCACTGGCATCAGGCCGCAGGAACCCGACTCTGGGGATCCACGAACATCCACTGGTGCCCAAATGTTGTTAAAAGGGGGTTTTGACTGTTTACGTATCAAAACACATATTGCATAGTCTAATGAGGTCATTTATGAACCAACAATGAGGTCATAGCTAATAGTCATTTACTTCTCTCTCAGGGATTGTCGGTCAAATAGAATTACATATATCAAATTCCATCCTACAAAACTAATGACAGCAAAAACATGGTTTGTGACTGGCTATAAAATACACTGCTAATGAATCACAGGATTGGATCTAGAAGGTCATTCCATTACCTCTACAGCAGATTTGTATATCGGCAGATGTGCTTTGACATTTGAATGAGAGAAGAAGAAAAAAAAAAGAAGGTAAATCATAACATCTGCACATTGAATGTAGCACCCCGATATGAGCCATCTGCTAACTCTCTACATCACAGCACTTCCTCCATCACTTTCCTCCTGCTTGCAGTTTTGTCTTTGTCGCTTTCTTCTCTTTTCGAATAATTGGACCGACCGACATTCTCACACGCACACACACACACACACACACTCTCGCTCACACCATATATTTCCGAGACCCAATTTTAACTGAACAGACAAACCGCAAACGCTCCTTGGCAACAACATTAATTATTATACAGCTAGAGGAGGCTGGGTAGGTAATTCAATGAGCAGGTGCAGGCTATAATATAATAATAATGAACAAGTCGGGCTGAGAGAAAAGAAGTGCAGCACGTAGAAACTGTTCTGTATCCATAAATAATGAAGTAAATCGGAACACATCAACACACCTTACGATGTGACACAAGTCTGACATGTTCCGCCTGAATTTACAGTTACAAAGAAAGTAAATTAAGAAAAAGAAAGAAAAAAAAAAAAGAGAAAAGGGGCTTCTCGGTCTTAGCAACGCAGTAGGGTTTTAAAAACTGCTGCATTTTAGATAGGACGAGGTTATCAGGAAGGGTATTTGTTGGAGCAGGTATATAAAAAATATATATCTGCTGGAAGATTTAAGATGCTCATAGCAGGAAGCCTTGTGAAGGGCACGATCAGAGACTTACCCTATTGTTGCCGTCTGGTGCACTGGAGCTTTCTGAAATGGGATTCAAGCAAGCTTTTTCATGCTTTTCCGATCTGTATTACCAACGTACCGGGGAAGCTTTCTGTAGTTTTGCGGTTTCTTGCTCTTGCCTTTTCGCCGGTTCCTCCTCGGCAATCCCCCCCCCCTCCCCCCACACGTCTTTCTTGGTGGATCTGAAAGATGGCTGCTGCTGGCTGCACCGCACCTGCACTATTATTTCATACTTTATTCTCAATGTATTGTGTAGAACAAAGGAAGAACCTTTGTCGTCTTTAATACCAGTAACCCATTACTTTGTGCTACACTTTTTCCATTCTTTAAGGCGAAGTTAATTAAATAATAAAGTTGCATGGTGCTTCTTGTTAAATTCCAGAATTCATACGTTTTATTGTCTTGACAATCACAGCAGAATAAAGCAGATGATCATCATCATCATCATCCTCATCCTCTATATAGTGGATAGTATAGTGAGACACTGAAGCACAACTTTGCCCATATACAACAATAACAATTATAATAGCCGCAGAGGGAATGATGTATAATAAATGAACAACTAAAAAGCCAGCAGCGGTCCCACTGCAGCTCTACGGAAATTCAAAGCCCTGAAGTGCGTAAAACCTTTTTGAGTTTCAGTCAAATTCAAAATCAAAAGAAGCCATTTCTGTTTGAAAATACATTCATACCTTTCATGTTTGGAGAAAAATATATCCCTAACGGTCTGATCTCGTTTTTCATTTTGACATGCTGATATACAGTCATGAGGCATACTTGCCACACTGACAGTATTTTCAATTAAAATCACCATATTGACCTGGAAGTTTTGGATGAAATCTTTTGGTTCCAACATGAAAATAAATGAGAAAGACGGGTTGCTATTTCTACTCTACACACATTTCCTCATTTAGGTATAAACAAATAACTACCATTAGTCATCACAAGTGACAAACACATCCACTTTGACACCTCTGCATACACCCCTTTCCCTCCGTTTCCAAATACTTCGATGTGTCATGCTAGTATGCAGACACACAAACCAAGAGAAAATAAAGACTTGTGCATGTGGCATAAATTATTCATGCTTATAGTCTCTTATCATCTGAATGCATGTCTGTATTTGGTGTGTGTGATTTGCATTCATTTGGGACCTTAGACCCACTCCTGTAGAATGGTGATGGCCAAGAAGTGGAAAGGGAGAGGAAGAATATGCAGAGATATTCCAAAGAAGAGATGTGTATACACACATGCAGAGCGAGAGAGGAAAAAAAAAACCCACACACATACACAAAGAAAAATTAAAAAGGTATAAAGTCCAAAGGGACTGTGGTGTCACCCAAAGTACACTTTTTAATGAGAGGAAATGCATCTCTCTCGTGTTCCCTGATCCCTGTCCTGCATCCCTTCCCGTCACCTCCCGGTTTTACTCATCCATTCGACCCGACGAAGGGCCCGCCCCCTCAGCCTGACAGTAAAGACGTGCCCCAAAGTGTCTCCTCCCCGTCCCCTTAGCTCGTGTGTCCATGTGAATGTGCGGTGATGGAGGCTGGCTTACAGCATTCACAGCGAGCAGTTTGCCACATAGCGCACGTCTGTCGGCGAGGGGGTGGGAGAAAACTTAAAGCCTTTTTAAAGTATCACCCTGTCATTCAAAACCGGATGACAGGGTGCGGAGCACATTGGTTATGTGTAGGTGCAAATGAATGCAGCCCGTATCGGTATGTGTGAGTGCATGTTGGAAATATATTTGTAAAGTGAAAAGAATACGGACATAAAATGAAGTGACAGCGTGTGACCACTGTGTGTGTGTGTGTGTGTGTGTGTGTGTGTGTGTTTCTGGGCCATGCGTTATAAAGCCAGAGAAACTCTTGAGATACAGGCTTCTGGTGAGTAATCGATTGGAGCAATGAATAGAAGAACCTCCCATTGTAATTAGAAGTGCTCTGCATTCCCAGCAGGCTTTACCATTTTAGTTTTATTACGCCGTGATTTATATGCCTAAGAGGACTTTTATCACTCTTTCTAACCAACCTTGCCACGTGCCGCAAAGCGTTACCATTTCTTAATTTGGATGTCATTTTCTTCGAGATTTAGCGATCATGAGGCAGGCTCTCAGCTGAAGCTTTGGAGTTCCCTGCTCTTGTTTTTTTTTTTTTTCAGGAGAATATGTACAAAGGCTGTCAAACAAAGCTCTCATATTCCTCGGATGCCGGTTATTTATGCCTATTTATATCTGTTCATTTTATATCTATGCATTTTGATATTGATCATTCTCCCTTCTATCGTTTTATCTTCTACCTGGGTGACATGTTTTTATACAGCAGGCTCTGGGATTTCACAAACACGTAGTTTTTATTTATTCCTTTTAAATTATTTCTCCCTGCAAATAAAATGAACCTGTCGCGGATAGAAATGCAGAAAAAGATACCCAGGGACCCAGGATGCAAAATACGCTCACACAGATGGGATACCTTGTGTTTATATAAACAACTTCTCTGGAAGGTATTTTAAATAAGATAAATTGTAAAGATTTTTTGTTAAAACTTATATTGGCAGTTGAAGTTCATCGGGCCTGGCTTTAGGTTTTGTTTCGGTGATACTGAACTAGTATTCAAGGCTGTAGTTCAAAAATGCATCATACGCAGCAGGGAGCTGTATCAACATTTAGTCATGTCCGCCAGGCTAATATTCCAACATGCTAAGAGTTGTGTGGAGAAAACATTTATCTGTGTTGGTTTTACAATCAGCGCCGGCGCTCCGCACACGCACATCACGCACTGCGCGTAGGGCACCAAGTGCCTGGGGGGGGCAACAGAAAAATCTGGGACGTGAAAAATCACCACAGAAGGCTACTAGTATAAATAACAAATAAAATATGTCTAAAGCATATTAATATGTAAAACCAATACAAAAGTAGTACGTCATCACTCACAGCAGCCCCGCGCTTAAAGAGCTGGGTCCTGGGCTACGGAGACCCCCCCTCGGCGCAATTAGTTTCACCCGATGGGATTCAACTGGCTTGATGCTCACTTTTACGCGCACGGACGCTTTGGCTACGAGGAGCAGAAGCACCGAGCGGCGCACAAAGAGGGGAGTCGGTTTGAACCGATCCGCGTCAGCCACGAGCTCAGGCGCATCTCCGCAGCCCGGACACGCGCGCAAGCACACGCACGCACCCAAGAAGCCGCATTTACAGAAAAAAAAAATGTTCCCCCGAGACAACGACGCGCTCTGCAAACACACAGAATATTCCGAGTAAGAAGCGGAAGCCGCTGGCAGCGTAAATACTTTCTGTAAACGCAGAAAGTATTAAACGCAGTATTCAAGTCGAGTCGAATTTAACTGTATAGCACATTTCATATGATTAGACTCAATGTGCTTAAAAACAAAACAGGCAATGCAACAAGACATGCATACACAATACATAATACAAACATACAAAATAATGCTGTCAGTATAAAAACAAAATATAAAAGCAACTGACCAGAATCTAAAAGCTTGTGAAAAAAGATGTGTCTTAAGTCTAAAAAGAAGAAGCGTTGCAGAGCACAGGACCACAGTGACTGAAAGAACTATAAGCTGGTTTAGAGTTGGTTTCGGGTATAGTGAGAAGAGCTTTGTTACATGATGATCTAAGGGATCTCACCGGAGTGTATTTAGTCAGCATGTCAACAACATAAGGGGGAGCAAGGTCGTTCAAAGCTTTAAAAACAATAAGTAGTATTTTAAAATCAATTCTCTGTTTTACTGGAAGCCAGTGAAGTGAGGCTAAGACAGGAGTGATGTGCTCAAACCTTTTGGTTTTGGTTAAGACTGCAGCATTCTGAATAAAAATGTTTTAACATTTTCTTTGTTGTTCAGCAAAAGGTGCATTGCAGTAATCAAATCTACTGGTAACAAAAGCTTTTCAGAGTGACTGTGACAAAGCGTCTAACTTTAGAAATATTTCTGAGATCGTAGAAAGCAGTGTTGGAGTTATTCCTTTGTTGGTGGTGGTTGTTGGTTGGTCCGTTGGTTGGGAGGGGTGGGGGGGGGGCACCACCAAACATTTGTGCTTAGGGCACCCAAATGGCTAGCGCCGGCCCTGTTTACAATTAAGATGCACACTAAACAAACTGTGGGTTGTTCCATCTGCTATTGAGAAGAACCATGTCACTGATTAGGGAGCAGTGCAAATGGCCACACTTTAACTACACACAAAGTTTCAAAAGCCAATGAGTGTCAACAAAATATAGTTAATCATGTCAGCAAAGATTTTTCCTTTTCTTTTTGAGAGCAGTGAATGAAACCCACACACAATACACCGAATGTACATACATTGGCTCAAGTTGCAATTCAATGTTTGTTTTGGGGAAATAAATGCCTGGAAATGAGTTTTGTTTTTCTGTGGCCGTAGAGTCTGGAAGGCACAAAAGTGGCACTGTTGTTCTTGTTGGTTCCGTGTCAATAATGATGTCTGATGACTAGAGACAGTCATGAGTAATTAGAGTTATAAGTGGCCAATTATTATAATTTGTGTGACAGACAAAACCCGGGCGGCGGCACGATTAGAAATATGTTACTTGGAGGTTACGGTATGATCTGTATTTGTTGGCTTGCTGAGCTAGGAAGCCAATGAGGACAAACACTTCAACGTGTCTATGCAAAAAATTCCCAACGGAATAGTTAATGCCAGTCTAAAAAGCAGGTTTCCTTCGACTTTTTCTCTTCTTGAGAAGTACTCTGGGAGTAGTGTGAACAGCGTCCCACTGTCTTTGCTTTTATTTCTACCTTGTGCACAATAAACTCCGGAGACAACATTAAAGACTTCATTTGTATGTGTGTGTGAAGATGATAGGAGACCCTTGCCTCTTTAATCATTAATTTAGCGATTTCTGAGGCACTAGAATGCATGTCTGAAAGCAACTCAATTGTGTGGCTCCAGAAAGACAATCGGTGAGTTTCAGAGAGGTATGCAATTATAGACACGAGTTAAGGGGGTTAAACATTTAATTATTACTCTTCTAATTAAATTTATTTAATTTTTTTCCAAACGACAAGACAATTTGCATTACTCAAGTGTTCCCACTCTTAGTCAGAATATGACGTGCATTGTTCTGGTTTTCCAAGTAAGCCTATAAAAGCATACAAATAAGATAGAACCTCTACCCATACACAACAGACAACAAGGAGAAGTTGCCAGGGAGGTGAGAGGGTTTAAACCGAGCAAGGCAAGCAAAATGTGCAATCCATCACATCAGAGGCAGCGGTGAGAAGGTTGGGCTAAAGGGGGTGAAACAAGATTTATATTCAGAGAAGGACAAATCTTGGCCGGCATGGCCGACCCATGTTAAGGGACTCAGGGAGAGGTAGGTATTCGTATTGATGAGGAAACTCCGGGAAAGATGCGTGTGGGTGCAGGATTGCTCTCCCATGGGGATCGACAGCAGCGGAATGGAGCTCAGACAGCGGATTAGTTTCTGCTTCAAAATCAATTTGCTGTCTGGATCCCACTCCATATAACCCTAAACAACTACTCCTAGCTTGATCCTCCTACATTTGTATGTAGGAGGATCTGCTCCGTCTGGATTTCTTTTCACCTTTTGTTTGCTTCCCCTTCAAAACTTAAGCCCTTTAATCTCTATTGCTCAGCCGCTGTAATAAACTCACACAGGAAACGGTCCAGAATTTCTTAATATAGATTTTCTCCAAACACCAAAACTTTCTCGTGTATTCTACAGAATACAAAATGGGTCGCCACAGTAGATT
Source organism: Apeltes quadracus (assembly GCA_021346845.1). Classification (NCBI taxonomy): domain Eukaryota; kingdom Metazoa; phylum Chordata; class Actinopteri; order Perciformes; family Gasterosteidae; genus Apeltes; species Apeltes quadracus. Next base: position 8,398,115 of record CM037935.1, read on the forward strand.
GTGCACCGACTGCACTCTGAGAGTAATTATCAGTGTGTGTGTGTGTGTGGAGGGATGTAACAGTAACCTTGACCAAGGGCAAACTATTAGCTCCATCTCACCCTTGGGTCCAAGCTCGCTGCCATCTGCTCTATAGTGGGCTCATAACAATCAATAACATTTTACATGTTGGCCCTGCACACCAGGCATGGTGACTTTTCCTTTACTAGCAATGGAAATAATAGTCCAAAGTAGAAATTGAGTAAATTTGTCTGGTATAAAACGGTAAAAAGTGAGATTTAAAGTGTAAAATTCACCAAATAGGCATATTATCCATGAGAAGTTTCTTGTAGCAGGATCATGTGTTCGTATCCGGCGTTCATCTCGTCTTATCGAAGTCTCGCAGAAACTGCAGTTTGTGACATTTGTGCAAGCGTCCGCTGAAGGTTTGTATGTGTCGGCAGCGGGGAGGAGCAGCTACTTTGAGATGAGACATGAGGGGAGGCAGAGACAGCAGGTGGTGGTAGGAGCGCTCCTGGAACCGGGCGGAGGAGGCAGACACGGTTTTCAGATCAACAGATACTATCCGTTTAGGAATGTTTGACACGGACACATCTAAAAAGGTTGAGGATGTAGTAGAGGATGAATTATGGACCAAAACCAACTGGAAAAGCGGCTGAAAAATAATATATCTGCTTCTGTCCAGTCCGGCTTCTCAACCTCACTTTACGTGAACCTGCATGGACACAACATCAGCATTGGCGAATGTAAATACTCTGCTGTATCAGAGAGTGTGACAAGCACTACGGACAGAAACACACTGCCTGTAGGCAGACTGTTACCTCTTCTGATTTCAGCAGACACTCGCTCACTCTCTCACACACACACACACACACACACACAACTAATTGGCTTGCAGGGGCACTAACGCAACTCGCATGTGACCGGATAGCTTTGGGAGGCTTGATGCGCACATGTGACTCCGTGTCCGTGGTGAGTTTGTGAGTTGCTTTAATGAGTAACGATAAGAAGGGAAGGGACTTGGAGGGTGTGTGGGTGTGTGTGTGTGTGTGTTAAACTCTTCTGTCGTGAAAGGGCAAAAATGAAACAATATGGCTGCCTTACCTCGGCATAGGTTCAATGTCCCGCTGAAAAAGAGAGAAAAAGAGAATGTTTTAAAATCTGCCTGCAGAATAACAAATAAACAGGTAAATAAAGTAAACACAATTTACATCAACCAGGTTATACATCTGGCCTGGCTCTTAATCGGACCAAATCATATTCACTTCCATCCACCACTCGTGCTCATGCATGTTCATGAGCTTTAAAAAGGAGTGGTCTGAAAAAAGCTTCAAATGTTTACTTGTAATTGGGGCAATAAAGATTTTCTCATGTCAATATCATGGACGTAGAGTGCCAGGATGTGACGGCGACACCAAATTAATTCAGATTCTGTCAATATCCACCAGACGTAAATGCGTTATTTCACAAGGCCTCCCAGTAACGCGGATTTGGGGCACCAGGCGGCCTCTTTTTTCCATCTTCCCTTTTCATATTTCACCCCAGCACTGTCCGTCCTGTAGCTCTGGACCTCGACTACCGACGCCAAGATGGCTGCGGCAGAAAGGGACTTTGACACCGTGTAATTTACAGCGCCTTGAACGCAATGGCTTCTTGGCAGCACAGCAGATGAGAGCAGGGCTGCGGAGCACTGGCCGGCTGTCTGCCCCACTGACTAAGATTTGGCTTTAAATTTAATTAGCTCCAGATCTGGACAAATGGTGTACTTTCAAATATTGGAAGTCAGCGAGATTCTGCCTGGTTTATCTCGTCAAACACTTAAGACGCCAAAGTAAATTTGGAAAATCAGAGAGCAAAGCTTAAATTCGCCAGAGAAGCTTGCAACTAGTGGCTGACGTTCGTTCTCTTTGCTTGGTTGGTTAACTGATCGGTCATGATTGCAATCAGGATGATTGCTGACGGCGGCAGATGCAAAGATGAAAAAAGAACGAGAAAAAATTCAATGGCGCAAGTCTGCTATCAAAACTCATGATGTTGCTGAGTAAAATCATTTCGGTGTATACATTTTATTTGTCCTCGCTGTCGGAGAAGCAATAAAGTGGACTGTACATGGGAGTCAATGAAGGAAAAGGTTCCAACTATTCTGAGTAATGCTACACTTTGGAAACATGTTTGCATATTAAAGTGTAGCAAATGCAATCAATTTCCCTTTAGAGGCCAAAATCAACAAGGGATTCCTCCTTATACGAATTTGATGCCATAACATTGTCTTGACAGCTATGAAATAATTCGTACCGACTAATCAACCCTAGTAATCAGATGGTATTCTTGATAATAAAAACCCCAACTTTGCTAGCATTTGCCTTGTACACCAGTTCATTATTCTAAATTATTTTGTTTGTAAATGTTAAACTAATAATGCACAATGGATTTATTTTATATTTGCTTCAGTGCCTTCTCTTCGTTTTGAGTATTTTAGTGCCACTGCTTACAAAAGAAGGATGGATGAATAAGTATGCTTTTAAAAAGAAATGGCGGCTATAAAAACAGGCTGAACAATACTTGATGAAACATTCGTTACATCATTCACGTGGCCCGGGGCTGTTCAGACTATAATGTGCACACATACAGTCTCAAACTCTCAGAGACACTGTAAGAATAATCCAACTAAGCAACATGAAGCTGCTCTCTTCAAGACAATTTCAACTTGATGAAATATGTGCCCTTGATCTGTTTGAATGCAGCCTATATTTATTTATAAAGGGGTGCCACTAGCTCGGCAAAAAATGAAATATGCTGGTCACAGCAAAATTTAAAACGACTGTTCACAATTAAATTAAGGTAAATTGGTATTTGTAATAAGCTTGGCTTATTCAGTTTTTTAATATACTCGGCAATGATCCATAATAAATGCCTTTCATAATAAGCAATTAGTATAGTCATAATATCAGACGAGTAGAAAATAGTAAATCATGAAATTAATATTGTTGGATGGCTTCGTTAGTGCCCCATTAAAGCAATTTAGGGTTTGCCGTCAGCCTAATGATGGAGCAGTCCCTTAAATATGATGCAACTTCAGTTTTCCACTTAACCCCATTTAAGTCCATCTATTGCAGTGATTCTTCTCCCTCAAGTGGTACGCTAAAGAATCACCGAAAAACATTTAAGTACAGTACAGTTTTATTTAATCTTTAAGAACAGTGTTTTTAGTACAATGTTTATTTAACTTTTATGTGCAATACATTTTAATTGAATCATTATTTAAGTAGGCTTTTTTTTTCTTCCTATATTTAAGAGCAGTCCTACTGTTGAAACTGTAAAATGTTACAATGGCTGACATTATTAAATATACTTCTTTAGGAATAAAACCTCTGCCTTGTTTTTGATGAATACTTAGGCCTACTACGCTACTGTATAGTGTTGGTCATTATGGTGGTACTTGGAGAGCCAAGTATTTTATGAGGTGGTACTTGGTGTAGAAAGTTTGAGAACCACTGATCTATTGCAAACAGACCAAACATTTAACCCGGGTTCCCTGAGACGAGGTCGGGTCACTGGTGCCAACTCCCAATGCCTGACTGATGAGGCAGCTTGGCTTCGTTTTCTTTATGCTTTGAGTCCCAGTCAGGTAGAACTGTGGTGACCCACAAATGACAGACATTCACCAGTTCGGTCAGTTTGGCAGTTTACTCAACAGTTAGTCGAGTTTGGAGGAATGTAATGAAGTGGAGCGTAAGCTGACTTGACGCATCTCCGTCTCTTGTCTCCTCGCTTACTACACTCCACAGAACCATCATTTCCTGCCCGGTGATGTATACGTTGTTGTTGTTGTTGTGGTTGTTGTTGTTTTTAATTACTGTACAGTCATCAGTGAATGCTCAAGTAAACAAATGGTATGGTTGTACAGAAGCGGACCTCCTGGCACATTTTAATGAAAACTTTTGATAAATGGACTGACAAAGTTGCTTAATGGATTTTCCCTCTGGCTCCCGTTGATTGGATAATTTTCTTAATGTTTTTCTCATCCTTGATGAACCTCTTTGTGCGCGCGTGTGTGTGTGTGTGTGTGTGTGTGTGTGTGTGTGGTGGGGGGAGGGGGTGTTTGTGCATGCAATACAAGAACGATGAGGGATTATTAAACTGAACCTGCAACAATTGGTTTGACCTCAAACTCAAAGACTCTCATCAATTATGTGGTTTATTCTTTGGAGAGGGGCTAAAGGAAGAGTTTATGTAGGTGAGAATATAGTAGTTAGCCATATTCAACAGGCTGTCTCGGAGCTGCTTGGTGCTGCTGCTTGACGCAACAATTGCTTTTCTGACTTGGCCCAAAAGCTGCTGGTCCTTTCTTCTCTTGTACGGCTAAAGGCACCACTTCAAAAACCTTCAATTCGTGATTTATTGCAATATTAAACTACGTAATTATTATTCTTAGAAAAATATATCCTTTCAGATCCAGTATCATGGACAAGTAACACTCTGCAAAGTTCAGCGGAACAGCGGTAAAGAGGAAAGTGAATGATTGCAGTTCAGTGTACGATCTGTAGACACTGCAGCGATGAGACGGACGGACTAACAGTGATAGATTGAGGGAGCCAGCAGGAGGATTAATGGTGGAGCCGGTTGTTCTCTGGAAACAAAAAAACCCCTCCGCACATCACAATTGTTTTAACAGAGGACGGAACGTCTGCAGGTGTTGTTGACGGCAACTTGATGCAACGACTGTTTTACTTTGCACACAATTAACCTCAATTCACCTGGAACATTAAAAAGACACAAGCCGCTGCATTAGTACTGCTTAAGCAACATCTCTACAACTGCACATACATTTGTGAATAACGCTGCACACTCCAGCCACAACTAAAACACAAGCGCAAACGGGGTAAGAATCAGCATTCAATTAGGGCCTTAAATGAACTTGGCCCGCCATGGATTCATCTCTCAGCTGGAAAAAGCAATCTGCACAGCACCATTACTGCACTCTCCCTGGTCCTGTACAGCGTCACCTGGGAAGACTCAAGCCTCCTTTTCCTGAATGCGGGGATAGCGAGTGACAAATGGGCTGATGGGGTATTTAAATTTCGGATGTTTACACAGCAAAAGCCTCCACTTCAATGTGCAGACAGGAGATGAGAGCGCATGAAACGTATTGGACTTGCTTGGATTTGTGACTGTGGCAACTTGCGTGTAAATGTATGAATTGTAAAAAGTACATTCCTTTGACTCAGGGGCAAGTATTAAAAATGGACAAGGACAGTGTAGCCAGCTGCTATGTATTTATCCCTAGAATGTTATTCCTCATTAGCCTACGGCCCGATATTCATGTTCATCCAACTACCCGAATCACACAGACGCAGCGTACTATATGAAAGGAAGCCTCCTCTTCTCTGCATGAACATAATTCTCGCCTGGATAAATACAGCCGGTCTCTGCTTTCATTTGGAACCAAACCATGTGTAGTGGCACCTGTTTAGCGTATTCATTTTTGCCATAATGACCATGCAACAGATGCCACAGTCATTAGAAAGATAATCCTTTAAGTTAAAGGGCTGGATTCAAACGTCCTTTGCTGCATTCAACCACCCTGCCCGGGTGTCTCTGAGTAATGCACAAGGTTATTACAGGCCACAATATTTGTAAGGGAGGCCACACAACAAGCAGATTTAAATAAAAACAGGAGGTGCCACAGACTATGCAATGGTAGAAATGATAAATAATGACCATATTGACAGCATGCACTGTTAACTTGGATACACATGATCAGCTACATAACAGCTTGCTACTGGCTGACAAACTGTTTTTAATTGTTTATCGACAAGGCAGTTGATCCCCGTTTTACAAGGATGCCCTCACTAACAACTCTGGCAAGGGACCTCTGTGTTTAAAGTTAGCCTTAATTAAACATTGACCCAGTTTGGTCGGTCTCAGCACACCTCGTCATGTGATGCAGCTTTGATCAGTTACGGGACACCGGGTCGACTGCGCCGGGATCTTTTTTCTTCTCCTTTCTAGTTCACAAGATGAACCTTCAGACTTTTTTTTCTCTCTAATCTTAAACACGCACAAGGTACAAGATTTGAAAATAATGGCACCACATTGTTACGATCGTCGTGCCCAAGGGAGCGACACGGCGCCACACGTCCACCGCCACATGAGCTCATGGGGACGCAGAGTTAAACAAAGCGGAGAGTAAAATGGCACTACAAATTACAAGAGTAAAGCTCAGCAGAGGGAAAAAACAAAAGCAGAAGGCTAAACGAGTCTGGGGGAAGAGAACGGCTCGGGAGCAGCAGCCGACGTTAAGCCACTCAGTCTCCAGTAGAATGCAAGCTAGCGTTAGCCTCAAGGAGTAGAGCGTTTACTGTTGCTTAGAATGTCAGTCAGCTGCTCCAGCCTGGTCTCTTTCTGACTATTATGGTCTGGCTCAGAAAGTACTGGCATTCTCATCCATTTTTCAACCCCTAAAAATCCCAAAAAATAAAAATAAAAAGTTGAAATTATAGTGGTAGCAAGCAGAGATAAAAGGACTGGATCTATAAGACCCATCACATTACCAGATAATCTGGGACGGACCGGCTTTCTCAGCAGACTGTCAGGGGATTTACTGGCGATAAATTCACCATAAACTCCCATAGTCAGGGCCTTGGGACTGCGGTTACTCGCTTCCCCGTTCGAAACCAACCTCCAAGTCAAGTGAATCCATTGATTTTCAAAAGAAAAACTTAAACACAGATTTAAACCGGACTGAAAAAACAACAAAAAAAACATTACCATTTTGATTTAGGGACACTTTAAACTTCATCAACCTGGTGTACTGACTGAGACTGTAGTTGTGTAAAGCTTCTGTCTGACAGTATAACGGTGAATTACCGGCACTCTTTGGACTGGTAGCGGTCCAAGGGCCTCTGCTGCCATTGCAGGACCCATCGCCTCAGCCTTTTCCAGCAGGCACAGCTGGTGCGTGATCTCGGCCATCTCCTCCTGCAGGAGCTCGGTTTGGAGGGAGATCTCCGCGATCTTCTCCGCAGCGGACGCCGTCAGGAAGGCCTCTTTGAGGTCCACCAGGTGAAGGGTCCTCTTCTCCTCCAGACGCACTAGTTTGCGGAGCTCATCAAACTGACTGTTCACATAGGCCTCCAGCTCCTCCGTTGACATCTAGAGGAGGTTTGTAGATGAGGGAGAGCATGATTGTAAGGAAGAATTCACAAGTAACCAAGACAAAGATTATATTAAATCGCTATGAATTAGTCATTCAGACGCAAAAACTGAGAAATGCTACCTTTACAAGCCCACTGGTTTCTGCCATGCAGGACCCAATTGATAGCATGAAGCAAAGCATGAAGGGAAGCCCCTGGAGGTAAACTCCATGCATCCCATCTGTAGATAGAGACCTTAGTGGCTCATCTACAAAAGCAAGCCATCTGTTTCTGTTTGTGGCTCGCAGGGCAACCAAACTGCTGAGACACCTTTTCCATGCATTTCCCCGATGGAGCTCGCTTTGGCTACGACTCGTTACGTGAAGACATCTCAATGAACAATGTGCCAACCTACAATCACTGCCACCGAGGTGGTTCCACCTCCAACGCAGAGGATGCCGTGAGGTAAAAGCCCAAAGCCTCTTGTCGTGATCGGCGCTCCTGAATATGTTATTATCGCTTCAATCTGCGAACATCAGCTGCTCTGCCGCTCATCTTCCCTTGAGCAGAACGTCACTCTCTTCCTTTCCATCTATTTTATCTTGTTTGCCCTCAGCCTTCCTCTCTTTAGTGAAGCACAGAATTATCAGTCTTTACTGGGGTTGGCAGAGCCACGGGCCCTCAAGGGCCCTCAGTTCCATCATGTTCGTGCCATTTCTGCACAAGCAATCAGATTCACCAAATTGGCCATTAAACCAAGCGCAAGAGGTAACACTTTTAATTTACTGAGCGGGCGGGAAATTATGCACATTGTTCATTCTGAATCAGACAGATTTAGTTAGAGAGATAATTGGAGAGCAAAAGTGGGTTTTTTTTTTTCTTCCTCCTTCACCAAAATCAATATCCTGAATATATGGCTGAATAATTAGGAACAATAGACTACAACTGTGTTGGACTAGCAGCATGTCCCATTCCATATATATACACTTAAGTGAAATGTCTGTGAAAAAACTAAACTATATAGTGAAATAGTAGAACGAGCCCACAGACAAACTCAAATTACAAAATAGGCGGATTAAAAGTTCTAGACACTCAATTCAAAACGTATGCATTTTACGCTTAAACCCATTTCCAAAATAACTAGGCCTTCAAAACCTAACTTTGTAGGGATGTAATAATTCAGTGGTATTGTGTGTGTATTAATACACACACACACACACACACACACACACACACACACACACACACACACACACACACACACACACACACACACACACACACACACACACACACACACACTGCAAAATGAATGAGTGGGGACACATTTGCAATCTGATGATCGTTCATGAATATCTCCTGTTGAATTTCACATAACATACAGCATATTTTGTAGTGATACCAGGTTTCAGAAAATGGAAATGAAGCACCAGGAATAAATCACAAAGGACCATGCTAACCAAACAAAGCTACGTCACAAATGGGGGGAGGCGGACAGAATCGTAACATTAAACTGTCTTTAGTCTTCATCAGTCTTATCAAACACATTTCATCATCACATGTTCCTGTGCTCAGCGACCCCAGCGGGCCCTCGTTGCAGACGAGAAGCGTGATGCTGGATCGGTGCTCTTTGTTTATGTAGAGCAGGAGCCCTCTGCCCTTGAACCTTTCAGTGTTCCTCTGAAAAATGTGCCCAGCGAGTGAGGAAGCAGCATTCATGCGTGCTAATCTTCATTTGCATAGCGCCAAGCTGAAGCCACAAAATGAGGCCTCGGGAGAGACGGCGGCACGCTTCTTACAAGGGCAGAGTGAGAGTAAGGACAGGGGGGGGGAGGGAGAGGGAGAGCAGGCAGAGGTACGACATCAGGCGAGAAGATTAAGAATGCTCATTTCTTTTTGATGCCAAAGGTACAATGTTGGGCGAGCAGATTAGGGAAGTCATTCATTTCCAGCCATGCTTGTAACATGCTTTGTATTATCACGACAAAACCGCTCAAGAGAAATTCAGGAATTACGGTAATGCAGGCAAATGCTTAATAAAAAGACTTCATTTTGGACAACCCCCCATGGGCCATTACTTAAATGAACAATATGAGGGAGATGTGAAAGGTTGTCTGACTGTTGAAATTAGGAGAAAGAAAAAAAAGAAAAAAAAAGCCCTTGGGAATGAAAATAAGTCTAATATGGAAAACAAACGTTGACTAAACCGCTCCTAAACATACATAAAGAGTAAAATCAGGGTTTTCCTTAACCTCTTTAACTGCACAGACAATCACTACAAATTCATTTTAAGGGACCAAAAATGTTTGATTTATCTTTAATTCCCAAAGCCTGTTGAAATTTACATTCCACCAGGCGGCTAAAATTGTGTCGTATTATCTCCCTAATTGTAAGCACCCTGCAGCTTCAATGAATGAAAAATGCAGAACATGTTCTTCGAATTTGGCATTGAGAACCTTTGATGACCCTTGAGGAGGATTTTTGGGAGCAATAGAGTTCAACTGGTTAACTCTTTGAAATCAGTGCCAGTCCTGGTGTTTACTGGGGTCCGTTTTGTAGGATGCTTTTTTGAAAAGGCTTAAGGAGCATTAATAGCACATTAGGAGTAAATGGATTTGAACTGTCCTTGCCCTTGGCAATGGTGGCCCTGTTCCAAGTGAACACATCTCTCTAATGCCTTCTTTTATCTCTTCCAGAAATTAGATTCAAACCTCCAAAACACAACACAAGTTCATTTGAAAAACATCAACTCTTCAAAAGTCAAATACAACACTTCAAAGCAGGGATGCAAAAGTTTAAAAAGGAAGTGGAACAACGAGACAGCAGGCCTTTGCTTTAACGATGGTAAAGTTTAAACGTCCAGGAGCGCTTTATTGGTTTTGAGTGAGCCGATGTCAGCAGAGCTACTTCCTAGGGACCGATTCACCAGTAATTCAATTAGAATTGAGATGGAAGGGGAATTGCAGTCTTAAAGAGCATTGGGAGAGAGTGTAAAGAGACAGAGAGGGGGAGGAAGAAGAAAAACGGATGAGGAATGAACAAGGGGAAGAATAACCGAAAGCAGCGGTGTCTTTTCATGCCGCTCGCGTCAGTCCCTCGGCCTCGGCTCCCTGAGACACTGAGACAGCTCTAATGTGTCTGCGGCTCTCGCACATTACGCGGGGCAAGGAAGATGGATGTAGCTACGGCACACGCGGTCATTAGCGACTGGACTGGTGCTGCCGTCCCGATGCCCGACTCGTCTCCTCTCAGTAGCTGCAGGGGAGCGGCCGTGCGGACGGCGCCCTGCCCAGCGGAACGCGAGTAAATAAAATGAGAGAGAGGCGGAGAGATGCGCCGACAACCGGCTTTCCTCAAGCCACAGCGTGCATCACACGCCGACTGGCCGAGTGACTGACAGGACCTTGATGCTACGAAGCGCCTGCGGTCCCGCATTAATATGTATGCAGCCTCATCAGCGTTTTTTTGCATTACATTCAGTTTCCCTGTGGAGTACGGACATGTGAGCTCAGGAAGATTAAAATCTCCACACCTGCAGCAAACTACATCATTATGCAAGGTAGTTTTAATAAGCAAACACCAGCTAGGGGTTAAATACTCGCCTTCACCTCCTCACAGGCTGCAGAGCGCACCTCTTTGATTGCTTTTCATCAATCTATGCATTTCTGTCACGCATAGCAGGTTTCACAAGCACATTATAACAATTGATTGTGTTCATTACTGTATTATCACATTAGTGATGAACGGTGTTGCCGTCTTAAAAAGGAACAAATGAGAACGATAATAGCATCTGCGTAATAGCACGCTGCATGTAAACAACAGCAACTATGTGCCGTTGTTTACTCTTTACTATGTTGTGCTTTTCTCTCTCGGCGTCCTTTCCAACTCTTAAATGTTGATTTGGTGCTCCAAACAAATTACATAAATCTGACGACCGAGATCCCACGCGATGTCACCTCCTCCATCTCTGGTCACATCTTTTTTTTGCCTCAGTGTCTCTCACTTACGCGGAGAGACAACTTTCCTCACCAGGAGCAGTCACAGAAGATGGCTGCCCATCACGCATAATAAGTAACCTTGACATTTAAGTGTACAGAGAAGACGCGCTGGCACAAAATCCCCAAACAGCTGTCTCACACGGTGACCCGTGCAAGTGAGCAGGCGAGTGATTTATTTTTTATTTTAGCTGTTTGCACTGCACCTCCAAAGCTGAAAAGCAGAAGACTAAATGTCCAGGAAGTCCTTGGGGCAGCATTGATATTTCAGCATGAAATAGCTGCTCCCTCGTGCCGCTACCCCCCCCCCCCCCCCACCCCCACCCCCACCCCATGCGTTCAGACACAATTTTGAAAGACCACAAGGGAGAACAGGCGTCGCAGTGGCGGTTGCGACGCCTGTTCTCTGGTCACTCACCCTTACACCTCTCACTGCACAGCACCAAGTGCCTGCATTCATGTTGGATTTTCAGTGGCAAAGACACCTCCCCCGCTATGGCGTACGCAATGGAAACACAGCAAAGGTTTTCAAGGTTGACTTGATATGAAAATATACTTTGCTGCCTTTGAATTGTAGCGATCAAAAGGCAGGTGACAGTGTGCAAAATGCACCAGACACCCTGCTTATCAGACGGCAACCTGGTTGAAAAATGTTATGATCATTATTTCAACTATAGCGACCATTATTGCTCATCCTGTTTCACAGATTCATTAGGGTGTATTGAGAATTTGTGCTATATTGGGCTACATTGTATGAAAGGGATCTCTTTGCCATTTTTTTGCAGAGGAATAGAAAATATCAGGAATCCTTTGGAGTTCAATGCAGTGTATACACTACATCGACTGTCTCTGTCTTAAAAGGGCTCATAAAGACTCTAAAAACAGTACAGCGTGTGGTCCTCTCGACTACAAGCACATCAAGTTGAAAACACAACCTCTGACTTGACCAAGAAGTGCCGTCTCAAAAACCTACCCCAGCTGAGGCCTGACTATGACATGACTCAGGGAACTCACAATGATGACATCACTTGTTCACTTGAAGTAGAGCCTTTGCTGCAGGATGGGGCAGCATTATAAATATATTGATTAAAATAGTCGTTATGTTTACTAATCAAAGTGTTTATGACATTCTTGCTCTAATCCTGTTCAGTCTCATTTTGGACTGCTGGTTTTTCTCTGATTGCCCCTACAGCCCGTAGTCTCCACTGCTGATGTATAATTTCTTCCATTTTGAGACATACCGAAAATATTAAATCTTAATAAAATTACAAAGAGATTGAAACTGGACTCTGGAGGCAAAGAGGTAAGTGGCTGGGGAAATTAAAATAAAATTGCATTGAAAGGCTCTGCAGTTTTAATTTGTCAAGCTGACTGAAAGGACTGTCAATGACTACGAGGCGGTCAAGTGTACTTTTATTGCTGCAGCAGGGATGTGTGTGAGAGTTCGCACTCACCTCGGGGTTTGTCCACTTGGACTTGATCTTCTCGGACATCTGTTGCGTGCAGCCCAAAAGGTCATGACCTTGTCTGCTCTTAAAATGGGGCAAACAAAACAAAAAACAGTAAACACAATGCTACAACATAAAAACAGCATACGACTACAAAAAGACCATTTGTTAGTAGTCCATTATTGCACCGCTAATTATTTATCCTAACTCTACACAAAGAGAAACTGGGCGCAACGACAAAAACAAATAGTCTCATATTTGTACATCGAACATCTCAGTTTTGACACCTAGAAGACATTTACAAGAAAAGGCACGGCATGTTCTTCACAGCTCATCAGTCATTTAAAGGATGCAATGCATGGAAGGTCTTCCAGTCTTATGTTTACCGCAACAGGAAATCATATCACTATTCCTGGAAATTAAGAGTTCTGCTACATGTGTCCACTGACACAGGACAGAAACTAAAGTAGGTTTAGAGTAACTAACGAGGCCTTAGGCTCTGTGTGTTTGTGTGACCCCCTTTGTCTCTCATCAATCCATAAAGAAAGAGTAAGGCACTGTTCTAATTTTGTTTTTCAGATCCCCTGCCAGAGGGTAGAGGACAAATCTCATGCTCTGTGAATTACCCTCAGCCCACCATGTGGGCCGGTACTACTGCAGCTCATTCACTTTGTTTCAGTGTTCACAAGCAAATCCTTTGACTGCTCATCATGTTAACCCCAAACTAAGTCATGGTTTCTGATACTATCAACCCCTCTCTGTCAATTTGTCCACTGTGCAATAACAGTCAAAATGTGTTCAGCGTGCTGTAAACATTTGTCTCTAAATGGTTCTAAAAAGAAATCACAAACACTCAGCTGTGCAAAACTGAGCCCATAAGTGATAAGAAGAGTCCTAACTGGGTGTGTGACTCACCTTTTGCCAAACATAGGCCTCATGCAGGGTGATGATCTCGTGCTCGCGGTGCTCCCCCTGCACGGCACACACCACACAAATGATCTTCTCGTCGTGTTTACAGTACAGGGAGCCTTCCTGTGCATGCTCTTTGCAGCGCAGTCTTTCCACTGTCACGGTGTCCCTCTTCCCAGCCTCTCCAGCGGCCAAGGCCTCCTGCCCTGCTTCTGCACCCTTGGCGCCATCGCCCGGCTCAGCCTCTGGATGCAGACCGCTCTTGGCTCCTGGTCTTCCACCAGCCTCGTCGCTCTCATCCCCATTGGGCACCGCCGCTCCGAGCGGCGCTGTCACCCGATCTGCGGCAATTCCAGCTGCCCCGTCCGCGCGGGCTTCATTCTCAGCTCCATCTCCAACTCTGGAGTCTCTGTCGGTGCCAGGTCCATTAGCTTGTGTCCCGGCATGGTTGTAAGGCAGTATGGGATGATGTGTGCTGCTCGCATGTGCGGCAGCATGGACAGGGCAGAAGGCAAAGCTGCAGGTGTGGCAAACTTGTGTGGCCGGTTGGGCCTCATCAGGCTCGCACGCGTCACATGATCCATCCATCTGCGGGAGCTCCTCGTGTGTCAACCCCATAACTTCTTTCTGGGGTTCCCCTTTGTGGTCCATGGTGGCGGATATTAGATCTGAGGATAAGAGGAATAAGTCGTACAGGAGACACACACACACACAAACAAACAGGAGAGGACAGGTTATTTATAGCGGTGACCTTTTTCAGAAGGGCTCTCATATTTGCAGAGGGGAAAGTCCAAGAACCTCTGGACTAATCCCCTCTGATATAATACTCGCAAAACAGAGTTAAAGTCAACAGGATGCAGAGCAACACTATCCCACAAGCTATACCATTAGAAATCCAACATTTGACAAGGATGTTAACCAAGAAGATCCTATCTGCAGTCACGGGTTACCGTCTCTGTGTGCGAACAGACTCACTTTTGTTTATCAACACACAAACAGAAAGTGCCGAGTACAGGTGGATTCCCAGCAGGACCCAAACACCAACACAGTTTTTTTTCCATCCCCCCCCCTCTGTATGTCATCAGGCTGTGACCTTTACACGGTTTATTTCTGTTTTTTGTTTGCTTGCTTTCTTGTCCTTATACCCTCTAACCCTCCTTTCACCTCACCCTGCAGGAGTTAAAGTGGAGGAAGTTAAGGGAGGCCATTGTGTGCATTGTACACAAAACACACACACACACACACACACAAAAGAGACATCTCATTTTCGCTTTCTCCTCGGAGCCATCCTCTCCTGAGCTTTGTGTGTGTGTGTGTGTGTGTCAATGCTGACATAAACAACCGGTAGTAAAAGTGCTGTAATGCAGCACGCCGTCCCCCCCCACAGCCCTCTGGTAGTTCTAGCTCACACATTCATACAACAGTTAGTGACCCCTCACACGCGCGCGCGCACGCGCAGCTCTCGTGGGGCTTGCAGTGTCCTTACCTGTCCGTGTCTCTTCCCCCCCCTCCTACCACCTCCCCTCCACCGTGTTCTTCTCACTACGGCTGGTTTTGAGATACTGTTCAGTCAGTGGAGGGATTAGCTTGAAGGCTAACTTCCGTAGCCACTGTCGTTGCGCCTGGAATTCTATTACCGAGCTCTCGGCCGTTCTTACTTTTACGCTACGGCAGAAAAAAAGAAGGGGTTGCTCACTTCGACTCGACAGCGTTTACTTCCTTGTTGCGATGAGCTGCAGACTGCCTTTCTACTTCCTTCTTTCAACGTCAGTCTCCCGCGTGTACGTGCACGCGTACAGGAGCGACACGCAGAGGGGGCTGGGGTGAGAGAAGCCGTTTGACGGGGAAGGAGCTCACCGGAGGCAGGTGGAAGCAAACGATCCCGGTGATGATCAGCTAACGTCAGCTAAGTTGCTAACGTTAGCTGTGTCGAGAGATAGCCGCCAAAACCACAGCGCCCCACAAGTCCTGCAAGGTGCTATTGATTTGGTAACGTGCGCATACGTCAACATAATTAACTAGAAAATGCATTTCCTGTGGAAAATGCGTGGGAATGCTGAATTGCTAAAGCTAAACTGGTTGAATAGCTTAAAGCCATAAGAAGAATTTGAAGTAGTGAGAGTAGTTGAAAAAGTGGAAATCGGTTTAATAAGTTTGAATTTAATTAAAAAGTTATATACACTGCATAGAATGAAAAAGCATCAATTTAGCTGAGATGAGATGTGAAAAGTAATGAAATAAATACATTTCAATAGATTTGATGACAATATATGGATGAAAAGGCTTAAATGAAGTACAAAGAATTGCTGAAAATACATACACGGCTGAAAATATACATAGCAGAAGCTAAATACGAATTTCAAAAGACGGCTAAAAATACAGAAGTAAAAGTAGTTATAGTATCAATAGCAGTAGAAAAACTACAAGTTTTAGTACTAGAGCTGATAATACTAGTACTACCACTAATACTATTAGTCATAGTAGTATTTGTAGTACCCTAAGCAGTAGTTGTCATATTACAATCAGCAGAAATTCTAAGTTATTAATATGTGGATGGGAGAAAGAAAAGACAGAGCGAGGCAGAGAGACAGACAGTGAGTGATTGAAGGAGTAGAGAGGGGAGGGGCTGTCATGTGACTGTGAGAGTAAGAGTGCAGGTGTCTGAGTAGCCGTGGCAACGGCCGCAGCTGCACGAGCTGATCAGAAGGACACAGAGATTTACACAGAATCCACGCCTCAAACAAATTGCCGCTAGAGCAAAACTATTATGGGAATTAAAAAAATAACTGCACGGTGACAGTCCCAAGACTCTACCGAACGCATACATATATACTTTTATGTCTCAAGGGTTCATAATATGGCTTTTAAAGCAGTTTCAAAAACGTGTACTCTCTGGCTTTTTCTGTTAAGTTCTTCACCAGTTTTGTATTGCAGTCAATGGGGCTTGAGACAGACTTTGTCTCACTCTCGAGCCCCTCAGGCAAAAAGTAAAGAACGCTGGGATTCCATTCCCACATCATTCCGACCAGCACAAGCACGGCATCATTCTGTGCAAAAATGAAGCTTTTAAATGTAACATTGTGGTCGTGAGTGCAAAAGATCCATATTTTTTTTACCCGATTCTCACGCAGCCGCACACTCTAAATTTGCATATTCTCACTCTAGAGGCTGCACACACACACCCATGTTAAACTCAGAAAAGGACTGAAAAACTAGTGAAACATAATCATTGATTATGAAAAAAGTATAATAGATATCAAAATTAAAAGTAGACCCCAAATAGCTGAATATGTTGTGAACAGTTTAAAGTTTAAACCATGTCTGTAGGTTAAAAAATGTAGGAGGAGATACATTTTGCAGCAGAAGAGGATTTGAAGCATTTGAAGCTTGCTCTCATTGACTTTAGTGTTAAAAAAAAGTGTTAAAAAGCTTAATATTTAAAAAAGTATAAATAGTAGAAAAAAAGTTGAAAAAGTCCCATCATTAGCTGAAAGAGCTGAACATTTGAAGGGTTGAATGGTTTTAATAGCTGAAAGTATGCAGAAGTTACGCAGAGCCAAAAAACGTACGGAATAATAATAATAACTAGAAAATGCATTTCCTGTGGAAAATGCGTGGGAATGCTGAATTGCTAAAGCTAAACTGGTTGAATAGCTTAAAGCCATAAGAAGAATTTGAAGTAGTGAGAGTAGTTGAAAAAGTGGAAATCGGTTTAATAAGTTTGAATTTAATTAAAAAGTTATATACACTGCATAGAACGAAAAAGCATCAATTTAGCTGAGATGAGATGTGAAAAGTAATGAAATAAATACATTTCAATAGATTTGATGACAATATATGGATGAAAAGGCTTAAATGAAGTACAAAGAATTGCTGAAAATACATACACGGCTGAAAATATACATAGCAGAAGCTAAATACGAATTTCAAAAGACGGCTAAAAATACAGAAGTAAAAGTAGTTATAGTATCAATAGCAGTAGAAAAACTACAAGTAAGTTTTAGTACTAGAGCTGATAATACTAGTACTACTACTAATACTATTAGTCATAGTAGTATTTGTAGTAACCTAAGCAGTAGTTGTCATATTACAATCAGCAGAAATTCTAAGTTATTAATATGTGGATGGGAGAAAGAAAAAGACAGAGCGAGGCAGAGAGACAGACAGTGAGTGATTGAAGGAGTAGAGAGGGGAGGGGCTGTCATGTGACTGTGAGAGTAAGAGTGCAGGTGTCTGAGTAGCCGTGGCAACGGCGCAGCTGCGCGAGCTGATCAGAAGGACACAGAGATTTACACAGAATCCACGCCTCAAACAAATTGCCGCTAGAGCAAAACTATTATGGGAATTAAAAAAATAACTGCACGGTGACAGTCCCAAGACTCTACCGAACGCATACATATATACTTTTATGTCTCAAGGGTTCATAATATGGCTTTTAAAGCAGTTTCAAAAACGTGTACTCTCTGGCTTTTTCTGTTAAGTTCTTCACCAGTTTTGTATTGCAGTCAATGGGGCTTGAGACAGACTTTGTCTCACTCTCGAGCCCCTCAGGCAAAAAGTAAAGAACGCTGGGATTCCATTCCCACATCATTCCGACCAGCACAAGCACGGCATCATTCTGTGCAAAAATGAAGCTTTTAAATGTAACATTGTGGTCGTGAGTGCAAAAGATCCATATTTTTTTACCCGATTCTCACGCAGCCGCACACTCTAAATTTGCATATTCTCACTCTAGAGGCTCCACACACACACACATGTTAAACTCAGAAAAGGACTGAAAAACTAGTGAAACATAATCATTGATTATGAAAAAAGTATAATAGATATCAAAATTAAAAGTAGACCCCAAATAGCTGAATATGTTGTGAACAGTTTAAAGTTTAAACCATGTCTGTAGGTTAAAAAATGTAGGAGGAGATACATTTTGCAGCAGAAGAGGATTTTGAAGCATTTGAAGCTTGCTCTCATTGACTTTAGTGTTAAAAAAAAGTGTTAAAAAGCTTAATATTTAAAAAAGTATAAATAGTAGAAAAAAAGTTGAAAAAGTCCCATCATTAGCTGAAAGAGCTGAACATTTGAAGGGTTGAATGGTTTTAATAGCTGAAAGTATGCAGAAGTTACGCAGAGCCAAAAAACGTACGGAATAATAATAATAATAATAATAATAAATAAAATCGAATAACATAAGTTGGAATGCTGTTGAAGCATTCCCACTAATAATAATAAATAAAATCGAATAACAATAGTTGGAATGCTGTAGAAGCATTCCCACTAATAACCTGCTCGCAAACCGTAACGGACTTAACGCACACGTGACATTTGGAGCCGCGTGCATTAGCTAATGTCATTTACATTTAAGTGACGCAATATTGAACAGTTGTAAAGATATGTTTTTTTTTAATTATTTTACGTCTCGGTGTTGGGTAACTTTAATTGATTGGGGTATTTGCGGTATTGTTATGAATGTTACATCACACAACACAAACGTTACATAGCAAAGCCAATGGCTCCCACTAAAGTATTATTGTGCAGCTTTATATGTGTCACTACATTTTAAGGATGTTACAATCAACGTTAATAAAGAAAAATAAATCTGCAAAAGTGACCATAGACCATGTGAGAAAATAGTTTAGTTTTAAAGGTCTGTGTGAAGTTGAGTAGCTCTATGTTAAAGGTTTTTAAGGTATTAAAGTTCGCACAAACCATTCAAGGTTTTATTGAATACATTAAATACAGTGATAACTAAAATAGGAAATGAATGGTTTACAGTTTAATTCGAAAAAATATAGTGAACTGTATTGGAAATATCTACATCTTGAAGTAAAAAAAGCAACAGGAATGTTACGGAAAAACCTAAAACTAACAATATTACCCTAAAAAGTCACATCTCTTCAAACAGCAGTGATAATAAGGCACGGCGAAAGGTGGTAGAAGAACTGTATTTCAACCAATGTAATATCATACAATTGCATTGTTAGAGAGACCGTTCCACTAAGGATTATGACCAGTGCTGGGAGACTTTCAACTTGACTTTAGATCTAAAGCTTCTCCCCGTAGTTAAACCTTATCAATTATTTAGTTGTTCAACAACCAGGTTTGCTGTGATTCATGTGGTTAATGTCAATATTGACATTAGGTGGAAGAAGATGCAAACCCTGGTATTCCTCTGGGATATTGGATAATTGGACCCTGTTCTCCCAGTGAGCGTTTTAGTGTTGTTAAAACGAGTGTGTGTTATTGGTCATGCATACATTTGCAAGAGTTTACAGCAAACCAAGTCTCAGCCACAAGGCCAAACTAGGATGTATGTTTTAATAGAGGCAAGGAAAAAGTTAAGCTCGGAGAGTACTCAAATTGTTAACTTTAGCACTAGTGGTTAATTGGGGAGTTTATTATTATGATGTCTGCTTTCCTGCACGTCCTTACCCTCCATAAACCAGCACCGAGAGACAATGGAGCAGGAGTAGAGTCTGGAGAGAACGGCTGAGATGTTTAAAAACAACCTGTTCTCTGTTGAGAGATCTAAATAGGCTGTTGCGCTGGGCTTCACATGAGCCACATTTGGCATATATTGTTTACTGTTACTGCTATTTGTATGGCACATCATGAATAACCAAAAAGCTGTTCTTTCCGAAATTTTGATAATAATTAACGTTGACGATGGCCAGAACGGACATGGTCTATAAACCAAAAACATATATCAATGCAAACATATTTTGCTGGCAAAATCCGATTTTCCTATGCATAGTGACTAATTTTTAGAAACCTTTCACGGCATTAAACTCAGCCGAGCTGTAAGAAACAGCACTGTCTTTCTACACTGCGTAAACAATTAAAAGGCTCATTGAACAGCAATTCATTAGTAAAATCGCTAAATATAGATACAATATGTGGCTGGTAGCTGTTGATCATTTCCCAGTATAGTCTAACAAAATGGGACACACAATAGAAGCTAAATGTCTAATTGTGTCTCTGCAGAGCTTTCAGAAAAATGGCAGGAAGGGATAAAAATGGGAGCGTTGGCAGACAGAAAACACTTACCTAATGCCTCCGTTTTAACATTGTTTCATGTGGATGAGGTCAGCCGTTGCTTTCAAGATATAATACTCCAACAATGATCTGTCAGAGGAGCACTTCTCCCCGTCCCCCTTGTGTGTTGATATGTTATTATCTCTCCCCACTCGTTTGCTCTGGATGCTCTTGGCTTTTCTACAGCTCTCTCTTATCCGGTCTTATCGGTGCAGCATAAAACAGACCCAGCGTATGCTCGACATGTTGTTTTACAAAGTCATTAGAGGATTCCTGAACCTTCCTGAAGTTGTATTCAGCAGGATATCTAAACGTTGCTGAATAAACCTTTTAAACACTTTTTCAAGGCAGATCTGGAACACGGTCAGGCTAGATGAATTGGCCTTGAATTGGACACAGTTCGCCAGGTAAATTTGTAATCATGCATTGTGAGCTATAGGACCCATGGAGCTGCGATGTTCCAGCAATGTTTGATTTCTATGTGTGTGTGTGTGTATTGGGGAAGGACAGCTGCCAGGACGGATCAGAGGCATTTAGATACAGGTGAGGGAAGAAGAAAAAAAAAGAGTACAGAGCAGCCCTGAACATTTAATGTGGGACCGTGTAAAATCAAGTTTCCCAGGATTAAAAGCCAAAACCGTGATTTAACTTATTCTTATCTAATCTAGGTATTTCTAAGATTAAGTCCACTCTCACTGATCAAGATGTCTTAAGTCAACCTGTTTCATATGAGGTATTGATTGTGTCCCAAATATGGTTTTCAATAATGTTAATGCATATGAATATTTTTTATCTTAAACTTACTTAAACTCATCATTAGGTCCTATTAGGATCTAATATGGAATGCTGCTGTTGCTAAGACCCAGATTTGTAGGACGTGGCTGCTTTTCTGCATGAACTAATTTCTAATTTCTCCCTTGGTCAACAACAGGACCACAAGTTAGATTTCCTGTATATTATGCAGCATATATTCTATATATTTTAAAGCCCACTATCCTCCATTGCAAGACCTTGGTGTAAAATGTATCTTGCAGGCTGTTGCTTATCGTAATACAGACACACACACTTTTATTTTTGCGTAGTTACTATTTTTGCTTTCCTACACCTAACTTAAAACATGTGATGATTTCTCTAAACTAAGGTCGTTCATTTCTAAATTGCTATACTGCAGCCCTATATCTCCTTTTTTTATTAAATTTTGAGACTGCATTATCAGATGTATCTAGCAAAGCACCAATTTAGTGGAGTCCCTCATAAGGATAAAAAAAAAAAAAGGTGTTTTTGGGCAGGCATAATTACCATGAGCAATAAAGCCTTTAACTCCTTACTGTTCTAAATCCTAATGACCTCTGGAAGGTTAATATGAGTTACAAAATCTCCTAATGGCCTGTCTTCTCCTTAGAAGCAAAATCAATTTCCAGCTATGAGCCTGCATTCTTCCATCAATATGTCATTTAATCAATAATCCCCGCTTGAGCATTTCGTCTGTTTTTGTAAACCCTGGTTCTACCGCAGATTGATTTATTAGAAGCAAAATGGACAGAATTACAAGTCAGAAAGAAAACTGGCTTAACCAAAGATAAATTGCAACTACACATTCACCTACAGTGATTTTTCTCCAATTACACAAGAAAAAATATATATATATTGTTTTTTATTACCCTTATAAAAAACTCAGACAAAATGATTTTGCAGACATGAAAGGAGGAATTTTTCAGGGATTTTTTATCCCCCTACTTCGAACCTGCCTTCGAACCAATCAATAGCCTCAGGGCACTTGATTATTTCTCAAGTCTGTGTGAAGGGGAACTTTTTGATATATGGCTAAATAAATAAAGCATCGATCTGTCTGTCAGATGGACATATCTCTTAACTGTAACCGTACTCTGCCTACCTCTGCCTTTTGATTCAAACACTGCTGCTATCAACCTCTTACAGACCCTGTAACCACGGTAACCGTCTCTCAATACCAGTTCTATGGCAGCGATGTGCAACCGGCGGTTTTCTACAGGGTTCACGGTCCACTTTTGCCCGGAGCTGCAGGGGTAGTGTGTAGGGGGACGGGGATTGTTCAGAGTCAAACACCCTGCTCGGCTAATATGATGACTTTGAATTCTCACTGCACAGTTGAGTATGTGAAAGCAATTAAGCTTAGGCTTGTATCCCTGAAGCAAAGGGAAATGTATCATACATCAGTAGTCCTTTCATTCATTGGTTACTCATGGGAGAGGATTTCAGACAGTATAGACTGATTACTTTTTAGTAATCTCTTTCTTTTGAACATATAGCTTAGTTTAATTAGGAATAACGGTGTTGGCCAGGAATACCAGCATAACATCCAGTTTCCATATGTTGGTGGTGCAGCGATGATCTGTGATCTGCACGGATCCCCCATCGTGGTCTGAACCGTGGATTCATCACCGAGCTCAATGTTGACAATCACAGTGAAGTTTGTGAAGTTTTACTGACCATCGTTGTCCTCCAACATTCAGTGAAAAAGTGAACTGGGACATCACATCTCTAGTCGCCGATCTCTTATAACGTTAAGCAAAAGTGTTTATATATAAATGTGTTTGAATTGACATGGTGACAAAAAAAACGTTCCGTTGAGTTACATTGAGATGTATTTAGGCTTTGTTTTGTGAAAGCAAGTACTTAAATCTAGTATCTGTTAAGAAACTTGAATAAATACATTTGTTTGAAAGAGTTGGTTTCACCCCAAAATAAATGGGCATTAGCGAGGGGATTATGACCTGTTTGCCTTCTCTAATAGTACATCATTAAATCTAATAAAGACAAGATTTGTTTTAATCCATAAAAATCCAATCTTTAATTTCCTTATTATTTGGATGGTTGTTTTTATGAGGGGAAAGAAACGTGATTGTGATCTTTATCAGTTGAATTAACTCCCTTTTGTGCTGATCTAATCTGTGACTGATCAATTTTACGATCCGAAACGTGAGTTTTATAATCTGTTTCACCACTACTCAACATGTGATTACCTCTGATCGGCGTACACATCTTTTATATGTGGTAGTTTTTAGGGAGTATTCCTTTCTTAATTTCCTCTATCATAATTTTTCACTCCGTCAATCAGACCTTGATGGAAGACGTCTGTTGGCTGAAGATGAGGACGTGAGTTAAATATGCAAGCTTAGAGAGTAAATCTGTGTATTGCCTGTTGCGTTTCTCTTAGGAAGTTGGCATCCTTGTATTTGCTGTTGGAATTGTACCACAATATATTGTATTTTATTAATGCAATAAGTGTACAAAGCTGCACGTAGTTGAAAAGCGCTCTTGTGGAGAAGTGTGAATACAAAGTACCTCTGTCCTTTTATAAAAATGTATTTGGTAGCACAAATGAACTGTCACAGTCAGGTCTCTTTTACAGGGACCTTTATTTGAAATTCTAATAGTTATCATGGTTGGTTGGGTTTCCTATGCATACCAATGCACTATTTGCCCTCCGCCAACTGTCACAAAAATAGTACAGAGCACAGGTGCTTATAGGGTAAACAGCCGGACTATGCAAAACATGATGAAGCTTGACACCAAAGAGTGGTGCACTTCTTGATTGCAAGTGACACTGCTTGTACTGTATGCAGCGCAAAGGGACAAATCCTGTGACTACCGAACCTTCTATGTTATGGCAGAGGGGTGCGGCTGGTTAACGTTAGCGCCCTTGCTCTCATATTTACCCTGTTTATTAACTTCATTTTCATTGAACAACTGAATTAACCTAATATGTTTGTACTTTTAGGTCTGGAGTTAACGCAAGGTTTTCTGCCACAGGAAGCAGTCCAGTTGGACGTCGATTCATTCTCATCATCAAAGGGGAGAAAAAGTGAGTTAAAGACAATGGGCGGTTTGTCTTAAGTTGCTACGACTCGGCTTTTCTCATTTTCCCTCGACATCTGCTCTTCGTCATGTGGACTCCCCACTGAGTCACACTCTGCAGAGCAGAGAGCACATCACTCAGTTTAGCAGTTTGGCATACAAGACTTAAATAATAAAAAGACTTATTTAAAAGTTTGCGTGCTTGGCAGCAGCTGGACCAACGTCACCAACGGGCCATGACATCATAGCAGAGGACACAGAGCAGACCGTTGGCGCTGAATAACAATGGCTGTCAGTGTTTTGCTCTGACGTTTGCCCTGAACGTGGGCGCCGGGTCACAATGGTCCTCTGTGCCCCCTGACGTTTGGCATCCTGTGGCCCTGCGAAACTTTGCAGGATGAGTGCCCGTGCCAGAGGCCTTGGAACCTTCTAAATCCCTGATCGCCATCCTCTGGGTGTCACGCTTGATGGTGTTGGACCCAGTTTACAGCCCACTGAAAAACAGAGGCCCCTCTAAAGTGAGTGTGCGAGAGAGATAGGAGAATGCACCTTTGAAAGGTGAAAGAGGGTTTTAACTTGCCAAGAAATGCTCCATTTGGCTGCCAAAGCAATCAAGCTTTTTCACAGTTTTTGAGGGTGCTGATGGGGATTTAAGGGTTTGCTCCAATTGTTTAGATTAGAAATAAGAAACCCAACAACATATTCTTATTCATATTCTCATGTTTTTTTCATGTGTGCTGCCCGATCAGAGTCCAGCTTTGATCTCAAGGCAATGCAGCACAAGTCAGCACAAGGTGGGAACATTAACCGTGCTGCCTTTTACTTGACGGAGTGGATGCGGGTGGGGGAGAGGAAATTCCCAGTTAATTACAGATTTAACGACAAAAGAGATTCACATGACATCCCCTCAAACACCTTCGCCCGAGGCCAACAAAACGGAGGAGAGTCCTTATTTGTGTGTGTGTGTGTGTGTGTGTGTCACCAATGCCACTGACGGATGAGGCTGAGCTAATGTGGAGGGGAAATATTGAATTTCATCTTCTATGGCGAGGACACCAAAAGGATGAAAAGATGTCCTGCCGCAGTTCTCTGACTGACGGTCGGACATTTCCACGCCTGCCCGGCCGAGGCCCCTCCCTCCCACCTCTCTGCTACTGCCATTGTCCAATATCAAGTCTTAAAACAATTATTGGACGGCCCGAGGGTGGACATGGCGCTGTGTCAGAAAGCAATCACAGAAGACTATAGCTGTCAGCGAGCACAGAGGCCGATGAGAGTAGGATATGGGATGAAAAGAAAAAGGGGGGCAAACATGAATAATGACTGAATCGTTTTAAAAATGGAAATCTAATGACAGCTAAGCTGATTATTACTTTGGCTGACACTGGGCCTGTGCGTGCTTGTCCGTTCTGCTCGTCCCTGTCTTTGAAGCGCTCCAGTCACAGAAAAGGCAGATTATGAGATTAAGTGCTTCTGGGAAATAAATACATAAAAAAGAGGTAGATGAATGAAAACAGCTCGTTCATTGATGCTAGAAGGAAATCATTCTTAATTGAATTTTGATGCGATGTGCGTGCGTACGCATAGTGGACGTGTGGGTGGGGACTGTGAGTCATGTTGTTGGGATACACATAGTTGTGTCATATTTTACAAATCTCTGCATTGTGTCTCATAGGGGGGGGGGGGGGGGGGGGGGGGGGAGGGTTTACCGTCACTTTGCTGTGGCTTTTACTGAATCGCTAAATCCGTAGGATTGATAATCTTCTTTGGGTGTAACCTGCACAATGATTTTGTTTTATTCTCCTGCATTTACATACTCTTCCCACCTTAGATGGCTTCTAAACTATGCCACATAATCCCACAGGATTAAGTTGTTTTTGCATGAAACATTTGTAGCATAGCAGGAGAATCTTCCCACAGCAGACTGGCTATCTGCTTTTCCCCCTACTTGCACTATTTCAATATCTCTTTACACACTCCCTGGTTCCCTCTGTTTGTTTAGAAATAGGTTCTTATAGCCTAAATTGAAAATGGGACTGCTCCTGAACCCTCAACACATGGCGGCAGATGTGAGGGGGGGGCAAAAGGGAAATGAGGCAGATGTCGGAAGAGCCTGAAGGAAGAAAGAGACATAATAAGACAGAACGGTAGGAGGAGGAAGGATAAAGAGGATGCCACTAAAGTGAGGAGAGAGAGTCAACGAGACGGGACAAAAGGAAAGGAAGGACAACGAGGGACCAGGACGGGAGGAAAGAGGAATGGAGAGGAGCTAAGAGGCTCTTGAACACGTTGCACTCCGAGCACAGCAGATGCCACATTCTGTCTGGCACAGTGATCTGTGGGGCTGCTCTATTTATACCCTCACTGTGTCACTTGAGGGCCAACACAACACATAAAACACACAAACACACATATCTAGCATCAGGCTTATGCAGCTCTCTGCAATGTCTACAAGGTTAGAGAGGCTCCATACAAAGTTAAGATATGGAAAACAATGTGAGGGCATGTATGAAAACAAAATGGGAACAGCCTATAAATATGTATGTATGTTTTTGCAAATGGTGAAATGGACATTTTTTCAGAATTCATCTGAAGCTCCCATGTGAGGGAAGATAAAGAGGCAGATTTGGCTTTTCGTTAATGCCTGGCTGCTTTTAGTTGGCAGCCGTGGTCATGAGAAAAGGGAGAGCGAACAAACAGGGGTCTGATTAAGCAGTGGGAGGACTGGAGCCTTTCGGATCGCCGTGGTTACTGGGAATAGGAGCCACGAGTTACATCAGCTTTCCACCTCGACAATGAGTCGAGCTGGGCAACATGAAGGGGGAAATCCTAATTAGTGTATGTTAGAGAAAGAAGGCGGAGGGAATGAACAAAATATATAAAAGCCAATTTGTGCTTTTAAAATTAAAACAACAGCCAACACTTCTGTGTTGTCTTTTTTGTAAATGTGTGCACTGAATCCACTCGCAGTACAGTGCAAAGTGAAGGAAGTTGCATAGGAATCATCTCATCCCTCAAGGGCGGAAGGAAAGCTTAAATAACGACACAGCTTAAACTTAACAAGCAGCACGCCGTGGTCCTCTCTCATGCCATTCCACTATATGTGATCCGTGAAGCTATGTCGCGTTGTTACGAGGCAGAATGGCCTTTGTTTGCAATCAATCAAGCCCAAATGTTACAGAAGCAAAGCAGGGCTCATTACACATCCGGCTCAGAGAAACGACACCACTCCACAAATCCATCACCCTCAACCCCAGCAATGTGGCACCAGCTGGTCGGAAACAGAGGTGCGCTCACACGCGCAAAGGCAAAAACATTCGCAGTCACACAAACATTGGCAGACACAAACGTCCATACACATTTATCCGTGACCTTTGATGGTAAATGCAAAGTCACAGAGACAAATTCTGATTTAGCAGAAGGAGTTGGCATTTAAAAAGACAGAAGGATTATTGTATGCACAGGCAATCTTTTTTTGTTTTGTTTTTTAAAGCGTGCATTCAATCTTTGAATGATATGAAAATGAAAGGCCACGTCATGCCTCAGATTGCTCCGTGTCTCAATGTGACCGCAAGGAAGGCGAAGGAAAACTTCAAGATAACTGTCTGTGTGTGTGTGTGTGTGTGTGTGTGTGTGTGTGTGTGTAAACCAGTGAGCACTCCAGCTGCCAGAGGTTCAAAAGGAGCAAAGAGCTGTGCATATGTGTGCACCCCGTCAGCAACAACAACACGCTCTTCCTTCTCTTTGAAGCGGACCCGATCACCTTCCCTCCCCCGCTGCGCCTGCCCTCCCCCTCACGTCTTTCAGCGAGCCATAAATCCAGGCCCTCATCTGCCGATATGCCTCTGAAGTTCAGGAATGCCCGCGTGGGATCGGAGGCCCGGGGAGTTATGGGAACACCTGGGAGGGGGGGTAGTACTCAGGCACCCTGGATTAGTTCCAGTGGTCAGCCGTCTTAGGTGTGGGTAATGCGCCTTTGAATCACAGAGGTGAGTGTGGAATACGAGCCACACTCACCTCTGTGGCTTTGACCAGAGGGGAACACGAGTATGTGATTTACAGTCCAGAGGCGAGTTCGGCCAGAAGGAGACCGCTGGGAACCCGGGCCAGGCAAGAGGGAGCGGGGTGTTTCTGAGACGGCGGAGGGTTATGAAAACAGAACACGGCCGGGGTCGCGGCCTGGCCTGTGAGCTCAAAGTCACCCATCTGTCCACGCCTGTCCGAAAAGCAGAGTTACCACACGGCCGGTATCAGTCCGTGAAAGCAGAGGTGTGTTCACCAGATGCTCGCTTATATTTTATGCACATAAATGTAGGCGTTAAGGTTTAAGATTACATCAACCCCTAATGTAGGGTAGTTAATAGCAATGATTTATTCCCAACCCCCACAAGTCCAATAAACCCACTTCTGTTTTTATTTGAAAGGATAAATGATATAAAATAAATGAGCTGGTTCAAAGATCAAAGAAATGAAAATGGACTAAATGATATAATACACTAGATATTCCATTTGTGGTAGACGGTGCTTTATTACAGGGGACTCGGGGACCCACAAAATATTTAGTTTCTCTCTTAGTGGGATTGATTTTGTGGAAAATGTCTTCGTAACCAGCCCAGATGATTAACCCCGTCCCACGATCAATCAATGCTCCCAGCATCTCATAATGGCAATGTTTGCCAAAAAAAAAGCAATAGAATGAGAACAAGTGAAAAGGAATTAAGGAAAAGGTGAAGCCATGAAAGGAGTAAGCCCAATTGAATCAAGACAGGGACGGCAGCCATAAAATGTATTTTTCTTTTGTTGAGTCTTGCTGATACCTCTGGATTTCCTCCAACCGCTGCCAGATATCGAACTCTCCCTCAGGCAACACTACGCGAAGGATTTTGCGAAGGTTTGCTGCTTGAATCTAAAGCCCTCGACGGGGAAGGAAGTCAACCAGGACCGTCACAGCGTGTGACAGAGACACCCGGTCGCGCCCTGCAGTGGCGCCTGGGTGTGTCGGCTGTTCTGATTTGAGATGTGTTCGGTTAGAAGCGGGTACAGGCCATCTCTTGACATATGGTTATATTAAATGATATATTATACAAGGAAAGTAGCATTGCTGGATACGGCCTTTTACATTTTCCTGAACGGCACATGGTTTTCCATGTCCTCCTCCGTCTCACCTGGACGACTCCCCACAAACATGAATGGCGGGACTTTAATTCTTGGCCGACTCAATGGTTTCACT
This sequence comes from Apeltes quadracus, assembly GCA_021346845.1. NCBI lineage: Eukaryota > Metazoa > Chordata > Actinopteri > Perciformes > Gasterosteidae > Apeltes > Apeltes quadracus. The sequence goes on from CM037935.1 coordinate 8,427,699, forward strand.
TTGGCTTTCTATCATTTAGTTTTTATAGCTTTTCTTCCAAACCCCCAGAAATGTGCTCAGTGCATTTATGTCCACTTAAATAAATATTTGCAAATCCGTAGTAGAAATCATCATTTCTAACTGGTTTTGTTTCCATATTTGTTTTTAATTCATTTCCAAGAAACTAATCAGCACACACAGGATCTGTTAAAGAAAGGTTTTAACTTTTCTTGAGCATTACTTGAGCATTTAGACTTAAGAATTAGACTTTCTTTAGTCCAGGACAGCCTTTCTTGTTTGAATGATTACCTTCGTCTTCTTCTCTGCCTCTGCATTGCTGCACTTAGTTACACAATAAGACTATAAAACAGTCAATCAATGGAAAAGTGGCGCCTGTTACGTTGCTTGTATGCTCGTGAATACAAGTCTCAAAAAGAAAGTGATTCTCTCGTGGAATTAAAAATAACCCCAAAAGGGTACATTTAGTGTTTTTTTTATTTAAAAAAGAATGTGCAATAAAGTGTTTGGGAGCAAATGTCTGTGAGTGGAGAGCATGGTTGTCCTCCAATCAGAGAGCCGGCGGCTTGATCTCAGGTCGTGCTAACCAGCGTGTTGATGTGCCCTCGGGCAAGACACTTAACCCCAACATTGCTCCTGTAGCTTTGACTAGTGTGTGAATGCTAGTTCCTGACGGGTAGGTGGCCTTTGAATGGGTGTGAATGATGACATAAAGTGCTAAATTCTCTAAGAAGCCTCTTTCCTTTGCAACGTGTGCAATAAAGTGCCCCCTTTTGGATATAATGCCTCAGTCCCCTGTACTAGTCCCATCTCACCTTCCCTGAGGCATGTCCAATCGTGTTCAAATCACAGTGATGCTGCAGAATTAGCCATGAACCCCCTAATGTGTGTCTCCAGTGAGAGCGCCTCTCTTCACTCCTCTAAATAGAGTGGCCGGCTCCTGGACGCCACCCAAAGCGACTGCCGGGCTCTTCTGCCCGTCTTTTTGTCGCCGCGCACGCCTGAGTGCCCTTCTCTTCTATCTTCACCCCTGTCGACCGAGCTACTTAACTGATTGACTGTCCGGACATTTTCTCACACTTAGCTCTCACCGTTGCAGTGGATACAGAGCGCTATTACCGAACGAGGCAAGCCGCAGCGTTTGTTTGGTTCAACAATTTACATAGAAATGACCAAATTACAGCCAGCGGGGGCTATACTTCAAAACGACTCCGGTGAGCACGGGCAGGTCTCTGACAGGCATTGTTTGGAGTCAACACTAACATTGAGGGGGCCAAAGGTCAGCCGTCAGGAAAGAATGTGCTGTTTCAGCAGCTTGTAGGTATTTTGTCATCAAGTGTCACTCGTCCTCGCTGCCCTTCTGCGCATCGATTCCCTTTGCACTTCAGGCGGGGGGAAAGGACAAAGTCGCTGGGGAAAAAAGAAAGAAAACTAATATATAATAAGCAGCTATTTTCATGATGTTAAGGCAGAGTGAGATTGTATAAAAATAGATGCAAGAGTGCTTTTACCTTTACAGAATATAAAACGTAACCCCCCCTCCCCCCCCCCCCCCCCCCCCCCACCCCGGAATGTCATAATGTCGGGTAATTTGGGCCAACGAAGTCACAACATTTGCATAGAACTATCCTAATTACGGCCCAAATCTTACCTGGTTGCAAGTGGCCATGAGACCAAATGGTCCATAATATCTTCATGTTTATGCTTTCTTTTGCCAGCGTAAGACAGAAAAAAACTTTTCCATAAGCATAAGCACACTAAATCACATTAGCATAGAGATGAATCCAGATGCAAAGGAGCAAGGCGGCGTGTGCTTGAAGCAGGTCCCCGGGCTGCACGCAGGCACCAACAGGCATCACCCAGAGGAACAAAGCGCATCAAGCGTGTCAATCAAAATCCTGTGTGACATTTCAGTAGAGGCGAGGTGGAGAAAGCAATGGAAAACATTTGAACACAGCCGAGTCTTTACAAGGGAGCTAATGTTACGCTCGGGTAAACCCCAATTTGAGAAATAAAACCACATTTTAAGTGTTGCTACGGATGGAAAGGGCTTGTGCTAAATCTACGGCTCATACCTACCTTTTGTTTACCACTTTTACTTCTGGCAATGGTAATGCGTTTCATCCAGCCCAACTTGTAGAACGAAATACTTTATTATTTGTAAATGTGACAATTATTTCTGTGATGTTAAATGTAATTGTTTGACATGACTGTAAAACTGTGCAGGCTATGTTCTGACGTTTTTTGGAAACGGAGCTTGAGGGACAAGGCATAACAAATAGGATGGAATTAAGTGGTGAAATGAATCAGGATTTATTTTTTGTGCATGGCATGACTGCCATGAAGCAAATCGTATTAGGGGAAAATAGAGGGAATCCAAAATTGAGGTTAAACGGTACATGTTTAAAGGATTATTTCAGATCTCTATGTCTATTTGTATGCATACTGTGAGCTATATTATTGCAATCCAAATCTAATGATGACATAGAACACTAACAAAGAATTTAACACAGTGATGTCATGTCTGCGTCATATCTGATATATTTCTGTCAACGTGAACTACATCAGAGGTCCGAGTCCCTCATGACAGAGGGAGAAAAAAACAATAGCACTATGCAAGCAACATAGCTTTTGGATGGAAAAGTTAGATATTATTTTCCAGAAAGTGCAAGGATGGCGGCCCGGAGAGAATGGACAGCAGCTGGACGGGTGAGTCCGCTTCCTTGCGTGCGAGTTACTGCTACAGAGGCCCCGCCAAAAACCAATTTCCCATCCAAGGACACACGTCGGCCATCAGAGTTTAAGAAAATCTCCCATTCGTCAAAGTAGAAGTCTGTCATAGAGTTTCACATGGTCACACACATTACCCATTGCTTCAACTTCTCTTTTTTGACTTTTTCTCTGCTGCGTTTCCTATTTGTATAGACTGTGAGGTATCAAACGGTTGAGTGCTGTCCCAGCTGACTTAAAAAGTGAATCCATGTGGCAGAGATTGACAGAACTGGGTGTCTCTGCTGATCCTTCCAGGTGCACAACCTTGTTAAACTCGCAGCATGTGATGGAATGAGGCCACATGCAGTAATTCAGAAACTAACCCCTGTGGATAGTCTTGAAATGGGAAAACTATTCAAACATATAACTTTCAAACATTGGCATCGTGGACTGGACTCAAATGAATTTGGACACACACACATGCTGCGATGAAAACAGACAAGGTCACTACACTTGATGCGTTTTTCTTTTTTTCTCCTCTTATTAGCTGAGGAATGCTCAGCTTTTTTTTCTTCTTTTTCGCCTGACTCTGTTGCTCATTACCTTCCAAACTGAGAGAATGCCTGAAGGTCCCGTCCTCATGCTCCTGCCCCTGGTTTGAACAAAGCCAGACTTTGTGCCAGCTCTCCAGGCCACCAGCACCACAAGCCGGGCTGTGTCCTAAGCCAAAGCCCCTCAAGTCGTTGCCCTGGTCCCCCAGTTTACCCGTCATGGCCCATGTCCACTCAGCTGTGACTAACGGACCCCCCCCCCCCCCCCCCCCCCCCCCCCCCCCCCCCCCCCCCCCAGTATGTGCTGCGTTTTATAATGAAATCTTTCAGGCATAGGCAGGAAGTTCCCTTGCCCTGCATCGCCATGAAAGAATGGAAGTAATGTCCGTCCATTCACACATGTTTGGTCCACCGGGACAGAGGCGGTCTAAGTCAGTAAGTCGCCTAGTATCCAGCAAAACACCCATTTTTACTCTTTCGTACTTCATGTTTTAGATCATGCGTTTAATGCAGTAAGCGACTTGTACTTTCTGGTTAGTTCGTTACTTTAGCGTCATCTTTCTGTGTGAAGCAGCAAGCAGCACATTTTCCAACGAACTCGTCTCCAAGTAAATTTTAACAAAAAAAGCCCATGAGCACCTCTAATACTCCCCAATCAGAAAGTTATAAGCTTTTTCCCAGATTGTGCCTTTTAAGTTGTTGCATCAATATGAACACACTGATTATCCTGACTTTAGTGTAATAATAACAAGAAAAAAAAAGATAGGCTCTCGGCCAACTTTAATAACGGTTTATGTTCTCAGCTGGGACTCCTTCCTCTCCTCTGCCTGAGAAGTGTCTGTGTGCGTTTGTGTGTCCATGGAGATGATCCTCCCTGCATTCCTCTGGAATGTGTGCAATGTGCTCAAAGACAAAAGATGGAGTAGAGTACCTGGGATATGTGTTTGGGCCTGTTAGGGGCCCCAGGCTGGTGTAACTGTCTGAGGCTGTGATTCAGCGTACCGACACGGAAAAGAAGCCCATCTGGAGGGAACCACACATCGCTGGCATGTATGAAGGCATCGCTAAGTGCTATATAGGAGTACTAAATAGCAACCTTATGTGTGGGTGCCTCAAGCTGGAGCAAGCTGCACTCATTTGACCATGTCACGTCAAGTTATATGGCGCCAAGTTCCAACTTATGTACAGGGCAGTTTAGTTGCCTTTGGGCCAAAAGGGGGGAGGGTTGTTTGGTGATCTGAAATAAGCCAGACGCAGAATGCTGGGGAGCAACATATGTGAACAGTTAAAATGGGGGATCCAAAAACCTCTTTGATATCCACCATTAGTGTGATTACAGCTGGCAAAGTCCCTGGATAAAACCGAATACCCCCCCTCTCCTCATTCCTAAAAAAACCTCATTAGGAAAATGGAACTTTAATCTTCCATTTAGCTAACAAAGAGTCGAAAGTGATGTTAACAGGAAAGACAGATGTGGCAGGAAGTGCGAGATGCGGCTGAAATACTCCGGGAGGGTGATGGTGCAAGGCAGGGGAAAGGAGGATGGGGTGGTGAGTCTGGTTTAGAACCCGCAGATCCAAGTTGAGCAATGTGTCTAATCCCTGGCGTCTGCAGCCTGTCATAAATCTCTCTTTGCAGTGTTTAGCATAAACAGACGTGCTCGGGGCTCAGCTGCAACCCACGTCCCCCTCTGAAGGACAGACGCTAACATACTGACCCTGCACCCAGCACACTAACATGACCCGCTTCCCCCACTATACCGAGTCCCTATTAGAGCTGCACGCCTGGAAAAAAAGCCTCCAGTTGCACCTGCCTGAGCCCTTGCTGCTTCCCTGCCACTTATGCAGAGACCCAGCGAGCGAGCAACATAATCCACTGATACGAAAACGTTTGCCATGAAAATGAGGTGCAGAGTACAAATCGAAGAATCTGAACAAAATGCAAAGGGCCCACTCGGTGTAGACAGTGAGGGTGTGCCGTGGAGTTGGCCATATTCAAACAAAAGTTGGAAAAAGAAACCAGATGAGGTACAAGCGAGAGCCTGGAAAGAATTTAAGCCAATTCGAAAGTTTGATCATTGACTTTCCCTCTGATGTGCTCGCAAGTCCAGAGCCAGAAATCAGACACACAGCTGCGCCTGTAGTGGAACTAATAAGGAGAGGGTGCCTTCCAAAAGGGTCAAATTAAAGAAAGCAGTGGTTATGCTAAGTGAAAGCAGACAGCAGAAGGCAACAATAACGCAGCTAACCCCCAGGCATGGTGTTCTCTTTCAGGCTTTGAAAAACTGTAAACAAGGCTCTCTGCGAGCTCATTAATTGTGGGTTTGGTCTCTGAGCAGCACATGCATCCGCAAAGGGAATTCTCTTGACTTTTGGCTGAACACATTGAACCAATGAACCTTCCGGCCTTGGGCGCGGGGTTGACCATTTATCCATGACTGGACTGACTAATATTCTGGAATATGTCTTCTTGTTGTGAAAAGAACTGTATTTTGATGTAGTTAGGGAAGAGTAAAAGCTTCTCAGAGGATGCCAAAAGATGTCTGTCAGTTGTCTCCCCCACTTTATCGTTCTGGGTGAGTTTATTAGGGGATTAGGGATTTCCTTTGTAGCGTGCGAGTGGCTGACGGAATAGCTCCTGGGAAACAGTGTGCTAGTACAAGATATATTTTCACATCACAATGGGAGCTCGGTAAAGCGGCTTAGGTGTACTGTACAGAAGAGGACTGGATACATATTTGAGGTGCTCCAATAAATCAGTTTAGTTCAAACTGCATCACAAAACACAGAGTTTGACAGCAGTTCAATTCAATTACAGTGTATTTATCAAAAAGGACAACATTCTGGAATGTTACAAAGCACGATAAATTAGTGGAGCATCATATTTTGGCATATTATATTTACATTACAACACGTACAAGGGTTACCTGTGACTTTAAGGCTGAATATGCAATTCAAACACAATTAAAGGGGTGCAGGTGCTGCAATGACAATGTGCAAAGAGCCAGGTATCAACGGAACTACCGAATTCAAGAGTCAACTCCCGTTAAGGCTTTGGAGATTACCATTAAAATTGCTCAACACAACGCAATAATCCAATTCCACGTGTAACGGCCGCGTTGCGACACCCTACCACTCTTTTTTTACTCGTTTATGCACTAGTGGGGGTGAAGTAGGACAGGAGAGGGATTGGCCTTAATTCCTCTCTGCGAGGCATACAGTGGAGATCTTATAAACACACTGACAAAGTAAGCATCGCATTCTATTTACAAGAGGTAGTTCAGCTGGGTGTTCCGCACCGTTTAGTTTAGCGCGCAACCGCCCAGCACGGGCGTGCTCATCGCGTCTGCGCAGCGCGTTAAACCAACAAATCCATCACCTTGCGCCGTGCTGAATGTTCACACCTGACCGTACTTTTCTTTGCAGTGCCAAATGTGTTCGTGTAATCGGTCTATCCTGTCCTGGAGAACCCCGGCGTGCTCTTCCGAGAGGAATCCCAGTTCCAGAGACAAAGGCTCGCTGTCTCGGTAGAGGTCCCGCAGCCTCGTCCTGGCGTCTCTGCGCCTGTGCAGCTCAGACACGCGCTGCGCGGTCCTTTTCCGGAACACACACACGGAGCTCAGCACCGTGTTGTGATACTTCTCCCACATGTTCAACACCCGAAAGCCGTGCACGAGCCCGGCCTCGTTGTCGATGAACACGAGGTCACCGCGCGGCGTTCGCAGGAGGTTGTTGGTGTCCCTCTCCATGACGCGCGAGTCCCACTGCAGGCTGAACAGATTGCTCACGAGCCGGTCGAAGTTCGCCGTCACATAGTCCAAGGCGATCAGGTCGCTCCACTGCATCAGTTCCAGCAGCTCCGCCGTCGTCTCGTTCCGGAGCTGCACGAGCTCCAGACGCAGCCCGCCGCTCTCCTGCCTGAGCGGCGCCGGCGTGACCACCCCGGTCAGGTTGGAGACCCACTCGGTCAGAGACACCACGGCGCGATCGCTCCACTGCAACCCGCCGACGCGCGTCCTCACGGCCGCCCACTGGCCGCTGTCGGGGCTCGGCCGCGAGAGCGCCAGAGGCGGCAGGTTGGCGATGCCCAGCAAAGCGGCCAGGTAATACGTCAAAGTTTCTCCCTGCACCTGGTCCGCGTTGATCCCGTAGCGCACACACGCCCTGGTGCCGTCTGCGAAAGTGGCGAGCTGGTTCGATATCCTGCCGCATCCCGGCTCCAGCTTCACCACCCGACGCGTCCTGGCTCTCTCTCTCCAAGCCCGCGCGTGTTCCTCCGTGAAGCCCGCCGGGAGCAGGTCCTCCAGCCAGTCGCTCCAAAATATCCCATCTTCCACCGGGGAGCCCAACTTGACCGCGCCCTCCCGCGGCGCTGACCTCTTGTCATCCCCATTCGCATGGTAATTGTCCGCGGTTTGATCGGTGAGGTTGGAGGCGTCAAGTCCGCCCCAAGAGTGCGCTCTCTGTGCCGCCGGGACAGCGAGCAATGCTCGGAAAGTTTTGGCGGAGAGGTCCTCCGGCAGAGCACGGCGGGGAGAGCCCGCGCCCGGCACCGAGAGCCCGCGCTTGTGTCGCTCCAACCGGTTCTCGAGCACGCTCCGGACGTAGAAGACACTCGCGAGGGCGCACAGGAAAAGAAGGGCGAACAAGTTGGCCGAAAACGCCCTCATGGCGAAGACCATGCGCGTCCTCTCGGAGAGTTCCCGCAGCGAGAAGGACTCGTCTTCAGTCCACGGTTGAGCAGGAGCGGCGCAGCCGGTATAACCGCGCGCCCCCCCCCCCCCCCCCCCCCGCCCCGTCCTGCACACGCACACACACACACACGCCCTGAGCCCCGCGGCTCTTTGTGATCACCGGAAGAAGAGAGTCTCCGAGACAGTACGACTCTCATCTGCCGTCACATCCCTCTTCATTTCTAGTGAACGGCCTGCGTTCTGACCCGCTGGCGTCGTAGGTGCGTTCCGTCCGCGCGCATCCCGCTGTCTCTCTCCACCGGCCGCTGGGTGAGTTGGATTTGCGGTGGTGTCGGCTTGGCTCTGAGAGAGAGAGAGAGAGAGAGAGAGAGAGAGAGAGAGAGAGAGAGAGAGAGAGAGACACGTGATTCCAGTCCCGAGGTGGTGGGCGGATCGTGTGAAGGGGAGTTCAGAGAGGAGCAGAGCAAGCGCGCGCCTGTGTGCGTGTGCGAGAGGACTGTGAGGCATTGGCAAAGGCATCCACTATAATAATTGATTGCTTAGATTCTAGTGTCACTGCAATCCAATGAAGCCAAACATTAAATGTGAAATATTTCGTCTTCAGCTTTAACACCCTCGAGTGTTATTGTCAGCACTTTGATTTCCCTGTTAAAGCCGTTCTGCCTGAACACGGAGACCAAAGACGAAACTAAAACTGTGTGTCTGTACTGAGACTTGCAGACAGGCCTGTATCCAGTGAGACGTTGCAGCAATTTGGCTATTCCCCAAAAATATTGTTTTAAACCTTTTGCAGACAAAGGTCATGTAAGCGTATTTCTAAAAGTGACCTCATCATTTAGAGCTTTGCATTTCCTACCTATGTATTATCTCCAATTATAAGCCAAAATAAGCCGATACATGAAAGAAGCATAATGCAGTGATCACTTGCACAAGCTTTTTACAGAGCTTTTCATGAAGGTGCAAAAAGAGTCACTGATGATGTATGAATACCTTATTCTTCTTGTTGCCGATTCCGTTTTGAATTCATGGCAGCATACATTTTTGCCACTCGACCTTATCTTCAACAATGAAGTCATATCCTTCTTGTTTTATCCTTGTCTAAAGGTTTTGTTCAACCAAATATAACAAACATTCACACAAAATCCACTCTGCACATCTTTCTCATTAACCTTTTGTCATTAGAACTCTACCATTACCATTCGACTCATGCTTTCACAATCTTGAACGTTAATTTGCTAGTCAAATTAATTGGGTCATTTTTATAGCAACATGCTGGCATGCTAAATTGCCAAAAGAGTCCAAAAGACATGAATACTCAATTACAGCCGGTAAATTAAAGGTCTGCTAATGTATGCCTTAAACGCCTCGATCTTCATGAAGATCCGTTATCTTCATTCTGATGTTCACAGCCTGAACTACACACAAAACCTGTATCTTTTAATACAGGAATATATGGGGAAAGAACTTCTGGCAGACAAGCAAAATATGCTTATATTTTGCATGTAGGCCTTTGCTTTGCAAAGGGATTTTTTTTTGTCACCAGCTGAATCATTTGTTCAATTCCTAGCCTGTGCTCCTTTAATGCAGATTGACAGCAGTAGCTGTGCAGAAGGAAAGCAAAAATCCCAGCCTTCCGGCCAAGCAGAGAAATGTTAAAAAGTCTTGGAATCCCAAGAAACGTTTTTTTTTTTCAATCTCCTTTTGAGAGCTGTTAAAAACAAATTAGCCGTTTCAAATTGCACACGGTCACACAGAAATGCAGATGGTTAATGATACTGAACAGGCTCACTAAATACGGTGTAAGCACACTTTCATGTGTTTTTAGGTTTGAATCAATGCACGTCACTATGGCCTGTTGCCTCAGTAGCCCTAATATATATATATATATATATATTTATACACACACAAAAATGTGCTCGCTCCAGGTCTGGCGGCTTCTGTCACTTTCCCTTTAAAGCAGAATTACTTCCTTGGTCTAGACACAGGAAATGAACACGGCTTAAGTGCATTGCTGGAATTCTGTCTGATGCTGTGTTGCTTTTAAGGAGTGTGGAGTGACTGTATTTACTGGCTCCTGGTGTCCCCCTAACCCGGAGCACAAGTGGGGGCACGTTCACATATCAAACCTATCTGTTTCTTGCCATGTGTTATCTGCAGGTCAGCAACCCCCCCCGTCCCCCCGTCCCCCTCTGTATCCCCCTTTCCTCCCACATTCCTCCTTCATGCTTTCCTCGTAAATTCCCCGGCAGTCCCATGGGGGCCGTAACCCAGGGACAACCTTTCTCTCCCCGTGACGGCTGTCCGTGGTCCAGCGCTGCAGTGAGACGAGAGAGCCCCGGACCGTCCGTCATTCTATCCACAGCGTCACACTACACCCGTCGCTGAAGCCCCGCAGATGGACAGGGGGATGCAAAGGAGACATAAAGGGATGAGGGGGGGGGAGAAAGTGCACGGGCTTCTGTCACTTTCCTCGCGGTAGGGTTAGCTCACGCTGAGCAATAACTCATAGGTCCCTCGACACTTTGCAGCACTCTGTTTCCTGGACTGAATAATGAATGTGCAGGGCTTCCATTAGCGTTGAAAGCTACATTTTTATTTTCCCTGACATGCAGTTACTTACTGACGCAGGGACAGGCCCGGCGGAATCTACGGGGATGAATTCATCCTCTCACGATGACCACATCCGTGTGCGCTCGCAAAGTATCTTTAGCGTGGAGCCGATGATAAGAAGGAGGTCCAGCCGTTCGTGGAGGTGTTCTGATGCTGAGCACATAAGCACACAGAGAGTCGTCTGTTCAGGAAGCCCAGCGTGCGCTTTTCTAAACTTTCAACGCTACAACTTGGCCGGCGGTAAACTTGAGCAGTTGAGGATCTAACTAGGGCTGTAGTCAACCAAAGAAATGCTTAGTCGACCAAAGTCTTGTCCTTAGTCGACGATTAGTTGACTAAACGACTAAAGCTGACAGCCTTAGATCTAACATCACCAGAGACAGATATCCTCCAGAGACGGATGAGACATTTCTTTTTAACTACCGGTGACAGAAACGCAATCTCGTCAGCACTTATCTCATGCATGTAAGAATATATAAACATATATTATAGTCAGCGTGCTTTACGTTACCGCCTTCTTTTAGCGGGCAGATGTTGAATATGTGAAGATGCTGAATGTGAGGGGCTGTGAGAGTAATTCTCCACCATGGTGTTTCTAGGATAAACCCAAAGAACCCAGGTTTCAATAGCTGTCTTTGACAATAACCCGATATACAGCAATGACTTGGTCGGTTTTCCATTTGCTGATGAAAGCGATCGTGTTGATGGATGCTGCAGTACTCCCCCCTTAGCCACAACAGAAAAAGCAGGATGCTTATTGAAGCACTGTGCTCCCCCATCGCCTGACCTGCATGGAGCTGAAGTTGAGAGGGGTGCCGGGGAGAAGAGCAGGCGATTGATATTCAAAGCTACTCCAGAGGGGCCCTCTTACAAGACAAAAACTGGGAGGGGAGGAAGGAGATGTACTGTTGAGTAAGTCGATAAAAGAATCAGTGTCCAATCTCCTGAATTACAACCCCTGACCTGACACACCAAATCCCCCATTTAATAAGTCAAGGATGAAATGCCGTTTTACTTTCCTTACTGCTAACTGGCTTATTGACTGAAGCGTGCACAGTGCTTTGTGCCCGGGATCCCCTTTGAATTGACTAAAGGGAGAGCTTAAGAGCATCTGATTATTATAAGGAAACTCATGACATTAAAGGCCTTTTTTTTTGTTATTTCTTTTTTTTTCTGATGAAGTGCGGCACGGCTTCTGCCCCAGCTCGCGTGGAGGTCACAGCGTCCGTTGAGATTAGAGGCGGTGGTTGAATATCCTCCTAACATTTCAGCCAAACATTTAGCAGCTTGAGGTTTAATGAGCGAGCGGCAAGAAGTGCTCGCTCTCATCATATGACATTGGAACGCATGCGGCTGTATGCGTGAGGGCGAAGAGCTGCGGTTTACATGCATCTTCATTCTCAGCCCCCGCCCAATTTAAGCAACTGCTAATGAAACGCATTTGGCTTTTTCAGCCTATGGCAGGAGCTCATTCTTTTAAAACCCATGAATGGAGCAATGCATATCAGTGTGATTTATTTAAACGGGACATATTATGAAAAGTCCACTTTCATGTGTCTTCTACATGTTAATGTGGCTGTCTGCCATGTCTACTAATCCATAAACGCTGGAGGAAAACAGTGGTTAGCTGTCACATCAGCATTAAGACCTCAAACGGCCTGTTTTGAGCGGACCGCTTTATGCTGAAAAGGGAGCCGTTAATAATGATCCTTGTGGTATTTCATTCGGACCACAAAGAACAATATCAACTCGTGGCTCCTTTAAACAGGATCTCCAGATAAGCCCTTCTTTTTGCACCATGCTCAGATACCGTGCAGTGTTTTTAAATGCCAGGCTAAATTAACTTGAGGCCACGTTGCTCCGTGTAAAACCAGTGATAAGACTAAAGTCTGCATTTCAAATGTCTTCATTCACATTAGCCGGCCTGTGCAGTGCTGTATGAATATGTATTTGCCATCTGGGCCATACTGTAAACATATGCTAGTTGAGAAACTGTGGGACCCGTGATCCTCTTCGTGCCTTCATTTTGATCCGTCCCTTCAAAGGCTTGAATGCTGCTTGGATGACAGCTGGATATTACATATTGGTGGAAAAAAACAATAGCAATGGAACAGCAGCTCAGAGTTTGGAAGCTCAAGCATTGATGCTGAAATATGCTTTGAGTTTATTAAGATGTATTTCTCCCTGTCCTCTTTTTTAACCAGCTCCTGGGAAGTAGTAATAATGGTGCTGGGGGGTTCAGAGAAAAGGCCAAGGTATCGGAACCCACAATGACCCCTTTTGGCATTTTGACCCCTCCTGCACACAATGCCGCTGGTGTTGACAGGAGCCTGGTGGGGGATGTGTAACTCGAAGCAACTTCCGCAAGTTGCACAAGGAAAAACGTCACACCAAATCAGCATAAGACGGTACGAGTAAGCATAAAATAGTGTGACTTTGTAAAAACTGTGCTACATAATAAACCACATAGGGTCTTTTTTTAGTCAGCTGACTGTACATAAGAGAGGCTTTCCCACCATTTGAAATCATCGTCTATTCACTGCAGGTCGGCTGCAGAGTGAGGGCTTGGTTATTTATGTCCGTGGCCTTGTGGAACGAGCCTTTTCCGTAGGCCTTGATGTTGAGTGTATTTTACTTGCCTATGCTTCACTGGTGCCTGGAATCTCTAACGTAGCAGATAGAACTCGTGCCACTGATAGATTTGTGTCCCTCGGGACAGGTTTGTATCACTGTTGGCCGTCAGCGGATACATTATGCCTTTTAGGCAAGAATAATCACTGCTATTAACAACAGAGCAGGCCCAATTGAATAATTTAACGTACTGAGTAGCTGTGGTGGCTCCTTGCTCATAAAAGAAGTGGAGTGGAGAATTGATCTAACAGCCGACCGTCACCCGGGTGGGGGAATATAAATAAGAAAATGAGATCAGAGTGATTAGCTACGCCGCCCCGTTCCAGTCCGCTGCATACCACTTACATTCCTCTCCCACTGAGTTTCTCGCCATGGAAATCTTGATTCCACTTTGCTGCCCTGCAATGGCAAATCAATATGTTCCATAACAGATTGAAGTGGGAGCGATGGGATGTACTTCATGTGAAATCCTAGAAATGGATCCGCTTAACAGGAATGTTCTTTTTCGCCTCGGTCTCCATGAGTGGCTGCAGCAGAAGAAAAAAAAAACCATATCATCTTTTTTACATCATGCCTGCTTATACGTGTTCAAAGTCTACTTTAGATGCATCTCATGCCTCCTACGGAGAGATTGCATGGATGTGCAGGCTCTGACTCCCTCTAGAGCAGGGGTCTCAAACTCGCGGCCCGCGGGCCAAATGCGGCCCGCCGGACGCTAGTTTGAGGCCCCCGCCTTGATATGAAAGTTTAATGTTAGTGCGGCCCGCGCGAGTTTGACATGGATGCTGTATGGTATCATGTACCCAGAAATGACAGCTTAAAGCTGTGTGCACACCGGACACAATTGACACGATTTTGTCCCGCCCATACGCGAGCGAGCCCGCCTGTTTTGCTTTTTCTCTCATCATCCATGACTGAGATCACCACCATCACTGCGCTGTACTGCTCTGAAAGTCCGAAGCTCCGCTGTCATTTCTGGGTACATGATACCCTCTGGAGGCGTCACATTCTCCCTAGTTCTCCCTATAAACGTGCATTTTTTTCACACTGACAGGCTCAGATAGTTACAATAAGTGTCCGACAACATACTAGAAAGGAGAAATGAACGTATGTCTACCTTTAGCTTGAGATCGCTGTTTGTTGCGAGAGCCAATCAGTGTGGAGAGTCTCATAACGTTACTGCACACAGGTCCTGTGCGGTGTCCTGCAGGCTGCTGTGCCCGCTGCAGTTTATGGAAGACAGAGTTTACCGACAACCGTTTAACGACCAGGAGAGTTTATGTTTCGCAGCCGGCTCTGGAGGGAGAGAGCCGGTGAATCCCCTGTTTACTGACCGGGAGGAGAGAGCCGGTGAATCCCGTGTGAACTTCCCCTGACCGGGGGAATGGGACTGGACCGGAGTTCGCTGGCGGTTTACCTGACCGGGAGTTTCGGAGGGAGAGAACCGGGGGAAAACCGACGAGATTACATACAAAGTCAATGCAGACCGGAGGTTGTTTATTTTTTTCGCGGGACTGGACCGGAGGACTGAACCACTGCTAGCTGGCAGGCAGCCGGCTCAGAGCAGCAGCACTGAAGGAGAGAACTGGGGGAAAAACCCACAGTTTACCGGCGGCCGTTTACTGACCATGGGAGTATTTTTGAGTATTTTGCGATTATTTTTGTCGCTTTTGCTGTGAACACCCCTTTAGTCCACACAGCAGCAGAACAACAACAAACAGCGATCTCAAGCTAAAGGTAGACATACGTTCATTTCTCCTTTCTAGTATGTTGTCGGACACTTATTGTAACTATCTGAGCCTGTCAGTGTGAAAAAAATGCACGTTTATAGGGAGAACTTATAATATAAATATTAAACGGCCACCACAAACACTTTGTGTTTCCATGGTTTCTGACGTTCAACCAATCACTAACTGTGCCGTGCTCGACGTCATATGCAGGCGCAGGACCCTGAGCCAATCTGGTACCAGCGGAAATTACGTTCTTTGTACGTCAGCTAAACACTAAAACTTAAACTTCAACACAACAGCGATACCTAGTGGAATTATATATTACACAGCCCCAAACATGTCTTTCTCAAAGCCTGCAGTGAAGAGAAAGGTTGGTGATGAGCACAGACAATTTCAGGAAAAGTGGGAAATTCAGTATTTCTTTGTGGAGCACAGGGGCACTCCGACGTGTCTTATTTGCACAGAGAAAGTTGCGGTGCATAAGGAATACAATTTGAAATTAAGATATTTGAGAACAGTGGAATGTTTTATCAGAGCTTTTCTTGTGGAAAACCGGAACCAAAGCACTGAAAAAGTGTAGGGTATAGCAGAAGCAAAAGCATTGAAGACAGTTTTTTTTTTCTTTTTTTTTCTGTTTTTAATAAATGCGTTTTTTTTGTTGAAAACCTGATGCGGCCCAGCCTCACCCAGACCCTAGCTCCAGTGGCCCCCAGGTAAATTGAGTTTGAGACCCCTGCTCTAGAGGATCAACATCCGCAAGCCTCCTCTCATATAAACGCGCACTCGCTTACAATACATGGGCTGCTTTTTAAATCCTAGTTTACACCAAACTTGCACATTTGCACGCAGGCACGTCCATCTTTAATGCTTACTGTGAAATTTTCCCCTGTGGTTGGGACCTTTCCTGACCTTTCAGAAACATGGTGTACTTCTATATTTGGCCACAAGAGGCTACTGTGCCCACGCCATCTCCCTTGTGGAACTTTGGCTTAGAGAACTTTGTGCTCGAGTTGTTTTATGTAGCCTTTTGTTACTTACTAAAACGGTAGTTCAAGCAAAGGTAAAGACCAGCAGTGACATAGTGCTGTTAAGACATAAAGGAGGGAAGTTTGCATATTCATTATAAAATCACCTCCAAGCACTTCTCTGCAGTCCACAACCTCCCATAAGATGGGGCGATTGTTTAAAAAATATACTGTATATTGTTATTTGCGTCATTAAATGACCAAACATTTTGAGATATAGTCTCTATCACTCCTACTTTTTCCATATGGAAGATACTCATGGAATGTATCTTTTGAGGGACGGACCAACCTCGGAGAAAGAGTGTAGGAAAAAGAGACAGGACTCTTCACCAGTGTGCATCCGATGAGGAGTAAACTTCCTTAACCAAACTTGAAATGGCCTTGAAAAGTGAAAATAGAAATTTCTAGAAATAAAAGATCAGGTTGGCTCTTGAGAAAGCCAATAGCAATTTGCCAACTGCAGCTTTTAGAAAGGCGTTTAGTAATAATAACGCAGCAGACAATGCTTTAAAAGTTGCTGCGAAAGATCAATGCCACCATCTCTGATTTTCAAGCGGCGCTCGAAGCGCACCGGAAGAACTCCAGAGCTGTGACAGAGTTAAAAAAGCAGCTCAGAAAGGCATTTAGCGCACTCTGAATGCAATCTGGGGGAGCTAGAAGAAGCAAATGCCTGGTTGACTCTGGAGAAAGACAAAGAAATCCAGGAGCTTCATTACCATATCATTGAGATTCAACTGAGACACTCGAGCAAAAGCGCTTCCATAATCCAGGTGTAGAATCTTCAATAAGAGGTTAGAGCTAAAGCCCATCAGCTGTTGCTGTCTGCAGCAGACAAGGCCGGAGAGATAATTACGTTGCATTTACAGATTGATGTCGCAGCAACTCGGTTCAGGCAGAAGAAAACAAAATAGAAAACTGCTTTTGACCCACGAGAGCAAAGAAACCAAATCCCCCCCTGTAGCACAAAAAGCCAATGTGAACCAACGGCGGCAGAGGACGAGGATCGAGAGCACACGTCACCTGAGATCACACAGCTGATGACTCATGGGGGAAAGCATTCGAGCTAATGATGACCTTCTGACTAGAAATATATAAGAATCCATCAGCTGAGGTCTGAGCTGTGTGAAGGGAACAAATACATAGATTAACCTCCAAGACACATGCAGATATATGTCGATGTGATTGCATTTACATAAATACAGCCCAACCAGTTGAAGCGGATGGCTGCAAATCCAGAGCCCCCAGGTCTGCCCGAAGCGTCTGCCTGTGAGAGAGGAGTTTTTCCAGGACGCTGTGTCAAAAGCTCTAAAAATAGTAATATATACAAAAAACAGCTTACCTGCTGTGTATGAAGATTAAATGGAAATGTGGTCCTATTTGAGAAAGAAACAAGCCTCTGATAACAGGTCACTTTAGACCCATAACACTATATTTAAGTTTCATAACTAGGACACAAGTTAAGGGAAAGATCTTTTTCTTTGCAGGATTTTTTTGCTCAATTACAAAAAACACATTTTTAATGCATTAACAGGATTTCAGTTTGAATAACTTAAAGGATTTTTAATTCACATAATTCAATACAGCCTTCTGTATTATAATCACATAGTGCACATGATCTCAATGTTTAACTTATTTTCCCCCTGTTTTATATTTAATTGCACCAAGGCACGCTATGTGGTCAGCCTTACAGTTTTTTTCAGTCCCTAACAAAACTCTAAACACAATTAGCACAGCATCTGTCTTTTGTGGCCATACCATTCACATATTTAATGAGATGCAACGCGACACAGCAAGATGCAACGCGACACAACGAGATGCAACGCGATGAGATGCAACGTGACGCAACAGGATGTAACGTGACGCAACGAGATGCAGCGTCGCAACGGGATGTAACGCGACGCAACGAGATGCAGCGCGACGCAACGGAATGTAACGTGACGCAACGGGATGTAATGCAACGCAACAAGATGCAGCGCGACGCAACGGAATGTAACACGACGCAACAAGATGTAACGAGATGCAACGCGCCACAACGAGATGTGCCGCGACGCAACGAGATGTGACGCGACGCAACGGAATGTAACGCAATCACAACGAGATGCAGGGCGACGCAACGAGATGCGACACAACGAAACAGAATGTAACGTAACGCAACGAGACGCACTGGAATGTAACGTGACGCAACATGATGTAACAAGATGCAGCATGACGCAACGAGATGCAATGCGCCACAACAAGATGTAACGCGCCACAACGAGATGTGCCGTGCTGCAACGAGATGCAACGCAACAGAATGTAACGTGACGCAACGAGATGTAACGAGATGCAGCGCGACGGAATGTAACGTGATGCAACAGGATGTACCGTGATGCAACGAGATGTGACGAGTTGTAACGCAACAAGATGTGACGAGTTGTAACACAACGTGATGTAACTCAAAGCAACGAGATGTGACGCGACGCAACTAGATGTAACGCGCCAAAACGAGATGTAAAGCAAGGAGATGTAACGTGACATAACGATATGTAAAGCAACGCACTGGAATGTAACGACGCAATGAGATGTAACGAGATGCAGCACGACGCAACGAGATGCGACGCAACGGAATGTACCGTGATGCAACGGGATGTGACGAAATGTAACGCGATGTAACGAGATTTGAAGCATTGTGGCGATGTGCTGTAAAACGTTGGGTTTCGGTTAATTGTCCGGGTGTGGCTGTTTTCCTGTTTTAAAGTAGCTTAGTGGCCCCGTTCACGCTGGCATCCCGCTGAAAAACCTCAACCTTTTTTTGTCCAAAACAGACACCCAGTTGCTATGACGCACCACAGCAAACTCTCCCGTGTGAGGCAGTAAACAGTACAGTACAGACAGTACAGCTATGCTGTAGCTGTGGCTGACGATCTGCTTGTAAACTCAGAAGGCCAGAACAGTTTAATGATCTCGAGAGCCGTTTGGTTGTGGAGCTCATGTGGGTGTGCGTATGCTCATACTTGCACAACATATCTCAAGCATCCGTAGCCCTGCTCTTCTTTGCTGCTGTTGCCGTTAGATGTAAATTAGGTTGTTTTAGCTGTGGGACTGACCTGGTGCAATGCAATGTGAAATCCAAGACTGTGTCATTTCCAGGCACCTAGAGCTGCATAGCTGTGCTAGGCGGAGATTCTGGAGGAAAGTCAGAGCTTCATACTAAAATATGTGAAAATGTATTTGACCTGACTTTACGATTAAGCTAAATCAAAGCCAGGCAGGCACTATTTGGAGTGTGACTTATAATCGTGGAATACATTCAATTCAATTCATTTTATTTTGTATAGCCCAAAATCGCAAATTACAAATTTGCCTCGGAGGGCTTTACAGTCTGTACACATGCAACATCCTCCGTCCCAAGACCCTCACATCGGCACAGGAAAAACTCCCCAAAAAATGAAAAAAACCCTTCCAGGGAAAAAAGGGAAGAAACCTTAGGGAGAACGTCAGAGGAGGGATCCCTCTCCCGGGATGGACAGACTGCAATGGATGTCATGTGTACAGAATGACTCATACAGATGTAGAATACATTCAATTTCTATAACAGAAATTAATCAAAGAATTCCAAGTAGCCGGTCAGATGTATGACAGGACCACTGCAGGGGCCACCACCGTCAGATCGAACCACCATCCACAGAAGACTGTGGGGAGGGAAAGCAAAGATTTTAGGAAAGGGTAATAGTGATATGAATCATATTTAAAATTATGATGATGATGATGATGACGATGATGATGATAGCAGCAGCAGGCCAGCAGGGCCACGGCCAGAGTCAGGACCAGGGTCCTGACCGGACTACGATCTGCAGAGACCTGCTCGGCGAGAAAGCACAAAGAACTCCCGGGAAGGAGCTGAATTAGTCATGTGCATTAATGCAACGTGGATTTTAGTAAAAGGGGAGAGAGAGAGAGAGAGAGAGAGAGAGGAGTTCGGTGTGTCCTAAAAAGTCCCCCGGCAGTTTAAGCCTATAGCAGCGTAACTAAGAGCTGGTCCAGGCAAACCTAAGCCAGCCCTAAATATAAGCGGTATCAAAGAGGAAAGTTTTAAGCTTTATCTTAAAGGAGCTGACTGAATCTGCCCCCCGGACTGAAAGTGGAAGCTGGTTCCACAAAAGAGGAGCTTGATAACTGAAGGCTCTGCCTCCCATCCTACTTTTAATAACTCTAGGAACAACAAGTAACCCAGCATCTATAGAACGCAGCTGCCTTGCAGGGCAGTACGGTGTTACAAGCTCTTTAAGATAAGAAGGTGCCTCACCAGCAAGCGCCTTGTAGGTGAGGAGAAGAACCTTAAATTCTATTCTTGATTTAACAGGGAGCCAGTGCAAAGCAGACAATACAGGCGTGATATGGTCTCTTTTATTAGTTCTTGTTAATACACGTGCTGCAGCATTCTGAATCAACTGAAGAGGCTTAAGAGATTTACAAGAACACCCTGCAAACAAAGAATTACAGTAGTCCAGTCTGGAGGAAACAAATGCATGAACTAATTTTTCTGCATCACCTTGAGACAGGAAATTCCTGATTTTCGATATATTACGTAGATGAAAAAAGGCGGTCCTTGAAGTATTCTTTATGTGAGAGTTGAAGGACATATCCTGGTCGAAGAGAACTCCAAGATTCTTGACGGTGCTGCTGGATACCAGAGAAATTCCATCCATAGAAACTGTATCACGTGACAGCTGACTTCGAAGGCGCTCTGGGCCTATCAAGATAACTTCTGTTTTTTCTGAGTTTAGCATCAGGAAGTTGCAGGTCATCCAAGTTTTGATGTCTCCAAGACATTCTTGAAGTCTAACGAGCTGTTCGGTCTCCTCTGGCTTGATCGACAGATACAATTGAGTATCGTCTGCGTAACAATGGAAGTTGATGCGGTGTTTTCTGATAACGTCGCCCAAAGGAAGCATATAAAGGGTAAATAAGATGGGTCCAAGCACAGAACCTTGTGGGACTCCGTGACCAACATTGGTGGTCTTCGAGGATTCTCCGTTTACAAGCACAAACTGGGATCGATCCGATAAATAGGATTTAAACCAGCTAAGTGCAGTTCCTTTAATACCAATCAAATGTTCTAGTCTCTGCAGCAAGATACGATGATCGATGGTGTCAAAGGCGGCACTGAGGTCCAGCAAGACAAGAAAAGAGACAAGTCCTTGGTCCGATGCAAGTAGGAGATCATTCGTAATTTTCACCAGGGCTGTTTCTGTGCTATGATGCACTCGAAATCCGGACTGAAAGTCCTCGAACAAAGCATTGCTCTGAAGAAAGTCACATAGTTGACTTGCGACGGATTTCTCAAGGATCTTCGAGAGGAAGGGAAGATTAGAGATCGGTCTGTAGTTAGCCAACACCTCCGGAGCAAGAGTAGGTTTCTTAAGAAGAGGCTTAATTACAGCTATCTTGAAGGACTGTGGTACATGACCTGTCAACAAGGACAGATTCATAATATCCAGCAAAGGCGTGCTAATTAAAGGAAAAACTTCCTTAAGCAGCTTCGTTGGAATAGGATCCAAGAGACAAGTAGAAGATTTAGACTTTGAAATTGTAGAAGTCAGTTGATCCAGGGTGATGGAAGAGAAGCCATCCAAGTAGGCATCAGGGCCCACTGCTGCACCCAGGGTTCCTACATCCGAGGACGGGTCGGCACTAGTTGAGGGCAGGAGACCATCAATTTTCTCTTTGATAGTCAGAATCTTATCATTGAAGAAGTTCATGAAGTCGTTACTGCTGAGGTCCAGAGGAATACATGGCTCAACAGAGCTGTGACTCTCTGTCAGCCTAGCCACAGTGCTGAAGAGAAACCTGGAGTTGTTTTTGTTTTTCTCTATTAGTGATGAGTAGTAAGATCCTCTTGCACTCCGGAGAGCCTTCTTATATGTTTTAAGGCTGTCTTTCCAGACTAGCCTAGATCCTTCTGATTTGGTGGAACGCCATAGTCGTTCAAGCTTCCGTACAGTTTGCTTTAAGTTGCGGGTTTGAGGGTTATACCAAGGTGCAAACTTCCTACTTGTTGCCATTCTTTTTTTCAGAGGAGCAATAGCGTCCAGCGTCGCTCTCAGAGAGTCCGTAGCAGTATCAAGAAGATTATCGATTTGGGACGGACTGAAGTTTTCATAGGAGTCGTCCGGTATTTTGAAACAGGACACTGAACTTAGAGCAGAAGGAATCGCTTCTTTAAATGAAGCTACAGCGGTATCCGATAGGCATCGACTGTAGAAACCTTTGGCAGGAGGAGGTTCCGGTAGTAGAAATTCGAAGGTTATCAGACAATGGTCCGACAAAAGAGGATTCTGTGGAAAGATTGTTAAATGTTCTATCTCAATACCATACACAAGAACCAAGTCGAGTGTGTGGTTAAAGCAATGAGTTGGTTTATTTACCCTCTGACAAAAACCAACTGAATCTAATAATGAAAGAAATGAAGTACCAAGGCTGTCGTTATCGACATCCACGTGAATGTTGAAATCACCCACTATAATTACCTTGTCCGTTTTAAGGACCAAACTCGTTAAGAACTGTGAAAATTCAGATAAAAATTCTGAATAAGGACCTGGCGCCCTGTACACTATTACAAAGAGAACCGGCTGGAACATTTTCCAGGTTGGTTGCGAAAGACTGAGAACCAGGCTTTCAAATGAGTTATAATCTAGTTTAGGTTGAAAGTTTATTAAAAGGCAGGAGTCATAAATAGCTGCTACTCCACCCCCTCGGCCTGTGCCTCGAGGGATATGAGTATTAACATGACTCGGAGGAGTCGCTTCATTTAAGGTAAAATATTCCCCATCTGACATCCATGTTTCAGTAAGACAAAATACATCAACATGGAGATCAGATATTAGTTCATTTACTAAAACAGCTTTAGATGACAGAGATCTAATATTCAAAAGTCCCCCTTTAACTCTCCTATTTTGTTGCACTGTTGCATTAATGGTTTTAACTTTAATTAAGTTATTTAATATAACTCCTCGGTTGTTTACCTTTAATTTAACAAAAGGTGTCCGTGGGGCAGATACGGTCTCTATAAGGTTAATTATAGGGTTAATTATGGTTTGGGTGAGTGACCGCTCAGATGGAAGCGCAGAGAAGTGTGTAAGACTGCGACTCTGCTTCCTGGTCTGAACTCTGGGTCATGGATTAAGTCCACTAAGAAACTGGGTCAGATTGTTAGAAATGAGTTGAGCTCCATCCAGGGTAGGATGGATGCCGTCCCTCCTAATCAGACCAGGCTCTCCCCAAAACGTCTTCCAGTGATCAACGAAGCCCACATTATTTACTGGGCACCACCTCGACAACCAGCGGCGGAATGACGACATGCGGCTATACATGTCGTCACTGATCAAGTTTGGGAGGGGGCCAGAGAAAACTACGGTGTCCGACATTGTTTTAGCGTATGTACACACCGATTCCACGTTAACTTTAGTGACTTCCGACTGGCGTAACCGCGAGTCGTTACCGCCGACGTGTATTACAATCTTACTGTATTTACGTTTATCCTTCGCCAGCAGTTTAAGATAAGACTCAATGTCGCCCGCTCTGGCTCCCGGTATACACGTAACTATGGTCCCTGGTTTCGCTAACTTCACGTTCCTCAGAATGGAGCTACCTATCACCAGAGTTGGCTTCTCAGCGGGTGTGTCGCTGAGTGGGGAGAAGTGATTTGAAACGTGAAGTGGTTGGTGGTTAGCCGTGGGCTTCGACTTAGACTTATGCTTCCTCCGGACAGTCACCCACCCTCCCGGCCGCTCGGGGGTTGCCGGGGGACGGCTATCAGGAACGAACGCTACGTCTATGTGGTCCGCACCGGCTACGGGTGAGGGCAGGTTAACAGTAGCTACCGACTGAGCTTCCATGGTGCGGAGCCGTGCTTCTAACTCACTAAGCCTCGCCTCCAATCTATCAAATATACTACACTTCTTACATGTACCATTATCCGTAAGGGAGGCAGAGGAATAGCTAAACATGTGACACACCGAACACAAAGAAGCAGGAGAGGTAGGGAGGGAAGACATCACTAGGTTAGCTGCTAAGCTAATGCTAATGGAGGTAACGTTGACGCTAAACAACGTCTAAGCAACTATTTTGATCAAAACAAAACACTTGCAAGATAGTGAGGCGTTTAGCAACGCTTCACGTAGACAATAGATAATTCGCCGTTTGTACTGAAAAATACCACGGCACAGTCAACTGAGCTAGAGCTACGAAAAGTTAGGTGAGATCAGGCACGCTGCTAGCAGGAAGTGACGCAACACGCTTACCGTGACGAGCAGCAGCCAGTGAGCCAAAACTATATAAGATTACTTACACATGTGTTTCAAGCACTCAGACATCTTTTAAATATGTACAGCAGTGATATGAACTTTATCTCAAATAATGTCCGTCCATCCATCCATCTTCAAAGCCCTGCTCCTCTTTAGGAACAGATAAGTATGCATGAACACAGCGGCTGTGCAGAGCAGTTCACTTTAGAGGAGCCGGGGAAAACAAGTTGGGGAAAAAAATGTCCTGGTGTTTACTGTGTGTCCGCTGCGTAACCATGGACATGGGATGAATGTGATGCTATGATTGAATTCCTTCATATTGAAACCACATGGCTCCGCAGGCACGACCCTGTTTGAACTCTTGGACCTCAAACCCAAACAAGTTGAAGCTATTAATAATGTACTGATCAGAACACATTTTGTAAGTGAACTTTTTTAACATCCTCTTAAAACCCTTTAAGTAAAGAATGTGTAGTCATTATGTAGCCATTAATTGCAATGGCCCCATTGGACCTGCACTTGTTCCTGCACTTGGTAATGAGATTTTACTGTGAGATGTGGGCAAGGGGCCCATTCTCTTTGACCAATCACAGTGCCTGTGGTGCCAAATGAAAAGCTTCTGACACATCACTGTGTAATGCACAGTGATGTATGTAGTGATTCGTGGGTCATGAAAATATATAGTCCTAGTGAGACAGATCGGCAAATACAAGTATTTGATATAGTATTACAGTAATACAGTACTTGATCTTAAAAGTCAATCCTTCAACAGAATGTAAACAATACAAATAGTAATCTTATAACCAAGTGGTATTTCTTGAAAGACCCAGGTCATTGATAGGAAACTATGTGCCTCTTTTCATTAACACAATGTTAAATTGCTGTTAATAAATTGCTTCTTTTGTCAGCGGGTTTGTAGTTTCCTTGCCGTCGGCTCTTCCTGCAGCTCTTTTTAGTTGGATTACATCTGTTTGTATCCTGAAGGCAGTACATATTGATCCATAACCATGTTTGGTTTATAGTAGCTATAAACCATACTGCAACACTGAAAATGACTGATTTACAAATCAAAAAGGCAGTATTATACTATTTTTCTTCCCTCCTTTATGTCTTAACAGCACAATTTCACTGCTGGTCTTTACCTTTGCTTGAACTACCGTTTTAATAAGTAACAAAAGGTAATCTTATAACCTAGTGGTATTTCTGATGCTCTTCTGTATCTTCAGAACATCAGCTTCTGACATTATCGTTGACTTCTGGCTCATGTCAAGGACAGTATCACATTGGATGCTCTCTGTGTGTGTTTGTTGTTAAAGTGCCAGCAAGAACTGCTTTGCTCCTGGAGACTTATGGCATCACCTAGCAACGTTTCTGGTACTCTCAATATTGGAAAGCTACTACATTTAATGAAAATCCCACTCAAATCTAGTATTAACACAGTTACCACTGTGCTACTTACATTGTTTATACTATCTAATTATAAAACATCTAACACGTACAATAAAATAAATAGAGAAAAATGAATGTATGTAAAAAATATATATGTTAAAGTCTATTCTGCTGACAGAGTTGACTGCAGATGCGTTCTCTGAAAATACAATACCTGTTTACCTGAAATCCTTGGGTTTCACATAATAAACCATTAAGCATCTGGACAAACAGTAGAGAGTTTCTGAAAAGTGGAAAGGAAGCACGGACAGGAGACAATATTTCCTTTCCCCCCTCTCTCCCTTTTTTCATGCTGCCCTTTCTCCCCTTGTGTCCCTTTCTCTTCATTCTTCTGTTCATGAACCTTCTTGATTTCAGTCTGTTTTTTAATTTCCCTACCATACACGTCCGCAGACTGCAACACGGCTCATGTCTTGCTCCTATGGTATAAACCCTGCTGTTTTAGGAAACTGCTCTGGATATTTGATTCTTCAGCTCCAAGTCGTTTGATCTGTACTCCCTGTTTGCTGTTGCGTGCAGCTTCGAGTCCCAGTGGGCAAAGAACAACAAAGGAATTAGTTTCAGTGCTGTATCCAGCTGCAATAAAGCACACCCAGGAGATCATGCAAAATAACTGTTGTAAAAAGGAAAGGAAAATACGTTGGGAACTGTGAGTTTACGCCAGTCACCTTCCTGTGGTTTAAGTCTTCACATTTTAAAGCAAAAATGTAATGAAGTGTAAAACTTTCAACATTTATTTTCACTACAGTTTATTACACAAGTAGCTCTCCAAAAAGATACAACATCGATGGGGATTAAATACCACACTTGTGTATATTGTTTTGCAACAGTTTGAAATTGCAGAAAAATGCGTTTTAATTCCCTGTCCAAAGATATTATGATTCTTTGTCCCAACCGTGAAATAGTCTGCAGTATAACGTCCGTAAAATGTCTAATTGTTGTTTTAACTTCTGTACAGATTGAAACCAAGGACGCAGAGAATCGCCCTGATGACGATTGTGTTATCACAGATTGTCCCAGTTTCCTGTCTTTAAGCTAAGCTAACAGTTGCATGGCTTAAGCCTCCCCTGTTGGTATCAATCGGCTCAACTAACAGGCAGGATGGCAAATAACAGTGTTTTGCTAAATAACAGACAATTCCCGTAAACCTACAACAACAACCCACAGAATGCTATTGCTTAATACACATTGCATTCCATGACTACAAACTGCTGCTTCAGCATTGAAACGGACATGAATGCTGTCACCACATCATTGCACATTGTGTAGAAAATAAACATAAAAGGTTGTAAATGGCGAGTCCGTTTGTCTGTGACCCCGTTATGAGTTAAAACATTGGAGCCTGCATCCATTCAAGGTCTGTGACGTCGTCGTCTGAGCAGAGCAAGAGGAGTTTTTGGGAGACCTGCAAGTGGAACTCCTGGCAAGGCTGTGCTGTAATCTGAAGCCAACGAGAAAAGAGAGAGAGAGAGAGAGAGAGAAAGGGAGGAGGAAACACTGAAGGACCAAGAGATGGTGATGTCAGCTGAGTTCAGAAAGTAAACAGAGTTCCAGACTGCGGCATGCTGTCTGTGGGACGGGGACTGCAGCTGGGGCGAACCCACAGGGGCACCCACACACCCCCTTGGACCTCCACCTTTGTCCCATGGAAGGGGGGCTGGTTCCTCCTCATTGCTCTCTGCATCGCCTTACCTCAAGGGACGGCCTGGCCCTATGGTAAGAGACCGGCAAAAGGCTTAAGCTTCACCACCGCTCCTTTCTCTCCCTGTCTCCGCGTGTTGCTGTGTGTTCTTTGTTCTCAAAAAAGCCGGCATCAGCAACTCCATCCCCCGTCCCCTGTGTCCTTTAAGAGCACCGCGGTGCTCAGCGAGGCTTGTGAAAGAAGCCCCACGGAGAGACAGTGACGTACGGACGCTGCGGAGATCAGCACTGACATGTTTGTGCAATCTTTAGGTAAACAACTCATGTTCTAAAACCCAGAGGGAGGCATTCCTGTGAGGGTTTGTTTATAGTCAGATTAAAAGGGACTTTGTGATCTGCTTTTTTACTCGTTGCAGTTGTTCTCTGCAAGAGATTTTCTTTTGTCTTAAATCAAAGAAGCACTAGCTGGTCGCTTATTCCTTAAGGGCAAAGTGAGGCGGTCGGAGTCCTAATCGGGGCGATGAAGGCATGCATTTTCTTTTGTGCCAGAGCTTGTCTGTAAATGCTAAAAGGTCTTTCTGAAATTGGGATTGTTCGTTGCCTGTTTACCCAGGGTGACCACTTGAACGTCTGCAGGAAGACATGAGTCACGTTTTAGTCAACCACTCCGCCTGCGGTAATGAGTATACCATACGCCGTCTCCAAGACTCCACTAAACCGCTTCCCTTTGTTGATTAATCCTCCCGCGGTTACCAGGCAGTAAAGTAATCTTCAATTTGTAATGTTGGTGAATGGTTCAACAGGCTGGGCAGAGCTCAGCCGCATTTAGCAGTTTTCTCCGGGACATTTGCTCACTTTTGTTGGTGTCAGCTTCAAACCTATGCGTCATCAACTGATGATCGATTATTTCTGTTTAGCAATATCTTACCTTTCTTCAAGTAGAGCAGATGTTGTTACATACACATCCTGACCTGTCCATGTTTGTGTGTGTGTATGCCTGAGTTTGCATGTTTTGGAGACAAGATGCTCCACCCACCGACACTGACGGCTGAGATGTCCTGTTCTTCCGACACATTGTCCTTAGTGTGTTTAGCACTCTGGTCAGGCAAGTTGTCGGGGCTACTTGTTGTAAGGAGCATAGTCCAAGGCTAACACATATAAAAAACAAGGGAATCCTTGGCACATAATATAGCTACAAGATTCAAAACATGAGGAAAATTAGGAAAAGTTCAAATAGATAGTATGGAGCATCTTTATACCATTTTGCCACAGTGGCTAAGAGAGTAAAATTATATTTAATTTCCTGGCAATGGGAATTTTATTTACAGCAAATCTCCAGGATGACCAGTGGTAGCAGCGCTGGGGTTTAGGCTACATTCAGATACACAACGCCCACACAGCTCCCTGGGAGTTCCCCTTTCCATGATAGCAAAATCCTTCCAACCACAAAATACCCAGCAGCTGCTGTGGAGTAATATGCAAAAGGAATTCAAACATTGGCACATACATATGCCGCACTAGCATTACAGCTCCTATAAAAATAACTCATTTCCATGATACATCAGCTAAAATAAGCACCATTTTGCTTGGAGGAAACTATTCATTTGATAGACGTTCGCCATGGTAAACCTCTCTGACATGAGTTCCTGCTTAATTATCACAAGGAACAAGTATGGTGTAATGTTGAGGCAAGGGACATGTAAAGCAGTATAGACAAATGCAACTGACAACAGTGAAAAAAACTCAACTGAACTTTTCACCCCAGTTCAGCATTTCTCACTTTCTTGTTGGCACTTAAATTAGACAAAATGGAACAAAGAAAGCAAACTGCTGCTGTACTGTAACTTAGTCAAAACCTGCAGAGTGGAGATACTAAATGTCCAATGTCCTCACTGCGCTCTGCTAAAATTGTCTCCACATTCTCCTCCTTTGGTCAGAGTTCAAGATATCTTAGCTGTGATAAGGGTGTGAGACGGGAGGGATGAAATGCATTTCCCTCGTGGTGAGCAGGAATATGACTTGTGTAGATGCAACAGGAGACGCTGTGCCAAGCTGCATTTCCTAAAACAGTTTATATCTCTTGGCTTCAAATGCCAACTGGTGCCAAAGTTGATGCCTAAGCAACGAGTCTCCCCTTATCTCTGAGTGTGACATTTGGACCGAATACATTTCTAAACTAAGAAAAACAACAAATGAGATTACAAACATTAAGAAATACCATGGCAAAAACCAGGCAACAGGTTGTCTGTAATGCCGCCTGTTTTATTGCTATTTTCATTTTTCTGGCTTCTTGACGTGTTGACGAGCTCAACATCTGGAATGGAAAAAAAAGTAGAGACCGCTAATAAAAAAACGAAAAGCCAAACCAGATACACACACAAATGGGCACAATTAGCTTTAGAAATGAAGTTGGAAAAAACTGCTGTTAAACTGTGTTCGGCTTCGTGCCAGTGCCATCATGCTTTCACAGAAAGCTACGTGTGTACGCTTGGGTAATATTTCAATGCTGCTACATAAACCAGATGACATATTGGACAGGTTGGATAGAAACTGTGCCAAACAGCTAGTAGGCACAATAGGGAAGCAAACCTTTTAATAGGAAGCGTTTCTTACTTTGTTCAGCACCCTTACTGACAACTGCCGTTTGGGATTAAACACATATTAGCCAGGGGCACACATCAAATTAACAGTCTTTGGTTAAATTGCAGGTCTGGGGGAAGGAAATGACAACTAGTGTGTCATTTGCATCTTTGTACAATTTTTTTTTTACACGTTTGCAAAAGTATAGTATTTGACCAACTATTTCCAAAAGAAATGATAATGCCTTCCTGAAGGGCCAGCTCGTGCATGTACAAAACTGTTTTTAGAAAGGCAGTATGCTTGCACCAAAGTGAATAAATCCACATTTTCATCATGTAAGTCAAAGCAGCATTATCCTAGAATGATATTTGTGGTTGTAAATCAGTATTAAGGAGAGGGAATAGCCTTCCAGAAAAGAAGATTAATTCCACCATGTGTACAGTGCTAGGGGAGAAAGCTCTGAGCCACGCTTCAGAGAAAAGAAATAACAGAAATTTAGGTCATTAAACTAAATCCATTCACAGAGAATGGACACTGAAAACATTTCTGCTGGTATCAATTTACCTCTGGAGCATGAAGTAAACATTACGAAAATAAATGCATGCGATTTAATTGCACTGTCTGAGGTGAGAAAGAAGATAAACAACTGATCCAAATGAACACAAAAAGATCTTCAAGTCTTTAAAGGGAGCCTGCATTTAGTAAGTACAGAATGTGATTTCTCTATCTAAGGACAAGACATCTGGCAATGATCCATGTAACAACATTACTGGACCACCTCATAGTATTTTTTGACCCTTTCAAGTTCACGTACTATGAATTGGCTTTCATAGTCTCTCTGGTCAGCGTCTGTCACAAGCCTCGAGGAAGCAGCAAGGCTGTTGCATCCGGAGTGGATATCTCTGCAACTCTCAATCCCTGGGTGGGAGACATCTCGCCTTTTACACACTATTTTCCTCCAGAATCGCTGTTTATTGTACGGTAGGGGTTTGAGGACTGCAAACTCAGTTTGCAGTCTGGATGGACAGTTTGGATGGACTCCTGGACGCCACCGAATAAAGTAAAGCCACTAGAATAAACAAGTTAGCAGCTTGCGTTCTTTTCAACTTGTGTAGTTTTGTTTTGCTTTCTCTTTTGGCTAAAATGCCAAAAAGGGGAACTCCACACAATTAAGTAGAGGGGAAATACCCCTTCATAGCCTTTTTAAGGATATGAAGGGGTATTTCCCCTGAAGGGGTATAAGGCTATTTGTCCAACCTCACTGTGAGAAAGAACTGGACTGAGATCAAATCCATGGTTTCATTAATATCGAAGGTCAGCAGAGACAACTCACATCATTCAACGACAGCTGACCGTCTGCAAACCATCACAGATTTACGGTTTCTGGTCTTGCTTTTGGGTGCAAAAGTCATTTAAATAACACATGTGCAGCTATGGACAACAACACTGCCTTTGGGTCCATGTACTTGCTTGGAGGGTTCACCACAGAGAAGTTATGACTGCAGGGCTCAGAGGAAAACCAAATGCTCCACCAACATTTTGCCAAGTTTAAAGTGCAGCTTCTATCTGCCAAAAGGGAATTTATGCAATGTTACGTAACGGCTCAGACCCAAAGGTCCTTCTCTCACTGGTTTCCAGCCCAATTAAGCATTCCATTTATTGGTTAGGACTTTACAAAGTGGAGGC
This sequence comes from Apeltes quadracus, assembly GCA_021346845.1. Classification (NCBI taxonomy): domain Eukaryota; kingdom Metazoa; phylum Chordata; class Actinopteri; order Perciformes; family Gasterosteidae; genus Apeltes; species Apeltes quadracus. The sequence goes on from CM037935.1 coordinate 8,459,289, forward strand.
GCTTTCTGATTATTTATTTGATTTCTTTCTGGTACAGAGATTGTACCACTGTGGCATTTTATGTGATGGAATGAAAACACATCGATGATGTAAACCTCTTTTGTCAGCACATGTATGTATACGTTGCGAACATAAGCATTTGTTCCCTGCTTGCTCGCCTGTTTGAGTGCCTGATGTTTTGTCTCCTCTAGATTACAGGTATTTGTACAACCACTGCCCGGGCCCGGAGTGGAACGTTCTGTGTAGAGGCTGCTGCGAGTATGATGTCATTCGCTGTAAATGCCCCCTACAGGGGACGCCGGTGGGCTACGCAGTGCCCTGCTGTCGCAACGCCATCAATGAGTGCGACCCCTGCATCATCCATCCAGGTGATGATCATGTTCAAAATTCAATTTCATGACATGTTGCAAGCTTGTTTAGCTTGAACATAATCACAAGTGTCTCTTCTCCTTAATAAAGTCTACAGCTGAGGATTTCATATTTAAGTAATATACTATACTATAATATACTACAATAGATGCAATGTAAATTGTGTAAGACCAAGTGATGTCCAACAACTGGACAGCTCTTATAGCACGAATAGTATGACAGAAAGCCTGAAAAGATTTGTGTCTGATCTAATTTGTTTGACTGTAACTCTTGAATGAGCGCAGGAGTGGATCATCATACGTTGAATGGTGAATGGGGGAAATGAATGGGTCTAGGGATGTGTGTGTTTGGACTCATTGTCTGTGTAAGATATACAGGTGTGATCACTTGGAGATGTTTGCACACGTGCTGTAACTCAACAAACAAAACTGGTATGATTTCCCCACATGCCATTTGCACTTAGAAGTATAACCTGTTTTCTTCACAGCTTGAATTTACTGTGTGTTTTGATACCTGTAAATCCCATTTCACTCTTAATCTCAGTATATGTGTACTCAAGTCAGACGTTGCTCTGCACGCAAGTCTCTTGAGACAAAAACCCCCCTGTAACGTGTGTGGATGTCAGGGGACCCGAAAGGAGGACGCTGAGGCGTAGGGCTAAAGGGTAACGAGTCTTTATTTAGTCTTACATCAGCCATTTGCGGCTCGAGGCTTCCGATCTCTGCTGCCTGTTCGCTCTCTCGTCTCCTCGTGGCCAGCCTCCCACTCGCTTTCTCGTACCTGCCTAACTACTGGGAGAGAGCTCATCGGTAATCCCCCCTCAGCTGGAGGTTAATTGCCTCCAGCTGGCACCGTTCCCCGAGCCGCACCCCCTCCCTCTCCGCTGCAGAGGCGCTGAAACCACGCCCAGCCACCACACCCCCGTTTAAAAGACTTCACTAGTACTAGCTACTATGCTAGTTCACTAGCATACTGAGCAAACCCGACAGCGGTCAGATGAACTTGATTTGTTTGCATTCGTTGCATTCTGGCCCATCATAGTAATTCTTTAATTACTTTAATGTGATTTTGTTTCGCCTGCTCTTTCTTCCAGGTTGCAGTATATTTGAGAACTGCAAGCGATGTAACAATGGGACTTGGAGTCCCAGGGATGACTTCTTCATTAAGGGAAAGTACTGCGCTGAGTGTCGGCCCGGCTGGTCCGGTGGCGATTGCCTGAGTGAGTCTCTTCTTTTTCCCAATTAGCGGATCCTATAATGCTTTGCTGTCAAACTCTTTTTTTTTTTCTATATGTGAAATGAATACCATGTATATATTTTCTTCCCTGATGATTCATGCTAATCTGGGACAACTATGCGAGCATGAAAGGCTGTAATATGTAGGAGTGTAGGAGTTAACAAGACGTTGGAGTCAAAGATTGTAACATTCTCCACAAACTTTCTCAATACACTTGTACTAATATTCTGCCAGGGGAACATCAAACGTACATTTAATTAAAAGCACAAGTGGTAGGCTGCTGATTACACTGTTGCCTCTGTTTTTATGTTGCTTTAGGCGTTCAAAGTGACTTGAGAAACTCTAATGAAATTGCTTTTGGGTTTGAATGCTAAGCAAAGTTAATTAAAATAATAATTAAGCTGCAATACACAGTTGCTGGAGTTGAAAGAACACCAACTAACCAAAATGAAGTCGTTTGCCATGTGTTTTTCAGAGTGCGGCGGAGTGATCCGTAAACGGCAGGGCCACTTGGTGCTGGAGGGCTACCCCAACAATGCTCGATGTGAGTGGACCATCCAGGTGGAGCGTCCCTTCACTATAGAGCTCAGGTGAGACCTGCCCCCTCTGCCTCCATAGTTGCGGTTCACAAATCCTCAGAACTCTCCACTTGGGCTACATCCAGGAGGTTTGTGATGAGGTCCACTCACGATGTGAAGAATCATTTCGCCTGTTACAAAGCATCATGGGTAAAACCACTCCAATTTCAAACAAGACTAAGATTACAGTTGTGCCAACTTCAGCACGCAAACTATGATTCAGAAGCCAAATGTCCCATTTAGCCTGATAAGTATTGGGATGGATGTTACCACTGCACAGTTGGATTTAAAAAAGAAAGAATAGAGTGGACGTGTTCACAATGACAAATCCAATGTGTTGTTTGAAAAGTAGGATGTTTAGCATGTTCACGAACACAGTGTGATGATGCTGATGTTAACACTACACAGCTAAAGCTGATGAATATCCCACAATACGTATTCATCATAAACCATACTGGACTAATTCAAACTGGGGACCACAGCATATATAACATGGCCATCTTAAAGTCGAGCCTTTTCTGTCTGTTCCAAAGTAGTAGTCTTTGGCTAATATTAACATTAAAACCGAAGAATATTGCAAACTTTTTGACATTTGGGATTAAAGCATTACTTTTAGCCATCTGTGGCCATCTGTAATAGTTATTAATGGCTCATCTGCTGTTGTTGAGCCTCTAAAGCTTTATAGCACGTGTTTTACCAACATTAATATTGAGATTTCCAACACTGATGTCATTCATTTCTCTTGTCCTTTGTGACATGAGCCCCTGTTTAAACAGCTGCTGTGCTCAATGATACACTCATGGAAACGTCCATGTTTGTGCGTGGGTGAATTAGGGTTTTCCTGTATTCTTTAACTACGGGGGCTCGTACTGCACTCGCATCAAATGAAACTTATCAGTTGAATTACAACTGGCATTTTTATTGCGAGCCGCTGGAGGCTAAAATTCAGTATTACTTCATGTTTGGTTATTCAAAGCTTCCTGACTGCAGGGACTCTGATAAAGGGTTATATTAGGAGAGTATTTTGCCTGTCAGGGCATCTCCTGACAGCTATTATGCTCACTTTAATTCATATTAATTAGGGCTCTAAATGTGTACCTTCTGGATGTCCTGGCTGTATTAAAGCACACACAAAATCTTTAAACATTAACATACTCCTAGACTTTCATAACAATAATCCCTGGTCATACTCCTTTGCTTGGAGATATTCTTGCACATGTTTTCAGCAATCATGAATATACCTAAGATTAATTTAACATCTGCTGATCTCCAGTGACATGATGCTAGATTGTGTATGTGCACAGTTATGATGTATTCAGACTTGCCTCTACCCTTCTTAGACAAAATATGTTTCCTTTCATTTTTACTGCTGCAAATAACTTATCTGTCCCACTTATATATATTACATAAAAATCAAATCAAAGAACAAAAGACAACCGCAATGGTTATGAAACTTGACATGCTGTGGTGCCGGGTTAAAATGTGCCCTATTTCATACATCATTAATAACAGTAATCTACGCAATAGAACGCAAGTTCTCTCATTATCCAGGATAACAAATAAATAGTAGCAACACAACAGAAACTTTTACATCAAGAGATTCAATCGGATTGCTTTTTTTTATGAATATGGTTCATTTGTATGACGCTTTGTGTGTTTTGTGTACTCCTCCTCATACAAACAGGTTCATGATGATGAGTCTGGAGTTTCACCCATCTTGTCGTTACGACTTTGTGGAGGTCCGAGATGGTAACAGCATTGACTCGCGTGTTATTGCGCGCTTTTGTGGGAACAACAGACCGGTGCCAGTTCACAGCTCTGGTCCCAGTCTTCACATACTCTTTGTGTCTGATGGTTATAAACATTTTGATGGATTCTTTGCTACTTTCCAGGAGAGCTCAGGTAGGTTGAATACCACTATCATTTAACAACACTAACCAAAATACTGTCAGCCTTCATAAACAATCAGTAAAAAGTCACGCTGAAGGAAAAAAGGGGCCTGTCTATAATGGGTCTCAACAAATGCAAACAAGAAAGACCTTTCCACCAAACATGCAGTTAAGAGAATACGGAAAAAGCCTTTCATTGTGCGTTACTTTTGGGCAAAAGCCTTGATTAAGGTCTTGAGCACGCTAACAACCCATTGAGAAAGCATGTGCTCACCGAAATGTCGTTACTTTCCATAAACGTCGAGGTCTTTCACACGTGTGGACTCATAGTTCCCATCAGCTGAGCCAGATCTAGTAAAAATAAGCAAAGGCAACGGAAAGTAAAAAGGACATTTAAATAGTGCCGTTTTCTTTTGCCACAATCTTTTTTTATCATTGTACTGCAAATCAATTCAACATTTCTTTTTGTACCCTAATGTGGCACATATATTTATATATATTTACAGCTTGCAGCTCTTCTCCTTGCCTACATGATGGGACTTGTGTCCTGGAAAGTTCTTACACTTACCACTGTGCCTGTCTGGCTGGCTACACAGGCAAGAGGTGTGAAAATGGTGAGTTTGTAATGTAACATAACATCACTGTAGTAATGAGCAAATATTTGATGTTTCGGGTAAAAATGCCTGCGAGCTCTAATAACAGAGAAGCATAGTTGCCATGACTCCACACACCTACAATAAACTCATGGAAAAATGTAACTTTGTAATTCCTTGGCTGTTGTTGCTGTTTAGAGGCAGGCGGTGATTCAGTGTCACAAGAGAAAGGTCAGTGGTTTGGACTGAGCTCCGGCCAGCTGCTTTCCTTCTTCGGGGAAGTCCCAGCTGGAGCTTTGGTGCGTCAGCAGTTCAACAGCTGGGCTGCAACTTCAACAAATATGTTTGCATTTCAGCAACTAATGCAAGTCATACTTCTGTGGACAGATGGATATAAACAAAGAAACTGAACAAAATTGAAGGGTAAAATAAGGAGTACGAAGCTATTTTTGTAACGGGACTCAATCATTTTATTTTCCGCACCAGCAGAGTCATTCAACTGTATTCTGTGGGGTACTGTGTAATCAGGGTGTGGTTGGCCTTTGATTTATGGGTGTGTGGACACAAACTTGTGTTTTTATGTACAGTACACCTCTTACAAAAGCCCGAAAAAACAGACCTCCTGCTGTGATGTCATTTTCAGGGCTTAATACGAGTCTAAAAAAGAAATGGTGACACAATTCTGCCTTTATAGCCAGCTTTTTCCACTGGACCAGACATCCAGGAACGAAGGCCTGAGTTTCATTCCCATGAGGAAACTTCAGCTGTTCATTTTATTGGATGAGAATGATTTCAATGTCTGACATTTAAGGCACATGCATTCTACTTTTCTACATTCAGCTTAGTCACATGGGGAGTATGACTGTGACATCATCAGTATGTTATGCTTCCAATAATTGAACTGTCAACTCCTGTAAGGCTCAGATGAAACTCATTGTGTATGAGAGAGCCCTCGCACATGATTGTAGAAATCATTTCTTGCTTTCTCTCCCTGAAACTAATTAATCTATGCTAGAGCATAATCTGTTTTGGAGTGCAGTGGTTGAACATAATTTCCATTGCATTAACAAAAGAAATGATGATTTACTTACAATGTGAGTCTTCGTGCATAGTAGGAAAGTCTCAATGCCTCAGCCCAATGACCCATCTTATTATTTGTGGAAAAAAGCTGACAAGGAAGATGGATCATCAATGTACAACACAAAGAGGCCCACGGATCCCCCAGAATGCTTCAGGGTTTTGAAAACCAAAAACAAGGGTAAAAAAAAGGGTACTTCTGTACAGTTTACTGTTGAACATTTGGTTGGCAAAGTCTGTAAATAATTGAAGCCCGCCGTGCTGGAGCAACGCCAGAGCCTCAGCTTTGAGCTATAAAAGCAGGAGCAGAGCGTCTCGTGGATCGGGCCCACCATAAAATAAACAACACATTCAATCCGAACAGAGAGCTGAATAACCTCAGTGTTGATATGTGTGTTGGGCTTTTTATGAACTCAGTAGCTGGTTGCTTAGTGATATATACAAGAAGAGAGTACAGAGCTACACCCAGTACTCCATCACCAAATTAACCATCTCCACCACTCGACTGTGTAAATCTACTTTTACTGTCTATAAGTCTCGCTGTGAACTTTACCACACTGGGTGAAATGACTCACTAATGAGCATCTAAGGCAGCGGAGTATGCTTTTACAGCTCTGGGTGTATTTGTTAATTAAGAGTCTGGGCACTGAGATTCTGGTTCGTGAGCTACACCTGTCTGGCCTGTATACACCTGAAGGCAACTAACTCAATGAAGGTGTCTTTTATTTATATAAGTTTTGAGGAATAATTACGAAGATCTGTCTTTCAGTTACAAATTGGAAATGAAAACAACATTTGTAAACAAACAAAATGTGCCTGGTTGTATTTGCCCTCAGTGGTCGGATGCCACAGGCCTCCAGTGCCCACCCACGGATCGACGGAGGGTCTGTTTCTCCACTCGGGGGCCCGCATCACTTTCCGCTGTGACCCCGGCTTCGAGCTGCGTGGCTTCTACTCTGCCGTCTGCCTGAGCGATGGCACCTGGAGTGCGCCTGCTCCCGAGTGTGGTAAGCTCATTATGTGAATGGGATTTGCCAAGGGAATTTAAAGTTGAGATCAAGGAATGTCATATGGGTGTCTTTTGCCTTCTGCGGATGCCACACATCTGCCCCAGAGGTGGTGCAGATTGCCAAAAACACATGATTTGCAGCCTATAAAAGCCTGAATTTCCTTTCCCGTCTGCAGTGCCAGTGGAAATAGTCTGTACTCTACCACCCAAGCCAACACACGGGGACCACTTCTTGGTTTATGGACCCAATGATGTGCTCATTGCTCTGCAGTACCTGTGCTACCAGCCCTATGAGCTCACTGGGAACTCCCAGAGAGCCTGCCTCCCTAACAACACCTGGAGTGGGACTCCTCCGGTTTGCACCCAAGGTGAGACCAACTCTCTTATATAACAGGAATTAGAATGGGTGAGTCAGTTAAAACAAGTAGCAATTGCTCATTTCATTTTTTTTTTTTAAGGTTGTCAGAAAATGAATTAAACCTTCCATTCTGACCCTTCTCTATTATTCAGTTGTGATTCTGTATTTATAGAGGAGCTGCAGCTGAAATCGACATTCAAAGGGTGGCAATAAAATCTATTACTTTATCTCCGGGAGCATCAATTTAGGACCCAGGTTGATTTGTTCTTAATTTGGGGATTTCAAAATGATTGGACTTTTATGCTGCTTTTGGTATCTGAGGTTAAAACATGTCATTATTACAAGCTGTACAGTTAAAGAAAATTGAATAAAATAGAACGCAATTCAATAAAAAAAGAGGGAACTCTTTTAAATTGCCAGAAACTCATGGGAACTGCAAAATAAAATGTTATGGCGGTATTAAAGATCCCAGATTTGGGGGTACTGTGGTGGCCCAACAGTTCTCAACATGTCTACGATGAATCGGCTCACATCCAACTTTGCTTACGGCATAAGACATGCTCGGGCAACATGAGATTTAACCTGATGCACGACCGTATCAACGCCGTCTGCTCTGCCATATACAACATCATTTGAAGCATGTGTACTGAAGATTGAGGTTCTACCTCGGAGCAGTGGAGATTGTGTCACAAGCAGTCAAAGTGCTCACTTGTATGATGCCTTGTCTTCAGATGAGGTCAAAAGTGGTCTTTTTTTTTAACAATATGGATATCCTTAAAAATCACCCTCAAGCCATCGGTCTTAATGAAACCAGCGGGTTAGTGTTAAAATCGTATTAAGTCGCCACGTCCACTGCATGTACCAATGTTGGGCATCCAGAATGAATGTTTACGTAAAGGCGGTTTCTTCCACACCACCTAAAGCGCTCCGTTAGTGACTCGAAACAGCAAACCGCCTCCCCTCTGCGATGCCGTCTATAACGATCTTAAAGCAGAAGGAACGCGAGCTCAGCCAGATGGTCCGTAACGTGCAAATCAGACTTTTCAAAAGACGGGCCAAAAAAGGATCGCACAACACCTGCCGTGGAAAATGTTCCCCCTGATTAATGTTCTGATCAGTTAAATGTGGCTCTCCACTGCAGAACTTGGACCGTGCTCAGAATGTATAATAGATTTCGTCAGAGCAATTTTGCCTCCACGTTTATCAGGTCTGTGCTGTCACAGCCATAAATCTGAAGCGCAGGGACGTTTCGTTCTGCTTTTGTTCATTTTAGCCGTACAAAGTCCAATTCACTTGACCCTTTAAAGTGTCGCACCTTTTAGTTACTTTCAAAAGAACTTTGTAAGATCTGCTTCGAAAAGTGTCTCTTTTCCCGCCTGTCTTCCTATGAATTATGAGTTATTTCTAACACTCGTGTAACCCAATGTGGTCGACGCAAGACCACAATAGGTGTACAAAACGGGCTTCAGCGCCTTTGTTGCACTCCGCAGGAACAACATCCATCAAAGACTTTCTGTCTTTCCTTCACCCATTTGCGGAGGTTGAACAAGAGCTTAGTAAAGTCCCACGAGGAGAGTCCTTTCCACTCGGGCTGGGAGACTCTCTGTTCACAGGCCCTGGTGAGCTCACAGGGCATCATCCATAGAAACATGGGCCGCACTTAACCAACTCCTGACTGTCCTGGGAACGGAGATGTCGCCCTGAGCAAAGTACCTCGATAATGATGAGAAAATGCTACCATGAGAACTTCCATAGCTGAAGGCGCAGAGGCGGAGGGGCAAAATACTTCACACCCGACTTACACAAAATGTTTAGGTTTTCACACCGGTTTTCTAGTTAGGCGAATGAGCCCTCTGTGCTTTGTTCTGTGTGTGAGAAACATCTTGGCACCGAGGATCCGCACACAGCTCAGTTATCAGTATTCTGGTGGTGGTGCGAGGGTTGTGTGCTGAAACATTCAAGGCTCGTCTATGGTCTTTTAAATAACTTTGTAGAATTGGGCCCCATAGTCGTTTTCCAATGATTCAGGAGTAAAAACTATTTACAGATGTGGACTGATACTTGTTTGTTGCACTGTATTCATTACACTACACGTATTACACCACTAGCATCTGTATCTAGGAGTGATTGAGAATAAACTACCGCGTGCAAAAGCGTTGTAATGTTGTAATGAGGTAACTTGTCAGCCACGGACACATTGTGGCTCACTCTTCTAATGGAGTTTTAATGGAGGCCTTTGGCACAGATTAATGTAATACTTAGTCCTCAGGTATAGCTATAACTTGTTGGATTAATTACGCATTGATTTCTATCTGTTGATGGGATTTGTTAAGAAAATAAAGGTAGATATGAACAATAACCTTCTTATTTATGAAGTTATGGTTTTACTGCTCTGCTTCATTTTTATTCCTACCGCGTTCTGTACTCACGATACCTGCAGCAGTCATTCCTGTTCCAGTCCCTTCGGCCCTCTAATAGAACATACATGACCCTAGACAGAGCATGGTGTTATTCAGTCATACACTTCACAGGCCTGAAAACGCATACAACGCACACTTGTTTCTACGCACAAAGCAATTTTGCAGTATTGATGTGTTTTCATCCATATGCAGGCCTGTGAGTAAATTGCATGGCGAGAGGTGGCAATGTGATTTATTATACGTCGCTGGGATTGGTTGACTCCCCCAGCGGCTGCAGAAAGCCTGCTCGAGTCCAGGCTGCCACAACGGAACTGAGCAACAGTGTGAATGAGAAAAGGACAGCGAACAGGAAAAAGTAAATACCTACATTATGTATCTAGATAGAGAGGGAATATATAAAAGAGTTTACAAAGCTGAGCTCACAGTTCAATACTTGCATCAACCTCCTCCTCCAAGGAGACGCCCCATGAGGACGAGGTTGTAAAGACCCGCTTTATTACCCTTAAACATCCTCGTAACACCTCTGATTGCTCATGAGAGGCCGTAAACTCTGGCCTGGAAGGTTAATGTTTCCTTCATGCACGGGCACGTGCCAATGATAGCTATGTATCATGGTTAGTAAACATTTAATTCAAATGGCTTTAACATTAAAAAGGCCTAATTAAAAAAAAAGATTGTACTATTACTTTATATACTTTCATCCACAGCTGCTGATATTTCTAATAGTAATCATTTTTACTATTTATCCTATTCCCGCCTCTCCTGCTATGGCTGCTTGCATTGTGTGAATCATTTCTGAAATATGGATTATGTGTGTGTAAGTTTATAATGTTTCAATCATTCTGTACAAATGACATCTCTTATTCTGAGTGTGTAATCAGTGATATACAATGCTATCAGTACATGGTAAAGTGCACACAGAAGTGCTTAAGAGGAGTTACCCAACAGAGTTCCTTGTTGCTTTGCACGCAGAAGAAGATGGCATTGTTACAGTGATAATCTTATGATAGTTTATTCAAATTTCTAAACTTGCAACATTTGGCCGATGTAGCACATGCTTACTTGACAAGAAAGCGGCTTGAAAACGATAGAAAGATATTGTAAGGAATAGTGATATTGCCAATCCAAGTACGTTGAACTGCTTTATTATGTTTGCAAAAAATGATTTTGCATTTTTTTTTTTTTTATGTATTGGGTTACCAAATAAACCTTTCATGCAAACATTCGAAGCTTGAATTCTTGATAAGTGATCATATGCATGTATTACGACATGAAATATGAACGACGCTGTATTCTTCCATACCTGCAATATTAATCTTTATTTTCATTTGTTGATTGGAGTTGAAGGTTGCAACTAAACATTAAAGACACTAGTCAGTGCGGTCCGTACAAAGCAGCATGTGCAGCTATACACATTTTGCATTAATGCACATGTCAAAATTGGAATATCGCCTCTCAAAAGACTTCTGTCTGAACAGATTCTTTTAAAAAGGTTTAAAGATGTTGGTACATGCTCAATGGCCGCAGGATGTGAACAGTGGCCTCTCATCGCGCTATAACAATATGACGCAATAGGCTGGCGAGGGTTCACAACCAGAAGACACTCAGAAATATTTGAAACTGTTGAGACATGACCGAAATGCTTGTGTCAGAAGGGTGTTTTCTTTCTGGTGCAATTCCAATGTCGGGGTATGAAGGAGCTTTTTACTACGCACTTAAACTGAAAGGTAATCCTTAACTGGGCCTGGAAAGGTCCGTTGACTTTTTCACAGGTATCAGATATACTTTGCAAATATTATTTTGATCATTTAAACAAATTACCAACGCCTTCATATCATGTTGTAATAACAGCATACATCAACCCTTTGAAAGGGAGAAATATGATGCTCAACCTGCAATTCAATCCAGTGCCTTGAAAGTATTGAATTGATTGACAAAATAACAACTATTAAATGACAAATTAACCTACGACATGAATCAGAACATATTGCTGCAATTTTCCCCCCTGTCTATCCTTAATAATCCCTCGCTTTCCCGTTCTTGGTGCTCGACCTCCCCCTTGTTTGCGTTTAGACGGATGTGTGCCACATTCTGTCATTAGCAGGTCACAGGTCAACAATGTTCCCAATCCCCTCTCCCCTACGGCCATGACCTGCATTGGTTTTTTACCTGGCGCTTTATTTCACTTCACAGGGAAACACATGTGCAAGTCAGTTGAAACTGTGTATTCCTTCTCTCCTGTTGAACAGTTGAAGAATTAGACCCTCAGTACATAATGTAGTCTACTGCAGCCGATTATGGATGCATGGGGATTAATCAGATTAATGAATTTCCCCAATTCACAAAGCCAGTGCAACAAAAGAGATGAATAAATCAAAGCCAACGAGGCCGGCTGTAGCATGTTATCTGCGTAATCTCTGTGGTTAAACTCTCTGCAAACACCTCTTTGTGAACACACTTTTTGAAACAACTTTGACGGCGAGAGAGAGAGAGAGAGAGAGAGATGGTGTACGTTATTGGACTGCATCATCAACCAACGGGAGCTGACATTCCCATGCTGGGGAGACAAAGAGGGGCGAAACAGGCGGGGGCGGGTGCAGGGAGTAAAGCACCGGAGTGCGAGGTGAGACGCAGCTCATTCAGCGGGATCGTTGAGCGGCGGAGCTCCTCGGATTTAACCAACAGAAAAAAAAAAAAAACCTCCGTCGGGTCTGACAATAAGCGCCCCTCGTCCTGGACCGCCGTGCGCCCTGCAGCTCTCCGCGGAGGACCCCCGTGTGAAGCGGATACGAAAAGAACCCTGCGAGGGGACGAGAGCGAGAGAGAGAAACAAAAAAAAAAACTTTTTGTCACCGTGGTTTTCCAACGAAGGTAAGATGCTGTTGGGTCTCTATTCTTGCCTCGCGAACAGGTTAAATTAACGCGCGATGTTGGAGGTGATGAGCAGAGGGATGGCTGCCCCTGATCCTCATTTGCAGCTTTATGTCTTGTTAATTACAACAAGTACCGTGTTATTGAATTGATTTAGATCATTTTGGAGGTAAACCATCAATATAGACCATTTGCGTTTTTTTTGTATCCATAGTATGCGCGCATAAATGAAGCCATTGATGTGTGAGTGCTGATAGTCAACAACAAGCTCTTGCTGCACATGGTGCATTCACTCACATCTTTATCTGTATTCTCACTTAAGCTCAAATGCGCATGCATTAAACTGAATGGGAATTATTTCAATAGACATACATGATCCCATGTAAACCCTTATCCCCTGCTGTTCCATCACAGGAAACAAGCTGTGTGTTTGACAGCAGCCGTGGGCAACGCTTTGATTATCAGTGCTGTGTATCACAACCTCTGTGACAAGCCTTTTCCTTCAAAAGATTCTTCAAGTTATAGCCTGAGTGTAGAAAGTGTCATTGCTGTAATGCATTTTTTTTACTCTCACATATGTACCACTAAGTAACACACAGATCCACATATTTACAACACTCGCTTGGTCTGAGAAAGGAAAGCCGTCTGCAATGTGATTTGCTGTAGTTTATGTATTTTCTCCCAGATCCACCGGGCCCCACAGAGAGATCATTATATCAAGCGTTTTATCTTTGGCTAGAGCGAGCAAACACTCCTTGATGAGGAGAAAAGCCTCCCACTTCTTGAGCCAATCGTTAGAGCCCTTTCGTTTCACATATTAAAACGCGAGCACTGCTACTTCGGCCTCGCACGCACACGCTCGGGTGTTTTTTTTTTTTTTTTTAACAGCACCAGCAATGTCACCATGGAAACCAGCTGTCTTTCCATCCTCAGTTGAGGGTCTTCAGTATTAGGGGTTGGCTCGTCACTCAAAAACGTGCGTACGGGGTGTGTTTGTGTCACTGCTCGTTGACTCGTCCATCTGCCTCGGAGCCAAGATGATTGCAAATGGTTGATTTTTTTATAAATGGGTGTGGTCTTTCTAGCCGGCGGTCGCTGGTGGGAGGAACTGGCCGTTGCGTACCTTGGGCATTGTGTGGCAGGGCTGCGATCCGAAGAGGCCTCGGCCTTCTGTGTAATTGCTGGGAGAATCAGCAAAGGAAAAGTGTCCATGCAGATAATGCGTTTTGTCCTTTTCCCAGAGGCTGCTCTCCAAACTACTGTACTGTGGCATTTGCTGCCTTGCATGAATGAGCACAACAGACATTCAAGGCTAACTCAAATGCTGTAAAGCGGGGTGAGTCATTTAATATATGAACGCATTTCCCCCCTCGGGGAGGCGTTTTTTTTTCTCTTCTTCTTTTTTTTAAAGAAAAGGTATGGGTTTATACATGCTGGTAATGGAGCCATAACAACCATCAATTTAATTTTGTTTGGACACATTATGCAGATATTGTTTCTCACAGAGAAGATGTCATTACAGTAGGGAAATGTATTCCAAAATAAAAACACCTGAGTATTTATGTTTTTCCGTATTTTCTTTGAGCAAACCTGTTCTGTTTAATATTCTTGCCATGTAGTTTTTTGAATGAATCCAAATTATTTAAATATTTTTTGGATAAAATCCTTTCATTAGGAAAAAAAACATTAAATTCCGGACAGAAATTGTCAATATTTAGCTGTTATATTAACAAGGCTACTGTTATCTTTAAAGTTATTTTCAAAAGGTAATGCTTGAAAGTCCACCGTGGCGATCATGAATGTGTTAACACCTCTGAGCATGAATTCAGCCCAGTTGTCCTGCACGCATACACGCACATTACAACATAGAGAGGTGCTACCACCCAAAGACGAAACCCGGCAGCCGTTTCTGAGTGAAACAAGTACAAATCGTATTTCTCCGAATGTCTCATGTTGTCTCATGTTGTTGTCTCATGTCATCTGTGAAGAGGCTGCCTTAATTAGGCTGGACGTTGCTCGGGGTACTCGGGGCACAGTGGATGTTTGAAGGGACGTGTGTGTTTGCTTTGAATATAGGCGGCTATACTGCAGATGCAGGTTGGGGGCTTCTATAATGTTCTTTAGCGCTTTGGAAAAACAATAAAGCCCAAGAACAATGTGGAAACTCTTCAGTTTCTGCCAGACAAACTGAGATTTTACACTGCCGGAAGTGTTAGCTAGAGTGGGAGAGTGGCTTTGATGTGTGGGAGTGTAAGAAAGATTTTAAAAAGAGATGTGGAGGACAGACATTAATATATATAGAACTTGTTATGTGTTTGAGATAAATGGCCGATGGATGGAGGTATCCATCTCATCCCCCACAGACTTCTCTCAGCGCTGAGGACATAACAGGAGCCACACAAGCGGCTTGAAGATGGAACATATGTCACCTGTCTGTGGCTGGTCACGATGTATAACATCTATACATCGTCCCCTCTCTCTCTCTCTGCTGCTTAGAGAGGCTGCAGAAAGAGTGAGAACATTAGAGAGCGAGAAAAGGGAGAAGAGGAAGAAGCTGGTAAAAGCGGAGGAAAGTAAGAAAAAGGAATCGAGAAGAACCGGTCGTGGAACTGCGGGGAAAAAAAGAGAAGAGAAAAGGAAACAGGTGAAGTAGATATGAGAGTTTGGATATTCTCAGAGACGGGTATGTGTGGGGTTGTGGTGCTCCATTCATGGAGCTTCTCTTAGGTCTTGCGGGCAGTCTTTGGCATCTAGTGCTTGAGTAATCCTCCTGGGAACACACAGAAGCTGCCAAAGTACCATCCAGCTCCTCTTTTCAGTCTTTCCCACTCTGATGATCGTCTATCTGTGTGTCTCTCTTTTTATTAACTTTCTCAATACTTCTTTCCTTTGCTTAGCCTCTTTCATTTCATTTAATTCCTTCCTAATTGCTTTAATGTCATCCTATTCCATTTGTCTCTGCACTTGATTTTCTCTGTATTCTTTTGCCCCGCTTATTGCTTTTCAGGTCTTCAATTGTGATTCATCTCCTCCTCATCATTTACTTCCGATGTGATGTGAATATTCCTAATATGTGAGATTCATGTGTGGGCTCTTTTTCTCCTTCAGCCTTGCCTATAGAATCAGTGTTTTCGGTTCTCAGAGAGCACAACGGAGCGAGTCCTTTCCCATGGGTCGACCGAACAAAGAGCCTGGCTCCCTTCACTTCTGTATGACTGCACAGGAACAGAAACAGAGGCATTCACTAGCGAGTCTTCTGCTGGGCGGCAAAACGATAGATCTCCGCTAGCCGTGGTCAAGGGTTTTCGTCAGTTTCGCTTTGAGACAGTAGAGATCATCAAACTCACCATAAAATCTGTGTTGATGGGTAGAAGATGAATCACAACCTCCAACAGTGGAGCCACGTGGGTTTTGTCATTCGGCAAAGAAAGCGTTGAATAAAGATAAAGGTTAGTTTATTTGATTACAAATATTTGTCAGAGACCTGTCTTGATGAGCTCATAGTGCACAACAGACATGACTACATTACATAAATATGATGACATAACGTACCCAAATATACTTTTCTTTGCTATTATCTCGTCAGAGAAGCCCACATCTGTCCTGTCGGTATACAAAGTGCACAAGTTGAACACATTTCCACCATAACTAAGATAAGAGGGTTTGGCCTTTTAATATACAAACAAGTACCTCTCATAACTTAATCTGGTTCATAGGAATATGAATATAATTAAGTGATTCTAGATCTATAGATCTTCTCTCCTTAAAAAGGACTGAGCATAATTTTTATCACATTGGGACTGTAATGGGGTGGGTACTCAGGGGACCCGGAAGGAGGACGCTGAGACGTGGAGAAGCTGCATGCGAGTCTTTTATTATGTATACGCGCGCCGCGATCGCGATCGCTTGCGCGTGGCGTCGTGTCTCCATGTGCTCTACCTCTTGTGCCTCTCCCGTGTTTCCCTTTTAAACCCTGGGAGAGGCACCTCGTTAGTCCAGCTGGAGGTTGATTGCCTCCAGCTGGCATCTTCGGGGTGCTGGGGCTGGGCGGAGCCCCGGAGGGGATTGAGTCAGTGTTTACTGTGCGACAGTGAAGGCCTCCTCCCTCCCAACCGGTCAGCGCTGCCACTGTCCTGCTCCTTACGGAAAGAAGCCACCCACATCCCATCGGCACCTGCTAGTTCAGGAATTCAGGTCAGCAGGGGGAGTCACATTATTGCTTTGAGTGTGATTGGTAATGGGAAAAGGGGCCAAACATGCAGGGGTGGGTGGGTTTTTTTTTCTTTTTCTTGGCACCAAAGACCATGCCATGGAGAACAGTCGGCCCATTGTGCGGCAACAAAAGATTCATAATCAAAGCACATTAAGAGATTCATCAAAACAAATTCATTTGAACCATTGTCACCAGATGCAATCTGGCAGTTTCACACTGGTCGTCAGATGGAGCCACCTTTTGGTTTGTGCCCGTGTTCTCCTCGTGCTTCAGCACACGCAGCAGCAGTGTGATAGCTCACTTTTTCTTGAATTTAAGCGATATATGATAGAGAGTTTCAAATGCTAGACTCTGTGACTGCTGCTTTTCTCCTGATGTCCTTCCTCCCTAGGCAAAGGCTTTTATGACAGTTTCATAACGAGGATAATGGAAGGATCAACAAATGGGGAATAAAGAGCTGAGGATTATTGGAGAACAAAATGATTTGACGATGCTTGAAGTTTCCATACGGTGTAAAAGATGTAGCTTGATGCCCCATTCAAACTTTGGTCCGCGTGCCGTTAGCTGTGGTCTATTATGACATGGGGAAGCAGAATTAAAAAAAGGAAAAGCAATGTCCCACTGCCCCTACCCGTCTCACCCACCTTCCTCTTCCTTTGCCCCTTTTTACTATTCCACAAATCCTCAATTAAGTGGGTAATGGGCCTCTGAGGAAGGTTTGTGTGCTTCTTTGTTCAGCTTTCGGGGGATAGGCCGGCATTAATGTTCCTCTTGAGTATGTAAATAGCCTGAGCGGTGGGAGCGCAGAGCGGAGCTGCCACTTGTCCGTTCAATCGCGGGGAGCTCCATCACTTTCCGACGTTTTTGGGAGCCAAACTGGGACGTGAATTAGAACTTCAGCACTAAATACAATGCCCACACTCGGAGTAAGCCCATGTCCACCTCCTATTACTTCTGGAATAAAACCCTTCAGCTCTTTCCCCTCCCCTTCACCCAAAACGGCCCTCACGCCTCTTACTCCACAGAACCCCAACCAATCCTCGCCCCGCATGTGGGGCGCTCCCCACTGCTCGGCCTATCCCGTCCCGCCGAGCCCAGATGATAGACTCCACAGTTTAGTTGTGTTTACCTCACTCTCTTGTCCAGTGGAACACAAAACAATCCCCTTCATTGCATGTTTGTCAGCCGCCTTTTCAGAACTAAGAGAGAGAGAGAGAGAGAGAGAGAGAGAGGGGTTACTAAAACAAAAACGGAGGAAACAATTAAATTACCCCTCCTCCCAACGAACCCTCCGATAGCTGTTTCCCAGCTCTAAATACTGTGAACTAACTCTGGGCCTGTAAAGTGCCCCATTATTCTAGTAGGGTTGGCGTGTTCCAAGAGCGGCTTGCCTCAATGGCCGATGAACACAGACACAGAGAGGGTTTTGTTATAGAATTTGGCTCACCACGTTATGCACTGGTTAATTAGGAGCTGCTTCTTTCTATCTATCATCTATCTATCTATCTATATCTATCTATCCATCTTGCGTCTTTAGAGATATGTAATCCATATTTATTTTTCAGGCTTTCATCCGAAAACATCACTTTTACGCGCCTTCATACTTCACACTGTACTTCATCCTCTTATGTGCATCCTCTTGTTCCTAGGGATGTGTATCCAGACAGATACACATCCCTAGGAATCCCTGTCTCGTCTTTTAGTAGTAGAGGATTACGGCTAACCAGGATTTGGGGGAATTACAGTTGTAGGCCTGAAATCTCGCCTCAAGGGGCTTTACAATCCTCTGAGTAGGCTAAGGTGAGTGTGCTCGGGGGGATTTTTCTGGGACAGTTGAGCCGTGTTGAAAATGCTTTTCCTGGAGGTTCTGATAATGATTCACTCTGACCACAGACAGGCTTTCACGCTTAATGACATTCCTGTGCTGCGTTTGATTGAAGAAATATTTACATAGTTTGTAATAGTATGCATGGAATATGGATATGGTACCCCTTTTAACTTTTTACATGTAACAACAGCCAGCAACAGGCAATAGTGAGTTTTTTTATGGGAAAACAACTCCTGATTCTTGTGCAAGTGACATGTGGTTCTGAAAGAACAGTGTCAGTGAAGTGGTACTGAAAGGAGAGCAAGCTTGCAGTGTTAGAAGCCTGATATCCTAAATTTTTGTTTTCTACAATAAAACCGTTGACCCACACTTGGTTTTCAGTTGTGTTTGCAGCCCATGCGCTTCTGTGCCTAGAAAGAAAGAAAATATGATGTCTGTCTTCTAGTTGAGACAGCGCGTTGTCATTGCCGTGACATGTTGTGTGCATGTGTGAAAGACAAGGAAGGACAAAAAAAAAACGGAGAGAGAAAGGAAGGTAAAGACGGCAAAAGAAAGAGTGTAATTAGGAAGAAAATGCAAACTGTGGAATGAAAGAGACTGTCAGCCCTGTCACACTTTGCTGCTTTTCTGATATGCTTCCCCATTGTATTCTGGCCATCCTTTAATGTGATGTGTGTTGCTCACTGGAGATACACACACAACCAGCATTGCAATTAGTTAAAAAACACTGCATACTGTGAGCTTACAGAAATAAGCATAGAATAGAATAACCGTGTCTCGAGCACAGTGTATGACTTCTGTTCGAGGTCCTGAGTGTGCCTCGATCCAGCCAGTAGACCCCATATGGCACACATCCCAAAAGCACAAGCATAGTTTAGACCAAGCGATACTGTATGCAATGAGTTGTGACAAATGTCTAAGGATGTCTGAAGTCAGCATTCAATACAGTTTATGAAGCGCTACAATTTACAGTTACTATGCTTTCAGTACTTTTGTCTAAGCTGAACTGTATACATGGTATAGCATAACCATGCATAACACTTTGAACATGATAGTTACCAGCACCTGCAAAAATATCAGTTTTAACGAGCCATGTGCTAGAAATCGTCATGCAGCTTTGCTGGTTGATGTAATGAGCAGTGTGTGTGTGTGTGTGTGTGTGAAAGAATGCCCTTTCTGCCATCACTGCAGGGTGGTGTGAGGAGAGCGAGGCACGGCCACTGCTGCAGGCTGCGCTCAGTCCCTACAGAATGCAGTGTTTAATTAGTGAGAGCACATCCTTCCTCCTTAGCCCTCTTATTGGCAAATCCTGAGAGAGACTGTAACCCACTCGCCCCACCTCGAATACCACGGGACTGGACCGACTAAGATTCATGGCCAAAGCCAGGGTGTGTGTGTGTGTGTGTGTGTGTGTGTGTGTTTGCAGCAAGCTTGCGTTTACATGCATTGTACCGACACGAGAGCGAGCGAGAGAGAAGGGGTAGACGGCGAGGCTTAAGTGCACGCATCGTTTGTGTATTTCTAAATTTGACAGTGCGGCAGGTGAGTCTAGTGATGTATGAAACGTGATTCATGCACTAATCCCATTGCACAGGGCCAGCTGCCCAACACAGATGTCAACTCTTTATGTATCCACAGCTTACCTGATAACACAGAAAGCCATTTGTATTGGCTACTGCAGGGAACGTCTCATTCTCCTCTGCCATTGATTGGTTTAATCTGACCTCCGTCCAACCCTTTCTTTTCGCGATGGCTGATTTTTCAGTTGGCCGTTCTTTTGTCTCCATCCTTATCTTTATCCGCCACACCTTTCCTTTTACACCCTCCCGCCTTTTTTTCCTAACCCTCCCCCCATACATTGTTACACATCCATCTGTATCAGGCATTCCTACCACTTCCCCCCTCCCACCCATCCCTCTCTCTTTCGCCCTCCCTATCTCTCTCCTCTCAGCAATGTAGCGGGTATACCATAGCCCGGGTTGTAGTAGGGGGTGGGGTATTCCTGCCATCCTGGCAGATTTAATGAGCTCCTGTGGGGAGCGGACCGAAGCCGTCAAAATCTGTGTGGCGCTATATAGCCCGCACTGTTAAACAGATGCGATAGCTTCGCTTCATATGCGGGCGGCATGAACGCATGAGCAGCTATTGAAGAAAATAAATGAGTATATCTGCAGTAAGTGTGCAGCCCTTCAGCGGATAGAGAGGGGTTCTGGGTAGGTACAGTGGAAATGTCTACCATGACTATCGATGATCTTGTGTGCTCCGCTGACCTTTCGTACGTGCGGATTTAAGTACAAGTTGGGGGCTGGGATAGAGGACACTGGGCGGGCAGTAACACAATTTATTTCTCCGCAAGCTTTGAAGAACACCAATGAAAACAAACTGACAGTTAAGACTCTTTAAACATGATGGAAAGACTGAGATTTACACAACCTTGGACATTTAATATGAACGCCAGAGAGTCTGTGGGTCACGCAAAAGAGGAGGAGGAGGAGGAGGGGAGACATTTCGGGATGAGCATTTGTGATTGAGTGGCCAATGTAATTCTGGCCGCTACGTGGCTTGTGGCTGGATTGGATCAAACCAAAGCTCTTGGTAGATTTTATTCAGCTGAATGGGAATCAGCCAATTCATCCCTATGATCCCCACTCCCCATCCTAACAGTCTGTAAGCACATAATTACAGTGTCGCTCTCTAATGGCTGCCTCGTTATGGACAGAGTTGTGCCAAACAAAGGGAAACCTTCAGAAGGACAGGCACATACAGTATTGTTGCTAATGTTCCCTCATAGTAAGAATTCCAAAGGTATGATGAAAGCAGTTTTACATGCTAATCCTTTGACAACACTGATACTTAGGGTAACTTTTGGTAGCTTCAGGGCTGGAATGACACGTGTGGTAAAAGCATTTTCTCCTGCGGGTCAGATCATCATGTCACAGACCATGGCATCTCTTTGTGCTCTACATGCCCTCCAGACATGTCCAAACACATTCAAGGTAACCCGCTGCATTTAAAGTGCAGTTCCTTTTCCCCACTATTCTCACTCAAAAGTTCACTTGTACACACAAGTAGATTATGAATTGGAAGAAAAACTGGTGGGTACCTTTTATTTTTTTCCCATGGACCCTCTATTCACATGAGATTTAGTCTCTTAGCAAGAATGACTTTTCTTTGTTTGGTTATGCTGCTGATCAACGGTGGGCTACACTGCCGATGTAATAAACCCGATTAGAGTCCGCGCATCTCTCTTCCACTATCTATCACCGAACGAAGTCTTCCCAACAGCCACCACCAGCGATACATAATTGAGAGTCGCAGGGTGACAAAGCTTCCCTTTCTTCACAAGCTGGAATTTATCTCCTACTTCCTATGCGCAGCACAACTTGAAGTGTTTGCTGAGAGCTTCCTTTTGGGGGGGTGGGGGCTTTTTAACAGCTCCTAGGCAGCCAGTATTTGTGAGCCCATTTCTTCCCACTGCACGGCAAGTGGCATGGAGGTCTGGATGGGGGGCACATAAATACAAAGCCTGGCCTAGCTCCAGTTGTCTATAGTATATTTACCCTCCTGTCGTGAGAGTGGGCATCGGGCATTGAGTAGTAGGAAACTTACTTTTTATTCACCTCTGTTGTAATGCATTGATGCCTGCCACCTGAATTTGATGAGTAAAAAACGCGCGGTGGACACCAGAGAAGTCTTTTTTGGATTTCTTCAGATTTTTCTAAATCCAAATGCATAGTGTAATAACACTTCTCTGTCTATGAAATTAAATGTTCCTTGGTGTGGTAAATATAATGGTTCTATTCATCTGCAAATCTTTCAACCTGAAGCGCTTCTTTATACTGTGTGTGTGTGTGTGTGTGTGTGTGTGTGTGTGTGTGTTTGTGCGCGAGTTCCCGTTTCCCGTACATCCCCTTCTCTCGAAGCTGCGGACTGTTGCTAGGACAACCTCTCGTGGTCCTTACTGCATCCCAGTGGCCCTCAATGCCAGCACTCAAAGAACCTCCTCACACTGGGAAGGCAGCATAAAATCGGGATAATCGTTGTCGATTATGGGACACAATGGACTGAAGCTTCTGAAAGATTCATTCATCCTGGAAAAAGAGACTGTGGAGGGGGGCAAAGAGAAAGGGGCACCCTGGTCCCTCCGCCGCTCTCCCACGGTGGGCACAGGCATGACATCAGTGGCCTGAAAGAGCCGGCATTCTGGACATGTCCACTGCCCTCCCCCTTGCTATACCCATGACCCCCCCCCCCCTACCCGCCCCCCAATGCAGCCCCTCCCTTCTTTTCTCACCCCTGCCAGTTTGGATTCAGCGCTTGGCCGGGCAAGTTGGGGCCACTGCCACTGTTTGCGTGTGAAACAAAGCCCCTCAGAAGGAGAGAGGAAGCAGAGAGCTTCACATGGTGGAAGCCAAGAGCAGGGACGGTTGCCTCAGCCTTCCCCTCTCAGGCCCCTCTCTTTTGGCTGAGAGGTGCTGGTGTGACCCCAGAACCCCCCTCTCCTCCCAGAGTGTCCCTCTCAGCAGCCCTTGAAACTCCCGTCTTCTCTGTACTCCTCTCTCCCTTCCATCCCGAAAATACTCTCTCTTCGCCGAGCGCCCTTTCAATGAGTGAGACATGTCAAGGGATTTGGGATGAGACATTTCTAATGACACAACCGTTGCCGACAGGGATGGGATTCCACTGGCTTTTGTTGTTCATGTTGGTCATTTCGTTAAAGCGGAAATAGCTTTCCAACACATTTCCCTAATTAGAATGATGTGATGCTGCTCAATACGATGAGAAACCCCATGCTGGTGGGAGACTAGAAGGAAATCAGCGTGACACTATCCTCACACGAATCACGTCGGTACATTTTGTACTTTGAAGTTCAGCACCTTGCAGATTTGTTGAGTGGGGAGACATACATATGTTGGAACTGAAATGAGTATATGCAACCGCCATATATGCTGCTGTCCATCAGCGTGAGCCCAAAGCTCCCAAACAGCAGCATTAGGACATTAACCCTTTCATCGGTCATTCCTTTGTAGTTTATTCTCCTCTCATCCAAAGGGCTACTTACAAAGCACTACTGTACTGTCCCCTAGTGCCATTAGCACGCATCATAGTGATCACCTCTAGCAGTCGGGCCTTTCCCTCACTATCCTAAGGAGCTGAATGATTGTGGAAGCGCACTCTCTGGGGGGATTACAGCGTGCGGGGAATAGAGGGTCCTGGAGGGATTTGACTCTTAAGCTATTGGCTCCTCCCTCTAGATCTTATTTTTTTATCATTTATTTCTAGTTTTGCTGGATGTGTGTGTGTGCGTCGGTGCGTAGCTGGCCGGGGATGGTGCTGAAATCAAGGGGTGGGGGCTGATGGTGGTTTTGAGGATTCAGGCTGGGGCAATCAAGGTTGCTGTGTCTTCTCGGCTGTGCTGACTTGCGACTCTCCGGATGCTTTGGAAGAGCTTGTGGACCGCTGAGGGCTGCTAGCTCTGTTTTCAGCCACAGGCTTTAGCTGGGACGTTACCTGCTGACGTCTGGAAACTCTTTTGGATGGAGCAGTCGTGATCCTACAAAAGATTACTTGAGCTTGTTCACTCTTAGATTCCAAAGGGTGGCGGTTTGATCCTGGTCCATGTATACAGCACTTACCTCAACTCCAACAGAAATTAAGTAAGTACAATGCATCTCATTTGCAGTTTAAGGCATAATCTACTCCTAGTTTATAACGTTAATGTATTTTTTATTAAATGCAAGCAATTTGATTTTTGAAAAAGTTAGTGGCAAACAGGACATGCTCCTATAATTTTAGGAAGCAAATCAGAATATATGGTATCGTGTCAGTAATAGAATAGAACGTTTCTTTTGAAACTAAACCACAAATTATTTTCAGATTGTGTGTAGTTCTGTGTCGAAACCAGGTGTTAATTGGTTGAGGCCATCTTTAATTCTTCATGGCTTCGCGCTCCTGAATGCAATAAATCTTATTTAGCCCTCGGACGAGATTAACCGTTTTGTAAAATGATCCATTTAGAGACTGCGCAGAAGAAACTGTTTGGATGATCGTGTGTGTGAATTGGACTTTGATGTTATTTCTTTCTACGTTCACTGCTCCTAAAAGCAGCGTCGCAGTGGAACTCTGATTAGTCTTCCGCTTATGCTCTTTGATTTATTCTTCATGACAGACTAACAGCCTTTAAATCAAAACCAAAATGATGTACACAAGAGGAATTTCCCCATCAAGCAAAATTATTCTTAACTTTAGAACACCTACTGATGTGAAATAGCTGTAGTCGACTATTTTTTAGTGTACATTTTAATAATCATGTATATTGGTTCACACATGCCCACTCTCTCATCTGTTCTTCACTTGGGGAGAGAGGCGCTAATGAGATGATCATGACAGAATAATATCCGTCCTCTGTGATGTACAACGTCTGCTTTCTATCCATCTTTGTGCTAAAAATAATGAATGGAAGAAAAACGGGGAAAATTCAATTAACAGCCCTCATCACTCTTACGGAATGGGATTATATACTAATGCCATTTTCTGGGTTTTATTCCTGGGGTTCCACTCGTTCATTCAGCTGTAATCTAAAGTATGGCAATTGCTTGCCTGCTGTTTGCACGTAGCTTCTGTAATTCGCACTTCCCTTATAAATAAAAAAAAGAGGAGACAGGACTGGTCCATCTGTGCGCCTGGAAGCTGACCAGGGGGTCTTCCTATAGCCAAGTTTAAAAAGCTGCAACACACAACGGCGGGAGAGAGTGTGTGCGCGTCCGTGTGGAATTAATAGTGACTCCTTGCGCACCAACAATAATACAATAAAGAGATTGTGGTCGGAAGGAGGTTTTCCAAACGCTTATTGAGTGGAGCTCACTGACTTGCCTTTGATCAGATTTCAGTTAAGTGTACTCACTTTTGGACAATGGGGTGTTTATGAGGAGAAGACTTGAGTCTACGCTGTGAACCCCATGCGGGTGAGGTGAAAGGACCAAAGGCGCATTATTTCTTCTTTCCTTTGCAATTCATCATACATTTGCATACTTATTGTAGATTATTAGCAACACAGACACATTTCTATTATCTCATACACAAAAAAGAGCAACCCAATTTGATATATTATTACTATGACTTTATCAGGAGATGCTGAATGTAAAGCTCTTATGGAGTTACTGAGGCATGTGACACACACAGCTGGCTTTATTTTTGGTAATTAACCCATTCAATCCTCGCCTGAGCCGCAGGAAGCTGCACTGTTCTACCTGAAACGAAAAATCTTTTCATTCAACTAATTATGAGTCCTCTGTTCCTTCCATTGTATTTCAAATGTTGTGTGCTTCTGAATTAACTGTTACATATAGTCATATATGATACAGTGAGTGGATAAGTGAGTTAATACGTTTGCTGTTCTTCTGGAATTCATCAAACTTTTGTACCGTCAAGTAGGCATCCGTTTTACTTCCCAACTGTCTTCTTGCCGATGAGTTGTAAAGCACACATCATCTTGGAAATAATGTCAATCAACTTGCATAATATGGGCTTCACAAGCCTTCATATTCATAACTTCATAACTATTTTTTTTTGTAAAAATGCAAAACCTCTTTACATAAACCAGTTTTAATGAGCTGACTTCAGATGCTATGTGTCTGAAGTATTTCCCCCAAAGGAACGCAATTTTGCACACAGCAGCTTGTAGTCAGCTTCCATCTGTTGGATGCCATAGCTGTCATGGGAAATGTAGGACTGACAGCTTGGCGACACCCTTAAATCCTTAACATTTTTACCATGAAGTGTTTTATAACCATACCGAGATATCATGCACACCCAAGTGATCAGATTTCTGTATCATTGGGCTGTATTTAATAGTAAATTATTCAAAAATTAAACCATAAGTCCACTTGATACCTTGTTTTCCCCCCAGTGACCACAAATGAAACAAATTAACTACTTGTATGCTGATTAATAATGTTATTTTTAGCCTATGTGTTCAGCCTGATGCATTACATGCTATATCACTTTCATTTGTTTGTTCTCTCTCTACCACAGTGCCAACAGTATGCCTAAACAAGTTGAAGTGAGGATGCACGAGAGTCACCTAGAGCCCATCGAGGCCAGGCCTCAGTCCAAATGTGCCAAAATGTGCTCCAAGCTCTTCAAGAACCTCCTGCTCACACTCACCGTCCTCGGTAAGTCACAACCTCAATTCAATTCAATTCATTTTATTTTGTATAGCCCAAAATCGCAAATTACAAATTTGCCTCGGAGGGCTTTACAGTCTGTACACATGCAACATCCTCCGTCCCAAGACCCTCACATCGGCACAGGAAAAACTCCCCAAAAAATGAAAAAAACCCTTCCAGGGAAAAAAGGGAAGAAACCTTAGGGAGAACGTCAGAGGAGGGATCCCTCTCCCGGGATGGACAGACTGCAATGGATGTCATGTGTACAGAATGACTCATACAGATGTAGAATACATTCAATTTCTATAACAGAAATTAATCAAAGAATTCCAAGTAGCCGGTCAGATGTATGACAGGACCACTCGCGCATCAGTGCACTGTTTACTCTGAGCTCATTTATACAGGTTGCTCGTACGATGAGGTGGATTGTTTGCTCACTGTACCAGATAGTAAGATGACTGGAAGTCCTGACCTTCCCGAGCTCCTTGCCACCTGTTGCTATCAAAAGCTCTCTGCAGCACTGGACACCAAACAGCCGGTGGTGGTGCATGAGCATATAGCAATAATAGCATTTTGCTTCCCAAGGCCTCAGGGGGTTTTAATGAAAAGAGCACGATAGTGGTAATGCAATCTCTGTTTATAACTATTGAATCAGATCTGGGTTTGACCTGCAACTTTATTTAAAGCTATTAACCCGATACAACTGTATAAGTGCATACATATTTGAACTGTATATTTCATTTTTCTTGTCTGTCTATCTGTATCCTGCTTGCATGGATGTGTCTCTATGTGAGAATCTGTATTGTGAACATCTCACCCTCTCACTTGCACTGTTGCAAAGCAAGTGAGCCAGCACAATCATTGATCATCTGTCACTTCTCAGATAAGAGCCTGAATGGGGACTTGTAAATGGGCCAAAGAGAAGGCAGGAAATCAAGTGCCATCCAAAACCCTCGGGTGCGCAGAACCCAAACGATGCTACCGGACTGGTGGATAAATTGAAGCACAGACTATTCTAATAAATAAAGCAGAGCTTTTGATTCCAGCGTGACTAATTAAACAATGTCCCGGGCCTGTGTGATCTTTGGCAGTGGTGTGGCAGTAGAGGAAGTGCAGCCCCGGGGTAGGGTGGGGGTCGGGCGGTGGTGGTGTGTGGCCTCAGATGGAGAAACACATATGCCAACTGCTGAAACGCAGGGAGCTTAGAGCACACAGAGGTCATTTTTACCTCAGGGGGTAGGAAAACTGTGTGGGAGAAAACAAATAACTGTTTGTTGGAAGAGGCATAGGGCAAGGGGCAAAATTGGCTTTGTAAGGTAGGGGCTGATCTTTAAAATGACAGTGTTTTCATGTGAATGGAGGCCAGATTACAGGTCAGGCAGCCAAGAAGCCACTGAAAGGCAAACATATGCCAATGAGGAATTTTCTCAACTAACTCCTTCCCTCGTCCTCATCTTCATTGAATGCTCTTTTTCTTGCCCTGTCAAGTGGAAAAAAAAGTCCTTGAAAACCTTTTGGGTTCACTGGGATTATTAATGGTTCATCTTAGCATGCTGCCTCCACCCTGCGGCTTCAAAGAGATCCGATCTTAATCCTCCTTGAGCTTTACTCTCTCTAGCAGGTTTTTATCTTCTCAACCTTCTGTCTGTTTCAAGCATGTAGCAGACTCTTGTGCCGCTCCTAACATCTGCATTTATAGTACAACATTACATCAAGGATATATGAAATATTTTAGAACATAACAGACCCATGAAAAACTACATACAAAAAAATGGTATTAAAAAAACTAAAAACAGACTTTGTTTCCGAATCTGGTCTATTTTCCCAGTCATGCACTCTTGCAGTTCCACTTACTCCCACTCCTCCCTCACTGCAGGCGTGATCTTGGGAGCAGTATCAGGGATGTTGCTTCGTATTGCCTCCCCGATCGACCCGGATATTGTCATGGTGATTTCTTTTCCCGGAGACATCCTGATGAGGATGCTGAAGATGTTGATTCTGCCGCTGATCATCTCCAGTTTAATCACAGGTGCAGTTTGACTGATCTTATGGGAAATATCAATATTGATACAATAATATTTGGTAATTTATAATTCATTTTCATCTAAACTTGCTGTAACTGCTGTAATACAAAAAAACATGAACCTTCTTCTCAAATCATAATTCACAGTACTGGTACTTGACAATTTGATCACATGATCAATTACCACTATGCCCCTAGTGGTCTTTGATTCAGGCTTCAAAGCCTTCTGTATTATTTCAGCATTTCCATTCAATAAGTAAAAGTAACTACCAGTTAAACACTACCTTGCTTCTTTTGGATGCAGGTCTGGCTGGTTTGGATGCCAAATCCAGCGGCCGCCTGGGAACCAGAGCTATGGTCTACTACATGAGCACAACCATTATTGCTGCTGTACTGGGAGTCATCCTGGTTTTAGTCATCCACCCTGGCAACCCCAAACTGAAGGAGAATCTTGGCGAGGGAGAGAAAAACGATGAAGTGTCCAGTTTGGATGCCTTCTTCGATCTGATCAGGAACCTTTTCCCAGAGAACTTGGTGCAGGCTTGTTTCCAACAGGTAATTGCCAATGACAATAACACGATGATAAACACAATGCTGAAGTTTAACAGCAGTCAGTGAAGGGCCTAATTCCTTAGACAGTCTGTGACATACAATCATCAAGTGAGTGGCATTACTTATTAATTAGGAATATAATGTGTCTGCAAGACTGTCTGGAAATTGGTTTACAGAGAGTTTCCATGGAATGGCTCTATATAGGTGATAGATTATTAACAGAGGAACCCAAACCCTGGATTGTTAAGACATGCCACAGAAGAAGCAGAACATAATTATTAACAGCTGAGTGTTGTGGGACACATCATGTTTGATTCCAGTGTTGTTTATCAAACTTAGTACAAGTATCTCTTTCCTTCTTGCACCCAGATCCAGACCGTCACAAAGAAGGTGGAGGTGATTATTGAGGAGGATATCAACGCAACTAGTGTAGAAGGCTTGGTTGCCAACATTACCAAGGAGCCTCAGTTCATCATCAAAAAATCCCTTCAGTTTAAAAGTGGCATGAATGTTCTGGGTATGTAAGACACTTGCAGTTTGTGTACAAGAGTGATGCTTCTGTGAGGCCGTAATTGGGTGTTTTGAGTTAAAGACCTCATGTCAACAATGGCAATGCTAACATGCTGATGTTTAGCAGGTATAATGTTTTGCATATTCACCATCTTAGTTTAACATGTTGGCTTGCTAACATCTAGTTGACACCCAACATGTCCTTATGCCAATAAGCATGCCACTAGGTTTGCAGATATTTGTTTAAAAAATGTCATGGCCATACATCATAAAGCTGTTGAGATATTTCACTCCAAAAATCTTATGTGAACATAATGGGTACAACCAAGGGGATCACCAAAGTCATTAGGATTCCTTCTCAGGACACAATAAATGTCTCTTCTAATTCTCATTGATGAAATGATTGGTGAAATGACCAACAGACCGATATGTGACCCCCAGGTCCATGCTGCTAGCTTGACTAAAAATCAATGCAATGTTCACAGTATTACATTCGCAGAATTTTGCATTGGCAAATATCTGGACCAATTAATTAGATTGGCCATACATGTAAAACTCTCCTAATAATAAACCCCTCATGTGGTAATCATCTCATCCTTCTCTACTGGTTTTTAAATTTTGATACATTTATGATTTTCTGTCCCAGGTATGATTGGTTTCTTTATTGCATTTGGCATCTGCATGGGCAAGATGGGCGAGAAGGCCAGACTCATGCTTGAATTCTTCAACATCCTCAATGAGATTGTGATGAAACTTGTCATCTGTATCATGTGGTTAGTATCACTCAAGAATCTCATTGACTCATTTTGAGACAGAAATAACTGTTGTTGCCAAGTTATTTCTCAAGTCATTATATTTTCAAAAGAGTATTAGTTTTATATTTAAAAATATTATGGCTATGCCAAAACCCTTTTCTTCTGTATATGAAGTAATAACTTACTTCCCTGTTATTGGCAGGTACTCTCCCTTCGGTATTGCCTGTCTTATTTGTGGTAAGATTATCTCCATCAAGGACCTGGAGGTGGTGGGCAGGCAGCTGGGCATGTACATGGTGACTGTGATAATTGGCCTCATCATCCACGGAGTGATCTTCCTTCCCAGCATCTACTTTGTTATCGTCAGGAAAAATCCTTTCACTTTCTTCCTGGGAATCTTCCAGGCCTGGATCACTGCCCTGGGGACTGCCTCCAGGTCAGTATCGGAATGAATGGAAACTTGTTTTTTGATATTTCTGCAGCATACACAGCATAACTACGTTCATTTTCTTTTCCCTTCCAGTGCTGGTACTCTGCCCGTCACCTTCCGTTGTCTGGAGGAGAACTTAGGTATTGACAAAAGAGTCACTCGTTTTCGTCCTCCCGGTCGGTGCCACCATCAACATGGACGGAACTGCTCTGTATGAGGCGGTTGCTGCTATCTTCATTGCCCAAATGAACGGCATCCACCTTGACCCTGGTCAGATTGTCACTGTCAGGTCAGGAGACACTTTGTTTAAATCTTCCATCATCCTTTAACAATTCCTGAATGGAAGTAAGCTTATTAAGTTGAGGGAAATTTTTCTCAGTCATAAAAATAATAATTGTAATTCCCATTTTTTTAAAGAGGCTTAGAATGGAGCCATGTAGATACAGTTTAAACAACACATTTAGCTCTTAGGAACCAGGAAAAACATGGAGCGGCGTCTGTGGCTAGTAACATTTCACAAGAAATTTACACAGAAACAAACCTGTGGCAGTCATGTTTCTCACGATATAAAGGAAGACTATTACCAATCTTTACCTATCTATTCCAAATGCTCCTCTGGTAATAGAATGAGTGGAGGATAGTCAACCTTCAGCTTGACATTTACATGGCATAACATCTAAATAGCCCTTGAATTAAACACCCCATCCCTCACATTTAGACCTCTCGTCACGCGGGATGAAGGACCCTCTGCGGTGCACTTCAGCTGCTCCTCTTATCTACAAGTATAATTGCTGTGTTCTCGTTTGTTGAGGGTTTGTGTGGAGATTGCGGTCAGGTGTATGGTTTGGAAAACCTGGCTGACTTCTGCTTTGCTGTAATTTCATCCAGTCTGACAGCCACCTTAGCCAGTGTTGGAGCTGCCAGTATTCCAAGTGCCGGCCTGGTGACAATGCTCTTGATCCTGACGGCAGTAGGCCTGCCGACCCAAGACATCAGTCTGCTAGTTGCTGTTGACTGGCTGCTGTGAGTTTGACAAGACAAAAAACATACTTTGTGGTTACATATTGATTCTTTCCGCTGCTTCTACATCATTTTGTTTATTCTAATGTATCTGGGGAGCTCAGGTGGAATATTCATATTGAGATTCACTCTTTTGATCATTTTGAGTTTTCTCTGTCCTCAGTGATCGATTCAGGACCTCCGTGAATGTGGTGGGTGACTCGTACGGTGCAGGCATCGTGTACCACTTGTCCAAGGCTGAGCTTGACGAGCTGGACGCGCATGCGGCCAAATCCGACTGACATCGAAATGATGTCGAAGACCCCGTCTTATTACGACGACATGAAGAACCACCACGAAAACATTTCCAACCAGTGCGTTTCAACCGCTCCCGCTACCGCAAGTGCTAGTGCCACTGCTAGTGCCAATGCTAGTGCCACTGCTAACAATTCTGTCGTAGTAGATGAATGCAAGGTACAATTAATGCTTATGGACGTAGATACTTGTATTTAACCCTCTCTGTTGTTGCATGCTCACCCTGCATAGTTTCCATGACTCGGTTTTATTATTTTTTACATTTTGTTAATAATAATCTTAATACACCCACTGCTCTTTAAGACAGAAGCGTAATGCGAGAGCAACTGGTGCATGTGGACGTATGTATTTCATTTCTTCTTCAACAGCAGCTTTTATGTCGAATGAAAAGCTATTTAACTACTCAGCGATGAAACCAAAACATTATCAACATCTTAAAAACAGTGCACAAAAATTAGGCGTAAATCATTCTGCTTTGTCTTTAGCCTAATCAGATCGCTGTAACCTGTCGGATATTGTCTCTAACTCAAAAGGCAGACCAAGATAATCCTTATAATGTCCCTGAGAAATTATTTAGCAGCCCTCCATCTCTCAGACGTTCACACTTCATCCATCTTCCAGACCAAAGTCTAGATAGAGTAATGCTTTCCCTTTTCTGTGACCATTTTAGTTTTATTCATCCTTTTGTTCAGCCGAATTTGGTTGATTCTGCATTATGTTAAAATTACTTCTAAAGGTTCACCCTCTGCTATAAAGAAAGAATGGCGGCTAGTTAGTAGTTCATATATTTCCTAATATATACACAAATACGTATACATACACTTCAATCACTCTGTCAATGAGACATTACCAGTTGGGTATTTAGATTTTGACACCAGCTATTTTCGTCCATCGTCGCAAGCTGTGAAGCAGTTCTGGTAATGTTTAACATAATGGCTCTGAATCTCGTCTGTGGATTTGTTCCAAGCTTTTACAATAATATATTTGAGTTCAGAGTGCTTGTTCCCTGACACACACACACACACACATACATACACACCCAGACACACACAACCTAGCGGAAAAGGTCTAACGATGAGCATATTTATTTATTAAAGGATGATAGGTGTTGCCTAGCAACTCTGCCAACCTCTCGTTCAAGTGATCTGCAATAAAACGTCCTTTACATACATTACATTACACTGCATGTCATTTAGCTGACGCTTTTATCCAAAGCGACTTACATTGCACGACTCCATGGTCTTTTTTTTAGATTTTATATAGTTTTGTAATTTTTTAGATACATATATGACACAAAGGCTTGCTGTTTTAAGTAGCAACCGTGACTATCTTTCTGTTTTGTGTCTGTTCTGACTGTATAAAATATGACTCATATTTCTAACCCTCTTTTTAAAGATGCAAACTACTGTAGGGTGCTTGCAGAATAGCTAACACATAACAATGCATTCATTGTGTTTATGTACCTTGTTTTCATAATGATCTGTCTTTTTTGCATTCATTCATTGTGTTTATTTTTGTATTGCCTGTTGACTTCTGTTTTCTCCATAAATGTCTCCACTCTTGATTACTAAAGGCATGATTACCAGAGGTGGTACATGATTTCCACTATTCTTCCATAGATTTTGTGAATTGCAAAAAATCGAGGAAGCAGTGTTTTAACGCCAAAGTACCATGGCTACAGCACCCTAAACGCTGTCCTGACTTACAATGTCGACAGTCATGTGTGTTATCTAAACTGATTAGCTTTACAATGCACACTTAAAAACTTGGACATACATGCATTGATTTCTTAAATGATCATTTTTTATATATATAAAGCAATAAATAATAGTCCATCATGCTTTATTCAGGTTACTAAGCCCGATTGACCAGATCAGATTGCTTGGCTGAATCTTGAGCTGCAGCACTGAATCAGAAATGCAGATCCAAAGTTCTTCTACAAATGAAGTGTGTTTTTGTCTTTGACTGTTTAGATTGACCTGCTAACTGCTTACAGGTAACCTCAGCCACTAACGGCTCTGCTGCGGAGTGCACGCTTGTTGAGGAGGGACCATGGAAACATGAATAATGGCAGCACAGAGATCCCCTGCTCCATGGGCTCCTCAAGCTTTCCTATCTGGTGAAAAATAAGAGTGAATGAAAAAAAAGTCACACGAACAGAACTACTAACTGTATTTTATGTAGTTTTTTTTTATTTTTTATTAGTCCCTTTACAAGTATTTGTAACTGTCTATCTGACTGATTTATAATACTAATTCACATAATTCACGTGAAATGATAACAGAGGTATACTAGACCTGTTAGAGCACAATTATGTCCGTGTAGCAGATACTTGCACAACATACTTCAAGGTTTGGGGAGGAAAGAATAAGAAGAAAAAAAGTTAGATGGAAATGTCCAGGAATATATGCTAGTCTTACATTCATGAGAGAAGAAGCAACAGCATTTTTTATGACAACCAATGTATACTTTGGACTGAGCTGGGCCTGAATTTTCCCCCTTTCACTACCTATTGAAAAGTGTGCATAAGGCCACTGATTCACTCCTCAACTCAGTCTCTGATATAAAACCTCACCTTTGATTCTCTGTCAGTCTTTCCACTGCATCTGCCCGATATTACCTGCTATACCTGCTATTTCCAGAAAATAAATGAAGGAGTAGGAGGCAGGCTGAACAGTTGAGAGCAGCATAACCACACTGAGCCTCGAAACCTACAAGCACAAATCATAAAGTGTCGCCATCTTGGTGTTTCCCCTTTTGTTTTCCTTTTTTCTGCTGTAAAGGAAAGATACTTATTTGTCCCCATGTAACCTGTTGAGTGAGGTGTAAATATTGTGTGTGTGTGTGTCTGTGTAAGTGTGCGTGTGTGTGTGTGTGTGTGTGTGTGTAACAGGGAGAGCTGCAGTTAAGAACATGATCAACTTAAGTATAAAGACTAAACAGGCAAAAAAAAAAAAATCTATCAACTCACAGAGGCCTTTGAACTGCCTCCATGACGTCACTCACAACATATTATTCAGTGTTCTAACATTAAAAGCAAGCAGTGGACGTGACCACAGTTGCTGTTCAAGCCTCAAAGCTAAGAAAATCACTGCCCCAAAAAATGAATAATCATACTTTCTCTTTCACGTGAAAAAAATGTTGTGATGCCAATGAAATTAAAAGAAAATTTGGCGCCAAAGGGATCGTTGTAAAAAAAGAATAATTTGTGAATAATTTGTTGCACAGAAAGACATAACAAAGAGCACAAATGCAATGATAGAGCACAAGTAAAGCCAATGAGGATAATTTCAGTTAGTGGCACACTTAAAGTCATGCACATTATAGTTTCATGTCAACACTGATTGTATTCCAAGTCAAAACTTAGCAAATGTCTTCATGGAAGACAACATACAGGAAGCACACGTACATCTTTCAGACAACACTCCAGCGTTTGAATGATCCTCAACCTGCGTACTGTCTTAAAGCACAGATACTATTACTGACGGAGTACACCAGGATATTTAGAAGGAAAAAAAGCAGAAGTAGTGCAAGGTTTGGCTGACAGATGGATTCATGGCTTGCACAAACAGACGCTGATACAACACTTCCCAGGAGGCTTGCCAAGCGAAACAAGCAATATCATTTTAGCCACCAGAGCTCAAGACTGTTTCTACAAACCCTAGATGCTGCAGCAGAGTGTCCATAAGGGTTCAAAAGCATGTTTAGGACAATGGACATTTCATTCACATTATACCAGAATGTTGCCAACTATCAGGTATCCAGAATAAACTCCTCTCGTAGAACAGACAGAAATACAACTTGGCTCCTGGCTGTTAATCTTTTTTCGCCTGCATGAGTAAGAGGCAAGATGTCTGTAATGTGGCTGTGGATTTGATTTCTTTAGCAATATTATCCTTCTTTCCTGTCTTGTTTCTTTTCCTTTCAACTAAAAGACAACCTTGCCTTGAAGATGTTCACACAAACAAACAACATACGCCAATAGGAGTGGCACTAAGAAACCTAACAAAACTGTTAGCACAGCACTATGTCCATTAGTTTGGGAAACACACTTTCAGACAATGTCTGAATGACTTACGCTGCACATGAAAACAAGCATGCACACAGACACACACACACGCACACACAGACATCCACCATTGTTTTGAAATGCACACATATAAACGCACATGCAAAGCTGACTACATTTCTAATTTTAAGCACCGATACCCCATCAGGCCCGTCTGAGCTGATCTTTCAACCTTGTTATCTTCAGGAAAAGAGAGAAAA
Source organism: Apeltes quadracus (assembly GCA_021346845.1). Taxonomy (NCBI): domain Eukaryota; kingdom Metazoa; phylum Chordata; class Actinopteri; order Perciformes; family Gasterosteidae; genus Apeltes; species Apeltes quadracus. The sequence goes on from CM037935.1 coordinate 8,495,751, forward strand.
AAGATCCCTCCAGTATGGAGACAACAGAGATCATAGTGTCATCGATGGGGATCTAGTGTTGGATGATTATTATGTTCAAACTCAGAAGCATGAATAAAGAAAAAAATGATGATTATTTTTTGCACCACTATCTTAAAAGCATGATATGTTAAAGTGCCTCCTTGCACTTTGTGTATATATTGTAGGTAACAGATGTTTTTTGTTTGTTTGTGTTTTATTCTTTTGATTTCTTTTGGGGGGGGAGGGGCGTTGAAATGGTATATAGGAATATAGTTTCATTGCTGTGACATTTTAAATGTAATCCTATAGAAAGAAATATATCATATGTCCTGAGTAAAAATTAGATTAGACAAAATGTATAGAGAGGAAATGGTTCAATAACGTGCTCGTTTTTCTGTTCTCTTGTAGTTGTTAACTAGATGTTTTACTTACCTGTCACACAGAAATATATAAATATCTTTTTTAATCTAATGTAAGAGTTTGAATGATTGTTCATGAAGATATAAGCAATGTGCATTAGTTTTCATTGTACATAAATAAATATATAATTGTTCTGTTCAGTGGCGAAGCAGAAATTTCTGGAAATGACAGTGGTCCTGAAGTAAATGCTGTTTGAGAAGGAAACAGAGTGAGAAAGAGAGACAGAAAGAGAGCGGGGGGGTAGGGGGGTGAAGTGCTTGGCTTAAATAAAAGGAGGCCACATGATATATATATATTGGTCTGATAAAGGTTGCTGTATGTAGGATACAGTGAGGAAAGAAACACAGCCTAGTGATGCGGTCAGATACCTGTTACAGTAGAGAGCAACATTCCTCAGGTAACTCATCTGAACCATTTTGTCTTTTCAATGAAGCAAGCCGGCTTTGGTCTAATGGCATCGTTGTTTATCTGGTGCTTGTGCATTTAAAGCTGCAACATTTGCATTCTGCATTAACTTGTCTAACGCCACATCTTCACACACATTTGATCGTTGATGTGCCATCAACAGTATTGACATTTTTAGAAATCCCACCTGGTAAACTGCCTTTACTCTACTTGCCTTTTTTTGATTTCTACAGAAACTATATGCACTAACAAACACCTGAAACTGGGGTTAAATAGCACTGGTGAAATGGGATTTGATGGACAACAGTATTTCAAACAAGGATCTAATATATCTTCAATCTTGTCCTTTTCTACTGAAATGTGTCTTTTTGGAGAAACAGAGCTGCTAACCTGTCATACTTCTGCCAACATACTGCTTTCCTGATCTTACTTTTCTAGGCCTTTTCCTCTTTGTAAAGCTGTTTTGATGTAAAGGCAGAGCGTCTGTGTGGGGGAGATACACTATTGACAAAAAGGACAAAAAAATAAATGAACGCTTTCCTCGGTCTATGGTATACATAATAAACTGTTCCTACATATCAATAAGTGTTGTACCTTTGGTGTACATATACAAATATAACTAATAAATGTTGATTCATAACTAAATGTTGGTCTTCTGTTTTGATTTTATTTCGTTATGTCTTTATTTCTAACACACACAAAGATATACAGTTTTCCTGTCTGCCTCTGTCATTTGCTTGCTGTTAAAAATACACCAGTCAGTCAAGCAATCGTGCATTTCTTTTCAAACATTCTTAAAATTATTAATGTGTCATATAACAGTCAAACGTAATCTATGAACATGTGTTATTTGACTATTGGTCATTATTAAGCATCTCCACTCTACCCGGTCTTGTATGCTTCACCACATGAACCGTAATTATAAATTAAAGTAATTATAGAATATTTTAATGATGTCAAATGAAGCCAAAAACATCTTTACCATAAATGATGAAAGGCTAATAAAATCTAAAGAACAATGTTTTAGTATAATTTGAAATATAAAAAGGTCCCAGTATATTAGCCAAGAAACTTCATCCATATCATAGTAAAGTATGCTCTAATAAACATTATAAATAGTAAGGATATAGCAAAGATATAGTAAGTTATAAATCGGCTACTTTGATGAGGTTGTTTCTTCTGGGTTTGTATTCTTATGGTTGAAATTCAGTTATTGTAAGTAGCTTTGGATAAAAGTGTCAGCTAAATAACATGTGATGCTAACGTGATAACGTGTCGATCCTCCGGTTACAATCCTTTACAGTTGGTGCTTCGCAGGTTGGAACAGCATCGTGTTTCAGATGCCACCGAATGGCTTCAGCTGATTGGTCCAGAACACAAGTTCAGAGGAGAGGCCGATCCGGCTGAGCTGCTGGCCGGAGATTTGGTGTGCAACATCCTGCTACGGTTGTATAATAGTAGAAACCAGGTGCATTTAGCTCCTTCGTCGTCTGTTTCTTTGCAGTATCTGTACTTGTAATGTGTGTTCTGACTCCATACTTGATCATTGTTTCAGTTTTCATCATCTTTCCATGGATGATTGCTTGCTTGTTAGCAATTACTTTCCAGATCTGGGAACAAATGGGATGGATTGCAGGTATCATTTCACAAGAGATGCTGGGTTATTCGAATAATACCCGGCCCTATGATATACTATGCCACAAAAGGCTCATAGTACACTATTACCATCAATGCGTCAAAGTATAGTATGACATGCAAAGAAGCATCACAATATGACGTCCTTTTGATTGTGTTTAACACTTTTTAACAATTTAACACTGTTTTAAGGAATGGAATTTATTTCCAAACGGTTGTCTTTATCTTGATCTTTGTTTCCTGATTAAATATAGTCTCACAACACGTCTCCGCTGCCATGGAAACCTTACGTCTTTGTGGGGAAATGTAACCACTCTCGTGTTTTTCCTTCAGCCCTTTTTGTCTTCACGCAAACCTTATAATTAGGGAGCGCACACACAAATCCTTTTTTGCACATTTATTTTTGTCCATCCCATTACAAATCTTTTCAGCAACATCTTTTGTTAATTTGTGATAAAAACCTTCCGAGACATTTGCTACTTCTCCAATGGAATCATGAGAGCAACTACCGAAAAACATTTCTTAAAATCTTTTTCCCAATTGCTGTATGCAAGTCTTCCATACTGAACCAGAAAGATGTAGCTGTCCCAAAGGGAAAACTATTGATAAGACACAATGTAAGATATGTCTCACCAATGAGAAGGGCAGTAAAAAAAACGGCATGATTTTTGTTTACATGTGGGAAACATACAACAACTGGCACGTTGAGGCCTAGGCAAGCACACAAGCTTCTTTCATCACACATTCCCCCTCAGGAGTACGTAGACAACATTGTCACACCCCTGTTCTCATGAAGAAACCTTTACATTGGCATGTGTTAAACTCACAGACATTGTCATCGGTACTGCACAGTTTCTCATCAAAGGCAGGGAGGCTTGGCGCAAATGAGCACACATTTTACGTTCACAAGATGATGAATCGTGCTATTCGCACTTTTGCTCTTTCTTTTTCCTTAATCAATGTACACATTGTGTATATAGTATGTACACGTCGTTTTTTTTTTTTTTTTTTATAATGCTACCTTTCATCATTTGGGATTTCATCGTTATTACCGACCCAATACAAACGTATACAATAGTAACGGACTTCAGTGGTGCATCAATTGCACAGTTTTGGATGCTATACATCAAGGTAATTCATACATTATCCACTCCACTCTGACTAATGCGAAATTATTTTACAAAATGTACTTTGGGAGTACTTTCTTCTAATTAAATAACCCTCAGAAATGACAATCTGTTATTTGAAAGAGGGATACAAAGCCCCTTTCTACCTAACAACAAACGGCACTGGCAGCTATTGCTAAGGCATTTCCTAAACACATACGTTATATACAAAAACCACGAAAAGAGGGAATCAAAGCTGCATTCATTAAGGCAATGACATCCCCAAACGTCTTGAAAATGTAAAACTCCAGTCAAGAGGATGTGTCGAAAAATATACACAAAGTTACACCAATAAGCAAACAAAACAAAGAGGTGAAACACTCGTAAAACATTAAAGGTTGTTTTGCTCAAAATAATGACTTTTCTAGCCGCAGCATCTGAAACATGATAACCCAGTTCTCATCATAGACTTAGCATCTTTCATTTAGGATAAAAAAAGGCCTACAATCTAACATTTTAAAAATGTACAACCAAATTTGTAAAAAAGACAATAATTTGCCATCAACGATATTCCCAAATGAGAACCCCATGACCCCTCTCTTGAAAACCCAGCATAATGATTAACAAAGCATACAGCTCACAATCAGAGACGCTGACACAAAACACATTCACAGCCCTCGCTATATCAGTGCATGATGCTCTTTGACCGCCGTTCGGTCCTGGCTAACCTGGCATTCCAGACAAACAGAACGAAGCACATGTTGGGTTTAGAGACCCGGCAGAACCAGCACAATGGTACCTCGGCTAGACAATCTTTCTGTGCAGCGTACACCTCATTCGGTGTCCATCTATTGCTGACCACTAGAGCCGTTCTTCACCCCAGTGTTTGACAGCCCCAATCCGTCCCCAATCTCCTGACCATCTCCTCCCTCTCGCCCCGCCTACCCTCACTTGCTCTTTTTTTCTCTCACGCCAGCTGTTCTTTCTCTGGCGACTCCTCAAGCGTGATGACAGTGAACTCCTCTGTTTTGCCGTTCTCCTGGGTCGTCTCCTTGTTCATCAGGGTCACCATCTCCTGCTCTCTCTCCTGGGCGTGGGAGCTGGACGCGGATGCTGCGGCGCCGTTTCCCTCGCCACCGTCTTTGGATGTGATAATCAGGGTCTGCGTTTTGCCGCACAAGCTGGAAGAGAACATTCAGACACAGTTCATTATTATATAGCATTGGTTGTATACTATTAATCATACTGCGCACTGACGGCACACGTGGCAATGTTTAAGACAAAAACCATTCGACGTGATAGCTTTCTTAGTACAGGATGAAGAAAAAAAAAAACAGCAATCAAATTCATACCTATTTCTCTTAGCAACAACTGCGCACACAAGAAGAATAGCGGCAATAGCTACAAGCACTCCAATGATAACCAGCCAGTCTGAAAGGAGAAATAACAAGGCATGATTTGACAGCATTGAAGCTCAGTCAGTAAAAAAAAAATTAAAATCAAAAGATGATTTTACTTTTCCCAACATGATCATATTTGACTGCATCACTATGGACATCAGGAAATGTAGTTACTCACTCGATGAACGGTCTTCCGCTGTTTGATCCGGAACGCCAGGAGCCATGGCCCGTCCTTTGCCTCGAGGTGGTTGTTGTGGAGCTGCATTTCAACGAAACAAATCAAAAGCATTCAAATCATCTCACTTACAGGTACTTCACTGACAAAATAATCTCAGAACAACCTAAACACAAAAGATGGAATGTTGAAATGTGTTTAAGGATCAATCACAGAAATGTATTTTCTGTTATATTGCTTAATTGTGGATGCATATTCCTCTTTTTGTCGAGCCACTGCAGCATCATCGAAGCTACGAGTCTTTCATGCAATGTGTTTTAAATGTATTTTTGATGATATATATATATATATATATATATATATATATATATATATATATATATATGTGTGTGTGTGTGTTCGCCAAACATGCTGACTGATTGTAATGCATCCTCGAAACATAAAGAAACAAAAACACTGAAGCCTGTTGTAATAAATTCACTCTACAGCCCAACCTAACACAAGGGGGCGTCATGTGTTCCTAAAGTGACTTCCAAAAAAAGTCCACCTAAAACCTGTTGCATCTCTTGCCGGCATGTGCTCTTCTTTAGAATTGTTTTGATGCATTATGAATAAAAATGAACTGCACAATCTGCATTTTCTATGCCAACAATTTTTTATGTCCACAGGAGACAAAAAAAAGTGAACCAAATATTAATACAATACAGTTAATTGCGAACATTACAAGCACCATTATATTTCACGTATATATTCACCAAATGCCTTGTTGAAGTCATTGCGCTTTCATTTTTACAAGTTAAGTTTTCTTTGTGTTTTTCTTACCATCTGTTACAGCAATTTCCTGGTAATCATTGTCAGCAGGAGATTGCGTTTTATCTGGCTCTCCAACAGGAGCCAATGAAGAGGTTTCCTCCTCCTCAGAGGGGGAAGACATCATCCCAGAGCCAGGCATCATCTCCACAAAGGAGGGGGTAGGCGTCATCCCAGTGGTGTCAGTGTCCCATGCAGGAGTGCTGCTGTCACTCGCTCCATAATAGTTTTCATCTACTGACGAAGGCTCCGTGGTACTGTCTGTTTCCGTTAGATCGGTTGATGTGAAAATGGTATTCATTGGTTCGGTTGGTTGGTAGATTTCTTCCTGGCCCTCCGTCGTCATCGGGCCCTCAGGCTGTGGTGAAGACTCAGCTGATTGGAGAATAAAGAGGTTCAGGTGTGTTTTTTTGGTCATTTTGATGTGTTTTCTATGAACATTAACCATTTCTTGGCATATGGTGGTGCCAATCTGGATATCTGTCCACAGTGTTAACGCTGTTTTCGAGGATTTCAACTCTTTAAAGTTGTACTTTTCAATAAAGTTTATAACGATATAATAATAAAGTAAACCACATGCATACAAAAGTGTGTTATCATGCTCACATAATCCCTATACAATGTTATAGTATAATACTTATTATACTGTTAAAGTGAGGAGGAATGTTTCAATCAGAGAGGGAAGTTAAAGAAATTTAATTTTGCAGGTGCTGAATGAATACCGAGCATCCTGATATGCTGCACTTCACACCAATAATCATAAACATAGAGCCAAAATCATAGTTTGCATTTTGAATGGATGGGATTGTTCTTTTTGTGAACAAAGGACCCAGTTTGAGTCTTCAAAGGCCACTATCAAATCCATGTTTATTCTTTCTATGCATTCAAAATATCAGGACCCTTTTGTTGCCTGTAGGCAACAAAATTGCCCGTAGGTGTGAGTGTGAGAGACGTTTGTTTGTCTCTGAGTCAGCTCTGCAATTGACCCAAGCTGCGATTGACTCCAGCCCATCCCTGAAACACGGCCCTCTAAGGATTAGCAGTAGAGAAGATGGCTAACTTCAATTTTGGTTCAAGTTGGTCTAATGGTAAACCAGTTGCCCTGGGTTGAAACTATTATTTATGGTTTTACTTTACATTAGTGCTTAAGATTTTGAGTTATTGAGACCCATTGGTATTATATTTATTCCAGAAAGGTGATTGTGAATTGGTGTATTGTACTAACCTGGTGCATCCTGGGAGGGTAAGGTTTCATTTAACACAAATTTCTTTGAACAGTCCACCTCCAGCTCAGCTGTAACATGAGGAAGTGGATGTTAAGAAAAATGGGAAGGGAAATAACAAAAGGTCTACATGATGTAGATTTGAGTGTCAGTTTATTGTGGACAGCACATATTAACTGTAACTGTTTCCTGTGGACGTAGTCACCCTTTTCATCGAAGCATAATGCATCATAGCGCTCTTCTGGAAGACGTGGATGAGTGATGAAGCCAGTCGCGTTCTTTGCACAGTTTTCATGGCGTGAGTGTCTGAGTATGGCAGTGCTCGTATCGTTCATCCAGCCGTTTCTGAAATGACAATGAACAATAGTGTTTTTACTATTACTACAAAACATATTTGACACATTCAGAAACCCATTTTGAGACATTCCAAATCGATATTTTTTGTTAGTGTTAAAACTCTAAATGAAGCTCAATACGTTTTTTAAAAGTTGTTCATCGTGTGTTTAATATTCATGTCTGATTACGAGTAGTCTTTCCTAGGACTGAACTTAAGGCGATCATATGTTTAAATGTTAAAGCGTGTGTGGGGGTTACGTTAATGGGAAATTCTCAAGAATATGGATCCATAAATGTAACGTCATCAATATTCTGTATTCCTTTAAGGCTTAAACAAAGTATAGTGGTTTCACCTGCATGTTTCCATGTTTTTATTATAGGCGTCCTCAACTTGTTGTGGACTTGCCAAGTTGCTCTGCAGCTGGACACACACACGTTGAGCCATTTCAAAGGTCAGAGTGTGGCGAACCACTCCCTCGACCAGAAACACTCCGCCATAGCTGCAGCTGCGGGAATTCACTGTAGTGAAAGAGGAAACATATACAGTATGTCTTTGAATTCCAGAAAATGATTTGATTTCACAAAAGTGTGCAAAGCGCAGTAGACATGGCACTTAAAGGCAAGGAAGGTTGGACAAATTTACGCATACAAACATACACAATACTAGTTGCCTTGCAAATAAATCCTCACTCATGCCATTAGAAGACACTGTGCCATGATGCGCTCTCCACCACACTGACGTTCGGTTAAGCTACATGCTATTAAATGTTGACAGTGGTACAGTGTTGTGCTATTTTGTGATGCTGAGCCTATTTATTTAGTTTGCTTGACTAATGGAGAAACCTCAGGGAAATTAGTTACCCAACAACAAAAAAACAAACACGATTTTCTTCTGGTAAGAGCAGATGATCATTTGCATAGAAAAAGAAAGAGAGAGAGAGAGAAACCACCTGGCAAGAGTCCCACGAGATGAAACGCACACACGTTAATCTAAACATTTGCCAGTGGCTATTTTACAAAGCAATTCATCTCCAATACAAACCCTTAAGATGTCATGGGACATGTAATTTGATGTGTTATCAACCCTTATATGTATGTATGTTTATGTATGGAGGCTCGACATGAAAACCAGTATGCAACAAGATCTTGTGCTGCACGATTGTCAATACTTTTAAAAAGAAAACAAATTCAGTTGGTGGTGAAGAAAAAGGAACCAATACCTTTGAATTACTCGCGACCGTGTCAACGCGCTATTATGTTGATGGATGCACAAGTTGCACCGGATGTAAAACGCTAAGTCACCTAGCAACAAAAAAACACAAGAAAATAACAGACTTGCATAAGAAAATAACATGTACGCGTGTGTCTGTGTGTGTGTGTGTGTGGTAGGTTATAGCACCAACCCATAATAAATACTGATGATTGTCTCACCGTTTGGTTTGAGGAAAACAGAAAATAAGGATCACAAATAACGAGCTGAGGCACTGAACTAAAATATAGTTAGAAATGTTCTTTCTCTTGTATAAAAATAATGCAGGTAGTGGATTGTTAAACTTGTACCTGACCTGCTCCTTCCCATCCTGGTAGACTAATTAAAATGCTTTTACAACATAAGGTAATTTTTTCTGCAATGTATACTACATTTGGGAAGCTTTATTCAGACTGCTTCAGAGAAAAATTAAACAAATGAGGGGTTTGTGTCGGTGTTGGTTTTTGCTGCAGTATTAGTCTGCATGACATTAAACACCATGTGCTTACATCACATGCTCCATGGTAACACATTTTCAGCAAAGAGGAAGTAACACTGTTTAACCACTAACTGATTTGTAAGGCTACTACTGAATGGACCGTGTTGAGCCTCGTAAATTAAAAAAAGAAATGACTTATTAGTAAAGGTCCATCAAAACTGAGCTTTTACAAAAAGCAAAAGTATTGTGGCTTCTTTGACAAGAAGAAAACTGACGTCTAAAAAGCATCACCAGATGAGATCTGAAAAAAGTCCCCCTCCTCCATTTTCACACTTGCTGTTATGAGTAAACAGGGTAAGCCGTTTGCTGTTTCAGTTTCTTCCCTCGCTTCATTCTCCTACACACACCCACACATTTAGAGACACATGCTGCCACATGTCACAGTGTGCCTGGAAGAGAAAAGGCTCCAAAAAAAAGACAACAGTACTGGCCCTCCAAACCTGCCCACAGGGATCAAAGGGAGTCCAGCTTACCATCAGTGGGCTGAAAAGGGGGCTGTCATGAATCATAGGCGCAAACATTAGTATGCAGAGAGAACAGTCACGGGTGTCTTTATAAAGTTGAGCAGCCTGCTATGCCAAGGCACTGGCTATCCCAAAGGCTCCATTGTCACCTAAAGGAGTTGAAACCAAGGAGACTGCAACGTTGAGTGTACAGAACCCCGAGAGAAAGACAGATTTAATACGACATCCTGCCAGAAACCTCAAGCTGCTCACAGACTAAAGGCAATCTTGATTTTTCTCTTTCTCTTCCTGTTTTTCTTTCTGTAAATGTTCGCACCGACGTTTCCCATCACATCATGCAGGGGTTACAAGACTACATCTCACTCCTACTGTAACATCCTCTTAGCCATGGTTCATCAGCTGGTCTGGGATGGGACCATCATCCCACAATGCTCCAGTGTCCCTGCATTGTCACACTTGAGTGGAGTCGCTCAGTCAGCAGGTAGTGGGGACAGGGGACACGCACACGTTCACAACCCGGCTACCAGGCAACACTTTCTGAAGGTCACAAGAACGGGCGTCGCTGTCTGATTTTCTTTTAAATGTTTCATATCCTTTCACACCTTTTCTCTCCTTCCACCTCCATCTACACTCAAAGCAGTATCTTATTTAAATGGAACAGGCAGATTCGCTTATATTTCTTTGCTTCCTAGTGGCATTAGTCATGAAGCTCTCCGCTTAACTAAACATGAGGTTTGAACGAACCTAAATAGATGATCCGTGATAAGAAATGGGGCCTCCGATCTGCTTTTAAGACATTCACGTTTGAGGAAGATAACGTGTGAGAGTAAGGCCATGAGCAGGACATTGACTTGAAGGTCAAGACCAGTTCAGTAGGTGTCAAAACAACTGGGTAAAGAATCGGAAAACAAAGAGGTTATATAAGATATTGGTGTAGGGCCATTCGGCTTCAGGCTGGTTTGTTTGCAGAGGGGGGGGTACATTGCTAAAGAAGGCAAACACGTGCCTGAAAGTTTCAGGTGGCAGAATGTGGTGTCAGACCTGCACAAGCACAAGCCCTCTTTGTCAGGGCCCCGTTGACGTCCACCGGTCCCCTGACCAGCCCTCACCTGGAAACACGACACGTGCTCATGCCGGATTGGTTGCAACGCCAAAGAGGCAAATACAGCCATGTTAGTCCAGCGGTCAGGCTGGCCTTAATGCATGCACATGAGTTTGAGTGTGAAGCAGAACTGTGATCAACATAGAAAAGATACGAGAGCACTAAGCTTACACGGCAGATAAAGTTTCGGTTGAGTGTATAGAAGACACTAAAAAGTTAAAAGGTAACATTTCTGTGTTATATGGAGTTGTTTATAAGAAATGCACTCTGAATATACAGTATCTTCTAATTACAGGCTCTTCATTAATCTCCACACATGGAACGAACACCATACATGTGAAATATGGCAAAGAAATATGGCTCAAAACCACATTTAGCAAATATGAATTTAATGATCTCTTCTTGAAGAGTTCTAAATACAACATCTTATTTTAAGAAATCATGAAACTTTTCATTTAATACATTGGCCAATTTTTCAGAATACTTTGTATAACTTGTTTGTTAGTTTTGGCCTTTTTCCAGTTAGATAGTATAAGTATTTTACTGTATTAAGTAATACATTTAAACCATCCGAGGTGCAGAGGTCATACAGTTATGTATGAATTTCAATGGATAAAATAAATCAACTACTGGGAAACCTTCTGCACTCAAATCCAATTTCTTCTTTTCGCGCAATTTTCCTAGAATCACGCATGCTCAAAGATACTACAGGTGAGCAGACAGGTGATATATTAAATAGCTGGTAAATGGTTATACGGCCGCCGGCCACATGGCCAGCCACGAGTCCATGAGTCATTCTCTTAACTCTGCGATTTGGGCAAAGGGTTGAGGCGGAAGGGTAAAATGTCTGCACCAGGACCCCTGTTGCCAAACACCAATTATTCTCAATATCATTTAGACATCATACACAAGTACACAAATAAAAGCTTTTAGCTCCTCTGGAGGAAAGGGGGCTTCCCCTTCCCTCTTCCCACATACAGTGCACCGACGGGACGTTTGGACAGTCTCTTATTTGCCTTTAAATACTCGTCAAACGTACAGCGCGATGCTGATTGTTCTTTGGCGCAGTGCCACGGCGGGGAGTCTTTGTGAACACCTCCTCCTCCAACCGCCTCCTCAGGGAACGAGCCAGACGAACCCAGACCTGTTAGATTCACCACCAGTTTAACCTCCAGAGATATATCGCTTCGAGCAACAAATCCAATCAAAACCTTTCACAGAAAGCGCATCAGTGAGACACAAAGAGAACCGAGGGAGACTCAGGGGGGGGAAAGCCTGAGCGATTGCTGGACATCCTTTGTGTCAGAGAATGAAGCATTAAGCGATGGCAGCAGATTTCGGCAAAGAAGAGAGGAAAAAAAAAAGCCCAACTCCCGCTTTTACTTAAAAAAACTAATAGTGAAAGATGCATTGATCATCCAAAACCCTGACAAATAAGGTTTCCCTTGCTGGGCATGTGTGTAAGTGAGCAAGAGCGCCTGTCTCCTTTGTGTCTGTCAAAGACAGCCAGACTTGAGCCTGTCTGCGCCGCTGTAGCTCACACGCTCTCATCCGTTAGCTGCAGCAGCAGAGCACAGTCGCTTCCTTTCAATGCCTTCTCTGTACACGTGCGTTCCCTCATCGTTCTCCACAAGGATCAAGGTGGAACAACACACAAAGAAGTATTACCAGCCAGCAGGGCAACATTTAAACACAGTAAGGTAAAAGAAAAACAACAGATATCTCAATTCAAATATTCACTGGGAAAAAGCACAGTCCCCTCACCTTTAAGGTCTTCCGACCTGGAGGAGGCCAATAATCCAAAGCTGACCCCCAAGACAAGCGTCCACATCCTGCTCAAAGTGTCTGTCGGTGAGTCGCTGAGAGTGAAGCTGTGCAACAATTCTCCTGTGATCCTGTCTTCCCTCTGCAACGAGTGACGGGTGGTGGTTGTGGTTGTGGTGTGTGTGTTTTTGTGTGTGTGAGAGAAGGAGAGAGAGAGAGAGAGAGAGAGAGAGAGAGAGAGAGAGAGAGACAGACAGAGAGAGAGAGAATGAATGAGAGAGCAGTAAAAAAGAAAAAAGGAAAATGAGAGCAGCAGAGTTGCTGCTGCGCGTGTCTAGTAGCTGTTTGAGCTGACTCAGACTTTGACTAACTTATTCTTTGCCTCAAAGACACACAGACGAGTGACACACTCTTCACAGAAGGACAAGAGTGGTTCATGTGAGCACACACTGTTCTGTCTCTTTGGCACTTGCCCCACCTCCCTTCCCTGTTCCCGCCTAAGCCTCGCCAGCTCACTCCCTCCCCTCTTCCTGTTCCTGCCTGTATTAATGGCTGAGAAGAAGGTGATCTCTCCCTCTCTCCGGCTGCATATCCTCATCACCTTCCTCCCCGCCCTCTCCTCCTCTTCTTATGTCTGACAGCAACAGTTTCTAAGAGCCCATCTGGTCCTTTGTTTACTTCCCACTCCATTTTCAATTATTTCCCTTGTCACTGCTCCCTTGCGCGTCTCCGTCTTTTGTCCCGTGTGTCGGTGGGATCCTGTGCACACAATTGAAAGAAGTCACGTTCCATATTTCATAGAGAAATACCTGTTCCTCTCAGGTTTTCATAGAACAAGCTGAGTTGTTATATACACTTATCTCCAGGGTGCGATTTGTGGGGAGGCGTGGGGGGATTTCCCCCCCCTCTGGTTTTCCGATCCCCCCCTCTGCTAAATTATTTTATCTCCGGGGGGACAAGGATCCCCCCCCCCCCTTGATAGCGATGAATGCAACTTAACTGCTAGCCTAGTTAAACTCTTGAAATCTAACGATCTTCAGTGTCAATACATTAGAGTAGCTGTTCAGTAGCCTTCTGGTAGACGGCGCATTTTTTGAACGTCATCAAACACAAACACATTGTAACATTTTAGTGAAACGGGAACTTCGCATTGGTGCGCGGTTTCCCCTCGGCTTCCCCTCTCTGTGCTTCCGCTTCCTCCTCGTAGCCAAACCGTCCGTGCGCGTAAAAGTGAGCGTCAAGCTAGTTGGACTTTGGATCCCATCGGGGGAAACTAATTGCGCTGAGGGGGGGGGGTCTCCTGTAGCAGAGAGTAGGAACTAGCTCATTAATAATAAGAGCAGCGCGGAGCTGCATTACTGTGAGTAATGGCCTATTCCTTTTGTATTGGTTTTGCATATTAACATGCTTTAGACATATTTTATTTGTTATTTATACTAGTAGCCTACTGTGATGATTTTCCACGTCCCAGATTTTTTGGTGCCCCCCCCTTGGTTCGTTACGCGTAGTGCGTGATGTATGTGTGCGGAGCGCCGGCCCTTACTTACCTTGCAGGACCCAATAATAAAACAACTAAATTAACATTAAAGTTTTGCCATGTTGTAATGGGGACTAATCCACGGACCCGAAAAAGGGCCTGTCTACCCTTTGCGTTGATGTCCCAGATGACATCATACAGTACTAGTCTACGTGGCCGAGAAGAGTCAAGAGACAAATAGAAATGCCACAACACAAACGCAAAAACCACAACACAACGCAAAAGCTAAAACAGAAGTAGCCAAGTAACTGCCCACGGGAAAAATGAGAGATTGTAGTATTTGTGTGATTTAGCTCAAAAACTTCACTAAACTTAACAAACTATAGGCTTTACACATAGCATTCGTGCGTTAAATGACGCTGCGAAGCTTCATGCAATATTGATTATTTGTGACTGTAACGGACACACTTCTATTATGCGTGTGCGGAGGTCCGCCATCTGCTGGGGTGTTGCCAGCGGGGCGGGGGGTTGTTGTGGCTTTTGCGTTTGTGTTGTGGCATTTGTATTTGACTGACTCTTCTCGGCCACCGTACTAGTCAAAACGTTTGGACATACTTGACTTTGACTGCATCTGATCTAAAAATATGTCAAACTGCTTGTCTTTCATTTTCTGACTTCCATAACAACCATCCATCCATAATTATTACACACAGAAACTCAAGTTGTAAGTTGTAATAAGTTATATGAAGACACTATACAGCGGTTTGGCTTAAACTCGAGGGTGCTCCAATTGGGGTCTGACACTCGCAACTCTTCAATACAGACACATAGTGTTAACTAAAAACAAAACGGCTATATGAATGCTGCATATCACTCAAAATTGGAAAAGCAAGTCAATGACACACATATTACGGCAATATGTGTTTCATATCCCTCAGTCAAACCTTTTCATAAAAGAGGCCATAAAAGAGGCTAGAGCTTAACAGGTTAATGGGACAAACAAAATAAAGGAGACTGTACAGCATGCTACCAGCTGTGTGAGGCTGCACGGAGGCAACATAGTGCTTTGAGCTAAATGCCAATTCCAAGATTCTAACATGCTCAAAAGGAGAAAACCAACAAGTTGACCTTAAGCTTGTGTGTGTTGGAAGTTGCCATCTTGGCTTGTTTGAATCACAAAGCTATGATTTTAAATGCAGAATGAAACATACACATTTTCCTCTCTGATAATGTGTGACCCCCGCCCATGATTCCATCAAAGAAATAACGCAAAACCAGAACAGACAGATCAGCACTTCCTACCACACAGATATAAGTCACTTCCTCTTTTAGCTATTGCCATAGTGAAACTTGTTTATAGTTCATCTACAATCAGACTTACAAGTAACAAACTCAATGTAAGGTTGTACTACCGCCTTAATTTACATATTTTTGTGAAATTAAGACCAATGTAAATATATCTAAATTAAAAGTGATTTAAAATGGTTGAAGTGAAATCCTGATGAATGATGTGGTTTGACACAGAGAATGTGAAGAGAAATGACATGTAATAATAATTCCCCAGGCTGACATGATTTCCATCTCAGGACAATGTCTGTCCTAGTTTCTGTCTCTAGAGGCACAACTTTGAATCAGTTGAGTGAATATGTAACATTTTCTGTAATAGACTTTTCAGAAAGAAGAGAAGCCGTTTTTATTGCCATTTATTACACATAGGAAATTGTCCTCTGCATTTAACCCATCCCACACAGTGGGGGCAGTGGGCTGCCGTAGAGACACCGAGGTAGCAGTTGTTAGGTGTCTTGCTCAAGGACACTCCGACATAGGACATGAAGCAGCCGGGGGTTCAAACAGCCAACCCTGTGGTTGCCGGCGCACCCACTCTACTTCAACTATGAGTCTGTAGAGGCAAAATAAACTTTACCTGATTGTGTTCGAGGGTTTGTACAAATACAAAGATGACCCAGAGACAAGGCAGATCATATGTTTCATTGGCTTTGAAAAAAGCAAAAACTACTTAAATAAATAAAACTAAGGTTAACCAAGGTTGCAGGCACAAAAAAGACACTGAGATAAACAGCTGTATACTGGGCATGACTAAAGCCTAAATTAAACATCCGACTGCTTAGTCAGTCGATATCCAGCAATGGAAAAAAACTGGTGTCACCAGACGCTCTTAGGGTTAGGAATCCTTGTGGTAAAGGCCGACTAATAGCCCCTCCTAAGCATTCCTGTTAGCTAACGTGCCTTTTTCCCAAACATCCCAACCAGTCACTCGCGACCAGAAGAAACTGCCAGATGCCCATATACGTACAAAGCAGCAAGACAAATTTGCTTTCCAAACATCCAGTGAACGCAAGCGTTTTCACAGATGTTGGGAGCTAATGAAAATAAGTACATGGTGCTCAGTTCCAGTTTCTATTTCAATCTGATCCTTTGAAAGAAAAACATGCAACGGCTTGGTACCTATTAGACATGTGTTTTCTGACAACTTACTGTCTCTACTTTCTGTAAACTACTGAAGGCCAGTCTACTGCACGTGGATCTACGCGTCTCTGGGGGGGTGGGTGGGGCTGTCAGAAGTGTGTCTTGGTTATGTACCTTAGATGAGCTCTGCCACACCCCGGCTGTGTCTGAGGCTGAGTGAGCTACAGAGGCATCACAGGAGCATCGCTGGGCTGCTTCAAACGGCCTGGCTCTGCGCAACAACAACAAAGCAGAGGCCTTGCTTGTGTTCGGGTGTTGGGACAGCAGCGCCGGTGTGTTGGGACCGTCGGTGTCACAGAGTACTTGTACAGCCATCCGGAATGTCTCGTGTCATTGGCCGTCCTCTCAGTCAAGACGAGGTTGACGCAGCACCGCGTCGTCTCACAGGTGAAAGGTTTGTGCACGTCACATTTTCTTTATTTAGATGTGCTTCCTTTTAAAACAGAATGCCGTTGAGTGGAAAAAGGAACCTTACTAAGAAACGACATGGCGGTCTAAATGTAGTATTATTCAGAAAGGATGAACGATGAAGGATGTGAAAGTAGTCATTCTACAGCAGGCGTTGGTCCCTACTGATAGCACAGGAACATGGAGAGACTAGAGGAAATCCTGTCAACAATGGTTGAACAAACTTGAGCGTGAGATAATCATTCACAAAGCCTGTTCACAGAGGGAAATATGCGTGTGTGCGTCAGCCAATTCCATCATTTCAAAATAAAAGCCTCAATGATTGTCTGTACCTTACCACTCAGTTTAATTTCAGTATTTATAGTCCATTTTCTGAAATGTATTTTATTATTTCTCATTTGTAAATTGCTTTATTTTCAGAATTTTTTAAAATGTATTTATTTATTTATTTTATTTATTTGTAGCAATTTTTTTTAAACATTTCAACTTTTCTAATTTCTTTACTTTCAGCATCAATTTTCTTTCATAGACAAAAAAGCTCCTTAAAAATCCATGTGATTTCATTGAAAGCTAAATTTCTGTTGGGAAGAGAGATTACAGACTGGGTTACTTCAACACACGACAACGCATTTTTTTTTCGTCAATGAAGAACTGCTTCCATCCCCTCATAGAATGTATGAATTATAATCCTGTTACACGTGGAGCCAACACCTTTTGTCAGATGATGTATCTGAAAGACATCCAAATATCAGCACAACAGAAGTGCACATTAGCCCACTTTGGTCTCCATGGCAACTGTCTCCATCTCTCTGCGCCATGCTGTGTGTCCATGCATCTGACCTACACGCCAAGCGCTATCTTCCAGACCCAGCAAACAGTTAATCCAAACCTCTGTAGGGACCGAATCTGATTCCTTCTGTTAGGTGGCTCTCTTAACCAGCTGTTACACATAACAAGATTGCTGGGCGAAGATTGGCGGGCAACAGTAGGAGGAGTGAATGTCAGACAGCAACAAGTAAGCCAAGGAAATAACACCATCTGCATTTGCAAATATGGGAGTATTTTATAGCTACTTTACTAAACAACCCGAGCGATTGTCAAGTTTTTAATAAAATGTCTAAGAACATAAGGAACATTATTTCACCATAAAAAATTACCATGGGAATTTTTGAACAAAAGAATTGAGATGGCATCAACGGCAAGAATATTGTACTTCATCCCAAATATTAGGCCCTAGGACACTTTATACACATGACACAGGGAAGCTTTGTTCCATCACAATGCTCTTATTACACTAAGCGGAATGATGGCACAAGACCACGAGACGACTAATCACTATATCTACAGAAACATCACATGTGGTTATTGGCCAGCTGCAGGCAATGTGTGACTGTTCCTGTTAGCTTGTTGCTGGGGTAACAGCCAGGCATCTTCTGAGTGCTATAAAAACAGTGTCTTATTGTGCACTTACTTTGGGTTTACCTCCATTCGAGGTAACTTTACTTACATTACTGACATTACTTCCCATTCGACTGTGTGTTTTCTTATGTGCTTTGATGGCGGCTTACACAGTTTCAATTTATTACGTTTCTTTCCAGCAATGGGTGAAGTTGTGCACACAAATAAATACTCCCAGAATACAGCAATCAGATTATGAGCCTGGCTGACCAAGGAACAACACAGTTATTCACAAGTAAGAGAGAAACGGAAGAAAGCGGTTAGGCCTTTAGGCTGAGCGGAGATGTTGCCGGATGACCAAGTGTAGTCTGCTACAGAACTAAAAGACTGGCGAAAGTTGTGAGGAGAACAAAAACCTAGTCTGTGCACATGAATGACTCATATGATGATTAAACCATAACATCACTCTTTTCTTTGTACTCATGAGCTGCTTTGTTTGTTGTGTACAAAAACCCTTTAGGCTGGGTTTGAAGAACTGTGTTATTTGTTGAGTCATCATAAAGTGGTTTAAGTAAATAAAATAAAAAACTTGTGATGCAGCAGTTACTGACAATACACACTTCAATACTGCTTTTGCTCAATAACCCAACAGAGGAATCCATCAGGTTACTTACATTTTCCATATTATTATTATTGGTGAGAACAAACTGAAGTCTGATTTATTATGAGTTGGCTCTGGGTTGGTTAAAAGTTGGTGCAAAGGCATATTTCACGGCAAGAGCACTTAACGTCATCGCTCCGTCCACCTTCTACAAAAACAGAGCGGCCTGACCTTTGAGCTCATCGCCGCGTTTCTGCGGGCTGCTCCTTGTGAGCCGTTGCTTCAGTGTCTTCCACCTGGACGCCTTCAAGTTACTTAAAAAGATATAGTGCGATAAAGTGTCATCTCGTGGCCTCAGTTATGATTTACTCGGGGGCCCCGAAACTTCCTAGATTCCATGTATCCGTACAACACTTCTAAACTGTTAAGATATAAGTCAGCCATAGTTAGCCTATGTTACTGATACACAATGTTGGAAGGCTTCCGGAGGATGGTAATTTACACTTTCCACCACAAAGACAAAACAAAAACGCCCTAACTCTACAATCTTTTAAAAGTAGTTATGTTTGTAGAATTGTCGAATTTCCTTACAATTGTAATTTTAGGGAGTTTGATTATTGGGGTTCCTATCGCAAGAGAATTTTCCACACAGCCTCGGCCGTTATTAAATAATTATTCCTGTACCGCGTTTCTTTCATTGCAACTAGAATAAAAACTTGTGTTGGGTCATTAAAATGTAGAGAAAATTCTTCCTTCATATTAAAAATAAAAAAATAATACCAAATGCTGATTACACAGATACAAGACAAGCACTGGAGTGCTTACATATGTACAGCTGTCCTTCCCACGCTTACAGCCAAGACAAACATCTGCCAGCAGAGACTGACCTGTATACTAAGCCTCGCAAATTATCCTAATTGGCTTCTATGCAGAAATTGTGTAATCTGTGTAGATCGTAATGACACACAACCACACACACAACTCACTGACATTTCATGGTTGGAAATTGTGTTTTATTGGCATACAAGGAAACCAAAACTTTAAATGATTTCATTTATTTTGTATTCACATGGATTTAGAAGATTAGAGATTAGGGATGACACAGGATCAGTTAATGAGTTGAGTTTTGTAACAGGAAATGGTTTACACGGTTGACCCTTATTGGAAAGGGCACTGCTACTGATCTTCAATGAATAGTGTTTTTTTTTTTTTTTACAGTGCCACTGGCCCATGTATTAATAGTGACATTGACTAAATGCACTGGGACTGAAAAATATAAATTAAAGTGTCACTTAATTTATGGTGTGATCGAACACCACCATAACATCATGTGAGACGCATCCTTCCACAAAACAGATGTATTTGGAAACACTGCCACAATCGTCTTCCTCTCGAGCAAAAGCCCAGTTGAAGTGCTCCATCACAAAGCCTGGTGATTATCCGTCACAGGCAAGCCACAAAAACAAGTTTATACTAAGCACCAGTCTACTTGTATCAGCCTTAATCGAAATACACAAGCGGGAATCCACTTTGTCTCTGCTTGTGAAGGGACGATAGAGGCTGAGACGTGTAGGCCATTTTCATACAGCTATCTCATTTTGCTTTTCATGCAAGGGCCATGCGCTGCGGTTGTTCTAGGTTGGCGCGGAATTTATCTAGAAACCGAGAGGCTAATTCGTCATCCACTAGCCGTCCGTCACTGGACAGTGTGACCGTCATCAGCTGCTGGGTGCACAACGTCTGGTCGTCCTCGCAAAGTCGCAGTTCAGACCGGGAGGTCCCGATGGCCAGGATGCAGGCCTGAGGAGGGTTGATCACGGCGCTGAAGCCACTGATACCGAACATCCCCAGGTTTGAAATACTGCCGATTAAAAAAAAGAGGAGAAAGGCGTGAGAAAGGGACGCGGCGAAAGAAGAAGCTATGCACATTTACCAATCAAGAGTAGTAGGGTTGGGTACCGAAATCCGGCGCCATATTGGCGGCAGTTTTGCTGCAGACAGAGACTTCATTTACTTGCGCGAATGACAGGTAATTTTTTATTTTTGTGTCTCGTCTTAATTTTACACAGCAAAGCATTAACCAAATATACAAATGATGAATTCTGTAAAACGGTAGAAAATCGATATGCTCAACAATGAAGCTCTTCTGTGTTGCATCTGCTGCAATCAATTAATCAAAACAAACAATGAGCGTCAACACAACATACATGCTTTTTAATATAGGTTTTCAATATATGTTACATATCATTTTAGTTCCTGCAATTGATTTGTATTTAGTATCGGTTCAGGCCCCGGTATTGGAAAAAACCCGAACGATACCCACCACTAGTCAAAAGTCTGGACACACTCCCATTTAACTGAAGAAGACAATGTGTCCAAACTTTTGACTACATCGTTAGTCAAGCTCAGCACAGGGCGGATCAACCAAGTTGTCATAATGGACGCTCTAAAACAAGCCAATTAATGTAATTTGTTGCAAGCACCTTATTGGTCAGTAAATATTATTACAGCATCACTGGGCTCCAAGTCCCTAAATGTTGTGTAGGGTGTGCAAGACTGAGCCAAAGGCAGTTTGCCTATATGAGAATGGTTGCTCGTGGGCAAAAAGGAATGCTCACAGGAAGGAGAAACACATAGAACCCCAGTAGGACAGGCAGGGCTGCGTTTCCGTAGCAAAGCATCGCTCCCATCTGACACAGAAGCGCCATTAATGTCTAAATGACACCATTAGGTCTAATGAGTTAAAAGCCTCCCTTTCAATTGTTGTGACCAAATATTGTCAGCTTATTGTTACAGACAAACAATTTTAAGATTTAAAATTAAATTTTTTTAATGCAAGACTTTGTTTGTTTTGGGTTTACCTGAATGAGCCTCCCTGGTACTCCTCAGGTAGAAGTTTTCCATCTCGAGCCTTCTGGGCGAGTGCCTATTGAAATATTACACGTCAGTCAAACACTTGGGCTTTGAGTCAGAGAGTAAAAAGATATGCAAGATACATATACTGATACATAAAAGCACACTGCATGACATATAAGACAATCCATGTATCTAATTTAAAAAAAAAACAGAGCTACCGTTGGGTTTATGTGAATAAAGTCTAGATGCAAGAGTAAAAGTCTGGGGATCACCAAATGAATTACAGTTCATCCTCTTGCATATATGTAGATATTGCAATGGATCAAATCATTGAGATATTTCATTATGGATCAAAGTGGTCAGCAACACCATAAGTTACCAAAGTTACCAATTATTAGAGTAACGCTTATCACTAATAAACATAAATTAATGGCATGTTTTATTGAGTTTTATACAATACAAATCTTCTTCTAACCACATTAAGTTACAGAAATTGATACAATTTCGCAATAAATGGAGACTGTGGAGAAACTCTTCCCTACGCAAACTTTGAAGCCCTTACCGTTCTGATTGGTTGGGAGTGAGTCAGGGGGGAGCATTATTGAGCAATAATGACCTGACATTGACCCGAGCGTTCCATTTCACTCCGCACTCAACAGGTTAGATTTTGCGCAACAATTAGTTGACATTTTAGCTTTTAGCTCGGTGGCGATCGCCGGAAACCCCCCGGAAATCCCACAAATGATCGGTTTCCGTTTGGTTGGTTTGGTTTGGGTCTTGCAGCAGGTGGAAGACCCAATGCTCTTTACATGCACATACGGGGACCATTTTTTCTCTAGACTACTGAATACGCAATACAAAACATTTGGTGGCTACAACTATTTTGTGCTCAAAATATTTCAACTTTAGGCAATACATTTGCCCGCCGCTGTCTTGCGAAAGCCAATCAGCATTGAGATGCACCGCGCGTGATCACCGCTGTCCTGCTGTGAAAGCGTGAATGCACTTCATTAAACTGCCGTAGACACACAGGCAGCAGACTGACCGCGTGTAAGTTAGTTTGTGTCTAACCGAGCGACGCTGGCACCGAGCCGACACAACAGGTCACCAGACCGGCTGCTAGATCTCGACATTAAAAGTAATTCAAACATCATTCAAATGGATGACCAATCAAACCGGATAATACTATAATCTAGTTTATTTTAGTTGGTTAGTAGGTTTTAGTTAGTTGGTTTTCAGTTCTGCAATCGGTGTGCTTCAGCGCTTGTGATGAAGCAATCCCATCTATTGCAAGATTGGTTTTGAACAGATGTATGCAGTACAGCATAGTTGTAAATGCTGGAATCTGATTATAACCATGACCAAAACACAACTACTCCACCCCTTGCTCATCCCACTAACACTCACGGAAATATAGCACGTATTCTCAACACCTAACACAAGGATTCCCCCTGACAAGGTGTGCATTTGTCTTTCGGATGGGACAAATTTCATATACCAAAACTCGACCTCTATTACTTTGGCAAACTACTATTAACGTGTATTTGAGGTAGAGAAGCAATCTTCCAGTTTTATGGGAACAAACAGGACTTCCATGTTTTGTTGATGCTGTCAAATCAGACATCATATCTCCTCATGGGCATAACCCAAATATGGGCCGTGGAAATTTAGGAATTACTGGTCACAGCTGGGGAGACACATGGTGTATAACATCTGTTTCTTTGACGAGAAAGTCAAGTAAAACGATTCAATGTGTGTCCGTTCATGAATATCAGATTTTAAGAGCGCATTCATGTATTTGTATATAAATGCCCCCAGCTGCTGACTGCGAGCAGGAGCAAGAGCTCACTATTGGGGCTTTGTCCTCCATCTGTGGCCAGCAACAGCTGAGACCTACAGCTCAACAACCCAATAGTAACTAATCACTTCTCTACAGAATCTTCCAGCTGATATGATCAGATGACATTAAGAGTTTGTTTTACAATAAGATTGTGCTGCAGTCAAGTCTGAACTGTGTTAAAGATTTGCCCCAAAAAAATAACAGCAAGGTGAGGTGGCTCACAACATAATACAACACAATGGTTTCTCATATTTTGTTTCACCTTAACATCGGCTGAGATCTCCTGGACTCCTTTGTCAGCAGCATCCTTGACGATGGGGGTAATGAGGCCTTTGTCAGTTGCTACTGCAACTGAAATGTCGATTGAATCAAGTGCACGGGGTCCATCGCCGGACCAGGTCACATTAACTTCTGGCATCTCCTGGGATAGAAAGGCAGAGGTCAGCGCAGGTTTGGACGGAGAATTACAGTAACAATTAAGAAGATAACCAGAGATAAAAGACCTTCCTGCCTTGGTTCACTGTGGTAGTGAGCTGCTTAGGCTCATGATGATAGTAAATAAACAAAACACTATGTTATAGTAAATCTAAGAATATTGTTTATCAATTTGGTGGGGAACACATAAACTCCATATTAGGCCAGCTAATTAATAATAATAATAATAATGATCTCAAGCTCAATTCATCTGCTGTGTTGGCGCCTCAATAATCAATTTGTTGAATTTTTCTGAACACCAGAAAGTACAGAAAACACACTTCTGAGTGCATACCAGTTAATTCAAAAGTAAAAGAACTGGCCTCAGATGGCACTTCCTTGCTGGCACTATGGTAAACACTTGAGGAAAGGTACAGTTTCTTTTGGAAACCTTCTGATGCTACAGCGTAATACAAGCGAGTCCCAAGTCACGGTTTAGTGCAGGTGCCAATCCAAAGAACCGTTTCGAGTGTCCAGACTATGAGAACTTGGTGTGTTTTTCAGTGTTGATGCTAACAAACACTAATCACACTAATCTCCACAATCGGACACATGCAGAAAATCGCTGCTTATTTTTAGCAGCGTTTCATACACAAATGACTTTAACGGTGTCATTTGTGGCCTGAAGTGTTGATGCTTTTGGCCCATAATTTCACTAAAGCAGACACAGTATTATAAGTGATACGAATGAGCTGATGATAGCCATTCCTGGTTTGAATAACTAAATTATTAAGACTGCGTATTTTGTTCAATAATATAATCAGGAAGCTCTCTAGAAAACATTTAGTCTCGTCTTATGATGGAAAGTTAATTCACCATCTGAATCATTTAGCAATGAGGATAACAAAGGGACCTTGGTACAGAAAAAATATAATTTGGCACCAAAGGATGAAATTAAGTGATGCATGACCTTCAGATTGTAGTGCGTGCTCAGATGGTGTTAAGCTCCAAAAGATCAGATACTTATGGATATAAAAAGTAGAATAACCTTGCGCACTGTAAATTTACACAATGTTAGAACATGATTATAGGTTAACAATACTTACTTTAAGTGTAACAGCAGCTGCTTTGATAATAAAATCATTAACTGAGACTTTGATCTGTTCTGAAAAGACAAAGAAATAAACAGTGTGTGAGCCAAAGCAACATAGCATCATATATATTTTGTACAGGATGTGCAACACTATTCTCTCGCATAGGGCAGATTTGTTACTGCACATTTTAGATCAACGGCAAAGAAACATTTGCTATGACATTTACTCCAGCCGATCAGAGACAGTTAATCCGTCGCTATGACTCAGTCAGTGGCGTTTGCTGTGCTTGCCGCTCCGTGTGGGACACAAGGGGGGCGGGAGGGGGAGGGAGGGTGGGGGGAGGGGGGGTTCGGTCTGGTATCAGTGCCAACTTGTGCTGAGTCCATTGCACAGTACCAGGCAGTTATGAACGCTGTGAGCGGGATGATTAACGAGCAAACCGTGAAATTGCTCTGCTCCCGAACAATGACGGTCCGCAAAAACAGCCACGGAGCGAATCCCTAAGTACACACAGCGCCTGGCTAATAGCTTTGGAATGCCCGACCCGTTTCCTCCGTCACAGAGACAGGACCCAGAGAGATTTGCAGTCTGTTTGCAATGGCATAGTTAAGCTAAATACAACGCATCACGTGAGAGTGTGTTGAACAAAATGTTTAAAAATAGGAAATTAACATGACAACTCTTGCTATGGCAACAGAAAACGTTCCAAAGTAAGCATAGATTACATTTTTGGGGGAAATACCAGTCAAAAGTGTGGACACAGTGTCCCATTCAATTCAATGAGAATGTAGTTAAACGTTAAAGAGTGACTGCTGCTGAAGTTTCCCTTTCTCTGGTTGTGGTGTAACGTTAAACTTCACCTCAGAGTGCACACATCCTGGTGGCTGTTGCGCAGGAAGCTGCGGTTAGCTCAACGGCAGTTGCTAGGGAAGTCTTTGAGGTTGAGAAAGCGGCCAACACATGTGCAAGAAGCTGCTCGGTGCGGCTAGTGTGGCATTCGTTCTTCGAATACTCGAGCTATCGAGTCATCCATCCAGTACCGACCTTGTTGATACTGTATGGATGAAGCAAGCGCCTCCCACCCAGTTAGATTTTTTTCACTCATTTTAAACTTTTCTGCTGTGACTTATGCCACTGTATAACACAAAGTGCACCAAACACACTGAAGAAGCAATTGGAAACAGTGATTATTGTGGATTGTAAGAGTACGGCACTCATTTGAGCAGGAAGGAACAGCTACACATTTGCAAACAGCTTCCGTTCTTCCACAGTTTGGTCTCTGAACTTGTTGCTGTCATTACTTGCTGCATGAACTGGCG
Organism: Apeltes quadracus; assembly: GCA_021346845.1. Lineage (NCBI taxonomy): Eukaryota > Metazoa > Chordata > Actinopteri > Perciformes > Gasterosteidae > Apeltes > Apeltes quadracus. The sequence goes on from CM037935.1 coordinate 8,522,233, forward strand.
TGCACGGCCGGTGGCTTATCAGCCTTAACTTGTGGTGCGCTGTGTGAAGAAAGAGCGGATCTGATCAATGTCAGATACGGATGTCTGAGAAGACTCACCGTGCTGGCTTATTTTTTTAGTGGGGGGTGAGAGGGGGGGAAGGATTAATATGATCCAGATAACAACATGTACCAGAGTTTTTTTACATGCAAGTAAGTTCTTCGTCAAGGGAGCGGTCATGCGAAAACCCTGAAATCCCCATCACTCCAGGGCATTAGACTAATAAGAGCATGAACAGAACATGGCTAATGCCTACAAACCCATTTTACCTTTGGCCAAGTATTCGTCACGGAGGAGCGTGACGGCAGCCATGTCACAGTCCACTGAGGCGTACGCATGGGGGATGGTGGTCTTGGATTGCGTCAGTCTTTGGGCAATCACACGGCGAACATTTGAGGCTGGGACCTCTGTGAAAGTGCCCTGAAAGAGGACACATGGAGGGGAATAATGGAACAGGGAGTTTTGAGAGAGAAACATGGAATGAAAGGGGACAAGAGCGATTGTCAGACATACGTCAGTCAAAAAGCGGACGGGAAGCTTGTTACGATTCAATGGCTGGATGCGTGTCAGTGAGAGTGAAAGAGGGAGTGGGACAGTGTGAGAAGTGCTCACCGGTGCTCCTGGCTTCCCCGGTACAGAGAGAGGAGGTATGTTGGGTCTGCTGCCTGAGGGCGGAGGCGGAGACGCCAGGGTTGGGACAGGGCCTCGCGGCGGCCGGGGCAACCATGGCTGGAGTTGGTTTCGGGAGAGGCGATTTTTTCAAGAGGTTCAATGCATCTCTGGTGAAAACACACACGTAGACAATACATTGGGCTGAGTCTCTGCATAAACTCGGGCGGGCTGTGATTGGAAAACGGGCCTAGGCTTTCTATATCTAGGTTTGTGACGTAATAAAACTAGGCGATTTTCAGCTCAGCTCAGCTCACTCAGACGCTGAAGGCAGGATCAATTCAGAAACCCCGCATCTCACTCAAAACAGCCTGGATGGTTTTTCTTCCAAGTTTGTATGCGTGTGGAAGCACCAGAGACACACAATAACACCCCAAATCCCAGAAAAGGTGATTTTTCCATAATATGGGCCTATTTAATGATGGTTTTAATTTATAATTTGATGTGAAAAACTAAGATTAAAGAAAATATATTTTTACATGAAAAGCACTGTAATTTTACCCTTTTGCTTTGACTTTTTAAAATTAAACCGTGACTGTGAAAACCATAAAAGAAAGGAAGAGGAAACCTTCTAACAGCTTCTATCATTATAACAATAAATCATCTAAGTAGCACGTCAGTTTTATTTGGGTTGGTATTTGTGTCAGGCTTGTGCAGAGGGCTACCGTTCAGGTATCCTCTAGTGGATGGTTGTCGGGAGAATAACAAAGAGAGGCCTTAAGGATGGGGCGAGGCAGGACTGGGTGTCAGTTGCAGCAGGGGACATTGTTATTCCAAACTGTGGCTTTATTATCTTTACCACAGGCTTGAGGAGACATTGCACATCCCAACTATATCAACAGCATCTTTTTATGAGGAACGGCAATGAAACAGCACAGAGTGGAACACGTTTTGGTAAAGATGTCTTAATGCTGTTGAATTAAAAGACATTTTAATGAGGGGGAATTTCCCGCTTTAATATTGTCGCAAAGCCATTTTAAATTATGATTTTTACCTTTGGTTGGATATAAAAATAATTTTTAAAAATTGAAGTATAATAATTAAATACATTAGCCTGTTCAATATGATATTGATCATTTTTATTCTAGGACGGCACCATTTTAAACATACAGTTTATTTCTAATATGTCTGTTCAAAGCCGTTAAATACATGTAGTAGAGGACATTTTGACTTAATCGACGGGGATAAGAGAAAGGTCACTGAAAGATCTGCACTGGATCTCCCCCCCACCCATTCATTTCGGTCGTAGCAGCAAAAGAGGTGGGAGGGGCAGGTATCAGGTGCACGAGCTGGATCCCGGGGGTCCACCTACCCACACACATCCAGCCTTTTGTCTGGACCAGCTGCGTCTGACCTCAACATGTAGCCAGGAACCGTCTGGGCCCCACAGCTGTGTCCCTTGCTGAGCCGCATCTTATGATTTCCTCTCACCCCCCAACTCCTCCCACCATTCCTCCCTCTCGCTCTCTTTCTCACTGATACGACTTTTTGTTTGCGGAAGGACTGAGGCGACATGGAAATACCCCAGCTAACCGGAATTTATTTGTTTTTCTAATCATTGATTACCTCCCACAACTTTAAAAGAAACAAAGCGCAGCATAAAAAGCAAGCAAAGTTTTATTAAAAAGCAAGCCAATTGAAAAAACATCTGACACAAACGATATTGTCAAACATTACAATTATAAAAACCTGAACAAAATGCTGATAACCCAAATCTATGCCCCTGTGGATGGAGTGAGAAGTCAAGTCCCGGCAGGTTACAGTGGAAACTTGACTATGATGCTATAGATACCGTTTGTGTAGCTGGTTGGCGTGTACTTTTTCACACTGACCCTATACATCACATCCGACAGCCACGTAAAAAGAGCTGAGTGGCTGCGAGTTAAATATATCAAAAGGGGGACGACTTCTATAACAGCACACGTGCATTTAAAACACATTTGCATGGCAAAAACAGAAAAAAAGAAATTGGTCCGAGTGACTGCTTTACCCTTGAGGAAGTTGGTCATTAGTTTGGCAAGCGTTGCTGCAAGATGTGCTTTTGAAACACCAAATATGACACAAAACGTATATGCCACTGTGTGCTTTACCTGTAATATTCTGAATGTGTATTTGTTTTTGTTAATTCTGATTAAATTTTTACTTCGGCCAAAGTGCAGCTCTGGTGTTGTACACGCCAGAGTCCGCGATCAAAAGAATCGTTACATTCTATGTTACATTTATGCTAGACATGGTTATTTCACTAACACTTCAACGAAAGCTGCTTGTGATCTGGCCACAAGAGGCTGATGGATTACAGTTAACAGGCTTCCTTGTTGAAGGCTTAAAATGTACAAATATAATACTATGTGTTGAATACTATGTACTTGAAATCAGGGGCATTCATCTTCCACATAAATGGTAGTGTTTTGCCTGCATTAACACAGGTCAGAATCATTGTAGGAAAATCTACACATTAGTGAGGTACCGTAAAAGTCATTGAGGCCTTCAACCATTAATGAGCAAAACAAACCTCTTTGATTAGATCCATTTTTGTACAATGATGAAAAGCAAGGGAAGAAAAAAAGTGGAAATACAAATATGTGTGTCTGTAAACCTTGCTACGGATTATGTAAAATGCTATGAAGATTGCTATAGAGGGGCCTCACTAGAGCAGAAGTTTGAATGGGGGGGGTACTGCTCCCAAGTTTCAGCCTCATCTCATCTGCCAAAAGAGGGAAATCCAGTCTATTCTGCACTCCAGAATGAGCTGAGTTGAATGTGAAACTATTCTCAACAAGGAGATTGGATTTCCTAGAAGAACAGAACTGTTCAGTCTCACTCTATATGTAAGCAGGTCTACAGGTTCAGCTAATCTGAGACTTCAAATGAAACTCGTCTAAAATACATTGTTTAAAAGGAAACGGCTCAAATACACATGTACAAAAAAAGTTGGCATCGATCAACTTCTTAACATATGCCAAATATTTGGGGTATTTAGCATATGTTGGGATATAATCAAAACTGCAGTACTTATTAGACCGTTTAAACTTTAACATACAAGTAAATGCATAGAACATGCATTAATTAACCTGGACAATTAGTTTTAGTGCTATTTAAGAAAATGTAGAAAATCTATTTCCTTGAATAAGGGAATTACAAGACCGTAAAGACGGTAAATTCACTTCTCATTGGGATTTAAAAAATGGACGTTTGTCCAAATAGGTTTGCTATATTTAAAAAACGTGTGCATTATAAGAAAAGGGAAGTTTTTCTGTGTTTGGTTAATAAGGCTTCATATCTCTTTGGCTGCCTCTGAACACACATGGTCTGCGTTTCTATGGTGACCAGTCGATCCTGGAGACTGAGTTGCTATGGTGACTAAAGTTGCTTAATGAGATTCCCCAGCTGGGTGTTAGATGGGTAACAAGAGTATTCAATCAGGTCCCTATTGACAGCAGGTCACCATTAGAGCTGTGTGTGTTTGCGTGTGTGTGTGTGTTTACAGCTTTCTGTAGTGTGAATTTGCCACACAACAGGATTAAAGTACCTGAAATGTTAACCACAAGGCACAATTGTTGTTGCTTTAATCTACCTTGCTCTTTTCCGCAGAGATATTGGACACAAGGGAACCCTTCTAATCTGTGTCCTCAGACCAAAATGCTAAACCATCACCGCCTGCTGTCAAATCACAAACACAGCAAACCCACTTGTTCATACTCACTCCTTGGTGATAAGTCCTCTTCGTCCAGTGGGTGTGGCTAAGCTTGCGTCTACTCCATGGGTGTCGAGGATATGTCTTGCTGCTGGACTCAGACGTAACCTGGATGGGGAAGGCAGCACATTTACTTTATAGCTTTGTATTTAAGATCACAAATAAACCAGATTGTTTCAACTGCAGAGACATTTCAGATACTATCCTTTTTCTGAAGCATTGTAGTATAAAAACACAAGCCATGCACTTTCATCCTTATTATGTTGTTTCTTAGCTTTGCCGTCCCATCATATAACACAAAGCTTGTGACATTGCGGTGTTCAACAGTTATTCATCGAAATCTACAGAACTAAGACAAAACATACATCCTCCGAGTGTAGTGTGACATGACTTTAGCTCATGTCACTTATTATTGTAGCCAAACCCGATGTTAATGCTAGCATAGCACTATTGACTCTTATTGGCTAATTTGCAAATCAGGTGTTTTTACAAAACTAATAGGTTTTAAATGAGCTGACTTGTACAGTGGGAGGTGAGTACTTTAACAACAGTCTTAACATATAAACAACATTTTATTCAAGGATAGAATTATACTGAACATCCCTTAAAAGAGGGCTACGCTGTAACCATGGCTCCCCAGAAGATCGGACCCTCTATTAGGCTCAGATTAGCCAGAGAAGTGACCGTATTTTAAATGAATTATTGAATAAATACATGTGGGATGACAAAAGCTAAAAAAATGGAAGGCAACACTTACGGCCCTGAGACGACTGGTTTTGGGGGACGAGCTGGAGAGGCAGCAGCAGTGGGCACAACAGGGCCAGCGGCTGTAGGAGGTGGACCTGCAGCATCTGGAGGGGGCATCTCCACTTGCTTCCAGTCCTGCCCTTCCTCTACCATCAGGGCAATGAGAGTGCCCAGGCGTACATTTCGACTTCCTTCCTCCATCTATAAAGAGTGTGAGAGACATATTTAGAGAAGGTCACACAGATCGTTGATGATTGTTAAGCAAAGAATAGAAGAAAAACTGATCCAGTGGTCATTGCATACATTTAGACAGAACGTCTTGTCATTCCCATCACTTTCCCTTCTTCCATTTTCTCCCCCGTTTAATCAACAATTTATGAAAAACTTATTCGAGCACAGCTCAGTTTAACAGGTTTTTATGCTGTCAACTGTTGATTTACGGAGTAATCCACTGCAAGCCCCTTGCTACTCTTCCCAAGCTGTGCGAGGTGCTGTTCCTTAGTCAATATTTGATCAGTCTAAAATAAAAGGCCAGGACCGATACAAAGTGTTGGGCCGATGCACCACCCGGTTTCAAAAGGTAATGAGCTGCTAAGAGAAAGAGGAGGAAGAAGAAAGAACGAATTAGAAAACATTTGCAGATACATTTTGACTGGCGGCCTAATTGTGGACTTTACACTACTTGACATTGTGAGAAATGGATGCAGTTTTGCAGCCGACACTCCAGCCTGTCAGCTTGATCATTTATTTGGGGTGGTTGAACCTGTTGTAAATTATGTAAAATATGTATTCTTCCCTACTCTATTCGTATTGCTAAGTATAACAGAATGCATGGAAGTGCAATTTGTAAGGCACTTTTTTGAGCCACATTATATTCCGTTAGTAGTGTGGGGCTCAACACTGCCATCACATGGTTTTAGAACACACTGAGACCGGTGGGAGGGATTATGATGCTGTGTGATGCAAAGCAGGTTTCACTTTATGCCCAAAGAGCTGCTGTGGAAAAGCGAGCAGCATTTTAAAATAGCACAAAGATTTAAGCTGTAAAACTATTTCTAGGACACTGGGAACATAAGAAGGCACAAGACTAATTCCACGCATTCTGGTGTTTAATACATTGATGATATTAAGCCATTTCATGTTGTGACCTGGTGATGACACCAGCAGCGACCTACAAAAAAAAAAAAAAATGGTTTTCTTGCTCAGTCCCTGTCCTCTCAGCCATCAGTCCACGAATGCTCAACCAACGTTGGTGCGCTAGACTCGGTCTTCAGTCTTTCAGTGAAACGTCGCACGGATCTCAAATCGGTCTCTTAGGGGACTTCTCCAGGGCCCATCAGCTGCGCTAATGATAATAACTCATTCCGACTGGACTATTTATGAGGTTTAACCCACTTGTCTCAAAACTGTTATCATACAGCATTACACGCCCCCTGCGGCTATAAACAGCTTTGTTACAAAACGCTTGGCTTGAAAGCTCATCAACATTCCCTTTCATTTCAAGTCAAATCAGCCAATGTAGCTTTAAAGCTTGTGGCTTTTCCACAAGATTCCCTCATATTCCATATCTTCTATTGCTCTCCACTCTGTTTTTTCAATAAGCTTACTACACCTTTGTGTCAAAACTCTTTTACAAATTCCCTGCTGGCCTTTTCTGAAGGAAAACATGGACTTTAAAGTCAATCAATTCAGCATTTGTACCAACAGTCTGCATGTTATTGAGTCTCATTTTGAAATCGGGACAAAGACTTTCATCAGTTATTAAATGTTTTTCCCAAGAATGCTTATTGGCTAGAAAGAGATTCATACTTATAATTGACTCAGAGGAGAATATAGCTGCTGCTGCGGCTCAAATGTATCTCATATATGACAATGTGCTTAGATGAAGAGATGTGCGGGAAGACAATGATGAATGCAAAATTGAAAGGTTAGCCCTGTAGAATGGCATCCATACATCACTCCTTTCTTCCATGTAATTAATCACTCAACGATCTCCTGATGTACCGAGCAACACATTTCTAGATCACTAGACCCCTTTACAGAGATCTCGCTATGAGCATCTTCATTATGTTTCTGCAAACAGATGTGTGTCATTTTCCACAGGCTATGATTGATTGTACCTCGGGCTGTTTGTCAGATCGAAGCAGTTGGGTCAGGTTAGAGCAGCCCAGTATGGGCGTAATGAGATACAGCGATCTGGGTTCTCAGTGCCGGTGCTCCTACCCCCAACATGAGCAGAATATATCCCCTCTTCTTGCGCCCCCAAGAGCCATGGTTGGAAATTGGTTGAGGGCCGTAGCCGTACTTGACCCCCATCAATATCCTGGTGCAGTAATGAAAGTTGCAGACGTACTGCAGCATGCTCGGGTATTTGGCCCCCAGCAGGTAATTATCGTAGCCACTGAATTAGAAACCCACAAGGTGCAATTAGACGTTTAAGACCCAACACACAAAGTGAACGCCGCATTGCTCCGTGCAACATACTAGAGAGGAAATCTAAGAGATATTGCCATCAGCTGCTGTTTTTATTATCAACTATAAACATACTCGGTTTAGGGAGTGGGAGAAATAGCTTGCGGGGGGCTTTTCTAATGCACACCATCTTTCTCTGCCAGCCTCGGCTCAAAAGCCCCTACCCCCAATTCTTGGGTGGTTGCTATGGAAACTACCTCATCCCCACAGTAGCAAAGACAAGGATGGAGTAAGGGGATGTAAACTGAGGGAAGGAAGTGAAATGAAAAGCGGGGGGGGGGGGGGAAGACAATCATGTATTGTACAATTGACACTCGTCCCTCGTGTAATTCATTGTTAAATTTAGCCATCTCTATGTTGCACGTGTAGGAAATGATTTTGTATTGTTCAGGAACAATGCACCTGTGAGGCCATTTGTGGATTGGTGTTGCTGAAGCAGAATTACATTACATTTTACATTTCATGTCATTTAGCAGACGCTTTTATCCATAGCGTCTTAGAATGAGTGCATTTCAACCAAACCACCAGAATAGCTCTGGATGGTTTGTCTTTGATAAGGTTTCACAAACAGACACATTAGCTAATCAGACATCGCATGAGAGCATGTCCAAAATGACACGGCTAAGGGGAACATGTTGTGCTATTAGTCAAGGCACTCTCCGACACGGAGGAAGCGCTTGCGCATGAAGAGAAACCAACAAACAAACAAACAAATAGGGAAAACACAGCATTGCCGTCCCAGAGTTTTTGTAAGCACTTAAATACACAGCATTTACATTTTCCCTTGCATCCAAGTATAACTATAATCCTGTATCTAATCATCTCCTGGAGTGCTTTGTTTGCGTTTTTGCTCACTCACCAATATCTTTGCCATGACACCATCCTCATTAGATTCCATGGTAACAACAGCCTTGTCAGTCTCAATCTCACAAAGGGCATCACCTGCTGCCACGGCCTCACCTGAAATAGTATTAGACACACATCCAAGAAGTTGGATTTCAAATAAAAAACATTTATAGCTCATATTTCCCACACCAATCTTGTCATTAGGAAAACATTTCTGACCTTAAAGTGAAAATAACTAATTATGATCATGACCGGAATCATGATCATCAGAATTATGTTCAAAATAACTGCTCTTTTACGCTGTCTTGGCACACATGGAAAATCCCTTTAACACCAAGAGGTTATGGCAGAAAATATCTGCTCTGGCCTACAAATCAAATGAAGGGCCTAACCAACATTTCATGGGAAAGAATATGAGATACGAAAACACAGCATGTCTGAGAGAAGGACAGATCTCTGCCTATCCTTTGAATTCCAGTAGATTCCCACTGGTTTACCCCATGAGCGAGTTGGAATACATTAGCATCTGCTTAGAAATGAAAGAGGACGGCAATTAGGAGGCATCGCTTCAATCCTTCCAATGCTTCAATATCCATTTTCTTCTACACCGGTTTTATCAAACAACTGAAATGGGGCTGCCAATGCAATGATACGCAGGCAAACGGACCTTTGTATCCTTGGACAAAAAAGAAAGTAAAAGATAATAAAATACAGTTGACAGCTGTACACCTCAGTCGTACAGGATCTGCTTGTGAGAAATTATCACAATCACTTTGGAGGATTATGATTGTTTTGGTTACATTGTAGCTCCCAGAAATGTCAAGTCTTTAGACTTTGCAGTAATTCCATGTAATGTAAAGGGTCAAAAGCCGGCATGCTGGGATTGAGTGGTCGTCTGTCCATGTGTGAAGAAGCGATGAGTAGGCAAGATAAATGAGGTGAAATTGTCTAGATGGAACATCTGGTCTATTTTTGAGCAGAAAAAGACCAAATACGGAATGTAGCAGAGAGTAATAGAGAATAAGTAATAAAGTACGTGAAATTTCAATATCACTGCGTTTGTTAGCCATGGCCCCATGACCCCGTGGGTCAGGCGTGATGTGAAACATTAAAGATTAAACAAGCAACTTAGCCTTTTCACCTCTGCTCTACCATGAAGGCGATGGGACAAACAACAAAAATGTATCAAGAATACATTTGTATACAGGGCTACACACATTAACTGCACAGGAGTCAGGGCAATCAACAAGATCCTGCCAGCGCATATTCAACGTCATTGTCTTGTTGCACCCTCCCCGCTCTGTGATTGGTTCCCTATCTCAGGGGCAAATTTGCTCCATGGTTTCCAGACTGTCTTGCGGCGCGAAATAAGTTGTGCGCGCAAGGCAGGCTGGGAAAACCCAGGCTAGCTTCTGAGAGGTTTGTAAGGCACATTGCTTTGGCAGAAGAACACAGTGAGTCCACTAAATTTGCCTTGTCTGCCACTGCCAGGCTAAAATGGCCATTACACGTCTTTGACCACGATACTGTTAGAGAAATAAAGGGGAAAAAAAGAAAATGTTTTTCTTCACCCTTAACTTGCAGTTGGTTTTTATCGCGTCATGTGACTTGTTGACAGAATACAGGGGAGGACACATAGATGGGGGCCACAAGTTTGTTGTGTTTGAGCAGAGAAAACTAAAATAGTTTTAATGAGATGGCTGAATATTTACATGAATTTGACCATGTTGTGAATGTACAGCTGTACAGTAGACGTTTTCCACAAAAACAGATTCCATGGAAGATAAATGAATCACATTTTAAAAAGAATGGAAAGCAGCTTTGTGGATTTTCCCTTTTCTCACAAACATGTCTTACCCAAAGTCACAGAAGCACATGGCAACACAGAGCAACCAATCGGAATTCAGTATGCTGCCTCCTGATAAATGAGAGTGTGGCTGAGGCGCCTGTCGGAGTTGCTAAGCAGTGATGAATAGTGACTGCCGTGTTTCCTTGAGCCAATTAGCCACAAAAGGCCCCGAGGTGCTTCCGGTGCTCCGTTCTCACAGAAAACTGTGATGTGTTTGAGTAAATGCTATACAGTTGGTTTATCATCGTGGGAAGAACAAATCCGATGAGCATGCATGGACGAGGTATTACTGTGAACGTTAATGCATATGTAGAGTAAACTGATGAACCTGCTAAAGAGTAGATGTTTATTAGAAAATATCAAGCACCGACTTGCATGGCCATAATGCGAGCTGGGAAAGGAAGTGTTGAATTTCTTTTACCTTCCTTTTTCAGCCATTTAACTATGCTTCCCTCCTCCATGGTCGGTGAGAGTGCAGGCATTTCCACTTTGAATGGGCTGACACCTACAGGAATAAAAGAATAATACAATTTGTATCAGGTAGCCAAACTACAGCAGAAGTATTTCCATAAAAATCCAATTCACTGCTTTCCTTCGCCTGGACTATGTGATTGCCAAAATAAAATCAAGTAAACATGGCTATAAGTAGTAATGTTTGGTTAAGGCCTCTGGGTTTTCAATATGGGACGACAGGAAGCGACAGTGCCACTGTGACAGAACAACACTGGCAGGTCACTTATAATTGTGATGCTCGCGGACAGTGCACCAGAGGCTGCAGAGGCACTCGTACTCTTGCAGACCATAAAAGCCTCCCGCTGTCACCGGCTGCAGTCACTCAGAAGCCGAGGGTTCAACTGGCCGCTCACAGCACCGTGGTGGATGCCAGAGGCATCACTGCTTTACTACAACTAGTCCACGCTGCTACAAAATAGCTGCCGGGCATATTGCTCAGACAAGGAACATAATTTTGGTCTAGAACTATAGGCTCAGTGAAGTGCTGATATATAATGCAGGCATTTATGATAAAGAGAAAGATAAATGTGGTGAAGAGACAATGAAATGCAAACAGAGGAGGCAGTAAAAAAAAAAAAAAAAGGATTTAAACTAAAAAAAGCCTAGACTATGTTCTTGAGATACGACATCTGTTACATCCCAACCTATGGACACTCACCTATTTGACCTGTCCTCGCCTGAATACACCCTTAGTCTACCAACAGTCATGTAGACGGTTGATTTGATCAGCAAATCTGTAGAACTTATTTCCTCCACAAAGAAAAAATTATAGCAGATAAACTAAAGACATTCTTGGACGACTAAAACAAAACTGACTGAGTGGTCGACTGATCACGTGAAGGGGAGGCAGCCTTACCTACATTAGCAACACCGTGTAAACAGCAGGACTTGTATTCAGCTGCTCTGAGCTGATTGGCGTGCTGTTATTACTCGGATGCTTAAATATATACTTCATTAATGTTGTTAGGAATACCAGTGCCTGAAACTGTATCCAACTCTGTGTCCAGTCCCAAATGAGAGAGAATAAAACGTTCTGGACCACCAGACTAGTTCCCTTAAATGTCCCTTATATGCAGTGTAGCTAGCGTAAATTCACTTGACTTATACATGACATTCCGCCATCATTTACGGATGCGTATTTATTTCACGCAATCTGAAGTCAAATATAACCGTCCTTTCTCAGGTAGAATTAAAACATTCAAACACATTTGTGTTAGTTAACGTTACAGTGTACGGAAAAAAACAATAGCAGTTAGCAAACTAATGTTATTGTTTTGAGGTTAACGGAGGTGTAAAACGATGGCAGCAAATGTCAGCGGCTGCTAACCCAGTGTAGAAGATTGCAACAGAACAATGACAACTCACCAAGGATCCATGGTGATCGGAAGAAGTGTCTGACATTATCCTGACATGGATGCGTGGCCAATAAACATCTATCAAAGGTACCAGATAATCTAAAACCAAATAAAATCCCTTGACGACCCAGACGCAAGGAGGCCGCCATGTTGTCGTCCTCCGCCTGTGAGAAGTGTCTATTTAGATGCCTAATTATAAACTAACGAGAGGAACAAATGCATACTTCAAAAATAAAAAATACATTTTGGAGATTAATCAACCATAAAATATTGTTTTGTTTCATTTTTGATAAATCAAAATATACTTACCTCACACAGAGAATACATTATTGATGTATTTATAGATTAACGATCTGGCATAAAAATAGTAACTCATGTGGGTCCTTCAAGGTCCTTCACGCTGTTTCTCTATTGCATTTGAAATTGGTCAAAACCTCCAAACCTACAGATCTACTGCCATCTGCTGGGGAAAACATTACATTACATTACATGTCATTTATCCAAAGCGATTTACATTAAGTGCATTTCAACCATAGGGATATAGACGCAAAGAACAAAATCCGATTTACAACTTGTTGTAGATAAAAGTCATTATAAGTACAATTTAAGAGCCAATACAATTTAAGTGCTGCAATTAGTGTTTAGTCAAGGCACAGTCTGAAAAGGTGTGTCTTTAAACATAAAACATAAAGTGCTACTGTGCAAAGGATAATTTTTAATTATTTAATGCAGTGTATGGTTATATTTATGTCAGTTATAGTCATAAACATAATTCATCTATTTCAAATATTGTTTAACATTTGTCACTATATTATGTTTTTTATTGAACTGTATTGTGCACCACCGATAGTGTTGACTGGTGAAGAGACAGAGAGAGGCAAAGAGGCAAACCAATAAACTTAATTTAACAATTTAAACATTTGTCCAAACTTGGATTGAATGTGAGAAAAAACATGTTTTAGATTGCAACAAAACCACGTGTTTGAACTTTATATCCGTTTATCAAAGAGCCATCGGTAAATTGAGCCTGCATGGGACTTTCTCTGCAACATGATGTGCAAACACAAAGGTTATTGTTATTTCACATTTGGTGAAATGTGAACAGGGAAGAACATATTAATGCAGAGCTGGAAATTGGCTTCATAAAGACATATTTTTCATCAATACTTCTTCATGTTTCTGTCTCACACCTCTTTACACAATTATCAATTGTCAGTGTGAGCAGTTTACTCTTTAACCCCTTTAGCCTCACAGACCGTCAAATTGTTATTTCTGTGGGTGGTGAACATATTTCCCCCTGAAATAATTAAAGCTGAATCGGTGACTCAGTTCTAAACTATCCAGCTCACGGATTGGTCTGAATGCCTAAAAGGTCCATTTGAGTTTAAAGATGTTAAAACCTAGCTATGCCAGCCATGACCTAGTGAGGGAGACGCAGACATGTGTCTCCAGTTAGCACTTCACAGGAATATGTCATTAAAGGGACACACCCACATATGCACACAAGCGATACGGCAGAGACCCTTCGCATAAGAGAAAATGAAACTGAGAGAACACAATGGCCCAACTGAGCCGACACGAGACACTGGCTGTTTTTATGCCCAGGTTCTACCTATCTTTCATCACTTTTATGTTCCTCCTCCAGCATCTATCTGATTGAATAAGCCATTTAAGTAACAAAATAGCTCTTGCATGGCTCAATCAAATGTGAAAATAAGTCAAATAAAAATAAAAACAAATAAAGGCAGTTGTGGGTTGATATCACATGTTATTTTTTGGCATAACAAAGGGAACCATGTGGAGCTCAGCATGACATATTTTGCTAGACTATTACCTTGGCAGTTGTCTGCACTGTCCTTCTCATAATAGTGAATGTGCAACAAACGAACATATCTACAGTTGGTAACTTAATCTCTCTTCATAGCTGCCTGAGGTTGGTTTCGTTCTTTCCAGGATCTATTACAACCGGTTTGGGTGCATTTTTACCAAAGTGACATCAGTGTCAGTTATGAATGAATACAGCCACGATGCAAATACATGTTACACAGGTTTAGTCTCCCACCTACAGTTTATTCTAGAGAAACAATTAACTTTAATGAGTGAGAGGCCACGGCGTGTCACGCACAACTATTATAGCTCATATGTATGTCAGCTAACATGTAATTTTAATCAGATGTCACCATATCATGGATGTTTACGATGGGTCTCAATTAAAAATGTATAATATGGGTCTTAATAAACTCTGCTCAAATGGAACCACCAAGTGTGATTTTATGTAACAACACAATCTAAACAATGGCATATAATGAATATGCACTTCAGTTTGAATGGCCCTGCTTGCATGCTGCATATACAGTCAGACAACTATATGGCAATCAAAAGCCATTATATCAATCCAATCAGGAGCAGTCGCTGAATGTATCATTGTTCCTTGCGCAATTTTATTGATTTCACCTAGAAGGTAATGGAAAACAAAATTATAGCAAGCTCTTCTAATCAGAGATGGTTTCCAGATGTCAATCATTCAGATATTCGATCAGGCCTGAAACTAGAAGATTACTTCTTAATAGTATAGCATGTGGTGGTATTATGCAAATGTCGGTTAGCGACATCCATGTTGTGTTTCAGAGCAGAGCGAAAAGACTGAATGAGGGGAGGGGGCCTTTGAAGCTGTCAGGAAAGATAATACAATAACTATGTCAATCAGTGCCTTGCTATGTAAAGGAGGATTACAAAAGCCTGACAAATTAGTGAAGATTAGACCCATTTTGCTTGTGAGCACAGACCAAAGAATGGAGTGCAATCCTGAATTAATTAGTTAAATAAAAACAATAATGAGCTTTATTTTTTATCAATCACATATAAATATTCATGTATTTTATATAGAGCTCAATGTATGCAAAATGTAAAAACCAAGCAAATAAAACGAATCATTGTGATATGTAAATGTCGATATTCATCACTTTTTTATGCATTTCCTACTTCATTCAGATTATGGAACTTTGGTTTCTTGTTTTGTAAGTTGTGGTTTTTCCGCATCTCTCGCTAAAGGAAGCTTCGCAGTATTAGTGTGAAAACATCCGTTTGTCACATGTGTTTTAAACGCTACTAATCCGTGCTCGTTTTGGACAAAACATTCAACAAATAGAACCCTCAATGTTTTATATTATGTAAACAAACATTTGTGAGGTTTGACTGCTGTCACGCTGACACAATAAGAAAGTATTTCAAAAAGGCACAGTGAAGAACATATCAGTGCAGTGTCACAAGGAATAAACAATCATACCAAAAGCAAAGGAAATGCATCATTATCCACATAGTATAAACAGTTTAAACATATTTCTTATCAAACAAACTCAGTGAAAACCACAGTGTAACATCATATTGCATCAAACATCAAAGAACAATGAACAAAACCGTCACATTTCTGACTCCCTCCATCCTCTTGCTTTCCTTCCAAACTTGTAAACAAGTCTGCGTCCGTCTACTCTCTCCAGGATCTCTCTTTTGTAGTAATATCTGAAAGAGGCAGAGAAATTCAAAATCAATTCATCACAGATTTTATAATATGCGTTTTGGAATTGTTATATATGACAGTCCAGTTTGAGTCTGCTGCTATTCTGCAGCTTTCAATTGATCAACTGCAACCACCAATGTATATTTATCCATTGTTGTTCAAAAACACAAAATGGCCACAGCATTATGCACATCAACTGCAACCAAAAAATGACTTCAACATGAAGTCATTCAGTATTCAGAGAAGGACTTTTGTTCTTTTTATGCCATTTGTGACAATAATAATCGTACTCAATCAAACATCAAATAAACGTATAAAAACAGCTAACAGTAAGATTTGGCATAATTCTTTTTTGATTCAATGTCGTCATGAAATGGTTTGTAGGTAATTGTGTTACTTGAATTTTTCTCAGTTCTATGCATAATACATTTTCTCACAAAACACCAAAATTTCCTTTACATTCAAGTACACAAATTCCAAAGAAAGTAAACAAAGTTAGTTTGGATCTTCTTCCTTTACTTTTGTTATCAGACAACACCAACCGCTTTGGTGATTGCATCATGCTGCGCAATCTTATATACGATCTGCACAACCGTAGAAAATCAGCTTTGTGGTCACAGTCCCGATACCTGTGGGCACATCTTGAGGTTCCCATTGGTTCGCACCACATTGAAATTAAGCTCAGTTAGATTAGCTCATTTGATTGAAAGCTGTGATTTGGCAGGAGTCAGGGAGATTTTCTGAAAGAGCTCATTTCACTTAATTTAGGAGGAGAGTGAAAACATGAAGCAAATCCAAAATCTATTGTCAGTAATCAACAAACGGAAATGTGTTTTAAAGGTTCAAGCTCAGTTACTTGTCATTTTAATACAGCAAGTGCATTTTAAGCTGTTAACGTCCATTCGACTGGGAACAATGCAGTGTTAAAATGAAATTTCTCAAGCTATTTTTTGAATTGGTTGGAACTTTATTTTTGCAGACAAGTTTCCCTCTCAGACTAAATGGTGGAGATTCAGAATCAGTCTCTGCAGCAATTGAATTGAATTCCAACAGTCAAGCTGCCCTCTGGTTTTGTATTTGTACTACTACTTGTGCAATAGTGTAATGTGTACCTCATTGCTCGGCTTAGTTTCTCGTAGTTCATGCTGATGTTATTCTTCTTCTTGCCCCATAACTGTGCCACTGCATCGGACTTGAGGAAGCGGAAAACCCCCTCCGTCCCGATCCTCCCATTTGATCAGCCCCGGGTTCCGTTCTGGGTTCAGCAGAATGTCCCTGATGAACTCCCACAGGTGGATCCCCCGGGGGTCTGATGGGAAAGGAAGCACGGTGAATGGAAAAGACTTTAACAAACAAAAAATAAAATACCCAAACATGTGTTATGTGTATAACTTACTGTGTTTTTTGACCTGACGACTAAAAGAACTCTTAATATCTGAGACAAAAAAAGGAAAATATTGTTGAATCGTCAATCTATTTTTTATTTTTTTTCATTTGTAAAAACTTATTTTTCCATTATATACCTTGTTGTGTTGCATATGTTGTGGATTCCTCACCCGGGCTGGAGGGGGTGGGGGATGCAACAGGGGCAATGGGGGGAATGGAGGGACTGTACCCGTCTAAGTCTGAAAGAGAAAAAAAATGATTTGTTACGTGATTCATTCTTAAAGAAGCATGAGACAGAAAAAGGCAGCTGACTGATATTTTTACATTACCTGCAGGTGAATAGATGTCAGAGGAGAAGTCTACTGAAAGGTAAAGAGGCAATAAGAGATTAAGAGGTCATATCTATGAAAACAGATGAAGTGTTAACACGCCTCTCTGCGTCAACAATTCTGTCTTTATCTTCTGGAAAAACAAGTTGTTTAATTAACTCTTACGTTCTTGTTTGAGTTCCAGGTGCCTTAACTCTGCGTGGTACTGGCCTGCAGAGATGGGAAAGAACACGTAAGAGATCTATCCAGACAAATCAAGTAATACAATTTTTCAGCGTTTTGTAATATGTGAAGATTGATTGTTTAACTCTACAATAATGGTGTGGTGTGAACCATATCTTTGTTTGAATCTCGACCACCTCTTAAGGGTACTATAATGTGAATTCCACTTTGATGTAGTGGGAAGTATTCTGCAGATTTAGCACAAAGAAATATTGTGTCGCTTTATGATATATGCAGATACTTTTTGGCCCGAAAACTACACAGGTTCTGTATTTTCAAGGGTTAGGGTTAGCGCCAAAACATGAACCAATGTCTCAAAAGCACAGGGTGAATGAAGTCAAATACTGGTTGAAATGAATACTTGTTCTTCAGGTGAGTAAAGTGGATTATATGTTTTCTTTTTAACAAGAAGGAACTGTGCATCCAGTTTTAATATTCATTACAACTAAAAAGTTTCCCCTCTAATGTTTCCTGTGTAAAATGTAACACCATGTACCAGGAAACTGAGCCTACTGTCGCTCAGCTGGCACTAACAACAGCAGCATTGTGCTCTCGTTTGGTTCACCTCAAATGTCTCTGCGACCTGGAGTTTAAACCTGTTTTGCCTGGTCTTCTGCCTCTGGTATTTTAAAACGACATTAATGGTAGAAGCTTCAGGCCTGTGACATCATTTCTTTACACCTCAAACTCTAATTAAAAAACAGTACTTCACACCCCCTCTGTGCTTTGTTGGGAGACCTAGTAGAGGAGCAAACGACAGATCCATCACCTCCCTCGCTTTAATCGCTCTTTCGCCTCCTTCACAGGAGCGCGGGCCTCAGCCTCAGCCTCAGCAAGACTCTCTTTTTACTGCAACTAATCATCTTCCTTCCCCCTTTCCTTTCACTCCCCCTACCAGACTCCGGGACTCACCCCACTTAAGCTCGGTGATGCTGTGGAAGAGGATGGGTCCCACGCTGCCCGCGGCGTGGATGAAGTCCTGGTAGCTCAGGCCGCAGAGCTGATGGCCGTCCATGTCGAAGTTTTGGAAGGGAACGCTGGCGGCGTCGATCTGGTTTATGTCCATGACCTGCTGCAGCCACTCCCACACCTGGTACTTGCTCCAGTGCTGAGGCCGGGGGTCACGAGGCCACGCGCGATTTGAGTAACCAGACATCAACGTCGGAACTGGAGACAGACATTAGCGGTTATGTTTGAAGTCAGTTTGAGAAAAGCACTTTATATCCACATCAGTGAATTAACTTTGCTTTGATGCACCTAATGAGCAACTTCCTTTAGTGGAGGTATTTGTTAATAATTGATTCACAGGGCACTTTACTGAAAGAGTGACTCCTCGCTCTCGTATCTCCAAATGACGCCTTGTGTTTTCAATTTAAGGCTTAATAATACATTAAAATACCGTTAAAGGCATAGAAAAGGACTCGTGAAGAGTGTGTCAGTGGTGGTCACCAGCCTCACCATCAGGGTAAGAGTTCGTAAGGCTCCAGGAAGAAGTCAGTTGGCTGTCCAGGGTGGTGAAGGGAGTTACGCTCATTTTGTAGCCGCTACACTCAGATGTACCATGGCCCAGAGGCTGAGGCCGCACGGGAGTAATTTACTGTGGAACAGAATTGAAAAAAAAAAACGTGTTCAGGCTTCAAACGAGACACAGTGAAACATCCTTCTTCTTCTTCATCTTCTAACGGTAACGTTAGAGAAGTGATTCAGCCGCACCACAGCTGAGTCATGGCTGACACACCACTTCTTTTCGATGATCACTTTTATGCTTCTATTGACGCTTCAATTTTTTTGGACGTGAGAAATGAAATTCCAGATTGTTACTAATTAGTTCAGAGATTAAACAGTACGATATATTCTGCAGTGTGTAACGTGGTACACTTTGCCAACATCTGAACAAAGTTTTATGGTTTAAGTCAACTTTATGTCTTTTACACCGCACAAGAACTCTATAAAATCAGAATAAGAGCAATTAACCTTTATTTTGGTGTGAATATTATGGAGCTATAGTCATACATCAGTTAACAGTAACACCCTATTTCAGATTTCCCTAACACAAGACATGTCATTATTTCCTAGCGACGCACACCTCTTCCCAGCAATATCTTCGTCACGTCTTTATTATCATGTTATAGATAAAATCATGCCAAGCCCCGTCAAACATTTTAATTCTCAATACTGTGCTGCCATCATTATAGCAATGCGATACACAGGCAAGCTACTTCTAGTTTTGTCTTTTCTTTTCATACCAAATGTCAACAACCCTGAAATAGATTTTCCAAGGAATTAGGTGACACATGCTCACATGCAAAGGTAGATTATGTGCATTAACCCCGCCTACACTGACAAGCAAGTATCTTATCAACCAGCCAGCACCACAAGCAGTATGTAATGTAGAATTGCTTTAGGAAAGAGACACATGCCCACAGATATGGATTAATATCCCTTTAGCTAAACTATGGTGAAAAATCACGTCAGTGCTTGTAGTGCAAGCAAAGCTTATCTCCGTGACGGTTGGTTTCATTTTAGTTATTGTTGCCTTATCATAGCATTGGACGCAACTTCGCATCCATTTAAAAGCTCTTCATTATCTCTTCATTATATACTTTATTTTTATTTTACCTATGAACTAAAATTTGAACATGACCCTAAATGAAAGCTGAGGTGTATGCCATCAAATGACAAATGCAATCGCTGGAGCAGAAGAAGGGCAGTGTTGACAGTGTAATGGTGTACTGAAAGAAATATAGATTTCAGTACACATCACAGTAGTGATTAATAAATGTATTGGTTAATGCATTATTTTACATTTCATTACACCAAAATTATATTAAATTTGTTGTTTGATAGATAGATTGCTAGATTGAGCTTTTTTGTTCTATTCATGGTTCCATTTTCTAAACTTCACATTCTAAAATCTGATGTGATTAGAGGTCAACAAAACACCCATCTCGCAACAAAATAAGATACAAGTGAGATAAGCGTAAACCCACAGGGATAAAATAAACTAATCCAAAGAACATTTGAGGATTCAACAGAAAAAAGGTTTTCCCACATGCACCACTTCACCCTGAATAGAATATGTTAAAGACAAGCATGTATTCCCAATAAACTTGTATTAAAACACACATTGGGCATTTAAGGCCTGACCTCAGTTTGATTTACTTTGTCATTATGAGAAGCACTGCTGGTTGCCCAGCGCCAACATAGTAACTTACCAGAGGAATAGAATGGGCTCCGATCCAGCCTGATAAAGCTCCCGTTTCACGACAGCTGACTCGAAATCAATGCTTATTTCTGGAGATTCCAATAATCTAAAGGACTAGCGTTCACAGTGAGACGAGGTGAGTCCTTTGCTTTCCAGATCTTTGATTATGGTTGCAGATAAACTAGGTGCTGCCCCACATTGTTTTTTTATACTCCCAACTTCCTTATTCTACACCTATTGGCTACCTGTTCAGGGTAATACTAAGCAGGTATTTGCATAATGCACACCCACACACCCACACACACGTACTTACACACACAGACACACACTCACACACACGCACACACACACACCTCACACAACTTTTATATCCTCTTTGCACTGTACCCTCCTCCCTGCTCTCACCAACTCACAAACTCAAGTAGAGAAGCAATCCTTAAGGCAAACACATGTGAGGATACACATACAGAGCCGTAGATCCAGACACACACTAGCTGACAGAGGAAAACGTTCTGTTTCTTTGAGTATTTTTTCATAGAGTTGCTTAAAATAGTGTTTAACCGTGAGAGGAAATTTCCCTTGCACCACATTTGTTTTAGCGATTTCGTCGTGATGAACGATGTGCTGATATTTTTCTGTAAGATGCCCGGAGAGATTTATTGTCTTTTCTCTTTTAAAAAGTCACTACAAAACCAGTTGTTGGAAGACATTAACGTCTTTGTACTTGACAAACTTGCAGATGAAAAATGCATATGTCAGCGTTACCGGTTAACAAATGTCTCTAATTATTTTTCTACCACAAGGATTTCTCTCAGTTCGTAATTCAACTTGATTATTTAATTCACACATTGCGCCTGTTTGAGGAATTCTCCTTTTTGATGTTCAGTTTAGTTTTGCAAAGTGCTACGGAGGTCCTCGCCTCATCACAATAACACAATATTTGATTAAAATAGAAGATGATATTTCATGACATTTCCCTATGTGAGATTAAAAGTTTGTGCTGCCTAAAAGAGGTCATCCCATAAGACTACAGAGGACATGTGTTAAAGAGATAAATGCCACCACTGTTCAACCGTCCAAAAGATAAAATCATGTGTCTATTCAAATACACCTTTGCACACTGCAAGGCTGTGCTAAGAAACAAAGGGAACGTGAAGGGTTTTTTTCCCCTTCATTTTTTTTCCCCTTCAAATTCCTAAGAACGTGTTCGCCCAGTTTTCTCGTTAGCACCTCGAAATGCAGATTACATCTTTCAAATTCAAAACCGAGTTGATGAAATACACCTGATCTGAGCAGCAGTGAATGTGCAACAAAAAATCACTTAGCTTCGTGACCTCTCGTGCTAGCTGCTGCCCTGCACACTGAAAACGATCACAGGGAGTTAGAGCACTCTATTTTTGCTTAGCGCTAGGGCAAATTTGAACATCTTAGATCTAAATCTGATCCGTAACGTTGTACCACTTCAGTACCTCATGGTACTAGAGGCGCTAAAAGTATCATATTGATAATTGAAGTGACCTTGAGCAGCATTATACTGCATAATAGATGGAAGCGGGGATACAACTGTTAGAAAGTATGTCAAATTTCTCTCAGAGCTGGAGTTGAGAGGAAGGAAACAAGAGGTGAAGCTGAACAAATACACTCAATTACTTTACTCTCACATGATATATACATACATATATATATATATATATATATATATATATATATATATATATATATCCGTCAAGAGTAGTTGTGTCAACTCACTTAAATTACTCACTTAATTTCCTCAAACTTATCTTCAGAAACATACATGACGTTTGACCTCTTTGTCTAACCCATAGTAAGTGTTTAGGAGCACATTGGCAACATCATGGGGTTCAGCGTCTCGCTCAAGGACACACAAACACACAGGCGGTGTTAGGTTTTTTCAAAGAACTGGATCCACAAGGCACACTGAACTTCACCATAGAAGTGTATTTAAACAAACACTGTTTAGGATGATAGTTAGGCAAGAAAATACTATTCAACAGAACAGCGGCTGGGAAGCAAATTACCACGAGAGTAAGTGACGAACTGTCGACGACTGGACGATCAGACCAGGCTTAAATACTGAAGGTGAGCAGAGGCAATCAAGAAGATCAGCAGCAGGTGGCAGGAATTGCTAGAAGATCCCACCTTGACCAGCTGACAACCAGGAAGGAGAAGGGAAAAAACACACAAGACAGACATAGACCCAGCAGACGGAGATTCAACCAACCATCGTTGTTGAAGAAAAACGCTCTACCCTCTGAGCCACCGTTGGCCGAAGATCACTGTGATCAACATTCTGGCTTAGTTCTTTGCTCTCTACAGTTCAAACTGAGCTCACTTTGGAAGCCCTCACTCTCTCTCTGAGTGTATGTCTGTAAGTGTGTGCGACTTGGACTCCTGCCCACAGCTCAGCCTCCGAGGCAACGAGGGAATTCAGTATTTGAGGGTCTGATTATCTCCAAGAGTGCCCCTTGTGCACGCCAGATCACCACGCTCCTGATGGTAAAACGTAGCACCCCTGACCTCCCTGGGAGTCAATGACATTGTCCAACCTGCACCGGTTACAGGACAAGTTGCCTCAAGCTCTGTTCGCAGCCCGTCTGCTGCCCATTTGTAACACAGGTGCTATTTTCTTCCTTCATTGCAGCAGTTTGCCATTGGCTTTTGATAAAGGGTAAATTGCCTCCAAAGTGTAATTTGGAGCCTAATTCAAGCTTGGCGCCTTCACTCTGTGAATGCCTGACCAGATTTTATTGCCGGAAGATTAATACGCTCATCAGCAGTGAACTGAAGTCCCCCATTTCTCATTGTAGCCTTGGCTTTGCCTGTTTCGCAACTTGGTCTTTTTTTTGTCACACTTCTTATTTGCCAGGTCACGAGGAGAGTCTAGTGTTCAGCATCTCATCCTGTTTCAGTGTGGATGACGGTTGACATAGAAGAAGTCCACTGGGGGAATGGCAAAAGGGAGAAAGCGAGTGGGAGAGATCAAGTATGTCATATCAACTTTGTGAGTCAGCCTACCAGTATTGTGAGAGGCAGTAAAGACATCCTCCCAGACACAAAAAAAAATGTCAAAAAAATGTAACCGTTATAGAACGTGTCATCTATTTTTAAATAAAGAGTCAAGTAGAGGCTGACACCAGCCAGTAATTGTTCACTTCTATTCATAAAGAGGCTAAAAGCTTGCATGGCTGTTCTTCAAATATAAATGCTTTTTTTGAGGATGCAGTCAAAACTTTCCATTTGACAGACAACACGGGTACAGTTTGTATGCTCTAATGAACAGGAACTTATTAGTGGGAGTTGTCTATCACTTTCCCACCTGCCTCCTGTCTTTCATTATCTGCGTGTCACGCACATTGGTGTCTTCTTTAATACTTCACATTTTGATTAGCATATTATCCGAGGGGAAAGATGGAAAAATTGTCTTATTAGTGTCAATTACTGTTACAAATGACAATTTCACTCCCTAAATTGTAATTTCATGTCCCTTACTTGTCAAAAAGTAATGTCTGTGTAATTATAGTATGAAAAGTTCAACAGAAAAAGGAATGATTCCCAATCCTCTTCCGTTCTGGTACTTTTGAACTCCACAATGTCTATTTCCTTGTCCTCTGACTGACTGTTTTAATCAGTATGCTTAAAGAACAGAGATTGTGGACGTCTCTAGTACAACCCGTATTGTAGTGCATGGCACGAATGATGCAAAAATATTTTTTCACCTGCACAGTTGCCCCGAACTAGACCGCACATGACAAGGTAGAGTGTGGCTCTCAAGTCTGCCCATAGGTGACACTGTCGTCCCATATACTGCTGGGAATCTCTGAAAGCAAGGTTATATATGAAGAGGGAATACAAAAGATGTGCAATGAAATGTGCTTCTTGAAGGCCACGGACTATGATGCCAATGTATGGCGCTGCCAATAAAGAGGTTACAATAACCGACATGCGTTGTCTCTACCAACTCTTGAGGTAAAAAATGGCCGAGGCGTAAGAAGGACACATTAGAAAGGAAGAGGATAAATAAATAACAAAGAGGGTGATGCAGGGGGGGGGTTTGTGACACAGGTACACTGTAGCAGCCCATTGTGGTACACTGTAGCAGCCCATTGTGTATCTCTGCATCGATCACTGGTTTTCTCCCAGATGCATAACGCAACAATGACACAGTCATTTGTTTAATTTTTTTGCTAAGAACGTATTGCTGTTGTTAGGCAATATCATCATGCGAGCACCTCAGCCCTCTAAGTTGAAATGTTTGATTATTAATGCGGCTAACAATTACATTTGTTATGACAACCCCACAGATAATTAACACTTGACTTTGCTCTTCCCAGCAGCTCTATAGAGCGCAGCTAACAACAGTATCTGATTGTTTTGGTTTTATATTCCCCATCAGTTTGGTTCCTTCTCATAAGCTCATCTGGCAAATATGCAGGCCGGTGTTTTCAGCAAGAAAAATAGCCAGTTATTTCAACGAGAAAGAAAATGCTCAAGAGCGAGATAAATGACAAGTGAATATTGGATTATTCATCAGCTTGTCACACAGTCGGCTTTCCAAATGTGTAATAATCAACTTTTTATTGATAATGAAAACAAAACAGGACGTTGGCCTATTTTTATCCGTCTATTAAATGTGAAGACAGCAGAAAGGCTGCAAACAAGGGAAACAGCTACCGTGAGTCTGAAGAAAGGTGTCAAATCCACCCAGTTCTTAGTTCTTAAATGTTAAGAACTTTAGTAGTTCTTAACATTTAAGAACTACTAAAAATATTAAGCTCGCTATGTAGATCTTGTTGTTTTGTCAAATCAATATAATAATCAAAACAACAGCACGTATTGGTTGTTTGTGCCGCTCTATTTATTTCCCCAATCCAGCAAGGATTCAGTGCCTGGTCTAACATGAAAGTGGCATCAATCCTCATATATACCGTCCCAGTGAGCAACACTCCGGATTTCAACGGTGATTTGAAATGCATTTATAACATCAAAGTGTCACAAAACACAAATTTGTTCTAAAATGAGTGCAGAGTTTTTCATTTTAGGGTTTTTTAAAAGGCAATTACGTTAACTGTGCACATATCTTTCCAAATTCATCCTGCGCTGGTTGGCGCAGAATGAGCTGCTGTACATGAGATGTGATACGAACGCATTTAAAGTTTCAAATAAAACATAATAAATATGAAACTATATAGACTGTGCGCTGCAAACAAGAGGCTCCCAGGTCCCACGTGTATACACCACTGTAATATAAGAGTTCAAATAAAAAATGTCTTTAATGCGGGAACAAGTATGAACACATCATTTATTTCATACTTCTTCTACAACTTTAAAAGTGCCACCGGTCTGGAGACTATTCCGGACTTGCGAAGTGAACGAGGGGATCAAATAAACTAACAACGTTTGTTGCAAGTTGTCAGCAATCAAGCACTGAATGTAATGTGGCAAGCAGCTAAATTTGGAAGGATCAGGTGTTGGACTATAATATCACGTGAGTACGAGGTCTGAAGGTTGAGGCCTACTGTCATGTGTGCAGTGGGCGGATATTCTAGCCTATTGAATTAGCTCCAGTGCCTTGAGAGCTGTCAACCTTTCCCTGAAATGACTAAAGACCCCTAGCTGCGTGCATATGATTCTGGTAGTATGATCATTCAGGGAAGCCGCATGTTGCAGAGCAGATTAATCAAGTTTGACCCTCTCCTGCTGAGTCAAAGCTGCTGTTAAAATTTTGGAGCTAGCTTAGCTGCTTTTAGCAATATGAACAAAGGGAATTAACAAGATTGCAAAAGCAGTTTAATATTTATAGTTTGTGCAGTGAAGCGCCACAGAAAAATGATAATACTAGAATGTAAGAGATATGACAACATAATGGCTAACACACCAACTAAGAGCTGCCCTCAAAAACGTGTCCCTAAACAATGCACTCTGAATTTCCCATAGGACTGGACCGGCTCACAAAAACACACTATGGTCAGTCTTCAAGGTTGAACCGAT
Organism: Apeltes quadracus; assembly: GCA_021346845.1. Taxonomy (NCBI): domain Eukaryota; kingdom Metazoa; phylum Chordata; class Actinopteri; order Perciformes; family Gasterosteidae; genus Apeltes; species Apeltes quadracus. The sequence continues at coordinate 8,549,085 of CM037935.1, forward strand.
TCATGAAATAGATATTCGTTAAGGCTGAGGCTACAAGGTTTTGTGACTTTTCTTTAGGTTTTAAGAAGACAATATACACCAAATTGGTGTTTTTTTCACACTTTATTTATTTCTATGCTGGCAGTAATCACACTCTCGGGACGCTGCGTCTGTCCTTCTCACCCTTTCGTGCCGGATCGCCACTACTGCATCAAACAGGGAGGCAAACTCGATGAATCCATCTTAGACCAATTACACCTGCACCTCCTACCCACCCCCCCACTCTGCGCCTCTGCGGCCGAGCCACAAGCCATTGTTACAACAAGGTGATTAGAAGTGCTCAATATAAAACTATAAAAAATATGACAATATCAGGCAAAAGAAAAGGAAATTTATGTAAATATTTAAGTAAAAACAGACATTAAAACAATAAGCAGGAGTAAAAGTTGCAGTGCAGTAAAAACAGCAAAAAGGATCTACTTCATCAATGAATCAGCCTCATATTTCGGCCCTAAAACGCAACAGCAGAATCTTAAAGTAAAGTCTTTGTTGGACAAGAAGCCAGTGTAAATGAATGCATGGTCATTTTTTACAAATCCTTTTGAGACATAATTTGTCAAATGTATTCTTGATAATAAGGAGATTTTGTAACTGTCATGTGCAGATTGAGGTATGAAATATGAATCCATATTTCCATATTTCTTGGTTTGTGGTTTTAACATCAGCGGTTTAAGCTGAGCTCTGACTTACAAGCCCCAAAAACAATTACTTCAGTTTTATTTGCTTAATTGAAGAAGAACTCTGGCAAATCTAGATGTTTACCCAACATTTGTATGGCTTCATTCCACTGGCATAAAATATGTTTCAACCTCTAATGTGCCATGAGGCTCGGATGATGCATCAATGTGCTGATTTATTGCAGCAAGTATTAAGAAAGAGAAAATGGCAAAGATAACATAATCAGCTCCACAGAGAGGTGATATGATGATTCAGCACCATCTGAGAAAGAGAGAAAGATGGAGACGGTGTTACCTGAAAAAGCCGAATCAGCTGCCACGCAGTAATGGAAGAAAGGAATTTCAACATGCAATTATAAATCTAGAACTTAAATGAAGATGCCCACAGACTAACTAGTGCCATTTTATAGTTTTACCTCCCATCTGTGCATTTATTTAATAGTGTTTATTAATTCATTTTCTATTTAGTATTTTAGTTACGTAGTTAGTCCAATATATTTCATTCATAAAGAACTTGATTTGATTTGTGTATGAAATAACCCTTTCTACAGTGAGGAGAGCTTTTTGTGCTGACCTATTCCCCTACACATGCAGCCAACAATGGTGGATTGAGTGAGAGATACACAGAAGGTGATGAAGGGAAGGATAAAACGTGTTGTTCCTGGACATAACACATTAGGTTTGTAAAAGTGAATAATGTCTAAGGCCTTTGCTACGCCTTTCCTTTTTTTTCTTGTCCGTCTAACCCTCTCCAGCTCTCCCTTTCTCTCTGTCTCTATTGTGATGTTGATAGGTTCTCAGCGGGGAAACTTGCACTGTATTTTGAAAGCTTTTCGGAACAACTGTGACTGTCTAAAAGGGACATACTATTCCACTTGCAGAGGTAACAAACTACTAGAAAGAAAGATGAAGTGAAAATGGTAAGGAAAGAAGTAAGCACTGCATAAGCAATGTAAGTAAGGTCAGAGGAGCAACAATTGGGCTGGCATTCCTGAAGCTGAATGTGTAGCTAATAAATTGCAAGCGTTGTGACAGTGAGGCTGTTCAATGTGGTAATGGGACCCCGGCTGCTGATCAGGTCACATGCTTTTGTTTGAGCTGAAGGAACGAGACAATACTTGATGACCAGTAGGTATCATGCGGATGTTGTGCGGCTTGCGTTTTGTATGTTGTATCTCTTTGTGTATGTTGCATGCCTCAGTGACTATTAGCTAAAGGGCGAGGTATGTGATTGCACAATCCTCTGACATTCAAACATTCTCTCTTGCACCATGATTATTACCTTTCACCATATTGTTTGACTAGAGAATATTCATTGTATTTGAGATATAGTAGCTTTATATAGATAGGTGACTCTCTTGTCAAAATGTCAATCAATGGAAAGTAAATAAATATCCATGAAATCCTTGAAGTACTTGCATGGATAGAAAAAAAATTACTTCCAGAATTCTAACAAAAAATCCCCTACTGTTTGCTTTGTCTTAATCAACAATGCTTGCAGTGTTTTTATGCACAATATCAGTAAAAGTCAGCTTTCAAAAATGAATGGTGTGGAAGGGGGAGGGGACGTATGCACCATCAAGCCCCTCACGCTCACTTCCTTTCAGACCCCGTCTTTTTGAACAGCTTAAAAGTCTTAGATATTATTGGAGCTAATAAGAGTCGAATGAGAAAAGCGTTGAGGTGAGACAGCAGAAATTACCTCCCTCCTCGGCCTGCCTCTTCTCTGTGCCCTCTTTCATTGTGCCTTTGTCCACATGTTCTGATAGAGCTGCAGAGATAAAGATAAAGATGGAGGAAGATGAGGGTGGGGATGCAACCAGCATGTAGTCACAGAGCTTTGACTATTGCCCTCCTTTGAAGGCTGAAGTGACTCTTCAATACAATGAGGCCCAATGAAATAATGCTGAAGGGGGATTTAATACGTTTATACATATATTTTCTACATAATATTTTTTTTTTCCCCTTGTTCATCCAGGCAGTGACATTAGTTCCAACCAAACAATCAATGACTGTGCTTTAACCAATAATCCTGTACAACATCCCCTCACATATCTATTAGACATGGTCAAATTTACTGTGGATTTAATCCTCAATTAGGTCATGTGGGCGTTGTTTCCAAAGGATCATAGCTTCCTTCGGATATGATGGCAGGTGGGTCATAGATGATCCTTTGGCAGATCGCCTAAATTGAGGTTTCGTGCCAGCAAGAGCATGCAACCGCCTGCATGCCAATAGTAAAAACTTTGCTTCCATGATAACCGCAGTTACAGGAATTCCTATAACTTCCTCATTCCGTCCTCAAAGATGTCTTTCCTCATTCCCTTTGAATAATGTGCTGCTGTCTCTTAGGAGAGGTCTCTGATGCTCAGAAAATAATAGGTGAAACAAAACTTGTAAAAGGGCTGCATTTGAGGTGTGAAAGATGATCCTCACAAAGAGGTTGTGTTGAAGTTTACTTATATGAGGAGTCAGGAACCCAAGCACAGATAAGTGACTCAGTAACATTATTTTTTGATGTTTATTTAGTAGTTTGGTAATTGGCCATCGCCTACCGGTGTTTGTTTGCCATATTTGAGAGAAGAAAGAGAAATAGGCACACCCAACCACGCATGCACAAACAAACACGCACAAGTAAACTATCACCTCCTCAGTGTCTGTCACTTCACCTCACTTCGCCTCATGATCGCCGGTTTAACAAAGGAGTGACAGCCCTTGCTGCCTGTTCTCGTTGTGCCTGCTGGCAGCCCACTTCTCTCCCTGTCCCTTTGCATTATCTCTTTACACATAGTCCTGCCAGCCTACGGTTGTTGAAGCGGGCTTAAAAGGTTCATTAGGATTTATTTTGCTTCATTTTGTGGACTGTCTATGGAGTGTTATGGTTACTCCACAGCAGGGTTGACCCCGCGGATCAAACGCTCTAACAGCCCATAAACAGAGACAACGCCCGTTGATGACAACCTGCCAGTGCTGTGGCTCCGTCATCAGCAGCTCGCGGAGCCCATTAAATAGGTGTCTGGGGTGTCATCGTCTCTGAGGGCAGCCTTGTAGGGAGGTGTATAATAAAACCAGGACTATAAACCTGAATGTAAGTGCCACAGCCTGGCCTGTGGCGCACGCTGCAACTATTGAGCAGCAGCAAATGCAGGCCGTATTAGTGGTGAGAGTGGATGAGAGAAGTAATGAAATATGGACTTTATGACATTAAGAGATGGCACTAAATCAGCATTAATGCCAGACCGATGCATTCACTGCACATTCATACATGCTAATGCATGCATATATTTTAGCAGTAGACCTGTTATTCACCTGTGGTCGTACTGTATGGTAGATTATTATAGAAGCATTATGAGCATTGAAAATAATGACCCTGTGTAAGACATAATATAATGAGTAATTAATATAATATATAAATATAAGAGGTAGTAGTTGGGCCAATCATGATGTTTTTCTGAGTTCACGGTGTTGAGGGACAGATTCCTTCCTTTAAATTTTAAATTATTGAAAAAAAACAGAAATCCTTTTTTTAAAGCATTGTTTTCTAGCAGTAATTAGTGACATGTGTTTGCAGCAAGAATATTGGCCATGAGCCACATATCAAAACCAGAACAGGACAAGCAGTTACTATGCTTTCATGCATATGCTTTTCTTTTTTAACATATTGTAGTTGATGTCTTGGCACTCTCATCCAGATGAAATCATTCAAGATGATAAATACGAGATCAGACGTTATTCACAGTCCCCTGCTGATTTATGATTGCTGTAAAAAGGATTTAATGAGCTACATGTTCTGTGTATCTGCAGAGGATGAATCACAGGTTTGGTTATTTATCCCTTCAAATCCCCTTTTTCCAAGATGTGTAATGTTGACGGCAAAGGGGGAAATGGTGAGAAAGGGATGACGTTCATTGCACAACTGGTATATCTTGTTATCTTTCAACTGCCATGTTGTATAAATGTTAACCATTGCGTAGATGGTTGTGATTGTGGTTCTTTCAACTTATCTACCCAATGGCCACTTTCCTGTAGAGCCTGGGCGAGTGCTGCTGCCTATAGTGATGCCGTCATTGAAAAGTGGCAGCTGGTATGTGCCAATCTCAGAGTGCTTCTCATGCACTTACTCATACAGTGTGACCCCAGTGGACTGATTAGGAATAGCAGCTACTTTTATAGATATGTAATTTGTCTTTCTGTAATTATCACAGTAGCAAAGTCATTCGGCAGTCCGAGCTGGACCCCCAGGTGCCCCCATCCGGTTTCACACCGCTGCTGTAAAGGGTCCCGCTGGCAGCCGTCACCCCTGATCTGATGCTCAATGACATGGAAGGGTATGGTTGTAAGATGACAGGAGTTTCCCCTCGTGTCTGCAGGGTGGAGACTCACAACCTCACTCATACAAAGAATCCACAAAGCCACAAAAGGTCATCAGGCCTCTTCTGTGTAAAACTCTTTTTTCTGGCAATCTGTACATTTTATTCTTGAAGAGCAACATACCAGTTGTGACTGTGTACATATTAGCAGACCTTTTTATTGTGAAATTGTCCCTCTTTTCTTGATAGAATGAAAGCGCACAGTCCAATCATTTGCATGGAAGTCAGGTTTAGCACAATAGTTGTTACATAACACAATATGCCATTGCAATATTAAACCACTACTTTTCACCAAATAACTTATAGTATATGAGTAGACAAGGATCATACCTTTTTATGTGTATATTTTTTCATATTAAGACAAATTAGATATTTAGTTAAAAGATATAACCTTGTATCCTATTAATTATGTTAATACATACTTACATAGAAATTTCACTGAACAATTTGTGGTGATGGCTGATTCAATTAAATTTACAGTTCCATTAATTTTGTATGGCCTAAAATCACAATTTTTCCACATATACAACCACCTCCGTCCCAGCGGCCTCATATAAGGACAGGAATATGATGCCATAATATGACAATGTTTGTACTTGTATCCCAAAACCTTTGTTTTATTTCACGTGAAGACTTCACATCAATAAATAGCTGGGGATATTATATGAAATGTTAGACACCAGTTGGCCAGCTTTTGGCCCCCTTCAGTGTGACCCCAATCACATTAAGTAAAATACTGATTCAAACTACATACTTTTACTAGTCTATGAAAATGGAACTGATAAACCAAATTGAGTGCAAAATTGCAACGGAATTTAGCTATTTTCCTATGATACAGCAACTCTCTGATGTCACAAATTTGAGTAATGTTAAGCATCTGTTTCTGTTGTCTCATAAATTAATTATGATCATGACGAGTTGTTGATTTTAGTTTAATAAATATTAATGTTGGTAAGTATATTTTATTTCAGTCGCTTATTAAAATTTGACATAAATGCACCAGACAGTTATTTTATTATATCCAATAGCACACAGAATATAATTTGTCAGCTATCAACGATTAGTTTTTAATTTCAAACAAATTAAAAACAAAAAATAAAATTTCAAGCCGACATTTCATCTATAAATGACAGCTGGCTTCCTCCAGTTACAATATTCTGGTGCAAATACATACTTAAAACAACATTAACAACGCTAAGGAGTTACATCTTTGAAACGATGTATTACTTTTTAGTTTCTCTCTCACTTTGGCATGAAGACCAAAGCTAGATTTTTATTCCATTGTCCGCTATTGTGGGTGATTTTGCACGTATTGTATGGGCCGGCTCAAGAGAAGTTAGGCTTTTATCTCACAAATCAGCGGCCTCTACAGTATGTCTCCAGTATTACAGGCAGGGCGTGAATACTTTTTGGATGGTTGATATATTATAATACCCACAGATAAAGGTACATTTCACAATTGGCTGCACATGAAATATGGTTTGCCTGTCATGTTATCAAGACCGGATAATGTAATTGTAGCTCCTGCATTCCCTCTACATGCAGTAGAAAATGTATCAGCCAATTCTTATAGGTAATGTGCATTATGTTTAGATACGTGATTGTAACACGTTAGTTCCGTCTCTAGAGGAATGCCATCAAAAAATCACTTTGTATCGAATGTGCAGATATTCATTGAGGCCTTGCTGTTACTCATTATGCAATTATAGAAGTTAACTTTGAGAGTGTGTCCTGTTCTGTTCAAGGTCCTTCGGGAAGAAAAAGTCAATATCGGTGTGAACACAGCTTCTTGTTCCCGTAGCATTTTGAAGTTACTTCTACTAGAAACACGGTGGTTTTTCTCACCTTGTTTTTACTGATGTGCTAACGTATCATCACCTGGGCAACACTTTCGTTGCACTTTTCCTTTGTCCTTCTCTACAACACTTCTTTGCTACATCCTAAACTATCACTCTCAGTGCAAACACCTCATTCCTCCACCCGGTGTCCCCAAACAGGCCCCTGACCTTGACCAGAAACGTTGCCACTCACTGTCTATCTAATGTCAGAATCGCAGTCCTTCACTTCCCGAATCAATCGTGCAACACCCATGTATGGCAACTACACACCATTAGTGGACTCCAGTCAACATGTGCACTTCACAGGCCTGGCAGGAAAGTCCACGGGGAGTTGAGCACTCTCGATGTGTGTGTGTATGTGTATGTGTTTTTTTTCATTCCCTGTAAATCCCTTGAGAAAAAACATTTACTATCTAAGAACACAACACTGAGGGCTGGTAACACCTCATTAATCAACCAAGAGTCCTTGTTTTTCGCTGCCAGTACACCTGTATCCTTTGTAACAATCTTGAAAAATCTATCAACACTTAAGGAAGATATGAGGACTGGTGTAGCTGGTGTCTCACACAAACAAACACACAATGTAGTGGAACAAGGTCAAATAAGGCTGATTTAACCACAGCTTCCGTCTTTCTGTCCTTTCCTGCCTTCTCCTTGTCACTAGAGTGCAGGTCAGCCCAGATTTATCATTGGGTCCAGGTTGGACAAAAAGCACATAGATAATGGGACACCCTCATCACACACACATACAGCCCCTTTCACCTGTAATGCGTTCTCGATCTTCAAGGCTACATACTTTCTATTTGTATGTGTCCCTTAAACCTATTAACGGGAAAGCCAGCACACTGTTATCCTCACTGATCCAACCACCCATTAGCTGTAACGAATGCTAAAATTACCTTTGAACTGGTCATGACTGGTCAGGACTGGTTCAAGGCTGCTAAATGCATGATTATCTTGGTCAATCTCTACGTCTTGGTCCTCTATTCCTGCCTGTGCCACAGTACTAAGGCGGTAAACAGCAGGAGCCCTGAAGGAGAGATGGAAAGCTGAGTGTGAGTGTTCACCTTCAGGTGAGGTGATACTTCATGCAACGCAATGCAGGAGTGTTTGTGGTTTCCTGCGCATTCCTCCCCCACGTGTTTTTCGCCTGTGTGACTGAATTATTAACTTGACAAATGACATCCATTTTGCACAAGACCCTCCACTCAACATCGATTAAATATAAACAATGAGCACGTGTGTGTAAATGTGTTTCTCCCACTGCCACTGAGGCTGAAAGCTAGATTTGGCTTGGGAGAGGGTGGAAGAGATTGTACTTGATAGCAAGGGTTGGGGGAGGCTGTGGAGGGATTTATGGAGCTAGACACACTTGGTATGCAGGGAAGGGACAGGCAAGACTGTTTTCACAGAAATGTTCCATCATCATCTTCTCAGAGATATTCTTTTTTGAAGGGCTTTCTGTTGTTGTTCTTGTTTGCTTCGGTGTGTATCTTTGTGTGCATGTGAGAGGCAAAAAAAAGGGCCCAAGTGGCAGAAAAGAGGGAGTACAAAGTAAAAATGCAATACAGAGATCATACGACTGCAAATTTGAGTTTTTTAAGAGAAAAGACAAGAGGAAATTGCAAGAGTGAGTATGCACACTGCAGTGTATGACAGCACGTTGTTTGCGTGTGACTGCTCCTGTTCGTGTGATCACTAATCCACATTCACCTGGGAGGAGGAGAACTGAGAATGAGATCAAAGGCAAATAACTTTATTGGCGGTCTCCATAATTCAGCAGCTATACCAGGGGTCATAGTGTTTCCTTTGAGGTTGAGCTGCAGGGATGAATCTTTAATGCCGTCCTGCGCGGGAATAATGGATGGCACAGGCCAGCTACTACCCAACCCCGCTGCAAGCACTGGGAGTGTTTGGGAATGAATGGGGGCAGAGTAGAGAATGTATGGAGGGCATGTATGGACAATGGACAGGAGTGTGGACTGAAGAAAAAGAAGATATGTGAATAATTATGTTATTCTGTGGATTTGTGTTCAGTCTATTATATAGGCTCTTGATATGTGCCTATCTCGGATGCATGTATGTATATGCCCTTGTTGTCATGTCTGCACTGCATACCTTATCACAATGTTTCGCTGAATGAATGGGCTCAATTACTCTGGATGACAGTCTTTTCACAGCTGCGTAGCTCAGCGTTGGCCTTAGGGTAGGCGAATGATTGAGCTGCACAACCCTTCCCACTGTGGCCCAATAGGGCTCGCCATCCCCTGCGGTGTTCGGTCAGTCCGCCCCACGTCCACCTGCCGCCCCTGCACCTGGGCTGGAACGCCAATCGCACAGCATCTCTTCAGGGGGTGAATGAACAGATCTGCGACACAGCAGTTTAATGCAGAACTCTGCGTTTAGAAAAGAGCTTGTGAATTCATGTTAAAGATAATCTCTATTCTCTGTTTCACATCCTAGTCTCAGAGAAGGCTCCCTGATATCTTTCCTGACTGGCATTAGGAAAGTTGATCCTCTAAATGTAGCCTCCTTTGTACTTGTCCATGTCCCCATGTTGCCTGAAGTCTAAAAATAATCCTAAACAGCCATCTGTAGAAACAGGGCAAGGTTATGTAAATGTTGTGTTGCCCATATTATACCTTCCATGTGTAAACAGGTCATCCTCTAAGTTAAAGTACCCCAAGTTTATATCACTAGCAAATGAGCTTATGTACTTCTGATGTTTAGAGTGCTGTCAGGGTGGTGTCATGCAGTGCACTAACATGCTAACGTATTACATATCTGTGCCTTAGGGTATGAGTAAGACATAGCTCTAATAGCCAGAGTTTGTACTTTCCTCTCACTAAACTAGTTTGTAGGTATATATTGCATTAAACAATATCCCCGAAGTGTAGCGTATTTACTAAAAGTAATGTATTAAAAGTGGAATTCTTTATTATTAGAGAGAGAGAAAGAGAGAGAGAGAGAGAGAGAGAGAGAGAGAGAGAGAGAGAAGGAGAGAGAGAGAGAGAGAGAGACATAATGTTGGGAAAGTGGGTCACCCGCAGCAGGAATGTGGAGCCAGCTCATCTGAGCCGAAATGAGGTATAAAATACAAACAAATGAGCTTGCGATGCAATAAACCGAGCCGCACGCATTGCCCTCCTCCTCTACACACACACACACAAACACACACACACACACACACACACACACACAAACACACACACACACACACAAACGCTTCACATTTCAGCCTGCCCAAGATTACGTCTCAGCATCTCAGTCAATCAAAGCACCCCTTTCACTCCATCATCTTGATCTCTAACCAAGCACAGGGTGGAGGTGGCAGCGGTGAGGGTGCATTGGAGACAAGTAACAGGTTTTTTTGGTTGGTGACAGTGGAAGAGAAAATTAGAAAAGCGAGAAAGAGGGGGCGTAACGATTTGTCCCTGAGCTGAGGGGGGAGAATGAGAGAGAGAGGGAGAACCCTTCGCTGTGGCTCAAAATATATTCCACATTAGGTGGGTGAGAAAGGAAGCAGACGCAGGGCAGCAGAATGCTCTGATTAGTTGAGGACAGTTTATTATTGAATGACATTGACACAAGTGGATTTGCCGAGATGAATCAGACGGGGAAATGAGACATATGCATTTTTTTCTGCTCTGTATTCACATCCCCTGGCATGCAATGAAATATTAACTTGTCCTGTGTGGCAGCCCATTTAAATTGCTTACACAAAGGGTGCAGCAAATGTGCCATTACCTCATTTTAATCTGAACCATTTCCAGGCTGCCCGAGTGCTCTCGCAAACCTAAGGGACAGATTGTTGATCTGAGGGATCAAATTAACGAAATCCTATTCGAGACACTTCAATTGCTCTCTCACCACAATTTGATGCAATTTAATGCAATTTTGATGCAGATTGGTATCCGGTAACGAAAACGCAACGAAATCTGGGAGATGAGCTGCAGTGATACAACAATCTGCATAAAGCTTGATTCACAGTTCTCTTCTGTTGATGTTTAGGATCTGCATGGTTGTTGATTTTATCACTGCTAATATCACATTACCATATCTGTAGTTCATTTAAATCAAAGAGATGGTTTTAACTTTTCTATTTCGTTCTTTCACGTTGAGCTACCCAGCAGCATACAGCACAATTCAGTCAGATGACAACGATTGAAAAAAAAAAAAAAAATAGGAAGGTTATATGATGAAGTCAATAAATAAGAATCGAATCTTAGCAGAATGCACAGCAGATGAAAATTAGCCCCTTTAGCTAACTCTGATTCACTTACAGTACACCTGTTGATTACTATGCATTGTCCCTGCAAAAACAAATAAATATCAGCATTTTATCAAATTACACTTTCTCATCCAGATAAGGTGCACTAACATGTGGATATATAACTCTAACTGGGTAACAACAATCATACTGAAAGTTACAATAATGAGGGTTGGAGGTTGAGTTTGAGTTTCAATGAGTTTATATTTGCAAATGTATTATATTACATTTTCATCTTGATAATACTGTGTGATTAATTTGCTGTCATCGTAGATGCATTTCTTGAATCTTAATACCATGCCACCATCCTTTCAGGGCCTGTGCTTCTGCTACCTTGAAATATGAAGAATCTTTGCATAACATTCCTTGTCATGAGACCCTTCAGCAGTTCCGTGAAATTAATTGTGCTACCCATGCTGTTTCCATAATAAGTTAAAACGAGTCAGCAGTCAAACTTCATCATTTTATTATCTCAACCGTTCTGCCGCTACCACTGGTTTCTCTCACCGATTTTGTTGGTGCCCGATTAGCCACATTGATGGATTGCATAGACCACGTTCTGTGCTCCATACGCAGGTTTGTGTGTTGTGGACCGGCAGATTCTCTAGAGGCTATGTTAACACTATGGTTTCCTTTTGCAGAGCCATTTTGCTAGCCATTAACAGGCTTCTCGCCCCGCTAACACAGGATAATATGGGAGTAAAGGATTGAAACTGCATCACCTTGCCTCCATACATTCACTTCAGCATCCATACAACAAATTGGGGTTGTGTGTTTGTCTGTTTTTCTGTCTTTTGCGTGCATATGTTTGTGGGAGAGTGTGTTTATGTTGGGTTTGCACACGCTCTTCTCGGAACAAATATAGAGAGAAGAGTTCACACATAAAGACTTTCTTTCTGGACATGGACTTGGAAATGGCTTTAACGGCAGGGACCTACCAACTCTCTGAGACCTGTATGCTCTCTTTGGTATCAAGTCAAAAAGGAGAAATACTAAGATCTAAAAACGATGCAAGAGCTCACTTCACTTTCCCCCTGAAACACTGAAATTATAGCCCATTTGAGCTGACATTTCAAGGGTAACAATAGGAAATGTGAAATTCCATTTTTCTATTCTATCTATTGGTCTGTCTGTATCAACATATTATTATTAACCAATATCAAAACTGCACCATGAGAGTCCTGCAAGAGCTTTATAGCAAGCCTCCCGCAATGTAGTGTTGCCTTGGGAAAACACGTCCTAAGTTGACATTTAGTTACATGCTGGAACATGGGCTTACCTAGATAATGCGACCTAGCAGAGGATGATTTCTGTCACAACTGATCCGGTGCACAGAGCCAACATTTTTGTTTAAGGCAGATGCCATACATCTATCAAGCACTAAGATGAATTGCCGGTGAGTGTAGCATTCACAAACCATTTGCTTCTTTTTCGTTGCTGCTGTCTCTTACCCTCCTCCTCCTCCTCCTCCTCCTTCTACTAATTTCTATCTCTCTGTCTGTTTTATTTTTCATCTGCTTTAGCAATTCCTTCCTTCTGAACACAAACACAACGCACACGTCGAGTGCGTGTCTGAACATGTTCACAGATTTGTAAAATATCAACTTGTCGTGTTTCAAAGGTCGTTACGTTCATAGCCAGTAGAGGGAAACAAAGGGCTGTAGTTTCCCTAGCTGCAGTCATGGTGGCCCTAGTTTTCTGTTTTCTGATGCTGCCTCTTGTCATCCTCCACATTCAGAGGTATATTTTGGGAGCTTGTCAATCATTTCAAACAAAATTAATTCATTTTTACAAATGGCAAAAAACATACATTTTGATAGAGAAATCATGCTGAAGTGAAGATAATGTATTACGCAGTACTGTCAAACACTGCTAAACTCAATGAAGGTGTAGCATGTTGCCTGGCAGTTTCAAACAACAGATTAGTGGGCACAAGTGAATGATGTGGAGAAGAGAAGCTACCCAAACATCATTTCTTTGTGTGCACTAAGCAGAATGCAGGTACGGATGACCATGTCTCTGTCAAACAGCGTGTTCTGCAAACCATTTAAAATGAATCAAACCAGAATAGTTCAGATGAAGGGACCCATTCATTACAGTTATCTTACAACAGAAGAAAAGAATGTATTTCTTTCCCGCTTATTATTATTTTTTTATCCAGTGCTAAACTTACTTGAATGGATCGCAGTGTTTTGACGTGTCTTGGCCTGTGACCTTAGAAAGACCGTAGAAATAGAAAAGGAAGCCTGGTTAATTTTCCTCCTGGTCCTCAACTTAATTTAAATACTGCACATCATCGAAACATTATTCATATCATCAACTTGCTAATCATCTTTTATGGATCTAGGGAACGACTCTCACGTTTCCCATTTTGATTCCTTGTTTTCATTCACATCCACCTGAGCAGTGAGTGACAATAATAAAAATTAGGTAGATGCACAGGTGGACACAATTACAGCATCATGATAGAATCCAATGCACCAACCAAGCCTGCAGCCTCAAAAGTACCATTTTTTATCCGGCTCAAAAGTGCAAAATTTGAAATACTTCCATGACCAATTGCAGAAAATGTTTGAGTACTTGTGTTACCCTACGTAGGGGTAATTCTGTTGCCTTAAAGAGGCGAGAACAAACCACAGACAAGTCGTATATCTTTCACTTTGCAAAGGGGAGTCTTGCCACACTGCGCATGCAGTGTCGAATTCCAACGAACTTGCCTTGACAACAGCCTTTTATTGAAAAGTTTACACATAGATAAGAACAGGGTGGAACATACGAGGGCGGGGCTTCACACATTCTCCAGCCAGGTGACGAGGTCATAGTGCCATCATTTATTGTGAGTCACTCAGGGAATCGGCGTGTGACCTTTCTTTAGAAAACCGGTACCATGTCCGAGTCCCGGGGGCATTCTATCTAAACAGAGGGATTCCACAGATACCTTGATTGATCCGTATCCTGTTTCCCATCTGTTAGATTAGTGATAAACAAGGAAGGATCAAGGGTTGCCTCTTCAACCCTTGGGGTTTTTCCTGTTGCTCTGTAAGGGAATTCCTGACCTGTAACCACTCGCCAGCTGCACATGATAGACCAATACAAAACTAATGATAGAAAAGCATAATAACCACCCTCCGGGCCCTATCAAGTGCTTAGCACCTAACCCGCCTCAAATTGTGGCAAAGAGTTTTGGGAGATGGACTAATACGTTACGACAGATACCGATGCCCACCATATCACTTTGATGACATGCATGCCTTGGCTGTAAGTCAACAGGCCTGGGCTTTCATTGCAGTCCTCTACTTATGACCAATCATTCAGCTTTGAGCGCCTAAAACTGCTTTCTTTCTGTCGGATACACAGTGGGGCAAGGTTCCAAAGATATAAAGCTGGATTTAGAGCAGTTTTCTGGTATTGGCTCAAAGTTGCGTTCAGTTTCATAAGGTTCAAGACAGCTTTGCAAGGATCGTGGTCGATCTAATTGGACAATGATGAATCTACACGAACACTCACATCACACTGTCTTTAAAGACTTCCGCATAAACCCGCGCAGGCGGGCTGTGATTGGAAAACGGGACTGGAGGGGGTGGGAATATTCAAATATCTAGGTTTGTGACGTAACAAAACTTGGCGATTTTGAACAGATTGTTCAGAGGCTGAAGACGGGATCAATTCAGAAACCTGTATCTAACTCAAAACAGCATGGATGGACTTTCTTCCAAGTTTGTATGCGTGGCACCAGAGACACACAATAACACCCCGAATCCCAGAAAAAGTGATTTTTCCATAATACGGGGCTCAAGGATGCTGATCAAACCTTGAAACAAACATGCAGCATTACAAACTTGTGCACAGCCGTGATGGTCTTTTATCAGTTTTTCCTGAGTTGTTGAGTTTGTTTCTCTGTGGTTGGTGCCAGAAGGTGGAACATTCATTAAATCTCAGTGACGGGGGTTGTGGGTGCGGGTGGAGAAATGCTATTTTGCATTTCATACTTGTTTGATGTTTTCATTTCTAGTGGCTCTCCCCCTTTTTTCACTTTCGAATTTCCTTATTCCATATATTTTTTCGGCAGGCAAAAGATTCATATGGAGGCTTAAAACAGGCTCTGTGCGGGACAGATAGCAGATGGAATTAACAGCCATTTCACGCTAGCATCTCGGTCGCCGAGCAGGGCAGTGGGAAGGAAAGCGACTTGGGTGCAGCCGGGCCACCGACGCCCCCTGAGACACTGTGTAATTGTACCGCTCTGAAGAGCAGGTAGGTGTGCAAATTACCAAATGTGCCATGTAAGCCCATTTCAGCCGGCTCAATCATTGTCAAGCATTTCCAAGTTTTGAGCAATATAATTTTGGGTTCATTTCTGTATTTCTCAGGGTTGTGAATGGAGTCTTTCTGTTAAGGTTTTAAGACTACAGAGATGATATGGAAACTGTGCCCTTTCTCCCCCCCCAGTGACAACACTAAATGAGCCTTCAGCAATTACACCATTATGTTTTTTTGTCATACATACAGTACTGTCTAAATACAGTATGTACGTTTTTATAGTTAAATAATGTTCTGGAAAAATACACTCTGGATCTACTCTCACTTCAATCCATTTGACTGACCACTTGAGGTAACGTCTACCAGGATGAATGGTAAGATGTTCTAATCTGATCAGCTGTATATTATCTTTTACATTCAACACCATATTGTATTTCACTTCACCACTGTGCCCAAGTTTGCCAAGGAATTCTTTCCCCGTGATGTATTGCCTTTATATAAGAAGGTGTCAAACCGGCAGGAATGTGAAAGATTGCAGGCGACCTGAAGCTGCCTCCGGGTAGGCAAAAAATACCAGCTGATGTCACCCAGCCCTGCGCTAACAGAACTGCAGCCAGGTGTTTGGTGTGAGACGGAAAACAAAGGAAACACTGACCCCGGATAATTTGGCACGACAAAATATGGTAGATAGTACAAAAAGTAGGCCTGCTACTGTGCAGTGTTTTTTATCTGGCCTCTCCAATCATTTGCTGTAATCCACAAGGCACTAGTGGGGCAAGTGCCAAGACTCCGAGGGCAAAGGTGTAGTCCGCCGTCTGGTGTGGTGTGAAATGTTGACTGAGCAGGTTTTGGGGGTTAAAGAGTCAACATCACTGACTTAAAGCACTGGAACATTACAACCACAAGGGAACCTCATTGAGAATCCTGTATTCAGCTAGTAAGCTACCTTTTTTATGGTTGTAAGACAGTTGTATCTTGAAGCTAAGATACACGTTGCACGTTGTCAGTGAGAGTTCTTGTACACCATTACTCCTTTTTATACAATGTTTTTACCCTCCTTACGGTGGTGCGTCTTTGGCGAGGCTCATATGAGCCTCATTCGTTTGCGATTCCTTCATTCTTCTTGCGTTGGTTTGTCAACAGTTCTCCCGCACGGCGCATCCAACATAGTCTGCCGAAGTCTAGCTCCACTGGTTGTTTGGGTAGATAGTGGGCTGACATCAATGCTGTGTGAGTGGTACTTCAGGCCTGTAGTACCTGGGGGGGCGTAGTACTCCGGTGCTAAGATACCTCCGGTCACAAATAGCTTTGCTTTTATCGACTACGCCGTCTGGTAGAGATTTCAAACGAAAATGTCTGTTTAGAAGTGCAGCACGTTTCTCTATTTTCTCAGATAATGTTTGCAGCCTTGTTAACCCCTCCCCCCCCCCCCCCCCCCCCCCCGGTGTTAAAAAAAAAGAAACAAAAATTCGCACGATAAATTCATTGTTAGCGTTAATGGATTGCATGGAATGGAAGTTTAGTTTTGTCATACAGCCCAT
The DNA here is from genome assembly GCA_021346845.1 of Apeltes quadracus. Taxonomy (NCBI): domain Eukaryota; kingdom Metazoa; phylum Chordata; class Actinopteri; order Perciformes; family Gasterosteidae; genus Apeltes; species Apeltes quadracus. The sequence continues at coordinate 8,566,080 of CM037935.1, forward strand.
ACGTTTTCCCGCTGTCAACCTGTGAATGTCCCAACATGATTTTTTTTCTCGCAATGGACCCGTCGAGTTCTAAAGCACTACTTTCATCTTGTAGGTATATATAGGAATTGAGCACAGTAATCTGTCCTTGTGACAAATTTGATTCGAATTGGGTTTTTCTGCATTTGTCACAATCACAATCTTTTATTATGTCCATCATATTGCCTTGCGCTAAAACCTTTTATAATAAATAACTATTGAACTATGTTTCAATATTAGTAAAAGATACCCTTGATTTGGATTTAACTGGAGAGAAATGAATTATAGTTGTTAAAGTGTGCAGGCGTGTGCAAGTGTTCAATAAAATACACATTTTTTTCAGGCTGGAGCTTGAAGACGTTTGTGATTCAAAATAATACCTGCTGACAGAAGTAGGTATAGAAATGGACATTTGTAATGACGCTATGAATTATGAAACAACTAAATTCCTTCCAATATGCCTGTCTGCATGTCCAGCTGCACTAAAGGACCATAATATGAGTCAATGGGTAGATGTCTTAATAAGTCCTACTGCATGGATTCAGGTCTGGTTTACAAATTGTCCCAGTTATTTCAAACCCATATAAGCCTTTTTCACATAGGATTCTGGACCTAAAATGATAGGCAGATTTGTAAGCACAATTAGCTACTTATGATCACATGTTGCTGTTTCTGTAAGTTTCTTCCAAATCCTCTACTATTTAATTGAAGCCCAATTATTAAAGCCCAATTTTAAACAGCTTCCCCCAACAACCACACTCCTTCTCATGTAAATAAAGCACAACTACGTAGAGATAAACTGTGAGAGAGAAGCTCCTAGATACAGCTAAATTCAATTGGAGTAAATCTTCTAAGACCACAAGCTGTAAAACGGATATCCCGGTTATTCAATTACAATATAACGAAAACTAATTTATCTTAGCAAGTTACTATGAGGGGTTTCTTTTTTCAGTGGTGCATTCGCATCTCTCGATTTTATATATAACATTTTTTTCACCCACTTTATTATTTAAAAACGTATTTATTATCACAGCAAAATATTAGTAATAATATTATAATATTAATAATAAGTTTTGTAGCTGTGATGCCTGAATGGATTCATGGGCTTAACAACAAAGAACAGGCTCCAAAAAAAAGATAACTTACTCAAGCACACACGTTTCGCCACATGTAGCTTCAAGTGCCACTCAAGTGACGCTCTATTCGGAGAATCACGATGGCCACCAGCATCCATGGCAACAAACGCACATCAGCTGTAAAATTGAGCGGGCACGTTGACCCGGGAGCTTCCGCTTTAGTCACAGCTCAGTATTCAGCCACCCAACCAGATCAGAGGCAACACCGTCTCCTCCACTCATCTCACAGTAGAGAGCCTCTGTGCCCATTTCAGTCAAGTGCTCGTGTTGCCCAGCGCAGCGATAAGACAACCTGTTGACGTGCGGCATCTAACTCCATGTGTCACATTGGTCAACGGTGTGTTTCTTCCTGTGCTCGCCACTGCAGCAGGCGGGCCAGTTGCCACACTTGGTTGGTTTTCTGAGTGCACAAAGATGCCTCCGCGGTGTTGGTGAAAAGAAAAAGGATGAAGAAAAATTGTTGAGATCAACACCACAACAGCAATCCATGTAAGAGAGTGACTTCAGCAGATAGGCTGCTCTATTCTAATTTGACTCATCACCTGAGGAAAAAAAGTGATCAATGTGGACCTGTGGCACTGTAGGCGGACCACTGGGCGCAGGGACAAGATGAAATATCAGTTCGACTTAAGGTTTCATTGTCTATGAAATTGTGGAGACTGCTACATATTTTGCTTTTCCAAACTCCCACCTGTGTTTTCTTTTCTGCCAGTGTTATTTGCTCTGAGAACATGTTGAAATACCGGACGGCAGGCATTTAATACTTCATATCTTATCCACCACGGGAGCCAGATCAAGTGGGCTCCCATCTAAATGTTGACATTTGAACCTGAGAGCAATATCTCCAGGAATTATGCTTTTAAGCCGTCCTTAATGGTCAGGCCCATGGTTAGACATCAGCAGTTATCCAGTGGCAGCAGCCTTGCTGATCCTAGAAGTGGAGAGGCTTGATGAATAATATATCCAAAGGGGAAGGCAATATGCCAGCAGGAAATTAAACACACCAATGCTCGGAAACCGAGGACAGGATGACCAGGACTTAATTAAAGACATTGAATGGTAGCGAGCATGATTTAAGGCCAGAGATGTGCTACTTTCCTGGTGACGTGAACTATGAGCTAATTGTTGAGGGTACAACAATTGAGTGTTTTTCAAGAGACTGTTGCCCTCTTAGGATTTAAAATGAGTTCCTATTTTTGCCCTAAGATAATGACCATCCGCTTTCTAATAACACACATGTCGGCAGTGAGGTTCATTTCAACTCACACAAACATCCGTTGTTAACCATGGGCCGGTTTAAAGGGATTAAACAGAAAGTCCTCCAGGTGTTCTTTACTATGTAATTATGTTCAAGTACAAGAATCTTCCTCAGCAGAACATCCTTCTTGATGTGAAGTAGCCATTTAATGGAGATGCACTGCAAGTGACAAATGTTGGGGTGAACCAGACAATTGCTCAGATAAACTGCAGGTACAATCCATTACACAAGAGAAATGAAAGAGAAGAGAAATAAACCCCTCACTGCTCTCCCTCTGCTTTTAGCAGCTGCATTGAACATCTCTCAGGGGGGGCCATGAAAACGTGGCTACGGCTGCTATTTGTTATTTACACTTACTCTGGGGCTGTTAGAGCATAATTTAATTGGCGAATGTAGGTTGCTGCCATGGCGTTTGTGAAGCCTATGAGTGTCATTTGACTTCATCTAATGAATCTGATATTGGGAGCAATTCGATTTTATTGATATTCAGTCTGTATTCGAAAATGAATTGCAGCCACGTTTATTTTATTACTCTGAAAATAAGTTGTAGTAGTTGTAATAAGGAAATATGTTTGAAGGAGTTAATTTTTTTTAATGCTTTTTAAATATTTTTCACTTTTAGGATATACCAATGAGGCCTCAAAACATTTGAATATGTATGTTTTTGTCATCAAAGCAGACGTAATGACATTTTGAGGCTGAATTAAGCTGCTAAAATCAACAAATTAAATGAGAACTGTTTTCCTTTCATATCGAACTCTCCTGTGGTTCTTCTGCTTAACTGACCCTCTCTCCACCTGTTTCTCTTACCTTCACCTCTCCCTCCTGCAGAGAGCGGATATACGGTTGATAAATGGAACTAATTGTTTTATGGGATGGCTGGCCTGATGCTGGCAGTGCAATCAGGCTGAATGAGGAGGCCTTGGGGAGGCCATTACCCTTCCTATTGTTATAAAGGACAGGAGGACGAGGCTAGGCCAGTGCACTCTAGAGGGAGCAGGTCACCCACAGAGAACCTGTTTTGTATCAGCATATGTCCATAATTAAGAATACCTCTTTCATTCATATTAAATTACAAAATGTAAAACGTCAATAATATAATATTATTATTATTACTCAACTCTGTAGGCCCCGTTGCTTTAAAACAAGTCAACTCATTCGTATTGACTTTTCTGTGACCATATCACGAGTCTTCTATCATGAGTCTTTCAATCCAGCATCAATTAGCAGAGATACTTTAGTAACCAGCTGCTGCACAAAGTGGAGCACTTGGTTGCTACAAAGCAAGATATTTCACCACACATAGCAAAACGGAGAAAATGTCAGACACAGTTTGTGTGGTTTATATGTTGTTCGATTAAAAATAAGAGGCTAAAATCATCTTGTAAAGTTAAAATATTATTATACATGTACATTACCACGCTGTATGTTTCGTAAGCACTGACTTATGCACTGATATCAATTTAGAAGATTGTAGTTTTCGCTGCACCACGGTCCTTACTTGTTTTGATAATACTTCAACCTTAACCAAATGCCTTGTTGCCTAACCTTAACCATATTTTATTTGTCCACTACTATTATTTTCCCCTAACATTCTATGTACATATTGTTTTCTGGGGAAAACTTGTATTGCTTGTTTTGGATTTTTCCAACCAGTCATTTTAACTGATTTAATCACAAACCATTTGCCATTTAGCATTTGGGAAATTGAAGGAACAACATCTTCAATTTTTCTGATATTAATGTTCAGATTCTCCTTCAACAGTTCGCTTCATAACATGGTTAGAGAGAAGAGAAAAATCAACCCAGTTTTTTGCAATACCTTTAGCCGATTGCAGACATATCTCATCGGTTCCACAACGGCACAGGATATGAAGAGACTTGGCAATCAGTGCCAAATGGAGCCCCTTCACGCTTTGGTTCACACTTGCCTATTAGTTAACCATCATTGTCCCTAAGCACCCCTTCGCTTGGAAATATCACAAGTTAAAAATGTAGTGATGTGTAATATAAATGTCAATGCAAAGAAATACAAATATGAGTTTCATACAATCTTGTGTTTGCCGTTGTTTTCAAATTTAATGAAACTTTCTCTTTTCTTTAGAGTAGAAAAACGACTAGCAGATGTCAGACACAGGATAAATACACATGAACGGAATAGCAATAATACAATGAGTGCAAACAATGTCTACAGTAATAAAACACGATCTCAGTTTGAGTCTCCTATGAAGAAACTCATTCCAAGAGCTTTTTATTTGTCAGTCAAGACACTAACAGATGTCAAGCTGAGTACAACGGTTTGAATTTCTTCCTGAAAATGTCTGTATTATGTTTGTGGTTAGAGGCAAGAATCGATGGCTCTTCTCCCGGTAGACTGATAAGGTGGCTGAGCCGACAGATGGATTGCTGTGCTCTGCATATCTGTGATAGGAAACATTGATCTCTGGGATTAATCCTGGCACTGTAGGAGTCGATGGCATTTCTTTAATTTTACATTTACATTGGACAACAATCTAGAAAGGTGCTGACCGGCTTACTTTATTATTGCCCAGCTCCTCAGATGGGAAAATAATACCTCCTTTAAGAGAATATGTAATTTTCATGAACAGGAATTTTTATTAGACGCAATGATTTAAGACATTTATAAAAGACAAAAAAAAAAGTCAGCACTGAGCCTGAGAGCTAAGAGGCCACACCTAATCCAAAATATTTTGTCAAAATGGTTTGCTAATATATTGAATCAGTGCAAGCATTTGTGAAACTCCTGTTTTATCACATCCACTGTGATGGGGAGTTTGAGGGAAAACTCCTAGCGGCAGCGCGAGTCTGCTGTGCTCCAGGAGTCTTGGATAGATGTGACCACTTGATGGGAATTATTAATATCACAATTGGCCAAAACAGACACTGACAGCAGGACATAATGAGTGTCCATGCAGGAGAGGATTGATTGGAAGTGACAGATTCCCATTTAAATTCTTTATGTACTGACGCCGTGTCAGAAACCTTTACATCACTTTCTGACGCATCTGGCTACCGAGCGCACAAGACGCAATAAATGACACAAATGTTACAAACATAACTTCTAAAGCACATTGTTTGATCAATGCTCGATCAATGCTCTTTAGCCTAAAAGAGGCCTCCGAGCATCAGTGCCACATGACAAAGGCACTGACCAACCTGCGTTCCTTGAATTATTGGGAGTGAGAACCGGTTGCGTCATCCCATTCATTTATTCTGACTATCTAAAAATGATGCTGTTGGATTTACATTGTAGTTACTTGGCAACCCTATGTGTTTCATACTGACCTCAGAGGGCCTTATACTTCAGTGTTTCACAAATTGGAATTGAGAAAAGGCTTCACTAAGCATGCAAAAGAAGAAGAATGCGCTACATTTGATTAACTGATGTTGGTGTTTATTTCCATTAATTAGCAGAGAGGCAGCTAACTCTGAATCCAGTTAAAGATGATTCATTTCAATGTATTTTATTTTGTATAGCCCGCAATAATGCGGTGGTTAAAGATACGCCATCTTGGTAATTACTATTGAAATTGCATGTTGGCCAGGAAACGGTTGGTCGTATCTCTTCTAAACAATCGTAAAACGGTAAAAAATAAATAGCATTTCGGTAAAGCACAAGAGCACCATTAAAAGAGATGTACAGAAAATAAATGACAAATATAATACTCTGGCCCCAGAGGTTGATAGTGAAAGCTCCCCCCGTATATATTGTAATGTTTAGTTATCAAGTCTGACATGTAGACTGAACATTTACATTTAACATTTAGATAAAACGTTAATATTATTTTCATATTTTTGTTACTCCCAAACATTTTCCTTGGAAAAGTTATGTATTTACATGAATTTCTTTTAAAATATTTAAAAAAGTGACATATAGATATTGTCGTGCTTTTTTTTTCATATGATAATGCTAAATGTACCGAAACTGCGCAGGATTTTTGAACGTGCAACATTTTACAAACGGCTCTCTCCCCATTTAACTGTTGTCTCAGTGTTTTTATTTGACAATGACACATTTACTTACAAAAAAACAATTACCCAGTTTCTTAATAAAAGATATTTGTAAAAATAAGCTTAAGAAACAGGTCAAACACATGACATCGAGTCAGAAGCACTGCTCGTGGGTCTGTGAAGATGCATTAAGCGCACTTTACAAGACAAGTCAACATTTGACCATTATCAGCGCATTCCTTCTCTGAACCGCTCATTGGATCCAAACTAATCCTTCACGCACACTCACACACTGATTGCACGGCTTTTGGGGGCAATTTGTGGTTCAGTAGCTTGTCCAAGGACACTTTGACAAGTGGACTTGTGGATTATCCTCCTAAGCCACAACCTTCCTTAACTCGTCAAGACCGTGCACCCAATAGTAGTTAAGATGTTTTGGTCTACATGAAAGTTGCTTACTAACATAGCATTATGTTTCGCTGTATTCAAAAGGTTACATGGCGCTGATGTGAGCTGCAGTTTCACTGTGTCACACATTCTGAAAGCTGTCTTCTTTACAGTAATTTGTGTTTTACATCTGTCCCTCAGTGTCATGGCTGACTGTCTTTGCAGTGATTCACTCTTGAGGACACAGGTGGTGCCATCTAATTGTAAATACAAATTGTTTAGCAAGACCTTTGTTTATGGTATATCACATGGAAAATGTGTCCGTAGTAACAAGCTGCGCTGCTGTCCTGGTGAATGATCATTTCAATGCATTTGCAGGCAGCTGCACATTGTTCTATGGTATCCGTCTGGAGTGCTCGGTCCATCTTGTTACTTTTTTACTTGGATGAGCACAGCATCCTCACTGCTGGCTTTTAGGTGGGCTACAAACCACTGAATGTTGGGAAACTGTGAGGCAGTGAAGTAAAGTGACTCACGTCCCATTCAGCTGATGGGCACCTTTACTGTCATGCTTCATTTAACATCAACTGTCATCCTTTTGTCACTTGTTCTACAAAATATGCAGGTATCACACAAGGTGACAGAAAACAGTAATCAAGGCTGGCTGTGAGACATCAGAGCAGCGTGTGCTTAGCTTACTCTCAGAGTTCTTCCTTTTTGTGGGGTTCACCAGAGCTTTGTGTACATTATATAGCCAAAACCTATATGCTCTGTTATACCAAATTGTGATAAAACAGAATATGAATATAAATATCTATTATATATATATATATTATATTCAGTATGTTTTATTTTATTACATTTGTAGGGGGGGTATTTTGTATATTTTTTAAAAATACTAATCATACATAATATATTTGTATTTTTACCAATATCTGCTTACTTATCGCTCATGTAGCTTTCGTGATGTAGCTAGTTGCAGAGGCTGGTGTTATCGACAATTGAGTAAACAAAATTGATAATGTCCCGACATTTTTCTTGATTGTGTTTTGTTTATGTTTGCCTTTGGACCTGCCCCATTAACTCATTGTCCCTGTTATTATGTTGCCATACTATTGCCGTGTGAGAGCCATATGCTTTCATCAAACTCTCATTAACCTTGTGTCTTATTATCTGCTGCATGGTGAGATTACTCTCCGCGATTCCCCTCGACCCAACAGAGTGGGCCATTTACAGCTTGATGATGATTAACAGTCCAAACAAATAGCTGCCCTCCAGGCTGAGAGCGGGGACACCTTTGACTGTAATCTGGTCTTCATATCCTGCAGAAAACAGACAGTGTGTACAATATTTCAAAAATTAGTAAAGATAATCGTGTTTTTTTTTGTTTCCCTGATACAGCTTTCAGATGATGTGAAAGGAAAAGTTGGATGTTGTCATTATTGTCATTTGTGTTTTTGCCAAGATTGATAATACTTTCAATGCTAGCCTCGCTCCTAGCCTCCAAATGGTGGCTGCCGTCTTCAAAATTAACTGATTGATTTTGCATTATTGTTATGAGCCAGCAGGAGAACTCTTCTGGTTCAAAAGATGTTGGATTGAAAAGATATCTTTAAGAAAAGGACTATTTCTCACTTAAGCCATGACCTGGTTACTACATGGGCACTTACATAACGTGCTCTGTGCATCAACTCAAGTGAGCATTTTTTCAAAAATTGCCAAACTTCTCTCTTAATTACACATGGTTTTGACACATAACCTTAACCTGCTGAGTGCTTGACATTTCTATTTTAATTGAAGTAATGTTTTTGTACAGCCAGTAACTGCACTTCATTTAACTTGATGAGAAGATGAGCTTAGAGATGCCCTTCTATTGAGGGGATAATGTGTATTAAAGTGCCATTGGCGTCAAGGTCTTGACGCCAATGGCAGAGAGTGAAATACAATTTTAGTAGTACAAAAGTAATACTTAGATTACTTATATCTTCCATAAACCAGATTTATTTTTCCCACTTCATAATTCTTCCTCGCACTTGAATTTTCGCTTCTCGTGATTCACAGATGACCAATGAAGAAGGGCAATTACATTGTCCAGAGAGAGAAGCTGGGATGACTTTTAAATGCTCCGAGATGGAAAGCCATCAATTTACATTGCACGGCAAAGTGTGGATGGTCAATAATTACACAGCTTGCATTAGGTCTAACTCTTCTTTCCTCAGGCAGCAAATATTAACTTGAAGTCTGACTTAAAATCAAGCAACTGATGCCACACCACAAATTGACGTGGATGAATGTTGGTGAGGGTTCTCCAAAATGGTGAGCTCTGCTTGCACTTTTGTGACTTTTCTTTACACATCAAGCAACGTAGGCCTGCTTCTTTGGAACAGCTTTTTCCTTGTAGGACTAGGTGGAACTTACTTACTTCTTTCCAAACCTTTAACAAAACACAACCCTTTTCAAACTATCAAACCATATCTATCATACAATACTAAATGCTTTGTCTTTTTGATTCTTAATAGGTGATAAATCACTCTTTGATGATGGTTGCTTCAGGGTCATAGAGATTTTAAATCGAACAATCTGCAAAAAGGAAGCCTGCTGGGAACTGCCAGCCTTAGACGGTATTTGTAATGTCAACCTGAGGTCTGCCAGCCATGCTAAAACAGCGTCATTCAGTTAGAGCTCTTGCTTTAGTGTTACCCTAGTAGATCATCCTCTTTCTGATTAAGGGGATTGATTTTCGTCTCTGTCATGACTTACAAATGATTCCTCAGAGACGCTTGGAGTTTCCAGTCTCCTTTTGTGTACTTTCATATCGGATACCCTTCATGCAGTTCTATGACATCATCTCTGCGGCAACTAAGTTTACAACACGCTTCAAACAAATCACACCGTTATCTTGTTGTCCATTGTCGTCTGTTGTTATGCACCAACCGCCAAGTAAAATTCCATGTATGTCTGACATACTCAATAAATGTTGAGTGTGTCAGATAAATGTTTTCTGATTCTGATTCTGTATGCTTGGTCACACCTACTCCTGAGTCCACATCAAGTCCCTCCACTAGTCTCCCCAGGATCCCAGGTTAATAACATTTCAACAATCAACTTTATCAACTTTCAAAGCCTTTTAGAATCAGGAAAACCTTTTTTCTACAAAGAAGTTTGTTATTGTAAAGAAACGTTGTTTGTCTGTCCAAATAAGTTAAAGTATATTAGAAAAACAGCGGTGAAGTTTGGTTGTTCTTTCAAACTGTACAATAACTGCCTGGCTTTCGTGACAATTTCTCATTTATTATTTTTACAACTTTGATTTACCTAAAATTGTATATTGAACATTAGGAATATCACACAGATAATATATGCTATATAATATATATTGCTATTTAACCAAAATGTTTGTCACCAAAAGAATGTTTTACCACAACTACTCAGCAACAACTGTGCAATCAACCCCAAAAACTGTTAATAAAAACCGAATCACATTAGAACTGTTCATCTGCTTTGTTTAACTGTTATTTATTAACATATTAGTCAATGAATAAGACATCACAGATTTAAAATACCTTTTGAAGTTACATATAGAAGACATTGTTTAATACTACCATTCATCACAATATCTGTTCTGCTTTATTTTGCATATTAAGGATTGTAAAGCACTTTGTCTCTCTTTTGTTTGCTTGAATTGTCACTGTATGAGCAGAGCAAATGAGGTCTAATGAGGTTTAGTTAACTTAACCACACTGCATGGTTTTTGCCAGTCAGCGTAAGCCTTCTCTATCACTCCGTGCTCATTACATGCAGAGTCGTGTTCTCCTTCCATTTTCCCCAATCTTTGAAAGGACAACACTGCCCAGAATGGCAAGTTCTAAAACTTCTTCTACTTGAATAATGCTTAGCCTGTTACACTCTGATCAATGCTATTATTTAATTTGTATCTAAAGACCAGATGCAAGTCCTGCAAGCTTGTAGCTGCCGTACACTGATGGCAGTGTGTGGAATGCCAGACGTGTGGTTGGAATTGCCTGAAGAAAAGTACATGTCCAGAGGCAACATTGTCCAGAGTATTTCTTTCAACAAATTGGTTAATGATATACTCTCAGGAGTAAGTTTGGCTTAAATCACAGAGTGTCAAGCTCTTAAACTTGTGGATATACTTCACTTTAGAGCTGCGCTGTGCTGCAATGCTCAGGATGTCATATGGCAGCTCTCAGGGGTTGCCAGCCTACGTCTTTAACAATAGTTTCTCACATTGTCATGCCTTCACTCCAGAGACAGAGATGAGCAGAAGGTAAACTGCCACCCTCACGACCAATGTTCCCCCAGGTAAACAGGTTTTTGGATTGAGCGCAGAATAACATAAAAGAGTACTTGTGATCAAAGTCAAAATGTATATTTAGTGTATTTTGCACAGTTCTGCAGGTAAGAATACATCTCTAAAAGCAGTGGAACCTGAAAAGACAAATAAATAAAAAAAAACGATCTTTTTTTTTTTTACTTGAAAGAAGGATAAAGATGTCATCAAAGTGGACCTGAGACATAGACACATTTTTTACAACCAGCTGCCCAGGCACAATATATAAAACAACGTAGAGAGGACGACTTGGTGACCCGTGTCCCCCACCTTTCAAATCCCGTCTCCTTCAATGAAATCAGGTGTCAAAGTTTGCAGTGGATGTAGCGAAAACAAGCCAAACTCGATTACAAACGTTTGCTGTCACAGCTGTAGAGAGGGCTGATAAAATAAGGGAAAATAGTCTTCAACCCTGTCCTTCCACTGTGGACAGGAGGGAAGAAACATTTCACAATGGCATCCATGCACAAGAATGTGAATGATTAAACTTGTTTTTAGGACAGAGTAATCAATCTAGTTGGGGAGTACCATGGGGAACGTTATATAACCACAGAAAATAGATTGAATTTTTTTTATTCCATACCCATTTCCGAGTCGATGGTAATGAAAATTCTACAACCTTTGGATGATTTCATCTACAGTAGATTTGATAAAGGAAGGGATGGCATTGATTTATTAACATAACAAAAATAGCTTCACATTAATTGGTTGTTTGGATTCCAAGTGTGAAAGCGAAATTATATTTTCACTGAAACACTAAGGCACTTTTGATTCAAGTATTGAAAAGGGCTTTTTAATTAAGTGTTCTGGTAATCTCAGCTAATTTCCTTCAAAATCTCTTTCACCAGACTAGTTTGACGATGGGGTACTTTTCATATTTCTAGGGGCGCTGTGAAGACAATTCTTTTTTATACCCAAATGCGAGAACCCCAAATTATCGAATTTTTTAACAGTCTTTATATTCATGGCAAATCTAACAACATTTTTGAACATGGTAAAGCCCCCAAAAAGGCCCTTAGTTAATAATAATTCTATGACATACAATAGGTTCCTCTCCGACTAGTCGTAGCGATGACCCTAAATATAGCAAACAGTATGTCTGTAATGTCAAGCTGTTAAAATTTTAAGAACAGAAGAGATGTGCCGATAAAAAATCAGATTAATCCTCGTGGCTTTAAAGTCTGACAGTTAGCTTTATAATTACCAGAGAGTGATTAGCAGGGTTAATTTTACCAGGGTTTTGCAGCTTTAAACCTACGGCTTGGTGGTTATAATCGCATGCTCAGAGGAACAATCTGCAGGCACTATACTAGTGTGTTAATCATATTGCAATACTTGCAATATGATTTATTTTTTATTACTGTTCCATCATTTTAGAAAGCATAGTAGTCAATTTTATTATAGAAGGACATTTTTCTAATAAATATATAATCATGTATTTAGCCGTAGGACCTCTGGTTAATATTTGGAATTAGGCTAAGTTAAGTTTTCTAAAAAGGAGAGACTTTACTCATTTGCATTTCATATCATTGACGAGACGTGCTTAAAATTGACAAGCCAATAGACAACTGTCTTAGTAAAACTCCAGCCTGAGCATAGTATTTTATGTCACAATAGTATTATTTCATTTATATGCAGAAGTCAGCATTAGCTGGACTGCTGAAGTGGAAACAGTTGTATCAGCTTTCCTGCTTTTGTTTTGTGGAAGGTAAAACCCTCTTGGGTACCAGCCTCTCATAGATCAACAACAGAGGATACCAATGCAATCTGTCATTTTCCTTTTTCAACACGTCCTCTCCTCTCTTTATTGTGACACAGTAGGCTTGTTGAAGGTTTCAATGTCACTTGTAATTTGGAAGAAGGACCTTTATTGACCTTTCATAATTCATGCAGCGTGTTTTAATATATCCGTTGTGTAATCATCACAGCAATCATTGGACAAACTAATCATAGGTACAGATCATGACAAATAGAACTTTTATGAAAGAAAGATAATGTTGCTGCTTTAATAGTATTGCTGCAGTGGTGACATTTAGTGTATGACATCTGTGGCAGTAATTAAGGGATAACACGTGTAATTGTGAAACCATCTATTACTCTCTATGCAAGGAAATGTGTTCTGGTCCCTACATCTGAAGAAATAGCACGCATAATCACTTTCTAATCATGTAAAATAAAAATAATTCACAATGGGGGCTCACAAATTAGACAGTAGTGGTGCAGGTAATTCTGGAACAAGATCAATTTAGTTAAGCTCTTATTTTAGCCATTAGACTAATTTCAGCAGACAGGGTTGGGATAGTGAGGAGGAAGCAGAGGATGACAGCACAAGGCCATAAAGAGTTGTGTCTTGGCCATTAATCAATGCTGTCTGCACAATTTGCTGCCTGTGAATTGGGACTGACCTGTTTTAGGGGCCAACACCCAATTTTCAGCTGCAGTCAGCCCGCGTCGCTCTGAGCTCTATGCTTATGACTGGTGTTCCTTTTGAGTAATTCCCTATTTGACATCATAGCTATCGCATTCCTTTCTCTCTAGGAATGACTATACCTAAAGGCCAAACTACCAACATGGGGATTTAAGAAAATGATGTACCTCTGCTAATGGTGGCTGGTTGTGTGCCTTTTATGCCAGTGTTATTTCATGTGTACCACCGTTTCCTACGTCAATGTTTCAATACACCGTTTCTAGCCCAAAAGACGAGTTAATAGGAGTATTGCAAAAAAAAATTGCAATGGTGTCAATCAAATATTGTGTTAGATCATTGAATGACAGCTGATGAAATACATGGGGTTTCATTTTAGCAAATCATGAAAACTAAAACAAAAAGTACATGGCTTCTCTTTGTTGTCTCACACATATCTATGCCATGTCCATAGCTGTGAGTAGCTCAGCACAGAATGCTGATACTCTGACGTAGAGGACACAAAACCATGACTTGAAGCCTTCAAGACCAAATAGATTTTTATGTGAAATGGGTGCCATGATTCTCCCGTGATCTTAGAACATTTTGAGAATTGAGCTGCTTAGCAAGATAAGACGTTTACTGCTTTAGGATGTAACGTTAAACAAATCAAACATTGTGCATTTTCTGGTCTGGCAGACCAAAGTGTGATTTATACACTGTGCTGCTGTTGCACCTAAAAAATATTAATGCTGCATGGCAGACCAAATCATATTTACTGCATTCATGAGAAGAGAAATGTGAGTTATAGGTCCATTTTAGCCTCTTCCCATTACATCAATGTTGTTCAGAGGAACCTGCCAGCTTGAAAAGACTAAATTTAGCAATGTGGTTTCGTCTATGTGTGTCTTGTGTCCCCTCCTCACTTTGAATGGACAAGTTACAGAGATTGACACATATACTGCTGCATATACACACACATATACATAGACTGAATTTGCAAATGAGGATGTGCACATTAATTGTAATAATATTTTAAGACTTTTTCATTATCAAAAAGTGTCACATGTCAGAAAAATCCAAGCAGTATGGACGCTTTATACGGAGCCCGGGAGGTGACATGAAAAAAAAAAAACAAAAAAAAAACATGAGAATGTGTATGTACTTGGGACTAGTTTTGCGAGCGGTCCGCTACAGAGCCGGATGCCCGCACGGCGGACCACCGATCGCCGCCGCGGAGCAAACTCAGTATCGGCGAGCGAAGACGGAAGTGTCCAGCGCCGAATCAGAGTTTTGCAAGCGCTCGCAAACCTAGTCCCGAGTACATACCCTTTCTCATGTTTTTTTTTTTTCACCTTATTTTTTTTTTTTTTTCATGTCACCTCCGGGGCTCCGTAGCTCTACTAAAACAAGGACAGTGTATTTATCCTTTTGTTTTTTGGACCTGTTATGCTGAGACATTGAGGTATAAGGCAGCACTGAATAACAGTTGCTTGTTAGCCTTGCTATGTAGTTGGTGAATGTATAGAAAGACACTGATCCTCCCCGCATAAGCTCTACAAACTAGATAACAAACGTTATTCATTACAGGACACAATGGTTGCATTACAGAAACACTGACCCAATTCTGCTACTTTTGGTGACCATTGTTTTTGTTCTGCATATTTTGAAGACAATTTCTAAGTCTCCTTGGGCACCCACCCATTGGACTAGCTTCTATCCCTGCAGACGTGTAAGCAAAACAATCTAAAAGTCAAGTAAAAGTTTAGCAGCAGCACCGAGTTCATTGTGCTGGCTAGACGTGCTGCTGGTTGGCAGTCTAAGCTGCTGTGTCCATTTGTCGTGTTTTCTCAGAAGTGGACTTAGAAATCCCCCTGACAGCATTGTAAAAATGAAATGAATAACCACTTCCTGGGAAGGCATGCTGTTAGTGTTTTCTCCAACACTGTAATGATACGGTTTTTAAGTGTTAAAATAAAGTATCAAAAGCAGCTATGAACAATAAACTATCCAACATTATCAGAGATAAGAAGACACCATAACTATAACCCATCGCAAATCAATTAACAAATCAAAGGAGGTTGAAATCCTACGAGATTAACTGCAGTTGCTTGGTCACCAAGATTCAAAACTCCAGCTTCTCTAGCGGTGTAACTGGACACGTTCATTTGTGCAGCCTGGGTTAATTAAAAGGGCTAAAAAAAAATACATCTGTTACCTCCTGTTAATTTTACGCATGGTTTCCCCTTATTTTGTTCCTAACCTCTCCTATCATTTCAGTACCTGTCCCCATGTTCTCTTGAACTTTCTGCCTGTCATACGCTGTCTCCATGCGCATTTTAGCTGCGCTAAGGGGATTACCAGCAAAAGGTGGGTCTAAGAAGCACTTTAGCCAATTGCTGATTGAATAAAAACATGTGTGACATACAATTTAGCTTATCAGCGTCCTTAAATAGACTCAGGTTTGGGCCATCTCGGTTTTGCACTATGGTCATGCGTTCTCGTCAAGGCTGGTATCGACTGGTGGATTATATTCTCGAGGAAGTAAAGAGCACAGGTTTTTTTGCCAATTAAGCAGACAACTGACGTATTTACAGTATATATTACATTTAATATTTGATATGGTATTATACCGAATTCTACGGAGCCCGGGAGGTGACATAAAAAAAATAAAAAAACAAGGTGAAAAAAAAAAAAACGCATGAAAAAAAAAACACATGAGAAAGGGTATGTACTTGGGACTAGTTCGTGGCGGCGATCAGTGGTCCGCCGGGCGGGGATTTGGCGCTGGGCACGGATGAGTTGCGGCTCCGTAGCGGACCGCTACCACCCGGTCAGCTGGCCTGCCGAAAGTTCCCCTCTGTCCACGAGGCTCCAGGGTTAGCAAATTGTGCCCGAGAAAGGAACACCTAAATCGGACACTTGTAATGAACCGCAGCGTATCCCTGGAGCTCCAGACAACCCTCAAAGTTAGCAAATTGTGCCCGAAAACGGAGCGCCTAAATCGGACACTTGTAATGACCCAAAGCCTAGTTGTGCGTGCCTCCGCGTACCTTTGCGAGGGAACGCAAACCTTTGCCACCTCCCGGGCTCCGTATTTTTTTTTTCACCTTGTTTTTTTTTTTCATGTCACCTCCCGGGCTCCGTAGAATTCCCTGTCATGTTGACAAAAAAAAAAAAAACGTTCAAAGTTTTAATGCTTACTTGCATTTGACCATGCCACAACCAAACTTCAACCCCCGTACCTATAAAATGAGATGGTTTTCCATTGTTTTTAAGCTGTGTGTTTTCTACTCACTCCTGGTTGTTCCTTCAGTTCTTAGCAGAACCTGATACATGTAGCATGTGAGCTAAAGTTATCTGTTGTATTTTACCATAATGTGATGGCAAAAAGGGAAAACATGCTCTTTTTCATGTTGTAGTTTGAATTTGTGGTTTACATGCTGTAATGTTTAAAAAGATTTCTATTTTTTGCTGTCTGTTTGAATCTACTTGTAATGTCTGAAACCCTCCGTTTTAGTGCCTGTCTCTTTGACCCTGTCACCCGGGACAGCCCAGTCTGCTCTGATAAGCTTGTAATAAAAAGCAGTTCTGTGGTTTTGGACGGCAATGTTTAGATGGGGCACTCACAGGTTACATAGCAGAATCCGAATGTCTTGTTGAATCTCATGCTTATGATCAAGGTAGGCCGCAACATATTTCAATGGGATATGTTAGTTCACAATAAGTCTGTTGGAAGGCACTCAAGCCAGCCAGAAGTGTGTGCACAAGCACCAATAGAAGATAGTTTCTTAAGGTATATCCCTTTTTAAAAAATGTTTCTCCAGGAACCATCTACCGTCTTCAGCTATTCAGTTCACCTCTTCATGGCCGCTCAGCCGACCCTGACCTGCTAAGCATTAGTCGATCATTTACTGTCATATCGCTCAGAAGAACAAGACAAACCGTCAGGTCACACATGATATGAATTATACCGGAATTCAAACAGTGGAGGACAGTGTGTTTGTGGATCATGTGGGCCATGTGAAAGGAAACATAAATACAACCCTGACAGATTGGTGCTAGACCCCAAGGACACAAAGAAACAAGCCTTACAAGGTCTCTTGACAACGGATGTTACACTCACACATGAAAACACACAAACTGAGCAGACATTTTCTCAACCAATGTTATGAATTATAAGCAAAGAAATTATGTTAGTATGTTTTTTTAGAGCTTTTTTCCCTTAATTGTGAAGCCCAATGTGAAAAGAGCTCAATCATTCAGTAGTATTGATGTGTCAAGCAAACCGTACGCAAATATCCGTGCACGCGTTGTGGTGGAACTGCAGCGAGAGTAGACAAGAATAAGGCTACAATACATACACCTAACCGTTCCTGTGAGGTTACTTTGCTATCAGAAGAGGGTTGCAAAGGGAGGCAAAAAGGTTAAAATGTGTGCAGATTTGTGAAGGTGTGCATCCAAGAACACTGCTCTTACCAAAAGGCTTTTATCGTTTTCTATTGTACTAAATGCTTTTGCTTAAAAAAACTATTATTTTTTTTAACTATGTTTTCAGAAACATTTGTACTATTTGTACATTTTTATAACAACCTTGGGACAAAAACTCAGCGAAAGGAGTTGTGGCTTCTGCACAGAAGTTGTACCAAGAGAAGAACATGTCGGTGGTGAAGCGGCAAATAATCAAATATTCATGAAGACAATGGTAATTTTTTTTGCCATGCTTACTGCTTCCTCTCAACCTTTTTATAAAGTAAATGGCAACATCAATATTTTGCGACAATGTTCATCTTATAATACTGTTGATAGTGTGTAGACTAAGGATATTTCTCTCTAAATTGGCTCATTTTGAATTGACATTTGACTGCAGGGCCACATGTATCCTTTAACATGTTTTATTACAATGCTTTTACTCAATGGACTCAATGGACCTACGATGGGAAGCACTTCTGCATTTACTGAACAAGACCTCAGGACCAGTATTGTCCTAAATAACCATGTTTTTTTGTAAAAAAAATTGGCAGGACCTTAAAATGTCAACGTTTTCACTTGATGTCCTAGTCTTTAGGAAGACTGATATTCCTGCTGCTATTTCACGTTGCACTCCACATGAGCTCTGGATCAACTGAAGTATGTCGTCTTTAAATCACACACAGGGATGAGACTATATCTTAAAACGCAAGAAAGGAAGCAAAGCTTAAAATTGTGTGTTTCACTACAAAGCACAAAGGAGTAGGCTGCCCTTAAAGTTAAGTTAACATACAGTACATCACATTGGAAAGCCATTAATAAACCTGTCACAACACAGACCAACTTCAGCCTGACTTCCATTACCACTTTTGGAGTGATGCACTACGCCATCCACACAATGAGCTCATTCTTTTGTTAAAAGCATGGACTCAGAAAGGAAACATCCTCCGTATATTCAAAGTCTCCCTTTTACATTTCCTGCTCGTCCACAATGCGTGAAGATGAGCTTAGCTACAACGCAGTGATGTGTAAAGGTCTAGACGAGGCACGACCCGTGTTTATAGCTGGGAAAATAACGCATTGGTGGCTGTCGAGAATTGTAAACACACTGACAGGACATGGTGAGCAAACTCCTCGAAGGGCACACACATGAAAGCTCAGTTTTTTCGAATGTATGGGCAGACTACCATGGGGTCACGTCAATCTTCTTGTTTCGCTTCCAACGCTTTGCAAGGAGGAGCATAGAGGTCCGACATTAAATTCCCTGACATGACACACAAACACACCTCGACTTCAAATCCACTAGTGGTTCCGACTTGATTTTTTATACAAGGTGGAGCAGCTCCGTCCCCTCTTGGTAAAGTTCCCTTTCCGGCTTATGAATAAAGCAAGCTTATTGCACATACATAAGAGCTGTTCTGAGTCAAATGTAGAAAAACTAAAGTGCTGCCTTTTTCTCTTTTTTCACCCTCTCTCCAAGTCTTTTGCTCTTTCTTTCTTTCGGAATTGTCTGTTTGATATTCTACTTGTGTATGGCAGGGCGGTGAGATGGATTAGAGCATGGACAGGCCCCACAAACCACACTGATCTACAGGAGAGCTTTTCAATCACTTCCCCAATGCTATGTTCCACCTATATAAAGGCACAGGGAGATAGCCACAAAGCAAGAGGAGGCGGGATCTAATAGAAAGGGATTAAAACAAACAACATAAAGGTGTTATGAAGTAACAGGTTTACTGTGTAAATAGGCTGAAATATACCGGAATAAGTAACATTTCCACCCATGTGCACTTATCAGTTTCTGCAGTTGTTGTTAGGAACACAAGCCACCTCAAATACCAAATGTCACGACGGTCGAGGTGGCGAGTCAGGAAGGGGGACTCAAACGCAAAGTTTCAAAAAACAAAAAGTTTAATAGTCATAAACAGACTTAAACTCAAAAATTCCAAAAAAGGGCATTGAACACAGGTGGAAACAATCATCAACACGCCAGACAATCACAGGGTTCCCACAAGTTACCCAGGGATACCCGAAACATGAAACTTCACAATAAAACAGGAACAGGACCAAACCGTGACACCAAACAATGGCTCATTTCTACCTTTAAGGGCTCACAGCAGTTTGTGCTTCACAGTGGATTCCCAGGTGTACCTTATGCTTTATTTGATGGTATGCGTTAGTTTACCCCACACCCCTCCTTATGTGCCTAAAACAAAATTGATGTGCCTCCCCAGTCTTTTTCCATTGGATCAATAGGATTATTTTCCAAAGCAGAAACTAGGGGCCATGATAAAAAAGGTTACAAATAAGTGTTTAGTCGATTGCACTCTCCTGAGGTACCATGAGAGCATTGATTCATTGTGTTGTTGCAAACGTAACACTTGAACAGTTATGACCTTCTGCAGAAGGTTAGATAACAAGATGCTGGGTAAAACCAGTAATGACTGCTATTTTAAATGCCAGAGCTTAGTTTTATTTCTGGGTCTTTTACATTCTCCTCCATCACAGATCAATCTCATATTTTTTCAAATGGCCCAAGACTTTGATGATACTTTATGGTGAAGGTTGTAAGGATACATCAAAGGGCCACAATTTGGTGGCTCAGCAAATTTCATTTCTTCGCCATGAACAAATAAACGTATGTAACTTGACTCCCCATGGTCTGACCTTTTCCAAATGTCACATGTTTAATGAGACTGGCCCTGAAGACATCCTTAAGCAAATATTTAATCAAAATCATAGCGCCACCTACTGGTAAAAAATGAATGCATGGGAAATCTGCTAAAATTAACCGTAATTGAATTAGTCATGGAGAGGCCCTTTTGCAGTCAAAGTTATTTCAAGAACAAACAGTGAGAAGTTTTTTTTTTTTTTTTCAGATGTATCGAGAAGAAGAAACAATACTTTCAGTCTTGAGCTCCTGTTGGTTTTGGATGGACAGCTGACTTGAGGCTCTATTTTAGTGACACAATTGCAAAGAGCAGCATAAAGCTCCAGGGGACATGTCTGATCAGAACAGCAATGCATCAGGTTTGACTGACAACATTGTTAAATAAATCTGGAGCACTGAAATATAATATAATATTTAAAATCTTTGTAAAAGCCATGTATGTCACACTGACCCTATACAAAAATGCTTAGATTTTGCTTAAAAATTGCTTAGATAAAAGAAAACAAGTCTGGACAGACTTTTTCAAATCATAGCAATGACAATGCATCAACTGGCATTACATTACAAATATACATCTGTGCCATTCAGCTTGTTTCCTTAGTTTATAATTAAGATGAATAATCATGCATTTAATAACTTATGGTTTGGTTTACAGGAACTGCTCAAAGAAATAGTGACAGAATAGTTTCTTTATACATGTCCTCCCAACAGTTACGATTAAAAAAGTGCCTTAATATTTCTACTCGTTTCATTTAATGTGAATTTCAAAGATTTAATATTTTCCAAAAGACCACAAGAAGAAACACAACATGTTTAATGGATTAGTAGATTTTGTTTTGCTTATTGTTGATTGATTTCCTCTTTAGACAGAATTATGTAATAATGATACGATGTCACAGCATCAGCTTTACCTTTAGCTTGAGAAAGAAAACTGATCCACTCACACCGCCATTATATCACCATGCTTGAATGGATAAAATGATCCTTGCTCTATAGTGATTTTCCATTCAAGTGAATAATGCAAACCTTGCCGTCATCTTGAAATATTACATTGAATGACACTTTGAAGGTGAGCCAAGTTATTAAACCTTGCCATTATAACCAAAACCCCTTCACATGCCGCCATTACATACCAAGTAGGAATTTATTCTATCCAGTGAGTAAGTCTTGTGGGGATTTTATCTTCACAATGGCGCTTTGACACTGTTTATCACAGAGAAAAAACACTGTGGTATGTGAACCAGCCATCTATCCACCTCTGTTAGTGACAGCTGCTTGGGGCTCGATAAAAGATGTGATATGTCGGAGTGACTGTGTAACCTCTAATCCTTAATAAATGACGGAAACATTAATGACATAATACTTTTCCCCTTACACTTTCGAAAGGCAATTCTGGCCTGGCTTCTTCTCTCTCTTTATAGTGGCCCTCGTTTCGTACATTGTCTGAAATAGAAGTTGGACTGAGTTCAGTTGAACAGTGGCATTGTTCTACACACCAAGACTGCACCTCACAGGCTTTAACTCGCGAATGAAAGACATTCTACTCCGCCGTCATCCAGATTAATTACCTCCAGTCTGACCTTCATCCTGGACCTGGACCCCCCCAGAGTCAGGAAAGATCACTGCAGACCCTTTCCACGTGAGACACAACAGGTTGAAACTCCTCCTCTCTGGTTGGCGCTACAGAGACCCGTACGACAAACCACCAGCCACAGACACAGTTCCTTCCCTCAGGCAGTCTCCATTTATTGGAGACTCATTATCCTGGTTGGAAGATAGATCAAGCTCCGTGACAGAAACCAGGACACTGTGTCGTATTTGTGTAAATCAAAAAACAAATACATTACTTAGATGTAATGTGGAAAAAATAGATTGTTTTCCATTATCATAGACATACAAAAATAATTTGTATCCTTCCATTGTATAATATCATAGCGTTCTAATTATTTTACTTTTTTCCCCCCTTGAATATTTAGTGCATTTACTGGAAGTTTAAATGGCTCTAAGAGATTGTTTGTCAAAAACTCAAAAAAAAAGTTTTAGTCAGACTCCAATACCAACCTTTTTGAAAGACAGATACAGAAAGAGTCGTTTTAGGAATCAAAATAGAGATGATTTAACAGCAGTGTATTATGCCGTCATGGCTCTTTAACAACTTGTATTGTGTTATGTTATGTACATGTCAGACAGGCGCACTGGGACTTTGATAGTGCATGAACACATCCTGTGTTACAGTGTTAAGTGCAGGGGGGAGGCATTGACTGATGTTCAAAGAAAGGTCTGAAAACCCATGACCAACTCACCTCACAGCCAGGGGCACCGCACTATTTTACCCCGATGAAAGTGATATTCTCAGGGATATGAAATAGAAATCATTAGCAGCAGCGTTCAAATATCTCTTATGTGAAATGAAGGTTCCTTTGTATTTGAGTAGAATTATTAAGGCATCATTTAGAACTAATACAGTGAACCATGTCATTGAATTCATGACATTTCCAGGGGCATTTGGTTATTACAGTTATCAGAATGGCTGTCCTCTTTTAGTTGACTGACTCAAGTTTTAGACTGCCATGAAGCAATGTACAATGGCAGCTATTACATAATGTTTGATGATACATGTGAAGAAAGCATGTGCTATTCAAATCAAAACAGGCTGAATTCAGTTGTTTTTGTATTGGATACACAAGGAAATTTGATTTGTTCTGCTGGTTTATCTTTATATTTGACCTTCATGTAGAAAAACATATCCAATTGTCTTCTCTGGTAGAATGAGCAGTTGGGGTCACAAAAAGAAATGTTATGGATAAATGAAATACCTCTATCAACAATGTTATTTTTATACGGGTGGTCGTTTCGATTAAAATGTCATTGCCTTTGTTCATTTTCTTTGATGTTTCGGTTGAACTTTACACACTTGACTTGTTCTGTCCATAAAATCCAAATGTATCTACATGCACACAGCAGCGGAACCCCGCATTTACATTCGTTCCCATTGACAACGCTTCTGTGGTGTTTATAGGAACATTTTATGATGGCATCCAGAAAAAAACGATGTAGTGAATGCCCACAGGAGAAGTTCTGCACAAATATGGAGTATAATGAAATTGACAAGGCTGCAAGGTGGGAAAAGGTTTACCTAAAAGTATACTTTGCTTTTTCTACAAGAACTGCATTGTCTCAGTTATTTGAAAACAAATTTAATTTCCAAGCACATTAATTCACCAGCTCCAAATTATTACTGGTACATTGTTCTACTCATTGTTGAACACAATACACACAGTGCATTGCATTACATCAGCCACGCAACTGTGAAAATGTATAAATTAAACATAGGGCAGCATCCAATGATGGAATAAACAAAAAAGCGAGGATGATGAGATTCCTCGAGGAGTCTCATCATCCTCGCCTTTTAGAGGATGGCTGCAGCAAATGGCGATGGCAGACGGGCTGAGAAGTCTGGTTAGATCGACACCAGTAGGTGGTTTTGTGCACGCAGTGGTGCAGTGTCAATTAAGGTACATAGAAGGCCACTGTCTGTCTGTGAGAAGCTCATTAACACCTAAGCTCAGTATCATCAGACCCCAAGCACAACTTGAAATAAAAAGGCATCTTGTTTGTGCTTTTGTAAACCTGCGGACTAAGTCCAAAGTTAAACATGCAAATGCAGACAGTACATTTAGGTACAAAATACACATGCTGTATAGCTTTGACTTGGTCGAGTGAAAAAATAATAGTCGTTTCCCAAAAGGGACTTGCAGAGCAGGCAGGTTCCTGTTGAAATTAATGTTGCAATCCTATTAATGCAAAAGCCCACATTCCCAGATAATTCAGTGTGACTTAACTGCAGCCTGTCTGCTCATGCAAAACTACCTAAGTTATTTTTTAAGAACATTTTGTTATAAATAAGAGACTTTTCACCATGATGTGCACACAATTTCTCCACCAATGTTCTCAAGGCCTTTTATATATTCCTGGCCATTTCTTTTCCAAGATGTCAAGCGCATCATCCGCCGCAGTTTGAACCCCTGCTTTTAACCTCCATGTCAAGCATTTGGGGGATCAGTCTAATGTCTGAGTGAGCTTGAACGGTTGGTGCGAAAGCAGTCAGAGTGGCTTTTAATCACTGATTGTTGGGCGTTTCCCGGTATCTTCTGACACCGGGCCCTTTTCATGTCTCTCCCATGTTATCATGGTATTTGAAAACTCTGATGGGAAGCACTGTATATAACAGCTCGACACGGCAACTGCCAACTCAGTGCCCTGAGTCTCTCTCCCAACTCAATTGTCAAGATTTAAATAGACACTTTGCCTATAAGTGCATGGCTACAGCTTTCAAAAGGTGAGTCGCCGGCATGCATTTCTTTTCCTGCTCTTTTTCTGAATTGTCACACAACTTCGCTCACCTCCTGTTATTTTTGCCTTTGTGTCGCTATGGATATTCCTGAACGGGTTGTGCCCGCAGGCAACCATTTCAATTATTTATACCTTTCTATTTCAATAAGAGGATGTGGGGGACGGATTCAATCTCTTGTTGACAATACAGCCAAACCAACTCTTTCCTTGAGTCCATCAGGCAAGTCTGTCTCTTTTATTTTAACCCAAAGTATCGAGTACATTCAATAATTATGACTGAAGCGCCCAGATAGGCAGCCTTTACGACACCCCTCGGGTGGAACAGGTTTTAAGACTTAAGACTAGCGTCTTCAAGCCAGTATGTTAACACACTGCAATCCAGCTGGTCTCAAGTATTTGAAGCATATCACAGTTTCCAAGAATGATTTGGGATGGTAATATAATTAAAAAATGCACTGTGATTTTGTTGAAGTTGCATTTCCCTAGCAAAGACCGAAGTTGAAGTCTTAATTATTGTGCATTGCGAGCCAATATTTAAAATCATACGTGTATTTTGGCACACAAAGACAGGAAAAATGATCACAAGTTCTTCATACATGACAAAAACATATTTATATTGTATATAACAGAAGTGGACGATTGTTGAAGCTGGACCAATAAACACATAATCTGAAGGAAAACTGAATGAAAGAAGTCACAGTTAAAGTGCTGAAATCTCAGCAGCTGGTTACTGAGGAAGCACCGACACATAAATCATTAAAAAATCTATGAGAACCAAAATGTAGTGATGCATGACTGCATCTTTCATCGTGCAGTTAAAGACCCCCTTTAATTTTCATTGTACATAACACGGAGGCTAAAAAACTGGATGAGGTGTTAGGGGACAGGATCATTCAGGATCATTTATTCTCACTTCAATTCGTTTCTAATGATTCCATCATTCTTTTGATGCCCCCTTTCTCCAATCGTACCCCAGAGGCTAAGAACCAAACACCATTCTGTCTTTAAATGGAACACTGATTGTTTTTCATGTTTATTCACAACCCACAGGTCAGTCCTGCCTCCTATAATCTGCTTTTTTCGTCCAAGGACAATTTGGGTTAGATCATGAATAAAAAATGATCTCAATAATATCGCTGGGAAAGAACCCATGGCAACTATGAATACCATTAGAGCTTGATCAGAGGCTGTTAATGCCAGATTTAAATGGCCAGAGCAACAGTATAGAGCTTGCATGAGTGGCTCCGGAGGCTGGCTGTTTACATTATTTTGTCATTCGTCTATTCATTTATCAATTCATCTTCATAGTACTGTATTCCAATGGGGTTTTTAATAGTAAAATAGACTATAAATCCCTTGAAGCATTGTTTTGTATATTCTTTATTATTTTAAGTATTTGTCTTCTCTAGTTTAACTTATATTCATAATATGGAAACAGCAATATGAGAAATGAGAAAGTCACTGTGTCTTTGGAAGTGACTTTGCTTTTAGCCAAGCTGGATGGAGCAGTGACATCAATTTTCCTCCATCCAATACCCTTGACCCAGATGGTGAAACATCCAGGGGAGTAGAGAATTAAAAACGAGAGAAAATACAATTATGTGCAAAAAAAAGAAAAAAATAGGTGATCAAATATAGTATTTTCCTTGAACTGTGGGGTGATGGGATGACTGTTCTCATAATATTAACATAAAGTACAGTAAGGACCATATTCTAAGGGATATGTTCAAACTGCAGACTCTCCTAGAAGAAGGAAAGTTACCACAAAGGCTACAAATTACACATATTGTGTCACAGTGTCTTGATTCCCACATTCTCGCTCGGTGAAGTCGAGCTCATGAGCTATAATTAGAAATAAGTGACCGCAGATAATTTCTGTTGATATGGTTTCAGATTAACCCTGCGGTTAAGGCAAACTGTCCCAAAATCCATGTTCTCTTCCCGACTTTGAGGCCTCTGCTGGGATCACTGTAGGTGCAATGTGTTAAGTACGGTCAATCGTGCGTTTGACAATAGGGTGTAGTGAGAAGGAATCCATTATCATATATTATGTCTGGATGTGTTGTGGGCTGTAACAATCAACTGGTTCCTGTCACCTCCTTAAAAGCAGGGCGAAAACTGTATTTGTTCGTGCATGGCCAGGACATCCATTATAGAACAGTCATTCACATTATAATATTAATGCTTGTGGAGTTTGTTTTCATCTATTGTTCAAGCCCAGTTTGCCACAATTAAAGAAACGTATTTAACATGTGGTCACTTGGACAGCTATCAAGGAAAGAGAGAAAATTCAGGCCCGTCTTCAGTATCATGAGTCCCAGAGGCATCCTGCCTAACCATAAAGAAACACAACCATTAAGCTAGATTCAATACATGTTTGAGATGGAGCTTTCTGGTTAAACTGTCGGCATTAATAATTTAGTAATTAGCTACATGTAATTTGCTTCTTGACACCTAGGGTTACACTGTCTTCGTAATGCATTGGCAGTCGCAATTATAGCAGGATATTGTAGAAGACTGCACTTGATGTGGCTTGTTTTTTTTTCATTTTCTTTTTCTTGCCCCCCCCCAGTCCTTATTTTCCTTACTTCAACATGCTCTCCATCAGTCTCCTTTGGGTTTTCACAACAGGAGGGCGCTGAACCATAACAGTGAACCAGCATGTGATGTTAGACCAAGACAAATACCGTAACAACCCTAAGTGCCTCTCCTCTCTGAGTCAGGCCCTTCTAGTATTTAACTGGGTGCATGCCACTCATTACGTTTGCAGTAAACAATTGCACTCATGGATGTGTTTTAATACATGCAATATAGGCTCTTATGCAGATCTGCTCACCTTTTCACACCTGCATTGTATTTGTGTACCAGGACTTTGAAGCCTGTTTTGGATTTCACATCTCTGGACATAAGGAATACCCACCCAGACTATAGGCCAGCCATAAATTGGCTGATTATCAGAGGAGACTTGTGCATGATGCAGCATATGTTCCAGTCGTAAGTGTCACTTTTGAAGTAAGGTAAAGTGGTCTAGCACTTTTTTCAGACTGTAGATTTCCTTTGAATCTCAGTAAAAGAAAAAAAAAACTTTTGGTGAAGCAGGTTGAGCAGTTACACAAAGACAAAATTTACTTGTTTTTATCCATTTCTCTGACTTTCTTACTCCTCTTCACCAAGCCAGTTGCTAAGACACACAAGGTTATTTACGTTTTCAGATGATTAAGAATCTGTTTTATTACATCAATATGACCCGAAAAAACCTAGAAAGCCTAGATACACGGGGTGCAGGTGTTGTACTTCAGTCTGCTGTGTGAGTCTGCACATCGTCAGTGAGAACAATTGGTGATTGCGGTTACTCCGTCTTTCCTTTTCATACAACTTGTGCATTCTCCTTGCAGCGGCGGGTGTTTCTGGGAGGCTCGCACGTGTCTCATTCGGTGCGATTCTAAGGACGCATCATTCTTATTGCGTTGGTTTGTCGACAGTTTTCCCGCACGCCGCATCCAATGTAGTCTCGTTCCACTGGTTATTTGGGTAGAAAGCGGGCTGCATCAATGCTGTGTAACGCTTTAAGTAGTACTTCAGTCTCATAGTATTCTGGAGAAAAAAAAACGTCCGCTCTTCATTCATTAAAAATAGCTTTGCTTTTATCGACTACGCCCTCCGGTAAAAACTTTCCATAAAAATATAATTTAAAAGTGCAGTTGCCTACATTTCTTCGTTTTCTCGGTTACTGTGAGCAGAATCGTTAAGACCCTACCAATGCTCCAAAAAAAATGGCTTTGTATTTTAAGTATTTATGGGTGAAAGGTTCCACCCTTGGTAAAAGTATGCCCTCATCTGCTGGTTCATAATCCATTTCTTTCAGATCCTACGTTAAACAGTGTGAGTAATGATATACCAATGATCTCATTAAAGTTGGACTAGTTAAAGTAAAAGAGCAGTGAGGGAGCTAGAGCACAGGCTTCATCCCTAACTTTAGGAATGCACCTGCTCTGCCCTGCCACGCATTTGCTTGAGGCTGTAGATGTAGTCTTAATCCATTTGCATTTTTATACATTGGCTAAAGGGTTTAGTTTGAGAGAGTAGAGCAGAGATGGGAAAGTAGGTGTCTGTCTGTGTTTTGAGATACTTCAGTAAAAGAGGCATTCTAACATCGTTTTGACACTCTACTTGATCAGAGAAATAACTGAGTTTGACTAACTTGACTTGGTATGTAATGCAATCAAAGGCATGAGATTACCCGCATATTTTGTAACTCCAGGGAGCTGACTTTGCAACATGATTATGGAACATTGTACCATAAAATATAAAAGTAAAACGGCACAGATAAGAGTAGGGTAAATGTTTATTGCTCAGCCGAAGGCCTTGTATGAGTCTTTGGTGTGTTTATGTCAAACCTGAAGCTATTGGATTTTTTTTATTAATTCATCATATTTTTCAGTGACAGTGCACTTGAATCAACATTTCATTTTACACCTTATTGTAAATATTTCAATCTTTTGGAGAGACACGTTTTTCAAAACAGTAGAGAATATAGTATGAACACTTTACAATATGATAAACTACATATATACATTACAAAAGTAAAAGGCAATGCCAAATACAGTATTAGGGAGCATAGTTACTCATGCTAGCGTGTTTAATTTGCTTTCAGCTATCTCGTTAGTTAATGGTTAGATTTCAGGTAACTAGGGCTATCACTCACCACGATAGAAAACTATTCCAGTAGTTGGTGGTTCTGACTCAGATGAAATAATAGACAGTTAATCAGTGAAACGTATTAACTTAATGTGCAGAATATTTAGAAAAATATATTTCCCAGGTCAAAATTAAGATAATTCTATAGACTAATTCATTAACAAACGTTTTAATACCTTTTGTATTGCAGATCTGAAGCTCTACTAGCTGCTGATGACCTTAGTCTACAAAGAGGCGTATTGCTTTCCCCCTACTGACAGATGTCAAAGGAGCCGGCATGTGGAGTAACAATGTGTTTGTACAACTCCAGCAAGGTCATTATGTTGACATTCTTAACCAAGTCTGAAAAGGGTTTTCTTTGAAGAGATTTTTAATTAGTATTTAACATAAAATAGCGTAACAAATCAGGGCGTAAAACCATCTACATCAGATAAATTATTCTAAATGTGAGGGTCTTGAGACAGAGGATGTTGCATGTGTACAGACTGTAAAACCCTCCGAGGCAAATTTGTAATTTGCAATTTTG
The DNA here is from genome assembly GCA_021346845.1 of Apeltes quadracus. NCBI lineage: Eukaryota > Metazoa > Chordata > Actinopteri > Perciformes > Gasterosteidae > Apeltes > Apeltes quadracus. The sequence goes on from CM037935.1 coordinate 8,596,324, forward strand.
GGCTATACAAAATGAAATGAATTGAATTAAAAGATTAAGCTTCATTAAGATTAACTGTAAAACTTGTTTGCATATTATTAATAACATGATTTAGATACAAATATAGAATATTTACTGCAAAAACTATTTCCTACTGAATCTACAACCAACTGCAACAAATAATCCATCATTGTCTCTTACTTTGATATAGAAGGCTTCACGTTTTATAAGTTGAAACATTATCTCACTGATTTCTAACCAAAGATTTATTCATGTACTGTGCAATCTGGATCTCAGCATTACATTTTCTGTTTTCTTTCTCTGCAGCCAAAAGTTATAACATTACACTTCAATTCATTTTTCATCTTTGAATCAAGGAAAAACTAACATGGACTTTTATAGCTTTACCCATGAAATTATTTTAACTGGAACTGGACCCAAACTGTGACAGTTCACACCTTACATCCCATCATCACGGCTATTCACTTGGTTGCATACGTGCATTTGTATGAGGCGGTTGTGAAATATTCATTGAAATAACCAAACTAGAATTTGGTCATTGCACAAAAAAGATTTAAGAAAAGCAATGCATAAAATATTCTTGTCTTTATATTAGATATAAAGAACTGCAGAACATGAAATCAGACTGTATATGGATACTAATGATTTGTTTGGCACGTGCTCACTTTTCTGCACGCCCTTGCATTATTAGCAATCAGGCAAGTATTTTCCAACAGTCCAGAGTAAAAACAATGATTTATGCTGAACTAGATAAATAGGGAGAAATTAGATCACAATGGCCTCAATGTCTAACTCAGGGATTTAGTGAAAGGAACCGAGGGACAGGATAAAGGAGGACAGTGACAGCTTGTAGTCGTCATGGCCAAATCCCGACCCCTGTTGTCTTTCCGTAGGAGCTTTTTCGGCTGATAGACATTGTGTGCTCTGTGCAGCACATTGTTGCACCATTGTTATCAGCTTAACTTCTGCTATTGCTGCTTTTAAAAATAACGTTTTTATTTATTTTCACCTGTCATGTCCTTTTTTATAGTTGCTGTCCCTTAACCACATCGTCTAAAGGAGAAGCCCTCCAGTTCTCCATTCAAACTATCGATCTATGCAGAGGATAGTGGAAGCATTGATCCTTCTAAGATGCAGACACTACATGTAATGGGCATTAAACTGGCAGGCAGATCTGGCCTTGGGTCTGGCCTACTTGACCTCATTGATTAATCGCCAAAACTGCTGTCCGACAGTATAATTTGTTGATCTTTTTCAGACTATTCATTTAAACCCTTTAACTATCTGCTGCACCGTTTGTTACATCATATTTTTAGACTTGACATCATATATTATTGAAAACGGTATCAAGCCTAACTTAACCTAATTAAAGGCCGGCGCATCCTTCTGCGTCGGCGTCTCCGTTGCGTTTGCGTCTTGCGTTGACGGACTCGTTTCAATTCATGGTTCAAAAAGGCTTGCGTGTGTTGAAAAGTAATTCACCGCCAGAACACCAGGCGGAGTGTATTGTCAAAGACGACCTAGAGAGTGAGGTCTTTGCGTGTGGAAGTTGTTGGTTTGTTTATTTATCGGATACTTTTTGCCCCGTGCATCAACACTGCTGCTTTTCTTCGTCTCTTTTCGCGACGTGCTTGTCCCGTATTTTCCTCCACAACTTTGTCCCCCCTCGACCGGCAAACCAACGTTTTGTGGAGATCTGTGTCCATGAATCAGAGGCCATCCGCGCATCCTTATAGTCCGCCAATGACACGTTGTATAAGTGGTCATATTTACGGATTTCTTCTGACAAAAGCTCTTCAATCTGATTCATTCTCTTGTAAAATATCTTTGTTTTAGTAATGGAGGAATTATGCTATGAAACCGGAAATGTGAGACTGTGAGGATGTAGTTAGCAGACCAATCACAGCCTTGCGGCTTGCGTTAGCTTGCGTAGCTTCCGACGCAAGCCTAGAAAAATTGGTCGACGCACGCAAGAGGGGGCGGAACGGTAGGCAAGGGGTAAGCAAGGGGTACGCAAGGGGTACGCAAGGGGTACGCAAGGGGTACGCAAGGGGCCCTTTGCGTCTGCGTGTCCTTGCGTTTCTCCAAGAACGCAGATGCATAAACTAGCCATCTCTCTTACTTTATTAAGCTTTGTTGTTGTAAACAAGATAAGATTATTATTACCCAGAAAGTAAAAAGTCAAAGATTTAATTTACATTACTTATTAATGAGGATATAAATTTTGTTCTTCTGAAATGTCTTTTGTACAGAAAATAAGTAAATTGATTTCACATGGATGTATCTCAGGCTCAAAGGGGCATAGTGGCAGCATTGTGTTTTATTTATAATGCCCACTAACTGAGCAGTGAATACATTGATTTGGTACAATACAGCCTCAACAGGGTAAATTAACAGCAACGTATTATAAAGGTATACTCTAAGTTTGTTACATTTTCAATCACGGTAAGAATATCCTGACCTCACTGGTGTTAAAGCAGGCTTTTATAGGATTCAGGGAGCTTCTTTCTTTGTGTTGTATCCATAAACTGTTATATGTGGACACTTAGTCGTATATGGCATTGGACATGATTTCCAGCCAATCTTTGTGAGAGAATGGCCAAAAGAGCACAGATATAATTCAGTGGACACCGTCATCCTCTCTTGCTTTTACATTTTCCTCAGTTTCTTCATGTACCATACAGAAAACCCTGAATTCTGTAGGGCAATAATGGAAAAAACAAAGGCATCCATATTGTTCACACTTCACATAAACTAATTAGTGTGACCTTTTATATTTGTAGAGTCAATCTCTGTGGCGCATATGAACCATCTACATGGTGCTCTCTGCTCGCATGCCCGGTCAAGCCAGTTCGCTAAAAGACAGCAGCTGTGCAAACTAGTTACCAGTAATTACCTTTTTCAATACACGTAAAACTATATGCAGACTGTCCACCAAAGAACAACATCAGTTATTTAAGCAGTTAAGCATGGTGACAGACCCTTCGAGGTCCGTTCTAAAGGACACTTAGAATTTTGTCTCTCAAATTTGAAAGACTTGTTTGGTTTGAGAGTATTATAAAAAAAAAAAAGATTCAACCCCATCCCTTAAGCTCCGTTAACTTACTTTGCAACTTTTATTTATTAATTTATTTAGCATGGAATAAAAATGCATATAGTATCTCCCCCTTAAACCTACTTACTTAACTTTGAAATACTCGCATATTTTCCGAATGTGTTGGTGGATGCCAATGTTTATTTTTTAACTCAACACATATATTATACTTCTAGAGGGGCATATATAACTTTGTTTTGTGCATGAATGGTTAATGATTATTAACCATTACAGGGGCATTGGATTAGTATTTAATACATAAGTTTCATTTGACATTCTCCCATTACATTTTAATGATGTGGTCTTCTGAAGCTGTCTGTCTCTTTGGGGCTGTATGGTAATTGAGAAGAGGTTTCAATTTGGTGCATGGAAGCCACTAGAGGTATTTCTAAAAATAACCTTCCTTTTAATGAGTTTGTTCGTTAAAATTTCCTCATAAATGTAAAGAATTTCATGCAGAAAGAAATATCCCATATAATGACATGACATTAGTCAAACCTCACAATTACAACATTCACAGACATTTGTGTTCCACAGAAAAGATGTAAAGTGTTTAGCATGAAGATTCAAAGATAAAAACAATATTAGTATGGGATGAATTACTTTTATTTCTTCTCCTTGTTACTCACCTTTATCTCCTTCAACATGAAAGTGGAAAAAAGTGATTTATCTTCTTAATAATAAGTTAAATCGGTTGGATACATAAAGTTTTGCTTCAATTACAGCTAAGAGTCTTTTGCTGTTTGTCTCTACCACAGTGAGACACGGTCAAGCAGTTCATAAACATACAAAATCGCTTGGCATCCCAAAAAAATAACTGCACATGCTAATCTAACTTCCACACATAGCAAACCCTGTCAACGCACAGTATGGCTGTTTCTTTCGAGTCTTATTGAACTCGGTTTCTGCTCCTTCCTTTGTTGTGGGGATCGATTAGGGATCTTGCGAACGTTTGGGTTTGTTTTGGGGTTGGTTTTTTCCGCTCTCTAACTCCTGACCCGGGTTCTATGTCCTGCAGCAGCAATGAGATCCAAAGCTTAAGAAACCTCTCTTTTTATTCTTTGGTGGGAGTCCAACAACAGTGTTGGGTGGACGGCCCTGTCTTGGTACGTTTGCGGTTGTGCCATATCAATAATTGACGAAAATGAAACTTGTGAACGCAATTGGTTGCAGAATATTTTTTTAGGGGATCTCATAGTAAAGACGGTGAATACTTATGCTATCAAAACTTTTCTGATATTTTGGGAAAATATTTTTGAATAGATGTAATATTTCCTCCCACTTCCTAACAATGGACCACCTTGTGTTGGTCTATTACATAAAATCCCAATGAAATACATTTGACAAAATGAAGCAAAGTCCAAAGGGCTGAACGTGTATATGGGACTGTATACATGTTTTTACATTATCAGTGTAATTGCATCATATTTGTTGTTGTTTCAGTTTGCTGAAATATTATTGTCAAACACGCATTTACAAAGGAAACCAAAACTTGGTTAAAACAAATCCCCTCTCATTTCCCTGGATTGGGGCCTGCCGTCATTCAGTGCACAGTAATTGATAGTAATACATATAAAACTGTAGAGTTAAATGTTATGTCACTACAATATATGCATTGAAGTTACCAGACACTTGTAAATACCTGGAAAAAGTGTATGTTTGCTCTACCCCTTTTTACATACATCAAGTGCACATTCATCCAACTAATGTTACTACACCTTTACAAACACAACTATGAAGCAAAGGTCCATCGTTATCAGCAGTTACACATGGGCAAGGTACCACCTTGGAATTAGAAAGGATTTCTTCATTGCTTTAGCCCAAAGCAACACGAGAAAGACGTTGTAAAAGCATTTTAATAGTAGATTACTTTATGTGGGAGGTTCCAGTTCAAATGTGAGTATAATGTTGACTACAACTTTAACATATTTAATAAATTATTTTATTACTTTATTCGTTATTAATACCATTACCATGTAATACCATTTTAAAGAAAAAAACGTGTAGTGTCTGCTTAGAGTAGGAATTCTTTTTCAAAATGTAATGATATTCTAAGCACTTTCCTTATTATGGGTTACTATTTCCATATGTTACTTATTAAAACTAAAATGTGCTGACGATGTTGGACAGTGTCATTAGAACCACTGATTTACCCTCTTCTTTTCATGCATCGCTCTATGAGAACATTTGGCCCCTCCTGACCATTTTCTCGACCACCTCTTCACTCCAGGTCTTTTTATCTCACACAGCTAATGTGACATTTATCTGTAATTAGACTCTTACATATTTTAATAGAAAATGATATCCCTTAAGGTCTCCCTGTCATTTGCATGGGCAGCCCGGATGATAATCGGTCCTAGAAAAAACATTCTCGATGACAAGGGCTGTCAACCAAAATTAGCAGGTGCAAAATCTTTACCAGGGGAGTGACCTTCCAGAGCATCACTCAAACTTGGGCAGCATGTGTGAAGTGAATCATCCATGCATTTTCAGAGACTTTTGTATCCACAATCATACAAACTTGCTTATTTTAATAGTTTGATCTTTAAAGATCACTTAAGCCATATTCCCCATGGTATGATCTGGGATGGCATTCTGGGACTCCCTTCTCTCATCCACACTTAACTCAGGGGCTCATTTATTGGTGCTCTTTTTATCTTGTAAAAATATGCACAAACTGCTCATACAATATTTCATATTTGGAATGAAAAGAAAGAGATTGTTAAAAAACAAACCGTATCGTGGCTGATTAACTTCAATGTGTGCAACTAATAACTCAAAATTATTATAATGACGTGATCAGTCACTATTGGTTGATTCTTGGAAAGAATAGCAATCTCAAAGGAATTGGGACACACATTCAATGTAACAAGTTCTGTCTATGTCTTTAAAAATAATGCATTTCTTTTTTTAAGAATTCTTTTTCAACAAGACAACATAGTGCAAGGAATACAATATAATACTATGATATTATTAGCCTATACAGTAACAGAGATCTTACAGTTTTTACCAACTGCTTACACACAAAATCTTTTCATGACACACGATTTTTGAAACCTCTCACTCAAAGTGCAAAACTGCCTGGCAAATCTTCAAAACCATAAGCTATTTCTCAGCTTGACTCAGTTTTCAATTGCATAAACACTTTTTTCAAAACACACTACACTAAATTCTCTATCTAAAACACAAAGATCTATCAGGAAGTGACTTGCTTTCCTTTTTCCAAACTCAACCAATCAAAATGCTACATTTATTCATCAGAGAGAAACTCAGTCAAGAATCTGCGACATGACTTTGTAGAGGTATTTTTGCAACACTTCTTTCAGTACTTCAGACATACCATATTTACTCATCTGTATATAAGTTTATCTGTTACAGAGAGTATTGGAGATGGATGCCCATGTAATTCGCCACAAATTTATTTATGTAGATGAGGTTGGCTTCAACCTCACCAAGACCAGGCGCCGTGGATGAAATATAATAGGACAGAGGGCAATTACCAATGTCACTGGACAGCGTGGGGGTAATATAACAATGTGTGCTGCCATCACTCAAAATGGGATCCTCCATCACAATCCCACACTGGGTCCGTACAACACCGGCCATATACTTACTTTTCTGGATGAAATTCAAACAATGCTTGTCCCTGATCCAGATCAGGCGCCTGCTAGATTTGTGGTTATATGGGACAATGTTAGTTTTCACCGGGCTGTTCTGGTCCAAAACTGGTTTGTCACCCATCCACAATGTGTAGTTTTGTGCCTACCCCCATACTCACCTTTTCTAAATCCCATAGAGGAATTCTTCTCAGCCTGGCGCTGGAAAGTGTATAATCGTCAACCCGGCATGCGGGCCATGCCGCTTCTCCAGGCAATGGAGGACGCATGTGGGGACATAGAAACTGCCTCTGTCCAAGGTTGGATACGCCATGCTAGAAAATACAATTTACCGTATTCTACTGTAAAGAATATACTTTTGGTTTACATGTTTATAGTAATGTTTGGGATAATAAATATTTTCTGTGTCTACATTGCATTGGCGTTTCCGGCGTACTTGTTACCCCTCTCAGCACATCACTTTCACTGTAGAACATTGTATTGAAATGTAGATATCAGCCTATGAAAGACTAAAGAGCTTTAGATTTAAAACAGCAGTGTTTACATGGTATATCCCAAAACGTATTATTATGAAAGAAGTGTTTGCCATTTGATGCAAATGCTTCATTCTCACATGTGTTTGTGGCATTTTGAATGCAGTGTTGCAATTTAGAAGGAGATGTGAGGCATTTCGCATTTTGTGTGTGCAGTTTTGAGAATTGTGTGTAGAGTTTTGAAAAAAGGAGACTTAGTTTTGAAAACGTGTGTAAGCAGTTGGTAAAAACTGTAATATATGCCCAAATCTATCTTATTTATCCTTATGTGCCGTGAACAAAGTGCCGTTCTTCAATTCCACTTTCTCTATATCAGGAGGACTCTTTCCTCAGGAATGAGATAAGATGAATAAAATGGTTGAGTGCGGCAGATTGGGAGTGAAATGAGAGACAAAGCAATTGCATTTCAAATTAAATTGGGAATAAGGGACAACATGGACTTATTGGACTCAATGGACAAAACCCATAGTTTGAACTGCCTGTGGACTGTTGAAGGTCTAAAGAGGTCCTCAAGTAAGAAGTCAGCCTGTCACTCCTTCTACTCTTCTTAACAATAAGCTGATTGTATGCCACGACAGTCTATATTTTTTTAAGTCACACTCAATTGCAACATGTTTGCAATTGCTGTGAGTTGGCTGTGGATGCCGGCCTTGGTAGTGCGCTCTTTTCCTTTTTTTTGGTTTATTTTTCTTATTTCTCGCTCATCTTCCGCAGGGAGGAACTCAGGGAGTCAAACTTTTCTAGCGTACCCCATCAATCCGAAAAGTTACAAAAGCTTTTGTTTGGAGAAGCAGCTGCTCTCCTCAAGATTTGCTGGAGATGCCGACAGGGGAAGCAAGCAGAATCCGTTTGGCAAATATCTGCTCTCTGGCCAACAAGATGGATGAACTACTGCTCCTCAACAAAGCTAACACAGACTTTATCAAATCTGCCGGTGTGAGAGTCACTGAAAACTGTATCGGTGAGCACATGCCGATATATCTGCCGGGCTTCCAACTCCTCCCAGCGTGCCACGAATCGGCACTGTTGGGGGAAATGGGCAGAATCTGCTTTTATATTGAAAAACGTTGGTGTAGTGTTGTCAGGGTGGTAAAGGAATCATCCATTGCTCACTTAGAAAAACTGTTTGTAGACTGCAAACCTTTTTATTCACCAGAGGAGTTCTTCTCATATACTAAGGCCGGTGTTTAGATGGCACCTTGGGCAGTTCTTAGGGATTTGAATGCCGTAAAACCTCAGCAAATAACTGCCCAAATACAGAAAGCACATTAAATGTATCAAAGGACAAAAATATTCTGGTTTAATGAAAACCTCAACTATAGTATGTTGGCATTAATCTTTTAGGGTATTATAATGTTAACAATATACATTGTGTCATATTTCTTTGGATTCAAGACATGGACATTGATATTTACTGTATCCAAAATATTGAGTGCCTTTTCATCAAGCCTTCAATTTCAAAGAATGCCGCCTCACTCGGCTCGCAGGGGCTCGTTGACCTTTTTGCAATTATTTTGACCTTTTCACTGGCCGACTTCTCCAGTGGAGGATAAGGGCACATTACAGGGAAGTGATCAGTTGAACAGAATGGCTGACAAGGGGTCAGATGGACAGGACAGTGGGTGCTAGCGCTATGGAGGAGCTTAAGATGGAAAGACTCCTGAATGTCAGATATGAGGGCAGCGATGAGGAAGGAAGAAGGTGAGACGCAGTGGAGTCAAGGCCCGCTGTTCACTGTCCAGATGACCCCTCTCACTTTCTCTCAGCAGAAGAATATGCCTGGCAGCGACTCCGTCCATCATGTTGACTTTAACTGCTGGGCAACATCTGTTCATTAGACTTAACAGATGAAAGAGAGGCCCATGAAGATAGGCTGTGAGTGGATCCATTAAATTGTCCATATCATTATGAAGCGCTTACACATGTACTAAAGCAGCTCTGGTCAGCTGTTGTGCTTTCAGTCTCTTGTTCATGTCATCGACACAGCCGGCTGCACAGATAGGTAAGAGAGGAAAGTGGGAGAAGGGATCTAGGCACTTGCTTCATCTGTCACACTTCTTTCATCTCTTTAGTACTGTGCTGAAGGTCTTTCTCTCCATTACATTGTTTTGTGGCTTTTTTCCTGTCAACCTTCGAAATGTCACAGGGAAATGAGCATAAGGCATTGACATGGATGAGAAACAATAAATAATGCAGTGTACATGTCTCCATCTCCCTCCCCTCTAAACATGCATCTGCTCCAATATTTTTATGGTTAAACACCTCAGTGCACATTATATACATGCATGTTTATTTGCAAAACTCATTTGAATGTTTAATTATTTAACCACGATGCCCGAGAAAAAATGCTAAGGCTCAAATAACCTGCAAAGAAATGGAGAAGATAAAATTATAGTCATAGTTGATTCTTTAAATACACCATTGAACAAGCTTATGTGGGCATGCATCAGGATGCAGGCAGTGAGAATGGCCATGAATGGAATCATTTGGATTTTATAACCCTGGAAAGAAAGTCACACCACCCTGGCCTTTGACAAATACTATGGGTAGAAGAAAATGTGAGTGTAGGACTAAGGCACAAAGAGATTTTAGTCATGCTGAGAGCCTTCACCAACTAAAGATGTTGCTGTTTCCATCCATGTCTGTCAAACCTCTTGACCACCACGTTTCTATTAGTCCATTTTGAGTTCCGAGTGGATTTTTGTGCCAATAAAGTGGGTAATATAGTTGGATCAAAGCATTATTGAATGGAATGAATGTGAGTTCACAGTGACACTGAACTTCGACCATCAAAACCAAATTACTTTATCCTTGGCCCAACTACTGCGGAGGTTTGTGGCAGATGATGAAAAAAAACCTAAATGCTGAAGCCTAACTCATAGTTTAGTAGAATAAAACTAATGGCATGATTCTATGATTCACGTTTTCATACAAGAAGGTAGCTTGAATGGAAGCTGTGTTTAGGGAAGAACTGCACTTAGGTTGAGTGAGAGTGTATTTGGGTTTAACTAACTACAGAAATCGAAATACTTACTTTCCTGGCAAATAAGAAAGTAGTCTCCATAGTGTTTAAAGACCCAACCACAAACACCTGCACACACAGACTTAAATTGTTCATCGAGTAATTTAAGTAATTGGTCATTAAATATACTATGTTTTGTCATTTATATGTTGAGATTTAATTGGGTGTAGTCTTTGCTTACTCAAGGAATGCAATTGTGTTAGTAAAGTCCACAAGCTCCTCTTGATGCACAGAACAGAGCACAGGTGAGTGATTGCTTCTGATTGTCATCATTGCCTGTGCCCATGACCTAATTTTAAATAAATGTACATTTTAAAGGGAGCACACCTTTCAGCACATTCTCTCCTGCAGCTTTAGCTCATGTAACTATGCTTAAGCCATTGTCTTGCCTGTTTTTTTCTTGAGTAGGTTGCTGTTCATATTTCTTCATGACTACAAAGGCGACTGCTTGTTACAAAACTACGGAGCCCGGGAGGTGACTTGAAAAAAAAAAAAAAAAACGAGAAAGGGTATGTACTTGGGACTAGTTTTGCGATATCTCGCAAAACTTTTGCTCCGCGGCGGCGGTCGGTGGTCCGCTGGGCAGGGATTCGGCGCTGGGCACTTCCGTCTTCGCTCGCCGCTACTGAGGGAATCCTTATTAGTTTCTCTTCCTCCGCTTGGTAATATGCTTAAATGATCTGATCATTTAAGCAAACTCAGATCATCTGATCTAAGTCCGGATGAGTTGTCAGCCGGCCTGCCGAATGTTCCCCTCCGTCCGCGCGGAGGCACGCCACAACTAGGCTGTGGTTCATTAAGTGTCCGATTTATTGTGCGCCCCTTTCTCGCGCACAATTTGCTAACCCTGGAGCTTCGTAATGAACCACAGCCTATCCCTGGAGCTCCAGACAACCCTCAAAGTTAGCTAATTGTGCCCGAAAACGGAGCGCCTAAATCGGACAAGGATTTCCTCATTAGCGGCGAGCGAACAAACAGACAGCTCTAGTGGCATATTAAATTATCAATAAATACAAATAAGCTATTACTGATCGGCAGTCAAAATACTCAAATAAACAGAATGTTTATGTGTTTTTTTAATCTCTTCTCTTCTTCTGCTCTGCCCCAAAATAATGAAAAATGAAAAATAAAAAATGAATAAGAGACATTAATAAGAAGGGAGCAGGGAGGAAGATTCTGCAGAAGGGAAGCAGGCATGTCTGGTAAAGTACCCAAACAGGACCACGGCATGTGTCTTCTTCCAGGGCGAAGTGCCAGTTGGGACGTGTCTTACAATTACAGGCTTCTATCCAATTCACATTAGCTGGGTTAAATTTTTGCTCTGAGCCTGAAAGAGCCATGAACAGCTGGTTCAGAAGGTAAAACGTGTTTCAGGGCACAGATAATGCTTCTTAATTGCGGGTCGGATTGTACACAAGACTTGACATGTAATTAGCTGCATCGATAAAGATTTGAAAATGAAATATGTCGGACGTCATCACGAAATAGTGTGAAACAAAGAATCAACAACGCCCACAACTCGATACACCAAGTCTCAAAACTATGAGAAACCACAAAATAACAAAAAACACCTCCAAAAGGATGCAAAGCAGCTGTAAAAATAAACATGGACTCTTAAAGACTGAAATGGAACAAAGAGATTGAACACCTGAACTACAAAATGAAACAACTCACTGGCCCTTTGTCACACAACGTACTTATGGCTTCAAATAAATGTATGTTTCATACTTAGGAAGATGTTCTGTTCAGAATAAAGCAAGTATCAAAAACATATGAACCACTTAAATAAAGTCCAAACTATACCGTGTATCTTTAGGTTTTTGAACAGCCAACAACACTAAAACTAGATAGGATTGTTGTAAATTTACAAATTGATTGTAAATTTAACATCGTTAGTACAGCATCAGGTTGTAGGACAACTGCTTTTTGACAGCAGTCACAGCCCAAAACACAATTACTGCAGATAAAATGAAAAAAAATGGAGAATAGATATGTAGTGTAAACGTGAGGCGGTAGCCAAATGACTAAAAAAGCAGCTGATATGCGTCCTGTGTAAATCAAATCACCTCTTGAGAAATACGTGGTTTTCTTAGTTGATGTGAAATCTTCCATTCTTAACTAATCACTGGAAACACTTTAATGCCTTTGTTTGACTGCTAGACTCCAGAGATACATTTGTCCATTGCATGCTGCCATCTTGTTGATACGTCTTTTAGTCACACGCTGGTGATCTGTCTGGCACACAGTTTCCCCACATCTGCTTGCACTTCCCTGTGGGCCAGACAACATTAATGTTTGCTTTGGACGATTGACCATAATGCCAAGATAGAGGAACTGTGGCATTTTATGTCAGCCGGCATAAGTGAAATAATGCGCCACTAATAACAATAGCTGTTTTTGTATTACATCATTTCCTACATATATATTTATATATATATGGCCAGCTGAGAAGTGGCGCCGGGGCAGACCGAGAACTAGCTGGAGAAATGTTCTCTACACAGTCAGAGTTGGTAGATGTGGAAAGGGAACTTTGGGGTCCCCTGTTGGAATTTTGTTTTTTGCCCCCGCGACCCAACCCCGGATGAGCGGTTGAAGATGAGGGATGAGAAGTCAAAATCTCGTTCACAATAAATACAACATCCCCATGATGTCCGAACGGGGAGTAGTTAAATGCACCGGCTGTGAGGTAGAGACACCTGTGTTGTGGTGAGTTCAATGCCTCCGGAAACGAAAGAGATTTGTGAGTGATGGATGAGAAAAGTGACAGCAAAGGAAGGGAGTGAACAAAGGCTTCATGCCATCGTGCTAAACAGGCGGGAATGGGGCATATCAACAGATGTGTATATTAATAAACTGTCAGAGGGTTCAATTGCCACAATAACAGCATCCAATTTCTTTCAAGTTTTAGAAATAGGATCCAGGATTGTCAGATTTTACCAATGGAATGGTGATTTATATTTTATATATTTAATTAATCACAAAATGCCCTTAATTTCAGATATAAATAACAATAAATAGTTACCAAGTTGTTTATTCATAATTTACTGGAGCTGGTCTGTATAATGTGTCTACTAAGAATATTTCTTGGTTCTCTATTTAAATTAACAATATTTACTATGAGGAATAAATGTTATATTACATTCATTCATTACATATCCTCACAATAAAATAGGAGCCAGTAAAATCTGTTATTTACTGGCTCCTATTTTGAAGCAGCAATAAGGCTCATGGTTTGGACAGATGGTTTCCCTTTGCTCCAACTCGAAAGGAGATATCCTGTAGTGCAAGTTTTATTGTATTGAGACAAAACAAAAACAAGGCGCATCTAAAAGTTCATATGAGCAAGTATAATTATCAGTGGCATGATTTTTTTTTTGCGCTGACTATTTCTTAAAGGGACACAAAAAAATAAAAAATATGCTGATATGTGCAATCACAAATACATATTATACCCGGAAAAAAAACTTTATTTGATGGATTATCTAGATTGTGCCCCCATGCTTCCCAATCAAACTGACAACCGTATGGCTCTGAAAGCTCCCTTGTAATCTTTTTAGATTTTCTTCAGTTCCAAGCTGGTTTTGACAATTTGTATGTTAAAGTGCAACACGTTACCCCGAGAGTTTGGACTAAGATAAGAATTTCAATAATGTTCCTAGATAGATCTCTTCCATGAAAGCCCTACTAAACTTTAATGACTGACAGAATACGGTCAACTGCTGAATATGCAAACACAATTGCATTAATTCTTGACATAGCCTTTCGTTCTCAAAGAAAATGGAAACAAGCATTGAAACTTGTTTTGACAATTGAAGGGAGTTTAGTCTAAAAGGGGAGAACACTGGGTTGAGTTGGTGATACAGCGCATATCACTCTTCAGCATATTCCCATCGTCAAGAGTTGATCATTTAAAAAATAATCTATTTTCTCTCTCATTTTGTTTTAACTCGGAGACTTCAACATTTCATCATCATTACCGTGAAGGTAATTACCATACATGTCTTCATAATCCTAAATACATTAAAGAAGCTGCTGCTAATTCCTCATGACAAAAAGCTTGCATGATGATTGCACTTTGTCGCTGGATATTGATTTCTAAACCCAAATACTTTCTCATGTCTGAAATGATGATGGCGCAATTAATTTTTTAACTTGGATTTAATGATTTCAATGCAAGAAAATGAAATGAAAGCATTTTCATTTGGTTGAAAGAACTTGTTTCTTGTTCTTTGGGTTTGTATCCCTATGGTTGAAATGCACTTATTGTACGTCGCTTTGGATAAAAGTGACTGCTAAATGACATGTAATATATATTTTTAGTATTCCTCATTTTGAGCAACCTCGATCTAAAGAGAATAATGTCAGGTTTTGTGCACACATTTGATTAACTCAAAGCAATTTGAGATTGCAAAAAAAGTTTGAGTCTACCTTTTTTAATTAATGGAGGTTTACTTCTAATCAGAATTAGAGTTTAATTGGCGTGTATTTCTTTTCAAATTTCAGTTCTTTTTTTAGTTGGTTTAACTTAATTTTATACAATGTGGCTTGTAAAACTATCAAAAAAAACAATGCAAAAAAAAGCAATGTCGTTGGTAGGCATGCAATCATGTCCATTCTTATAAAGCAGGAGGAAAAGCGCTATAAAGTCTGCATCAGCGCCTCTGGGATGCTGATGGGACATCAGTTCAAACTAAATATGTCAACTTAGATAGATGTTGATTTATACTGCCCCTCTTGCCCTTCTTGCCCTTTGATAGGATCACCTATGCAGTCTTTTTTACAAAGTCAAGTGTACAGGGTTGGGGATTGCTGGAGTGATAAATACAGGCAAGCTTTATATGTTCCTACCATTTTGTTCAAAAACAATTCATTTGCATACTAAACATCAAACGGAAGCATATAAACATAAGTATACACATACTGTATGTTGCATGTTTGTAGAGCCCAGTGAATTAACACTCTTCCGCAGGCCGTGGTTTTCCTCCTCACAAGAAAAACTCTTGCGTGCGGGCGGAGGGATCTGATGGAGACCATCAGATCTCAAGCTGTGCACACCTCACTAAATTCCAAACTCAATGATGGCCACCCCGACCTGTAGTCTGGGTGATTGGCACCAGATGCGAGCAATATCCAATCACGCAGACTAGAATTGACGGCTGATGTGTGCTGGCGTGAGCGGATGACAAAAGCTGGATTGAAAACACACCAGGAAAAAGTCACTAAAACTGTCGCGTGCTGTTACGGTGCCGGCAGGAGCAGCAGAATAGCCGAATCGGGAGAGGACCAATCGGAGCTTGAGAATTCAACCCCCCCGGTTTTACAGAAATGCCTTTCGTTGTTCAACTGAGATTCAGCCTCTCATATACTACAGAAAGGATCTCACACAAGAATCTAGAATCAAGAATTCTAGTTTTACCTGGAATTTTGAGCACTTTGTCAGTGTGGGACATTTTCTTTGTGAGAGTGTGACCATAAACACAGTATTTAACCCGTTGGACTCTAAAGTGCCCCATACAGGCTCGTTAGCGTGCTGACACTCGCAACTGTTCACTACAGACACATATTGCTAAACAAAACGGATATGCTGAATGCTGCATATCACTGTAAACGTCTGGGCTACAAATACATCAAACCCGTTTGAAAGTGCCCCAAACGTAACGAGAGCATTGCACAGAAATGTGAAAAGAAATATGTAAGTATCACTCGCAAAAAAATGCCACCACCCTGACTATTTAACCTTATCGATGCATTGTGCTAAAAACATAGCTAGCATAGGTAGCTAGCCGAGAATACGGCAATATGTGTTTCATATCGCTCAGTCAAACCTTTCCCAAGATAAGTCCAAACAAGCACAAGCCACAGAAATCTCAACTTCGCTTTTCAATCACAATTTGTCACTTATGTTTGTTGTTTTCATGCAGTTTTATTATTATTATTATTATTATTAAGTGTTATTTCAAACCGGAAAGGGAAAAAAATCCATATACGGGCAGAGACGGGGGAGATTTGCGTTTTCGTCTGGGATCTGTGACGGCCAGTCAGTTTGCGAGAAAACACGGACTTTGTCCATGGCTGCGTCTCATTGGCTAAAAGAGCTGTCAGTCTCCTTTAGCGGTGTTTACCTCAATTCTATTGGCTCTGACGATTAAAATGAGGTGTCAATCATTAAAATCGAGCCAGGATTGGCTGAGATGTGCCCACAAGACAGATTTTTTGGTTTGGGCCTCCTGCCGGACCACTCTTTACTAAAACCTCTCTAGATTTGTTTTGCTTCACCCAATTAAATCAAAACTTTTCACAGTTACTGTCTACAACCTGGGCTTGGAAGTTTTTAGCCTTGGTTCTCAATGTTTTATAGTGATGGATACACTGGGCATTTTATTTTTCCAGGCGGACTTTGGAAATAAAAAAAAAAAAAACTTCCATCTTCATTTATTTATTAATTAGTGACATGTATACAGATATTTCACATCTTCCCACTAATATAGCTTCCCATTTATCCTACAGAAAAGAAATTGTGAAAATAGACTACGTATTTACAAAGGTATTCACATTTTTATTATGGGTATGCCATTTTCGGAGCAGAGGCCATAAAAGAGGCTAGAGCCAAAAAGGTTTAAGAGCTTTGTGTATGTTAGCAGTTTCGTTATCAATGTTGGAGCACGTTATATAGCTTATAGTATAATATAACATTTTCCGTGTTGATCGAAATTCCAAACAAAAACAATAAGGCTCTAAGAGCTCAGTTATTCTTAAACAACAAGGATTGGACTATCCTGTGGAGTTTTTTTATAACCAAGCTAAAGTTATTTTTCCATCGTTATCAGAGTTATTCAAATTCGTTTTACATTTCTTCTTCAGTAACTTCCCTATCAGGAACAAGCTCTGTTATGGTCAGCAGGTGCTAAAATTGCTGGATCGCCTCAAATGAATTTTAAGACAGCTGTACTCCCAGCAGGTTCAGACCCAGGCAACAATAAAAGCTTCAGTAAAATGCATAATTAATTTAACCACTTCCAATTATAAGGGGTTCGTTCTCATAACCCTATGAGGGACTAATTAAAGAAAAACATCTTGTTGTTCAATGTGA
The DNA here is from genome assembly GCA_021346845.1 of Apeltes quadracus. NCBI lineage: Eukaryota > Metazoa > Chordata > Actinopteri > Perciformes > Gasterosteidae > Apeltes > Apeltes quadracus. The sequence continues at coordinate 8,613,680 of CM037935.1, forward strand.
GTGTAAAATACTGGTAAAATATATGGTGTAATTTGGTAAATCCCAGCCTCTTTTAAAAAACCCGTTATTTAAAACAAATAAAAGACATTCTGACTTGCAGTATGTTGTGGTTATTAACCACCACGCGTGTGTATGTTCTCTGTTCCCCTGAATATCTTCACTCCTCTGTAAAGCACCGTGGCCTGTGTGTGCCCTCCAAGCAGGTGGGAACACGTCCTGCATCTGTTATCTCTGTAGTTATTCACGGCAGCAGGTGCTACCTCTGGCATGTGTGGGGCGGGTCTTCAGCCTTTGTCTTCAATGCACAGGGGGAGTCCAGCAACCATGACTTAAATACACCTGATCCCCTGTATGCAGGGTGCGATTTGACAAAAAAGCAGAGGACTTTTAGCTTGCATAACTAGGGAGAAAAACGCAAAGGGTAGACAGGCCCCTTTTTCGGGTCCGTGGATTAGTTCAGCGTTACATTTGTGCCACAAAACCAACCAATCAGAGAATTAAAGAAGGTCCATTGTGATTGGCCGTTGGTCTCCAATGAAATTGCTAGTAGATCTACAGCATCGCGGAAGCTTACAGCGAGTTGTTGAAGTTTGCAGCAGGCTAAAAGAGGCACCTGCATTGGACACACTGTGCCCCAAAAAGTATCGCCTAAATCGGACACTTCACACAGACCCACAGGCCAGCACCGGAACTCCACACCACCCTCAAAGATAAAAAAAAGAGCGCAGCAACGGCTGCCTGCGCGCACAAAACGAGTTTGTGGAGAGGGCACCTGAGTAAACTGCGCGCACGGATGTGTTGGATGACGTTCAGAAATTGACACTGAAGATCGTTAGATTTCAAGAGTTTAAGTAGGCGAGCAGTTAAGTTGCATTCATCGCTATCAAGGGGGGGAAATCCTTGTCCCCCCCGGCGATAAAAATAATTTAGCAGAGGGGGGGGGGATAGGAAAACCAGAGATCGCACAAATCGCACCCTGCCTGTATGGAATATGCATATGTCTATTTCTCTCCCACTACTCCCACTGATGTCACTGCACCAGTACAGGACACACATTATGTACACCGCAGGCTGGAACAATTAGCATGCAGAGAAGCAAAGGTTCTCTTTCTGTATTTTCATATGAAAGAAACTTGAACAAAGTTCAACATCCGAGTGGTAGATTAATGTAATTTCTTCTTTGATGTTTATGCCCAGCATTCCTTAGAGACAAACTGGGCGGTGGTGAAAGCGGGGCTCTAGAGACAAGCGCTATTTGATTTACCCCACGTCTTAGAACAGCGTTTCATTAATAAACCGCAAGTGGCTTGGGACTTTTGTAATCTGAGTTTTAGCATTAAATAGTTCCATTTTCTTGTGTCGCACACCTCTGGATCTACACCGAGGATAGGGGGGTTCTGTTATATAACTTCCATTCTCTCCTAGTTGAAGGAATGTCTATTTCTTTTGTTGTAAAACTCATTCAAATTGCGGTATTTATTTGAGCTTCTGACTTGACAAGAATACATGTTAACAAATAATTTTAGTGTTTAAATTTATATTCAACCACTATTCATTTTCACAGAACAGAACCTGAATGCATCATCATTTAAAAAAAAAAGCTAATAAAGGATAAGGATTGTTAGTAAAACTGTAACCACAATGGTTGACTTTAAACTGTGTACGATATGGAATGCCGTTTTAGCCACAATTAAATAAATAAATAAATACATGAATAAATACATAAATACATGAATAAACATAAATATGCACTTGACATGCATCGTGAAATAAATAAATGAGGCAATAAATACATAAATATCACTGCATGAAAAGTGGGATTTCCGACAATTTCTGGCACCGTAAATTGTCGTGGAATTTCAGGTTTACGGCAATTTGCGGCAATTTGCGGCAATTTGCGGGCAAAGCCGAAAACTGCCGGAAATTGGCGGAAATTGACGTGGGCCTCCCTTGGCAGTTGGCCCCCCATGACTCCCCTCCTCCTAATTCTAGGGGAGGCTTTGACATGTAAATGAAAATGCTGTGAGCTATACAAATGCAAATCAGGGCTGCAGAGGGAGTTTTAGCCCAGGTGACATTTTTTTAAAAGGTAAGAAAATCTCTGGTACAAATAGATCAGGCCTAATTATAGACTCTTACATTTTAGCTTGTATTGATTTATTTAATTTAAGTATGCTAGATTACTGTGTATGCCATTAGCTATGGCAAATGTTATGTAAAAAAGATACACTAAATTATTTAAAACATTAGTTTTAATCTGAATCAGCAAGGTAAAATGACCATTCCATGCAAACATTAGAATGAGAATGAAGGCTCTGCAGAGATCACATTCTCCTAGAGCTCAACTAATGTGCATAGTGGCAGGAATACAGTGACCTTTTCTTTAGTCTTACTTAAATGCACAGAGGACGTATTAACCACTACATCTCGCAGACATGGTGCTTCACAGGCACCGTGGTCTGGTCTCGCGAGTCCTTCCATGTAACAATGACCTTGTATCTGATTGGAGGATCCGGACGTTCAACTCGCGTTCAGCTCCTCTTGCATGCGATCTACAGCTTTCAGCCAGTCGAGAAGAAACTGCTGTTTGCTATCAGCGGACTGTCCCGTCAGCTGAATCAACATGCTGCCGATATGAACGAGCGGGAGAGACTGACTCAAAGAAGAAGAGACGGCCGCATGAAATCCCAAGGTAAGAATATGTTTGATGACTGCTAGCTAAGCTAAAAGTAGCTTAGCTTAAAAGTAGCTAAGCTAAAAGTAGCTTAGCCTAAAACCAAAGCTAAGAGTAGCCTTACAAAAGAACCAGTGAGCAGAACCCGCTTTATTGAAGTGTATTTTTGTAGTGTATAAGATTTAAAGAGCAGGAAATGGAAGGAAAATGGAAGGAAATGGATACCATAGAATAGATACCGATCATAACTGTACAATTTGTTTTCACAGACTAGTTTCTCCTCACAATGAGGCGCTGACCTCCTATTTGCTCGAGCAACATCTGTAAGTGACTTTTTTTTAAACTGTTTCTCCTTCCTTATTTAATGTTACGGTGACTTGCGTGTAAATTTGTATTTATACCACTTTCATTTAATTGTTTTCCAGCCGCCTGTTAGACGTATTACGAGACGGCACGTCGGAGCTTTAAACCGCGCCAGAAAACTCACTGCGGGCGGAAGAGCGAAGAGTTCCGCGCGAGAAGAAAGCAGGTAAGAGTTTATTTGGTGACTATTTTTCACGAGCATTGATAGATGTGTTGTGTCCATACGCATCGCACAGTATTGATTCATTGTTTTGTTTTTTACAGCTGCTGCAATGGAGACAGCGTGTGCTCGCAGATGACACGGTGGAACTCTGGAAGTCCGCCAGCGGAGACCTCATGTCTGCAAATTATTTATGAGGCTGGGTGACCAATAGCGACAGATCTGCCAACCAATCACGAGTGATTTTTCTTGTTTGAAAGTTGTGGTTTCATCCAATGAGGAGTAAGGAAACTCAAGCCAGGCCTGCCCAGGTGTGGTTTTACTGCCAATCACGAGTGATTTTACTTGTTTGAAAGTTGTGGTTTCATCCAATATGGAGTAACGATATTCAGCCCGCTCTGCTCGGCCACCGGCGGTTTCGCTGCATTCATATGCTAATTAGGGCCATTCGCACCTCCGCCAGCTGATCGCCACCTACGTCAGAGTCTGTTTCCGTCAATTTCCGGGACAGGCGAACGCGGCGTGCGCGGCCTGTAAATTGTCGGAAATTGTCGGAAATTAGGGAAATTTTCGGGCGTTTATGGGGACGGAAATCCCACTTTTCATGCAGTGTATGAAATACATTTATTTAATAAGTCCACATTTATTTAAAGACACTTTTATTTCATAATGCCACATTTATTTATTTAAAGACACTTTTATTTCATAATGCCACATTTATTTAAAGACACTTTTACATTTCACAAGGGCTTCTGTGCGGCGTCCCCTCCGGATAAAGTGATCGATTTTTGGACAAGGTTGCCCAAAGTGTCCGAAAATCAATCACTTTATCCGGGGGAGACGCCGCACCGAAGCCCTTGTCCCAGCTCTATTGCATTTGGAACAAAATGTGAGAGATAGCCACACCCCCTGATTTGCATAAAAGAACGTGAAATGTAAAAGTGTCTTGAAATAAATAAATGTGGACTTGCATTTTATATTTATGTATTTATTGCCTTATTTATTTATTTCAAGATGTATTTCAAGTGCATATTTATTTATTTATTCATGTATTTATTTATTTAATTGTGGCTAAAACGGCATTCCATAGTACGAAACCGCTGTTCGTCATGCATTATAGCCGTGGATTAGTAAAAAATTGCTTTTACATACATTTTGCTTACTAGAAGTTCATTATGAAATGGTACTATGTCTTTTGACAATGCAAGCAGGGCCTTCCGGTGAGCTCTTTAATACCTCAATAAAATCATCTCTTACATCTCTTTGCCAGAACTGATTCATTTACTGCTTGAAAGATTTAAGCGCTGATTCCAAATAAAATGGACAGATTAATATGAAAAGCATCATGAGGTATTTGATGTTGTGTTTCATAACCTTTTCAAAGTACTAACTGTGTTGTAGTAAATAATGTTTTTTATTGAATTTTAGTCTCAACATTAACATACAAAAAAGCTTTAATTAGAGTTAAATATTGCTTATCGAGTAAAACATGTTATAGGACAATACAAAATTAAACATCAATATATTTGCTAATATAGTTTTGAGTTCATTTCTGTATTTTGAAGCTATGTCTTTTAAATCATGGTTGGTATACTGAGACCTCCCTACAACTGAAAGCAATTTTTGACCCCTTAACTATAATATTGCTATAACTGAATTCCGATCCCTGAGGGGATAGTAGTCAGTTTCCAAAAAATCTTAACAAAAAACAGAAAATAGACCAGCCAATGAAGATTTCACTTTTGCAGCTTAACTCAGCTTATTTTCAAACTAACTTTCAGTCCTTATCAGCTCTCTGCCACATTCCATCCCTCTTATTCTTGCCCATATTCCTTTTCTCTCCTCCGCTTATCCAACATCTCAGCTGGTCAGCATCCCACCTCTTTCAGTTAGCTCACCTCCACCGGCCCATACACTGTCCCTTCATCCATGCCAGCTTCTCTGACACCCTGCATTACTCTAGCAGCCATGGGCACTGCTTTTGGACAGCTTCCCAGCGCCGGACGTCCTCCAAGGGGAGAGTCAGTGTGTCACGGCAGATTAATGCCTTGCTCGCTGGTACGGAACTTTAGTGTACTGTGGCGTGGCCTATATAGGGAGGTAACCCCATCCCAACTCATCGCAACTCAGGTAATCGGTGATCTATACATTTTCTATACATCTTCTAGTGAGTGTCACAATGGAGCAGCAGGGTGCTATTATGGAAACGCCTTTGGCAGGTTTGCTTGCAAGGGGTAGCGAGTAGGAGGTATTTAAGCTAAGTGGCTGTTTATGAAGAAATAAAACGGTGGAGTTGCTTCTTGTGTAATTTAGCTGCAAATGCAACATAAATATTGTGTGTAGTGACTAAGCAACTTTGTTCTATGAAAACATTGTGCCATTAAGCCCTATCCCGCTTTCATGTGCATGCAGCATGCTATTTCTGGAAATACAGACAAATGGACACCTCTGCATCTATGACTTATAAAGTTACTACCTCAGTATTCCTGTGTTCCCAAGCCCCTTATTAAGTGATTTATGCTTCTGCGTCGAATCGACGGCGTAGCTACGCCGCCACTCCTGCGTCGACGCGGACCCTACGGCGTACTCTACGCCGTAGCTCGACATGCACCTCCAAGGAGTTGTAACTACGCGTCGAGGCGACGCAGGCCGCAAGGGCTGCGATTGGTCAGAGTATACATCATTCCCAGAGTGTAGCTTTTCCCCCTCTCGCTATACCCCCACTTTTAAAGTTTATTTTCAGTTTGTTTTCAACGATGGACCAAGTTGAGGATCTTTGAGTGAAAGTGAAAACGCGGAAACGGCACACGGAACCAAAACAAAGTAGCAAAGAGAAGAACCCTATAGCCCCTTGCGTTCTGACGGTGAAATGCAACGCGACCCGCCGCAGAAGCAAAAACGGCTCCTACGCCGTAGGAGTGACGGCGTAGCTACGCCGTAGGGTTGACGCAGAAGCATACTGAGGCCTTAAAGAGGTATGACATGGAAAACAAGAAAATTATCATATCTAAAAAGCTGCAGCAAAAATAAAAATAATAGGGGGTCATCTATAATCATCCCTCACCTCAAAATGATGATGTCTTCAAACTTAATTACATATTAGTAGGACAATTTCTTCTTTTATCTATCGCACTTCATCAAACAGGGTTTGGCTGCATACGCTATACTCCTCATTAGCAATCACTCCATCACTCACCAATAATGGCCTATAAACACTGTCGCAATGACCAAAGTTACAGCAGGGGGAATGAAATATTAACTCATGGCGTTAACCCGAGGTCGTGTTTCAATATTGTGGAATTAGATCTGATTTAACCACATGTCACCATTAATCAAACATGAGGGACACTTTAAAACAGTCAAAGGAGTTCGAAAGAGAATGAAAAAGAAATAAATCAACTTTTCAAAAGCATTGAGTGTTTGGAAGTCTTACAGCAGCCAGGAGTCAACTATAGCAGATCTATTCTAAGCGCAAGGATGTCAATACAAAGAATAATATAAATATAGTTTTACACACTGAAAGTGCGGGTGGAAGGTGGAATAAGGAGACAAGCATTACCCAAAGCAGGCACCTGGGTTCATGTGCCCCACCATTAGCAGAAATGGATGATGACTCCCTGCAGTCAGGACCAATACACTATTTATAAGAGCTCATTTCGCTCAAATTTACTTTGCCACTAGTGTGACGGACGGTCGCTAACCTTAGTTAGCCGCCTAAATCAGTTCACTTTCAAATGCCTCTTCAGGCATCGTCACCAGAGCTCGAGGTACACACAATGAGTGTCACATCCCCAACCCCTCTTGTCCTCTTCCATTACCCTCACAGACACCATGGCAAATGGCTGGCTTGAGGTTTCAGACAGTGTCTCCTGTTTTATATTCATGTCAGGATAGTGGAGTATTGAGCCTTGTAAAAAGCAAGAACCATGAGAGAAACATTTTCTGCAGCTGTTGTTATGACAATTTAAAAATGAAATATGAACTATTTTCATTCTTTCTGTCTCTGAAACACACTCACACACACGCACGTGGCAAACGTCCACATCTGCCAAGAAAGCACTTAAGCAAAACTGTCATGTCACGTCATGGGGAATTTAAAAGTATAAGCGACTGTGGCGCAAAGAGTAGAGAGGTTGTCTGTGGCGCACAGAGGAGAGTAGATGTCCTGTGTGGAAGTAACCCTGAGCAAGGAACCTGACCGCTAACGGCTGCCCAGGCGCCTTTACGGCAGCACATTGTGGGGGATGGGTTAAATGCGATGAGATTCATTTCTCCATGGGGAATAAAAAGGACACTTACATCTATTTTCTAGCAGATCGTTATGGTGCTCAATAATGATAATTATGTCTTTAATCTCAGGCTCCTTTTAACTGAAAATAAATATGCAGGCAAAATTTGATACGATTGGTTTGATATAGTTTCTATTAAACAGATAAGATTTCAAGCTGTGGTCTATAAATGGCATAATATGTGGACAGCCAAAAACATTTGTCTCGTTTCATGTTGCCTTCAAATTTTCATAATAAATAAAATATATTTTTTGTTACTCTTAAAATCACTGCCAATACACACACAAATAGCACAGTATCGTATCCCTACTACTGCATCATGGATTCCCAAGACAGGAAGTTGTCTACGCTACAGCTCACCTTGTACTCCATGACGAGGTTGAGGCCTCGCACGTGTTCCTCCAGGTGTGAAGGAAGACCCCAATGTTGAACTCTTAATGACTTGCCAGAAGGAGGGGGCACTTCATGCAGCTGCATACTTTACGGCCACGTGAAGGCTGGTCATTATCATCCATCTTCATATATGTCGAGATTTAGAGAGTATGCTTGATGTTATTCTTTCCTTGTTGGCAAAAGAGAGGAAACTTGTGTAGATCACTGGAGATTAGTAATTTCATTTACGTACATATGGCCTGAGCCATGACACACAATCAAAATTAATCAATAGTAAGTAATGGGCTCTTTGTATAGCATATCAAAGTGTTCGTAACAAGTCCTAGTATGCATGGAGCATCTCTGCAGAGAAGTAATTGTGGGATTATTCCTAGAAGACTATGGAAGACCACATTATCGCGAGCCAATCTCATGCAGATGAGCCCATAAAACATGCTGCACACAGGCCCGTCATGATTCAGAACCACAGGTGCTCCTTCACCAAATAACATAGGCTTCTTTTCAACTGAGTGATGTGTCAACGTGTTTGATTGTTATTTATTGTTTGGACCAAAGCACTTGTGCTCGTGGCACACCTCATTTCTCAGGCGTGGACGACGCTGATGAAAATGCCAAGGTTATCCATCTTCTGTTTCCAGACCAGGCGTCACTAATAGGTGGACCGTGGTCCAAGTTTAGGCCGAGAAGCCGTTGTCTGCGGACACTGGACGCGCTGTAAACAACGTTATGCTATGCTGCCAATCGGATATTTTTATTTTGTGACGCGTCGCCCTCAACACGAGTACGATATTCACACAAGAGGGAGAGACAAGTTTTTTTAAATGACATTTTTAGAGGAGAAACGTGGTTTAACCAGAGCATTTAAACCAAAAATGAAAAAAATAAATGTTTTTTACTCCCACAACCAGTTGAAAAAAAGTAACTTAATGATGATGATGAACATTCTTAGAGCCTAAAGTGATCAGAATCCAAAAATAGTAATTCGCTGTTGATCCTGTTAACAGATAGGGACTAAGACTTGAAAAGGTGTTCCTACAACCACTGATAAAGTCACTCTTTTAATAATATAATATGTCAATATCACATTTTTTGAAAGGTTTTAATTATGTATTTTATTTCTATGCAGCAATTATTTTACTTGAAATAAGAGAAGGACATGCATTACTATAGCTTATATTATTTGTTATTAATCCAGCTCAATTTAAGATCTTTAGTAGTAAATATTGTTGAGTAATAATTAAGGTGAACCTTCTAAATTTGAAATTACAGTCAGTGGTTGACAAGATACATTGATCAGACGTAAGACCAGTTGGAAATACACTCGCCTCACTTCAACATATGTTTAGTCTGCCCATCTTTTTACTTATTTTTTGCACTGTTGATTACTCCTTGACCTTCATGACCTTTCTGTTTGACTTATCAGTGAAAAGAATCTGCTCCGGGCCTTAGACACCACAGCTTTTGTAAAAGACTGCTGCTGTACTAATCCAAAGCAGAAAATCAATTCATGAATGAATTGTTGAGCATGGCTTGCAGACGGATCTTTTGCTATCACCCCATCGAGGGAACACTGGAGGCAGCACGTCTGTTCATATCTGCAAACAGCTAAATTTGAAGCAGTTTTAACCTGGTCTATTCTATTAACTGAATCGGATGCATTCGGTTGCATTTATGTGTATTATATTACCATACAGTACCAGTCAAAAGTTTGGACTCACTTACTTGTTGAATTGAATAAGACATGTTTCCAGACTCTATTTGCACATTGTCATACACATTGAAGATTTTAGTTTTTTATACTCAATTTTAAATTATCTGTTAAGTCTATAATATGTTTTCCTCTTCATAAGAAGACATCCTCATTCTAAACAACACATTGTGTCACTCATTCAACTCATTTTTGTCAAATGTATTTTGGGTAAAAAAAAGGGATTTATTTGATGCAATAATTAGGAAGTGCACATTCTAATCTGTGTTATTGCCCCAGGATTTGGCTGGGGAAGCTGGAAAATCTTTTATATATCTATAATCTTTTATATAAAAAAAGCTCTATTGGGATGTGAGTAAATATGTTTTGATGCTCCCTCGAGATCTAGGGCTACCAGGTTACTTAAGCAGTCCAAAAAAGGGCTGCAGGGAGCAAAAAACATCAGGCTTGGAAGAAACAAAGGTTGCAATAAAATACATAAACAAAGTGATGACACACATTTAAATATGGAGACCGGAGGGGATTTCAAACTCTCTTTATCATTGCTTTGATTTTCTCTCTGTCTTTAACTTCATTCTCTGCTTTGATCTTTGAACCTGTAGAATTCATAACTGAGGCGCCCTTGACAGTAAGAGAAGAGGCAAGTATGGAGAAAAGGCAAAGTAATGTTGAGTATTAAATATGCACACGGTCCCCGTTTTTTTCCCCCATTGGATGTCAGCGTTTCCCTCTTAACCGGAGGAAACGTAACAGCAGTACATTAACATGAAGGGCAAAGGAGGCAGATGCAGCTGGAGGCAGAATATGGGTGGATATGGAACCGCTCCTGAACTAAACAACAACACTCAAACAGGATAGTTTGATATCCTGATATCCTGATATCACTTTGAAGTGATAGAGTGAACAATTGTAGATGTATCTAAAAACAAATTTTGCCCAAAGTACATCATAGTTGTGGACATGTTGTAAGCGTCTTTATTGGTCTTCAATAATAATAAGTGACAATAATCTAAACCAAACCTTCTATTATGAATAGTTGAATATGTGCTATTTTAACTGTGATGCTATATTAATTACTGTATTTCTTTCTCTTTTAGCTTTTCATTTTAAACTTGAACTGTGCTCTATCAATGAGTCAAAATTATTTTTATACTCTTTTTTTCCGATTCTGATAAACAGGGTTTCAGACATGATGACTTCATGAAGTTAATGAGTGAAAAATAGTTTTTGTTTCATTTACTCTCCAATTTGGAAATTGAATGGTTCCTCCTTTGCTAATGCTTCAACCTCCTTGACGTTTAATGCACATGGTGCCATATGTTTTTCTATTATCTTGTTGATAAAAAATCCAATGGAGCTGAAAACATAACCCTGGAATGGTGTTTCATGGTATTTGGTAATAATGTTGGTCATAAAGATGTATACTGTCAGGATCGGGGTGTAGGCAGAGGCAGGACTCAAGCGCAGAGTTTGAAAACAAATCAGACTTTAATATTTAGATTAAAAAAGGGTAAAACCGAGGGCCAGGAACACACAGGCAGAACCCAGAGACAAGAGACACACATGGCTCAGATACGCTGGGGAGGTGCAGGTGATTGGACGCAGGTGGAAACAATCATGGACACGACAGACAATCACAGGGGAAGACAGGCCAAGGCAGGAAGTGAAGTTACCCCAGGGACACGAGAGACATGAAACTACAAAATAAGGCAGGACATGAACCCAAATCACGTATACTAGTGTATAATAGTATACAGATCAGTAAGTTGTTAAAGAGGCTATGTACTAGACAGCGATCATGTGACTGGTCTCTTAATGGGTCTCAACATGGCAATTTCTGATAAACACAAGACAACATTGCAATCAAAGACTTTTTAAGGAAATGAAACATTGCTAAATGATTTGTTAACCATTTATAAAGCCACTTGTCACAACTTATGAACGCATTTTGAAATATACCCTGCGAGAGAGTTCTAATATTTTTTTTTTTTTTTGATTTATACAAATCACAAGTTCGTAAGTGAAAGTAGAAAATGCTGCACCAAATACATCAATTTTCTCGAATGGAGTTGCCTTGCTAACACGCATGGTTAAAGTCAATTATTGCGTTAAGCCCTATATATTTTAATTCAAACAAAGATTAAAATGCAATGGAACAATAAACAGGTCACTTATTTATCTTTTTGTTCCCTGGGCAGTACCTACATTAAATCAAACATGGTCTGTATCCATCCAGAATAGCATACATCTTCAATAAAGGTCAAATTCAAATGCCACACTTTGTCAATTCAGCTGGTTGACTTTTGGCAGAAACTGAGGCATTTGGGATAACCGGAAAATGCTTTCAGTATGCTGTGCCGAAGAATGCTTTACCATTGGGAAGCATCCCTGCATGCCTATTCTGCCGCGCATTCACATTGTTTCTTATCCTTTCTTTCCTGTTGCCTGAGGATTAAGTGATTTACCCCATGCCACGGCCATTCTCCAAACAAACCTTTAAAAAACAAAAAAGGCAATCAGGCAAATGCAGTTAGCATACAAAGAGATGCGAATGCACGGCTGTAGACGATGAAAAGTCTCAGTGTGTACTGTGCTGGAGTGATGTAGGGTATGTAGATTCAAATACGCAATTTGTCCCTTTGTGTGTTTTATTCATTTTTCACATTTTCAATGGGGTTTGCAGGCCCAATGTAAATACCACATCAAATTATCCCTCTCTCTCTCTTAACATGCACATAACTATTGCACTGTCATGTCGCTGAATTTAAAACAACGTCAACCAGCTTTCACACTTTCAATCCTAAAAACAGCAGAGCAGTCAGGTTGGATATTGTTGTGGTTGCCGTTGTATCCTGGTTTGATTATAACAGCCTGCCAGCAAATTCACTGCATTTTTGCTTTTGCATTTTTATAGAGAACCATGTTATGGCAACGGGTTCCTCAATAAGACATATATTCCACTAACGCTAAGCGTCCTTCAAGGCAACATATGGCAGCCGGCTGACACAAGACAATTCAATGCATGTTAGGTTGACATAAGTAATGAAAGCCTTTACATCAGGTGAGAGTCACTGGGAGAGAAGTGCCGTGCTGAAAATTCATGAGACACCCATCCTGCTATCGCAAGTGTTTTTCCCGCACATCCATCCTGTGTGTACGTTGTTGGATAATAGAATAGCTTTTAGTCTTGTGGTTCTCCGTTGACACAAGAACACACCAACACATATAAAGTCCAAAAACCCACAGCCTAAGGGTTGGTGGACTGTGTTTATTGTTGCTAAGCACAGTGGTCATTAGGCGGTCAAACCCCCAGACATCAAGGCAGATAAAAGCTCGGCTGTAATCGACGGAACCATTAACATTCTGTCCTCAGTGCGCTCTCCAAGTGTCTTGTTGACTTTAAGTCATTGTTTTACCTCGCTAAATGTGATGGATTTTAGGGAATCTTCTGTGTGGCCTCCCTCTTCAGTGACAAATCTTTGATTTGAACTTCTGCGATTCTTTAACTGTCCCCTGCAGGAAAGTATATTAGGCACTGACACAGGAGGGCTAAAGTAAAGTCGTAAATAAAACCAGGCTCACTTTTCCGCTTTACCAAACGACTATCCAACTCAGATAAGATTTGAATGGAAATGTATATCTGATAGCCACTGTGCACCAACCAGACCTTGACACCAGTTTTGTACTAAAGTGCATTGGTTGCCGTAATAGATCTGGAACATGTTGTTGTCCTAATACACCCAAACCTGGAATTGCTTTATTAAAGGTACTGTTGTTCCAAAGCCAGCAGGGTTCTTAATACAGCTGTGACGCCGTTTCCATTTGTGCATATGCATTTTTTGAACGCTGCTTTTCCTCCCCTCTTGTTACATTGCTTGTTTCCCATGTCAACAGGTGTGCCTCATGTCATGACAATGAGGCATGTTACTAGTTAACTGCAACTCTTTATTATCAGGCTGCTCTAATAAATTGTTCAGCTCTCTCCAGTTGTTTCTGAATGCTGCAGCACATGTGTTAACATTAATTAAAAAAAGAGATCATATTGCATTTGTATTTTCTTCTCTGCACTGGCTCCCACAATGCTTCTCCCCTCCTACGCTACTACAGAGCCGCGCTGCATTAATGCTGGGTTGCTTGAAATTCCTTTAGAGTCTTACAAAGTGCGATAGGAGACAGAGCCTTCAGTTATCAAGCTCCTCTTCAATGGAACCAGCCCCCACTCGTAGTCCGGGGGGCAGACACAGTTACCTCGTTCAAGACTAGGCTTAGGACTCTCCTCTTTGATAACACTTAAAGTTAGGGCTGGCTCAGGTTAGCCTGGACCTTGTCCTGTGGTGGTCCTGCCTGACATCCACCGCTGCTCTGATTAATCACATTACTATTGCTGACATCATTTGTTACCTTTGTTATCATTGTTAGTCGACCACATCCAATCCAGCCGTTATCACTAGTAGTGACTTTATATCATTATGTGGTTTACTAATCAATATTTGAATTATGTCTGTCCTATGCATTGAATCCATTGTATATCTTCTTCGTTGTTCATTCTATACACATATTTGCCCTCTGTCCATACGCTGAGACGCATTCCCTACCGAGGTGTTCTGCCTAAGGTTTCTATCTTTTTTCTCCCACTTTTTTTCTGTTGATATGAGGGTTTTGGAAAGTGAATGTAGTATGTGTATAAACTGTAAAGCCCTCTGTTTTTTGGGCTATGCAAAATACAGTAAATGGAAATTCAGTTAAATTCATTAAAAATTGATTTTATTTCAGTTGGCGGAAATGTACGGAGCCCGGGAGGTGAAAAAAAAATAAAAATGAGAAAAGGTACGTACTTGGGACTAGGTTTGCGAGATATTGACTTTCTTTTGCGAGATCTCGAGTTCCTTTTGCGAGATATTAAGTTTGTTTTGTAGGATATTGACTTCCTTTTGCGAGATCTCGAGTTTCTTTGGCGACGCGCCTTGCTGCGCGGGCTACCGGTCCACCGGTGAGTGAGCCTCCATCCGCGGAGCCACGCCACAACTAGGCTGTAGTTCATTACCAGTGTCCGATTTAGGGTCACCTTTCTCGGGCACAATTTGCTATCTTTGAGGGTTGTCTAGAGCTCCAGGGCTAGGCTGTAGTTCATTACCAGTGTCCGATTTAGGCGCTTCTTTCTCGGGCACAATTTGCTAACCCTGGGGCTTAGTAATGAACCAGAGCCTAGCCCTGGAGCTCCACACTACCCTCAAAGTTAGCTAATTGTGCCCGAAAAAGGTGACTCTAAATCGGACACTTGTAATGAACCACAGCCTAGTTGTGGAGTGGCTCCGCGGATGAAGGCTCACTCACTGGTGGACCGGTAGCCCGCGCAGCAGGGCGCGCCGCCAGAGAAACTCGAGATCTCGCAAAAGAAAGTCAATATCTCGCAAAACAAACTCGAGATCTCGCAAACCTAGTCCCAAGTACGTACCTTTTTTTACCTTGTTTTTTTTTTCATTTCACCTCCTGGGCTCGGTAGAAATGTGCTCCTTTTACAAAAGTTTTTGTATTAGAATGGCTGAGTGCCTCTTTCAGGCAGGCGCTGTACTCGGCTAAATTAAAGGATTTTTTCTACAATAACGTCCACTACATACACTACACACTACATGTAGGATGCATGAGGTTGTTCTCTTTCAGTTGATTAAATATCCGCTCACACAATGCCGCAGCAGGGTCACCAGGTGCGTTCCAAATGCAGTCTTTAATTCAAAGGATGCACCAGGTCAAACAGCCTGGAAACCATTAATTAATCTTTGGCTACAGAAAATAGATTAGACAAAACTTTGACAAAGATTTTCTGCACACAGGTTAACCTAAAACACCAATTTTTCAGATCCACGCACTGAATCCTCGATGGGGGGTTCAGGCCAATGTCACGAAGGCCGTCTAAACGCTCAACAAATGTAATTCTTGAAGTTTGAAGGCAAACACCATTTCCAGCTTCGAATCCAAGTGGAATACTCAAAAGTTTCCTTCATGAAGTGAAAAGTTTTCTTTTACATAGTATTTAGTTCATTCCAGTGCATGTGTTTTTCTGTTACGCCCCGTTGGGAGCGCACTCATCCCAAGCTTCCTGTTATCGTCTTGGAAGTATCGCGGCCACTGTGTAGTACCCCCCCACATGGGGTACTAGACGGTTAGCTGTTAGCTCTCAGAACTTTTGCGTTATTTGCAATGTCCGTGCTTGCAGCTCTGTTAGCAGCCGCCTTCATGTCGCACACACCAACACTGCTTAGAGACCAACCCTAACCCTAACCCAACCCTTGGCATGCTGAAATACTGTGTTACACAACAAACTTAGAAGATAATATTGATATTCATTGATCCAATACTAAGTGGGAAACATGCTTTTTAAAGTCCTGCATTAGGCTAACTCTACATCAACCAATGAAAAACTTTGTTTTCAAAGGGAAAATTGTTTTCTTTGGTTAGTGGTTGAATCGTTTCATGAAAATTGAGATTTTCAACATTGGTTGAATGTGATTTATTATAAGTGCTCCCCAACACATTATTGTGCTGTTTCATTGAGAAATGTGTAAACGTTGGGTTCAACTGGCATTCAACTTATTGAATTTTATATCGATGATTAATAAATACTCTTGCTTCAACTCATGCAGCAATCCTTTTCTTTAATAATTGCCTTGTCAGGTACAATTATTTATAAGCCAGCTGTTGAACAAATGGAACTCAAAGGAACATATATTTTTAAATCCCAGCTGTATTTTTTGTGTTTAACTTACTGCATCCTCTTCTGCCATATTACAGTGATGCATTTGTTTTGATAAACAAACATCTGCTTGTAATCTTTTCATTTTATAAATAAAATGTCTCTATGTATTACTTTTTGTTTTTCGTAATTAGTGCCGCCCTACTCTGCTTGAACTGTCTTTTCATGTGATGTCTCCCTGGCTTTACTCGTATTGTAACGGAATGTTCTACTTTTTCCCTCAACTGGCCTTCGTTACAGAGCAAGAAAGGGCTCATGCAGACTTTGATTTGTGTATTCAATACATTTTAGCACATTCCCAAAGAGCCCCACCAACCATCTGCTGTTTAGATAGACTATGACCTCTATTGCACTCAAGTCCAAGCACACCACCAAAGCATATCCATCCATACTGTCGCCTGGTTGTTAATCCCTTTGCAGAAGACAGGGAGGATATCATCGCATGCCATTTGAAGGAACTGGCCCGTTGGCAAATCCCCACTGGGCATTGATTCACTCAGTGCATTCTCTGCCTGTTATGTGATTTATACATTGTCATTCTGGAGCAGTGCGACAGTCTACTTTCACATCCAGGGTATTTATAGCATTCCTTTGAACATCAGGTAGGAAGGTTTTTTTGTTGTATCTCTGAATGTGGTAAAACCACTGAGGCAGCAAAAACATGAATTCAGCATTGTGCTCTGCAATATTTTTTATTTAATCAATCTGTTTTATTGGACTGTAATGATAGTAAAGTGACACAGCATAATGCTGATTATACTGCACCATTGTCAAGCTCGAAAAAATCCTATCCTAGAAGTAACCCCTAAAACTGACCATCAGAAATGTGAAGTAATAAGGACTAATTCGCCTAGATTGCAAAAACGTGTCAAGGCCAACAGCATTTGGGTGTTGATGATCTTAAAACATCTGGCTCCGCATACGCATGTAGCTTGATGTGTACTCCTCCTTTCCTGGCAGAATAAGAGTGGATTTGGTTCCCCTAATTGCTCACTTTCGACCTGAATTCTCATGCTTCACCAGCAGTGTTTTAGTGGGTCACATTAACATTTTAACTATTTCTCTCAACTTCTAATGTATGCAGTTAATGAATGTATTTGATTTAGAATATGTGGGGAACACTTAAGGGAAAACACATGTGTCCTAATAATAAGAAATTAGCACAGAGGAAAAATAAACATGTTTTGTGCTTGCAGAGGGGAATTAACCATCTGATAGTTGCATATTGAAAAACTGAATTTTTCAGCTGGAGTGCAGTTTATAAAAATTAAAACAGCTGCGCAAGAGGTCTAACTTGTAGGTGTATTTGTGTGTGTTAATTTAAGAATCGCATTGTCATGAGCAAACATGTTATCATCTGAACAGAACATAACGTCCATGACATTGTCCCTTTTTTTCTTGCAGCAAGTAGGCAGCACAACCATTCCATTCGCTGTCAAGAGGTGTGTGTTAGAAACAACAAGCTTTTCCCTCGGTTTGTTTTCAGATATTTGGTTGTATCTGAAGCAAGTTGATTAAGTGTGTCACGCCCACACTTTCCAGTGATCAAAGAATCTTCATCATTTGTCTGCTTTAAATCATGCTATGCTCTGTTACAGTCCAAAGGTGCCTGTTTGAAAACGAGAGATTCTAACTTCAAATCCCAAATAGAATTTCTCTCTTCTAATATCCACAACTAGGTTTTCCACCATCACGCTCTGTGTACCAACTCCTGATTTCTTTTTATTCACTGTATAATACTGTATATATAACTGTATCACTGTATAATGTAAACCACCTTTTCTTTTCTGATGATAAAAAATGTCCACATATCTAACCAAAATCTGACCAAAACCTTTTTAGCCTCTTTGGAGGATAATTATATCTTCAATTTATGTTCGATAATAATGGAAAGGTTTGATTAATGTTGACAAATTTTATTAGTGACAACAATAATTATCAGGATGTTAAAGGTTGTGTTGTTTTGGACTGCAATCATTTATCTATAGGTTTTTTTCTTAGTTTTGAAAATCCACCCGGCTGTGAGTTTCTTTTTTTTGCGATGCCCCAACGCCAAAACAAGTGGCACTTTGCAAAGACACAGGCTCAAGCCAGCATTTCTCAACTGTAACAAACCTCTTATTTTTGTTTTTTTTCCTGGTAAAAATTGTTATAAGTGTAGAGCAGCGGCCTGTAACAGACGACTCAGTTCATTTGAGGTAGAATGATCAAATGATAGCATGTAATCTATCCACCTTTTACCTTTTCTTTTTAAAACACTAAATTTAAAGAGCCCAATCGCAGATAGCCTATTTGTATTCTAGGCCCGGACGCTGTCTCCTCGCGTTTGACTGTGTGCAAGTGAGCGAAGATGGGAGGAGGCCAGAAAGAGAGAGGGGGTGTATATGAGAGCAGAAGGATGAATCTAACGCGTTGCAGCAGAGAAGTGTGACAGACCAGACATTTATTTGAGTCGAGGCTGCTGCTGTAGCAGGAAGGACGCAGCAGCAGCAGTAGCGGCAGCAGCAGAACAGCTCCATCATTCAGTGCCTCCAACACAGTTGGATACGAGGTGCACATGAAGAGGCGGAAGCACAGGGAATACACATCAACACCTCTTCAATGCCATCAATATGATTCCTGGAATACTTTATTGGCTTTGCATCGCAGCATATCAGCTCCTTTTTCCTCCTGATACGCTTCACTTCATCTATTACCCTTTCCCCTGTCTTGCTTCTAAGGGGTATTTATGCCAAGGGAAAGCGTTGCTTGAATAAAAATCAGCACCAGTCTCTGCAGGTCAGACGTTAGTACCAGCAGGAGACTCAAGAGGCATTCTTCATAATATGCAAATTTTCTAGAGTACTTCTCTAGAATCTCAAAGGGGTTTTTTCTCAGCTCTTTGTCTCATCCAGTGGAAAGAAGTCAGGGAAGTTTTGGGATTTGCAGCGTTCAACTTGTGCTCAAGATAGGTCTCACCCTCTTTTTTTTTCAAACCTTTTTCTCCGTGTCTCTGAGTTTTTGGTGATTTGGTGACTGGTGGGGATTCTTGAGCAATCCTGCAGTGGGAAGGCCAGGACTGAGATGTGAAAGAGTAAGTAATAAAAGTTTCAAAGTTTCCACACTTTTTAACTGTTGAACAGAAAACTGCTGAACATCTTTAATTCTTTCTGGCATTACCTTCTGATATATGAGAGACAAACAATGGGGAGTGTTTAATTTATTACACACTGACACTGGGAAGCATTATTCCGACTTTTTTTTCATTTAATTCTTGCAGCAGAGCCTGTAGGAATTCTCCACCAACATCTATCGGTTGCAATTGTATTGCTTAGCTACTCTCTCCCCTACCAGGAGTAATCATGTTACCTTTTACTGTGTGAGCATCAACTCATTAATCGGGTCTGGGAACTTCTATTCAACAGTTCTGTTGAGATATGTAGAGGAAACAGATGTTTAGCTTGTCCTTGAGTCCATGTGCTGTTTCAGGCTGCATAGAGCTTGCTGGGTAAAGAAAGGTGCTTTGCATGACGGAGGAAGGGCGTAAGCATGGTTTAGACATTGGGGGAGTCCAAATGAATACCCTTCCCCATAATTTTCTTTTTGGTTAAGTGCATTGCCTACAATTCTATATTTATGAAAATTTGCACAGTTAGTTTCGAGGACTACATCAACCATTTTTTATTCAAAAGAACAGCGACTGACCTTCATGATTTATCATTTAATATTCTGCTTTTACGAGGCTACTCGTTTTATTTGCTTACACGTTTAGCTCGGTATCAAGTTATTTACTGTCGGAAAAAAAACGTGAATGCTCGGCTGCTGGTAAAGTTTTCTCTGCTTTTGAGCGGATAAAACTCTACCTCCTCTCCAATAAGTTTTTTTTTTGCTCTCGACTAACTGAAAAAGGAAAGAATAGGTAACCATGACAACGCAGAACGACCCAAGTTGGTTTCAAATGAAATTACATAAGCGTGCAATTAGGAGGGGAGATTCACACACTTTTTCTTAAGAAACTAATAAATAACTAATAACTAATAAACTAACTAATAAAGAGCGTTAATAAATAAATTGAAAATCAATACAAGAGACTGATTGACAGGGTTCATAAAAGGAGAACATATATGTTACACATTTTCTGCTGTATATTGGTATTTTTTCACTATTGGGAGGGACACGACCCGCTCCAAAGAATGCGTGGTTACGCCCTCTTGATGGAGCACTTACACTTTATTTCTTCTATTTCCAATATTTGTATCTAAATATCTCAAAGTATTCAACACAAGGAATAAAATATGTATTGATGCCGGTGTTGGAAGGCAAATTGAGCCATTACAGTGTGAATGCTTTGACCACTATATAAGAACAGCTTGGATTACACCAGTGGTTACACCAAACGTTTTCTCTCAGGGCCCCCTTTGAGGATATACGGACACTGTAAGAACCCCCCAACCGCACTCTCCTTCCATCTCTCTCTCTCCCCCTACCCCTCGGCCTCTGTGCGGAGCTCGTCCGCTTGTAACCTGAGCCGCTTTGGGGGGCTTGGTTTGAGCACAACACATGTGAAGCCCTTATGTCGCTTTTGCTTTTGCTTTAGTTTTTTTTTTTGCTACAGTTAGTATTGAAGCTGCAACCCCCCTTTTGGGCCACTCTGCCCTCCCGGGGGTCGCAACCCTCAGTTTGTGAGCCACTAGGTTTCATAAAAAAAATGACTGGTCCCTTCTAGAGATGAACAGTGTCCAAACCCTGGCTCCTTTCCATTGTATTTTTAATAAAAAAGTGACATACAACATAAAGTGATTTATGTTCATGTCACTTGACATCAATCACAGATCTGCATATCATTTTCTCACCGTACCCAGCTGACTGTATGAACTATAATTGTGCATTACTGAAACTGTGAAGTACAAGACCCAGAATCAAGTACACCAAGCACTTGTGTCCTGTGTCCTAGCACATTGGAGTACATGGGCGGCTCCTATTTACTGCAATGAGACTTTTCTATCCACAAGCCTGTTTAGATGAGAAAATGCATGGCACAGACATTTAGATTACACCATCATCTGCATGTAGGCAGTCGAGGCCTCTGACATGCTGGACAAGTGCAGTACACACAAGAGACCATGTGGTGATTAGCCATGTGTGCACAACCCTTGATGCCACTTGTGATTCCTGAAGCAGTGAGGTGATGATGAAAGGCTGGTAATTGCTTCTGATTAAGATATTGGAAATAGCATTTATCCATGCATAATGAAATTATATGCGTCATTATAATCAGAGCAAACATACTTCAATTACTCCGATTGATAAAGTCGTTCCATGGAGACGAGATCACTGGAAAAAGTGGGGAGACTTTGATTAATTCAGTGGCGCCATTCATCATGAAAGGCTGTGTGTGGCATGTTATTGTGGTAAGCAACACCAGGTCTGCCTCAATTGAATACTGATTGTGGCAGCTCAGCATAATGCTGTACCTTCCACAAATGGGTTGTTTTTTTTTCAGTTTGCGCTGTTGATATTAGGTGGAATATCTTTAACTGCATACTTCATACACTGACAAAATATCGCATGATTAAATGTAGATGTATGCATTTTTTGATAACAATACAAAACTGCACAAAACCAGCAACTTAATGGGGAAAATTGAAAAATCGACTGTCAGATATTTACGACGCTTACGTTTTTACAACTGAAGGAACAAAACAGCTCAAGTTGTGTTGATATAAAACCTTTTAATGCATGCAGGTATATTAAGTCAAGTCACGTTTATTTATATAGCACATTTCATATGACTAACATAGACTCAATGTGCTTAAAAACAAAACAAGCAATGAAACAAGAAATGCATACACAATACATAATAAAAACATATAAAATAATACTGCCAGAATAAAAAGAAAATATAAAAACAAATAAAAATATAAAAAGAATATAAAATATAAAAGTATAAAAGGACAGCCGCTACCCCTTGTCAGGACTCAGCCAGCTGGGCCGTGCAGCTTGCTGCCGGCTCTGCTGCCTCTGACTCTTTCCACAGGTGTTCTGGGTTGACTGGTGGGCGGAGCCCACACACCTGCGGGCGGTTGAGCGGCATCGGGAGGCACTACTTAAACACCACGCAGACAGCGAGAGGATGCCAGAGTGTTACCGTCGTGGTACCTCCTCGTGCCAGCGCTCTTCCTCTCGTGACCCTGTGAAGTCTCTCGTGGCAGGAGCTCCAAGCATCGTCATCTTCCGCCTGGTGTTGGTCTCTCCTGCAAACCTCCTGGTTCCTCCTGAGTCGGTTCCCCTCCCCTGGAACCCTGCCATCTCCGGAAAGTCACTTGGTTCCTCTCGCTGTCCTGGACATCTGGATTCCCCGGTGCTGCTCGGACCCGACCCCGCCTTCGACCCACTGGTCTCCCGGACACCTGTGGCCACCATCGCACGGCTAGCGCTGAGTCCCCACTGCTTCCTCCCCGGTCGGCCTTCTGTCCATCAGTGATCGACCCGGTTTCCTGCTCCCTGACCGTTACCTGACGCTGCCTCCGCTGAGGCAGAATCCTCCCGTTACCTGGTTCTGAAATAAAACCTTTAAACTTCACCTGTTTCTCCCGAGTGTGCTTCTGCATGTGGGCAAGATACATAAAGCCAACCATGACACCCCTTTCAATTGTTCTACCCGAACCTAACTAAAACCTTGTAAAAAAAGATGTGTGTTAAGTCTAATTTTAAAAGAAGACATTGTTGTGGTGGATCTCAGTGCCACTGGTAGAGCGTTCCGGAGCACAGGACCATAGTGACTAAAATTAAGTCTGTATTAGTAATCTCTACTCAATATCAATTATTTATTTTATTTCGTCTAAGTAGAATGAATATATGTATGTGTGTTACGTAATCCTCTTGGGGGAGGGAACGCAACGACCCGCCGCTCATGAGCCACGGTGCATATGGAGAGAAGTGTGTGTGTCCGTGCAAGCAAGGATGCCCATACACCGATAACCCGTAAAAATGTTTATTAAAATACACGGGTTGCTTGGGAAAAGGGGCTGGACGGAACCAAAACAAAGAAAACAAAACAGTCCCTCTTGCCTACCTGACCTGCAACACCCCCCCCTAACCTAACCTTGAGCACTAGCAAGGCTCACTAACCAAAAGATAGGGGGTGGTCCGCCCAGGTCTTGCCTAGTGTTTCTAGACAGGAGGATGACTACGGGTGGTGTAGACCCATGGGCAGCTTGCCTACACACTCCCAAGGTGCACCCCCTTTTCCCTGGGAACAAAAAGAAACACGGTTAGATTCACAACTGAAAATCTCCACACAAAACAAACTGTCCACTCAACTCAATAGTTGAGTTCCACCGAGAAATAAACACAACCAACACAGAACACTAGAACAAGGCTTCAAAACCCAGTTTGCTTGCGCTCTCTCTCTCTCTCTCTCTCTCTCTCTCTCTCTATATATATATATATATATATATATATATATATATATATATATATATATATATATATATATATATATATCATTTTAATGAGAATTATTTGAAGTTTATTTTCATGACATCTCAGAAAATATGATATGAGTTTTACAATAAATGTAATTAAACATATTTAATTAAACAAACAAACAATACAAATCCAATTTGTATATTAGGTGCGACTTTTAGCTGCTCCTTTGTTTGCAGGGACCGAATTGATAAAAAACAAAAGTTAAATTGTGTATCTGTGGTTAGACTTCATTCCATAAAATGTTAGTTTTGTTCATGTTAAGACCTACCCATGTGTATAATTCTGCATCTCAGTGCACAGTGCTTATCATTGCACTGTGACTCTCCCTGGTGAACTGTAAAGTGGCAGGCATTGCATGTTGTCAGGGAGCTGCCAACATCAATCCCTTTTTTCTATGCTTTGCTGATGATGTTATACTTGCAAGCTTGGCAGTTATGGCGTGGAACAGGTGCAGACAAATGTGCGGCTTTCAGGTTGGAAGCTTTGAATGTCTGTGTCATTGCAAAGGGTGGTGAAAATGTAATATCCATGCACATATATATATATATATATATATATATATATATATATATATATATATATATATTTCTCAAAGAATCATGGACCCTGAGATATAAGGCTTGCATCCACCTCAGCGACTACTCCTGGAATTTTCTGTTCACCATTTTGTTTGGTGTGCTTACCAAAGTCAAACAGCCTGGTTCTACATATATATCAAGAAGAGTTCTGAAAATATTTAAGCGAGAAACCTTTTGGATAATCCAATTACAAATCCTAAAGCACACAAAAAGTTATTATTTATTCTGAATTGTATCTAGATATCAGTTTCGCTATCTGAAGCATACGTAGCCGCACCCTACGTATATTATCCTAGGCAAACACTTTCTATCTTTTAATGTTTATTTTATGACACTACATACAAATACTTTTATGCTTCTGCATGAATCAAAAACTATGACAAGGGTACAACTCAGAAAAAGGATGCTTTAAATGGTAAATACTACTTGTTTGTTTTTGCAGCTGTGTGCAAGTGAATTAAAGGGACACTAAGATAATTAAGTTAAACCTTAATTGTTCCAACAGGAAATGCTTAATCTGATTTAAATCATGTATTTTAACAAATGAGACATAAAGTAAATTGAAATTCAGATTATAAGACCTTGGAGGTTAGATTGGGGAAACATATACACTGTAGCTTTAGACGCGTGTTTCAAATATCAGTAACAAATGGGTTTTGATTGAAATCTTTTAACATTCCATACCGCCTAAATGTGTTTTTTCCCTAATTTTATGCAAACCTAAGCCAAATTATGCTTTTCCATTATTCATTCTTAACCATACTCTGCTGGCCATGTATGGATGTTGTAGAAAGTGATCATTTAAATAAAAAATGCCATCTGAGATTAAACTTTGTGAATGAAGGTAATCATTATCTTGAGTTAAATTTTCTGGCACATTGGCAAGATTGGTAAATTAACTAATCTAAAATAAATTCTACATGTTTGAAAAACCTAATACAATAAGTACTCCCTATGCTTATCCTTTGTTGCTGCTGCCATCTGGAGAAGACATTTGGGAGCGTGGCCACGTCAGCACAGGTCAGGTCTTTCCTAATTAGTATTTCATCATAATTAACGAGAGACTCCAGACCGACAACTTTTTTTATTCTTCTGGATTTAAAGAAATCTGCCAGAGAATATCAAAGTAGACAATTGTAGATTGTTAATTGAATTGTATTGAATGAAAAGTCTGTCATTCCTCAACAATTCAATACTCACAGGAGTGCAAAACGCATAATCCAATGAACATAATCCAAAAACTATAGAAACGGTAGCGCATCCCATATTTCCATATCAAGGAAGACACAATGCTCACATTGGTCTCGTTTATTGGGCTTGCATAAAAAAAGAAATATGCTCAATGTACCATGTTCTCATGGTGTTTTTCCACAGACCCTCCATCAGAATATTTTTGTTTGTAAAATAGGTAGTGAAAATAAATATGTAAGATAGACAATTAAAAGCAGATTTGTAATGGAAAAGGAACAGGGAAAACATGCCTTTGGCATAGCTACTGTAGAGCAGTAGAGCTCACTCTCTCATTAATAATGTGGTCCTGCATGTTTTGTTGCCATTTATTTTCCTCATCCTTAAATCCTCCCACACCACAGAATATCAGCACAGAGGTAATAACCTCACAAAGATACCGTATTCTCATTCTCAAAGGGAAAAAAAGCAGTAAATTTTCTAAAATTACAAGATATGTGTTGAAGTAGGAGTAGAGCAATGAAAATAAGTTAATATTGTAATGGGGTTGACAGTAATAACGTTTGAAGTAAATATATACAGTGAAATGTTTTTTTGAGAGTGGCTCAATGTCACGAGGATTGCTAGTTTGTCTTATAAGGGTCGAACTGTCAGCCAACAGCCACCTGTGTACTGTTAGATATTGTAATGAGGCTTAGAAAGTCATTTGTTTCTGAGCAGACGACTGCCGACAGCTTGAAACATATGGAGGGAAAATCGCAAACCAGTGTTGCTGGCAATTCAGCCGTGATTATTAAGAAACACCTGTTTGGCTGGCTGGCAAGGCGACTCAGGGTCTTGCCCAATAGCAGCAGGCTAATGAAGGTCTTCTCAGCTTAATCGTTTGGGCTATAAATAGTGACACCGGGATAGAGTGTGATGCTACGCTCATCCATTTTTTCACATACACACTGTGAATGCCCCATTAGGGGATTGTTTGTTGGGAATAGGGAAGAGGAGGCAAATTCTCCAAATCACAAATGAGTCATTGACATTAAACTGTCAAATTAAACCAATAAATCCAATAAGCATTTCAGGGGTTAAGGTATTGAAATTATGTTATAATAGAAACCATCTAATTTGCATAAAGGTAAAAGGGAGATTTCAGATTCCAGCGAGGCCTTATAAACGTCTTTCTCAAGCTATTCAAATAATTCCCAGTTATTCCTTCTGCTGTTGGCCTACACATTCCTCAGGCCTCAAATTGTCTTGGCTTTAACAGAACCTTTTTTTAAAGAAATATCAAAGCCAAAACAGATCATTCATTTTATTTTCAACCAAATCTGCATCTCTATAGTTATATTGTGCAAAATAACTCAATAAGCCATAAGCAGAATCATTTGATTTTCTGATAAATTGTCCATCGCTATTCATGCTATTTTTGGGTCAACTTCATTGATGTTGTGACAGATTTGGTGTTAGTGTTTTGCCAAGACCCTGAAAAAGTTGAACATAAAGCATGAAAAGATTTTGTTAGAAAAACCCAAAACAGACATCAATAGGGCTAAAGTGTCTTGAGTTTCAATTTTTTTTTTATTTTAAGCACTGAGTTGTACAAATTGAAATACTTGGATAAAAAGGGTGATGGGAATAACTGAATGAAGTAGAGAATACAAAATAAAGTGGGTCAGAGCCTTAGTAGCTTGAATTTGCTTATTTCACCTTCCCAATGTATGAGCATGAGGCACCTCGCAAGGCTTGCAGAATCAATAGCAGGCACGATTATTATGATGTACTGTAACCAGGATTGGCATCTGGTTCGGGGCCACCTGCAGACCGACGGACAAACGTTTTGTGTAAACGAAGAAAGTATGATTGATTCAAAGTTATTGCTGATGTCGGCTCTTATTTTGGCCCTAACATTATATGGAGAATAGAGCGAACCAAACTTCATACATTTCCAATGCCAGCTGTGAAACCCAACTGCAAAAACTAATTCCAAACTCATTGTTAAAGAAGACAATGCAAAGTGTGAATTCGCTGTTGGATACCAATTTAGGCCAAGCTGGCTGTATCATAAACTTTCTGAAGCAACTTAGCCAATTAGTGGGAACAATACAGTAATCCTGGTTGGATTTATTCTTTCGTAGTTTCTCCCCAAAATCTCTGTTACTATGGTGGAAGAAGTAATATTTCATGAATAATTAACTGGAACTACTCTATATAAGCAGGTACGAGAGGCATTACCATATCCTCAATAAGGTACTGTCCAATGGTGTGGTTAGGCTCGAGGCTTAGTAGAAGGCCAACAAACATTACAGATAATAAGTAAATAGTAAACATATTTCGAATAGTAAACTTATCCCATTTCGGTAGCCTAGAGAAATTAGTCCCCCTATGGCATTGGCGTTTATTAGCCTAGGATCAAATGTTGCAGATTAGCTAGGAAATCTGAAAACATCCCACGTCTCCTCGCAGATTACTGTGCCAAGATCGCAAGCTAGTTTGGATTCATGCTTTCTCTTGTCGTCTAAAGAATCTTTGCGGTATTTCGTTCATTTTAGGCATTGACCTTAAGTGTTGAGGATTAGGATAGCTCCTTGGACAGGGGATAACATGTGTATAAGTCGGAATACTAGTACCACTGCGAGAATGAATTTCTGGCCAAAACTTATGCTTGAATGTGAAGCAGTAGGACCTTGCATTGAAAATCAGTGGAATACATGAATGTGTCATTTTGCTTTGCCCATTAGAGAATATCTAAAGCTTAATATTTCCACCAACTGACATAAGGGTAATTTAAACCACATAATTATGCACTAAACTTAAATCAAGAAGCAGCAAAATTAGAATAAAATAAAAAACCCTTCTCTTCACAGTATTATTTCTACTGAAATATGAAACACATACATACACACACACATAGTGTGAGGAACATGATTCAAGAATTAAGAATTAAAGGCTTCTAATAGTGTTTTCTGTTGGACCTGAACATCTTTTTCTCAAGCTTTTAGTGTTGTATTATGGATGCGTTTTCAACATGCACAGTTGTGTGAAGTCAGTCTGCATTCCCTTTGATGTCACCCAGTTCAATGGTGTTACAATCAACTGTGTGAATATGTAATGCTTTGCGTTGTACATATGTTTGATCAATCAACAACAATGAAGAATGAACTGCAATTTAAATAGATTAGGATTATTAGAAACCTAGTCTGTATTAATACCACCATAATCATTTCTGAAAAGCATAAGGTAACCTGTGAAATCTAATATTTGTTTTTTAAAAAGTTTTGAAGCACTGATTCATACTTTTTTCTACGTACTAAAAAAATCATGGTAATGTAGATAAAACAAAACCGATACAAATATTTTCTATAATTCACGATTTGCCTGTAAAGGAGATGGTGCGAAACAGATTGGACCCTTTAGTAAACAAGGATTGCTAATTAGCCTTAGCTAGCATTACTTTTACGTTAGCTCACAAAGCATGTGTTTCAAAATTGTATTCAGTGCTTTACTGACTACAATTTTAACACATAATAACAATATGAATAAAGATTAAAAACTAAAACTAAAAAAAACTAAATGAAGATTTAGGCATTTTCCCGCCTCAAACATACTGACAAGAGCAATGGACCAGTCGGTGATGTTTGGGGAATTTAGCAGAAAAATCAAGCTGGTTGAAATGTCAGCAACAGGCAGCAATACAATACTTTTAACATAACGGCGCTGATCCCAGTGGGCAATGCAATAGGAATGCGACATTTGAAAAACCAGGGAATACCAGGGAATATCAAGCAACCACGTTGGAATGGTTAGATCTGTTGTGTAACTGTGGTCGTTCTTGCTCCTTTACCACTTTAATCATTGTTGTTATGAACCAGTTTTCAATTAAAGAAAGACAATTCTGCCTCGCTCGTATGTTTTGCATAGACTGAAAGTCTTTGTTCCGCTTTCTGCCTGGAATAAGAGTCACAATTGCGCTGTCAAGAACAATGCTCACATGACATTGATGGCTTGTTTAAAAGGATGAGGAGATCTTGACACTACGGAGTAGTTGTGTGCCCATAAAGGGCTCTTGATCATGTGGCCTGTAATGACTTTGGTAAGTGAGATACTTAATTGCAGCTAATTATTGTCAGAATGCTGATGGAAAATAACTGTTTCTGAAACAGAGAAGTTTCTGAGAGAAGTCCCTTTAATCCACCGTGGCGGTGTATTGCATGTTTTTGGCTTTGTGGATGTGTTTACACAAGTTGTCCGCCAAGACACTGGCATACATTGGAGCCCATGATATTGTATAATTTTGATTTGATTTGATTTGATTTTGAAATATTTTGAAAAGCGAGGAAAGCACAAAAAGTGCACACCCATCATATCTTGGCTCTGCCTTGTCTTCCAACTTTATGGAGGCGGGCAGAACATCTCGATGGCTCCTTGCTCCTTTGTTTGACAGATATAAGAGAGACAGTGTCACCTGTGAAAAAGTATTTTAATTCATCAGTCAGCACACCTAGCAACAATTAGACGTTTACAGTTTTCCCCCTAGGTTCACAACTTTAGCGGAGGGGTGTAGTCATGGGCGTAAATCTGATCTAACAGTAGGGGGGACAATAAACAGCGGTCAGCGGGCCGGCCGGCTGACCGGGGGAGGCTGTTAGCGCTAGTGGTCGGCGTCCCTATGCTTGCGCGCTTAATCAGATAGTTAGCATTAGCAACAGCGATCCGGCAAGGGAGGGGGGACTCAAAATGTTTTTTGGGGGTTTGTATTGTTTTACTTCTTACACAGATATTCTAAGTATACATCATTATGTTATTTACAATACACACAATTGTTTTAATGATATTTCTAGGGGGGGACAACCCTTAGATGGGGGGCAGGAGGGTCCTGACCCCTCTGTCACCCCGGGATTTACGCCCTTGGGTGTAGTAGAACTAGTCGGGCAAAGAACGGATTTGCCGTTCTTTGCCTTTTGGGGGGGGGGGGCTGGTAGTCTGCTGATGATCACAGTCCACGTAAGCGCATGGGGACGTGTCGGGGCGTAACTGCTGTGCGCCCCCCTGGTATGATGGTAGGACAAACACTGCATTCTGCTGCACACATGTGTGACTGGCATGCAGCAATCACCTCCCTCGTCCTTATTGCTTCCACCTGCACCGTCCTTGTTGTCCCTTTTGACATAGGGGCATGGCAGGTGGATCACAAAGATGCACAATCGTTGCATGGTCGGGACTGGAATGAAGTGCAGCCATTATTCTAAAGCAAAACTGTCTGGCGGGGCACAGCCAGCACGCCATATGGTGCCGTGATAGATGGGGACCATTAATCATTGCAGGACGGGTCCCTTAGACTGATGTGCAGAAATTCTAATACTCAGCCAGCATTAGGAAAATGTAGGCTGTGTGGGCAAGGTTAGGAGGCGGCCTTTCTGCTGTGGAGAAACAGGTGTGGTTGTGAAATATGCTTATGGTAGTGCGACATGCAGTGCACCTGTTAGCTGACATCTCCTTGAATGTGAGATTAAAATGCTATTTAGAATATATTGAGGAGTAGTAATAGAAGTAAATATTAAAGACTGAAACTTTAAAATCCTCTAAGCTTTTAGGAAAAAGAAAGTATACATGTTAAAGTTGTGTTGGTGATTTGTGGTGGTGATTGTCATTCTGGTATTCAGCTAAAGCAAGAAGTAGTACAGTAGGGGCAATAAAGAACCAGATAACTAGGAGAGACAGCTTGTTAATATGATTCAAGCCCATACCATGGCCATATCCAAGAGCGAAGCGGTTGTCCAGCCTCGACAAAATGAAATACATCACGAAAGACCGGAAAAATCCATCTTTATCGTTTTTCTATTGTTCCCATGACAAGAGAGACCTTCAGCAACTCTAAACCCATCGACAGGAGCATCATCCCTGGCTATCTTTCCCTGAGGGAAGACTTAAGCCATTAGAGTGTGAGAGGGAGAGGGAGGAGAGGGAACGATGCTGAGAGCAAGATCGAGGAAGAGGTTATAAAGTGAAAGCAGCCGGTACTTCTGATGAATATTTCCAAAGGGAAAGTGCAAGAAGAGGTAAAAACATCCGTCTCTTGCAGAAACAAGCCTGAGGGAATGTGGAAAGGATAATGTTGTACTCAACACAATATATTATATATATATATATATATATGATTTTTTTTCAGTTTTCACTCAGTGATTATAACATATATCATATATCATAACATATACATCATAACATATATCATAACATTAAAATAGGAAAAAATAATGTCCTCTGCAACCCTCCTGGTGTAATCAAATTCCTTGTTTTTTCACAGAAGTTGCATTAGAGAGACAATTCTTTAACCATTAACCACCGGCAGCCACTGAATGGAATTTGTATTCTCCGTCTTTACTGCCATTCTTTTGATTTTACAGCCACCCAGATTTTTGCACTTAGTTGTTGCAGTTGTTCGGTTTATAGATGGGATAGTAAAAAACTAATTAAAAAAATTAAGTAATGATTATTCAAGAAAAAATAACAAACATTTGCTCGTTCCATCTTCTCAAATGCAACAAATCACTGCGTGTTTATATTTCATGTCAAGAGAAATTAAAAGACTAAAAACCCACAGTAGCACAAACTACATTCTTCGCGTGCATTCAGAGGTAGTAAGTGACAATGTTTTGATGAAACTCATCAAGTTACTTTTTAAACATCACTAAATACCTCAGAATTCAAACTCATGAACTCATGAGATCACATTTTAGTTTCCTTTTCTATTGGTGACATTGTGGTGTCGCGGTTTTATATATGTGTCTACCCCATTTTGACCATTCTTTTCATTTGCCATGATTGAAGTAATTAAGAATTCAACCATTTTGATTATTCCTTTAAAATATAGTTTTAAAAAGTATTGTGTATATGTGATGGAGGTATTCGTCACGTTAAAGATTATACCCCCAAAAAAGCAGGACTCATTTTCTCTTCTAGATTTGTGACAAAATCAAGGTAGATTTTTATTTGCTGGTTTTAGTTCATAATGTTGTAAATATATATTTTCGCTATCTGTTATATGGTTCTTGCACAATCTGTTGTAAATGAGTAGAACACTCGGCAGTGATAGGTGGTTTTACTAATGTTCGCCATACTCTGTTCGGCTTCGTTGGCATAACCCAATGATATGTGTGGTTAAGTTATAAGATTTAAATGCAAAACAGCGTAATAAGTTACTGTTTTAAAAGGATCATTAGGAAACTCGTCCAAAATGTAGGGTTGACCTGGCCTCTTTACAAAAGATAATTAGAAACATTGCATTGTCACACACATCTATGTGGGGGTGTCCAAAGTAGGCATGTTTTCATCAGGCCTTACTGTGACTCTGTTGTGTGATGTGTCAAGCAGTGAGGAAGGGCAGTGAGAGACCTCAGAGACTGTAACCACCTTGCCTAACCCCCGGACTCCCTCCTCTACTCCCCCTCGCTTCTTTTTAATTCTCTCTCTCTCTCTTTATTTTGTGTAGGAGTGAGAATAAGTGGACTGCGAAGGGGAGCAAGGTACCAGAAATTGCTTTTGTTGAATGCACTTCTATGCCCTTATTGCTTCCTGTAATTGCTTCTCTGAAAGTGAACTGGTCCTTTCTTGAACCTCTATTCTTTTTTTACAGCCACCTGCAAACAATGAGCAAGACACGTGTGAATTGTGAATCCTTTTTTTGGAGAACAAGCCGATCATTGATGTGCATTTTATAACGGGATACAGAATCAATACATTAATTACAAAATTGAGAAATGTAGTTTTGATGTACAAACTCGCTGCATGCAATGGAACTTGCAGTATATGTGGAGCAAGCATGCAGTAGCATGTGTCAATACCAAATTTAAGAGGAAATAGAGGTAAACCCGTCAGGAATGGCTTCATCCTTGTCTCCAGGTGTTAAATAAGGAGGTTTTGTGGAACACACCGACATACAGGGATTAGAGATTACTGTCACTGTAGTGGATTTCCTTTGGTTAGATACCGTAGAGGCAGAAGACTATAAATATATGCAGTCAGACTAGATACAGAAAAAAGCAGGCGCAGCGTGAGCCTATTTTTGACCAGGTGTTCTGAATAACAAAAATAATGGATGTCTGACGATTTGTCCCCCCTGGACATGTTTCAGATTTTGACGGCTAAACACGTCATTTTAGTGCGGGTGATAGCAAGACGTTTTAGAAAAGTCCTGGGCAGCCGCAAATTCCAATGTTCCGCGACAGCACTCCGACTCCTGCGCCCACCCTACAACCCCACAGAAGCGCACTTCTATTCACGTGCAAAGGCACAACCGAGCTGTGCTTTCTCCCGTACAAGATCGAATTGCGCATGCGCGACATGGGTTTTCCGCTTGTTCGCAATGAATGGACAGTAAAAGCACTGCTTCTTCTACCATTTATTTTGTATTTGATTATGCGCAACTGCTACATTTGTCATCTTAACGTCCAAAAATTGCATATATGAATCACAAGGCTAGTGAAATCATGCTGCATTTCTATTACATTACATGTAAAGTGGAGACCCGGTGACATCGACCGGACTTCCCTTTTTTGTGTTACCACGGAGATACACGAGAACACCGTGAGAGCTTTTTGATTTGGGGTGTTTTAAAGAGCCGTTTTCATAGTTTTAATGTAAAGTTTAACATGACTCGGTAGAGCGAGACGTTTGTGATTAGACGACGGGGCGCAGTAGGAGGGGGCGATGCGGTCACCGGGTTTTGCACATAACACAGCACATAGTCCTTATCCGACACATCATGTAGCCATTGCCACTTTGAGTACCAGCCTGGCTAAAAAGACCGTTCAAAAGTTTCTGTCCTGAACCTCCTTCTAGGATAACTGAAGTCGCTTGGCTGACAGGGCTTTTCAAATCCTTCCTAGCGTAGCAGCTACCAACCAAAACAAGTAGACGCCTGTGCTACCGGAAGCGGTGCGCGGTCTCGCGGTGGCTGGTGGCTGAGATTTTAGCGGAAGTAGGCATATAGCCCATTGAAGTTTCCCCTGATGGGATCTTAAGTCCAGCTGGCTTGATGCTTACTTTTACGCGCACGGACGGTTTGGCTACGAGGAGGAAGCAGAATTAAGCGCAAAGCAGCGTCACAAGCGCACCCTGCGAACACTAAAATGTTACAATGTGTTTGTGTTGGATGACGTTCAGAAATTGACACTGAAGATCGTTAGATTTCAAGAGTTTAAGTAGGCTAGTATAACCCACATTAAAATAAGACAAACGGTTAAAAGCTGCCTAAATAAGTTAAGTTAGCTCATCAAAAAGTTGATTAAAAATGCTTATACAACAGTGATTCGATGTTTTGGATTGGAGGTGTGCTGACGGAGGATTCATGTCGCTGCCCCTTTAAGAGCACGTCAGCCCACGTGATTTTGCGGATTTTGGAAACGGAAGTGGTGTTCCCCCACATCAGGTTTACATGTTAGCAACTCACTCCGATAGTTTATAAAAAGCATTAAAGCATCAAAATGTCTGGTTGTTGCGTTTACGGTTGCACTAATCGCTATTCCATGAAGGGGCTTAAGTTGTAACGGATTCCGACAGGATCACGGCCGTTTCAGAGGAACCGGCGGCGCCTGTGGTTACAGGCGATTAAACCGGTTGATTGGAGCAGAGGACGTAATAAAAAATGCTCGCGTCTGCAGCGCCCACTTTATATCAATAGCTGATCATAAATGTTTTTACCAGCAACATTTGCTTTCAGCCAGATTTTGTCTCGGGCTATGCAGTAAGTAAACATCTACGTGTGTATACATACGAACGTATGTTAGCTTACATCATCATGTAAGCTAACATGCTTCAGTTAGCTGAATGGATCAGCTAACTGAATGATACAAACGAATTGTATTTTCAAACGCTGGTTATGAGAACATTACCGCAGAATATGTAAAGGAAATGTGGTCCACATGACCGCAGTCATAGTTCTCTCGTTGGTTGATTATAACCAAGCCTCATACATCATTGTCTTGTGTCCTTGTCTTTGACCAGGAAGAATTTCCAATTCCAATTCATGGTATTTGACGTTCTGTACATGACCACAGACAACGTATTCATAAGCATCCAGTGATTTATATGCTCGTAATTTCTCTCGGGTGTACACGCTCGGTTTCTATATCTGGCCACTGTATATTTGGCCATCTGCTAACGTCTTCTATCCACTCCACTTTAGTACACGGATCTGGTAGTCAACTTTTTGAAATAACTTTCTCTCTGTGTTGCTTAATCCACTCGCGTAGCTTGACATACTGCTGATTCTCGCCATACTTCCGTTGCCAATATGCGCGCGCATCCGCTGCTACGTCATCATTGTGTACAAACAGTAAAAGGGTCTATAGATTTTGCAGTTTATAAACAAAATTTACCTGGTCGGGAACCGACAGGGATTTTATAAAAACTAAGCCACACCGGTTTTGGTGAGTTTTGTTGTTTTCTTGCATTTTTACCGTGTTGTACTTTTTTTTATGGCGGAGAGCTAACATTAATAACGTAGCTGTTTCGTCCCAAACTGTTATGCTATGATTTGCTGTGTAAATGAAAGATGTATGCAGTAGTTTGTGTGGGAGACAGAGCTGTGAGTTCCAAGAGACCGCTTCGCTGCCATTTTTTAGGTGAAAAAGCACCGTAGCAGTAACGTTACGACTCAAGACTGTGAAACATTTAGCTGTGTAATTTGAGGATTCAAAGAGGATCCATTGTGCTTGTGACCTGTTACACAGGTCAGGTTTTTTGCTTGGTTTGAAGCTCGGTCAGAGCGAGGATTTGTCTGCAGTGTGCGGGCGTGCACATCCACGGACGGGATTCAAGATGGCGAGCCAGACCCAGACCTTCAACTGATCTCCTCCATCGCATCAGTGAGGGAATCTCCCGCGTATGGTGACTCGCTGCCATA
Organism: Apeltes quadracus; assembly: GCA_021346845.1. Lineage (NCBI taxonomy): Eukaryota > Metazoa > Chordata > Actinopteri > Perciformes > Gasterosteidae > Apeltes > Apeltes quadracus. The sequence continues at coordinate 8,650,148 of CM037935.1, forward strand.
GTGGTAGGATTATCAGGAATTGGGTTTGAATTGAACCAAGAACTGATTGAACTAGACATTTTGGACTGAATCGAACTAAAACTCTTCATCGAGCTGAGCAATCAAACTAACATTTGGACTTTAACTGAATTTAAGGTGTTATACTTTTTTGATATTGAGTTGATGTTTGAATGTGATCTGAGATGATCTGGTCTGTTATGTTTTGATTGTAATAATTGATGGTATTTTCTCACCTGTAAAGGGAATAGAAAAAGAGTTAAATCAGGAAGTACAATAGGAACTAAAAAATAGGTGCAACCTAGGAAAAGACTGGTCTGATTTAGATTAGCTTGATCAAAATAGCTTGGATAAACTAGAGAGCATAAGAGGGAAATACATTTTTATTCATTTCACTAACTCCAACATTAAGATCCTGCAGGGTATATTTGTTTTGTGTACTGTACTTTATATGTCTTTCGCATTCAGTAAACTGCCGGCCTTTTGTATTTAAAGCAGCGGTCTCTGGTGTATTTTTGCTCCCCACTCCTTAGAACCTAGAACTGGTCCAGTGGTGCAGTAAGTGGTTTGACACCGGTGCTACACTAGCAGTTAAGTGGCATTCATCGCTATCAAGGGGGGGAAATCCTTGTCCCCTCCGGAGATAAAAATAATTTAGCAGAGGGGGGGGATTGGAAAACCAGAGGGGGGGAAATTGCCCCCCACCCTGAGTCCAACATCAGATGAAATCTTGCTAATTTTTGCCACATTACTATGGCGGATGAAAAAATCGTGTATCCTTTTCTGCGACCTATTCTTTTCTACAACTAACTTTCCAGTCAACGAGCCTTAGCCACAATACGAGTCAGTAACGTGAGTCACGTCACTCACGTTCACGTTGATCTCTATAACTATATAGAGTTATAGAGATCAACATCATCATGTAACTATTCAAACCTATCCATAACCCTTTTTTGCTGTTTGACTCATCATTTCACTTACAAAAATATAAATAATGTCAGACAGAATTAGTAATTATTTTAAAATATATATAATATTGTTTTTAATCCAGCTCCTGCCAGCAGGGGGTGCTGCAGCACCCTCAGCACCCCCCCTTCCGCGCACTTGGGAAAAAGGTTGTTTGAGGGTGGCAGGGCAGGGTTCAGTCACATAGTGTTTGTGAAGGCCTGATAGTACATGCAAAGGTGCACACAAACAGATGTAATTCAGTTCAGCATCCAAGAATACACAAGAAAAGCCTTAAGGTGCTCATTTAGATAGCTCGGTTCTCTCGATTGTTTTTGATGATCAAGGCTTTGATTCTTCACAGTTCTGCTTACTTGGTTTATGATGCTGTCTCATGACTCAATATGCTGACATCACCATTGTATGCACTCAGAGTATTGATTTTAATGGTAGATAGATTATTCTTCATTGTTTTAGTGTTATCGATCACAGTCTTAGTGTCTGTATGTACAATTGGCTCAGCATAGGAGAATTGTACTTTGCATCACAGTCGTAGATGTCAGTAATCAGAAAAATGTATTTAGTTGATTTGCTCTTACACTGATTTATTTGTGGATAACAGCAAACTCCCTATGTCACCCAGGGTGACTATCACCAAGGTTGAAATGGTGTATTGCCTTGAAACTTAAAAGTAAAATGTATCTTGAAAATATTACATGATTTTGGAAGTCTGTGTTTTGCACAGAAATCACTGAAAAGATTTAAGAAACATACTTAAATTACAAAAAATGTTTATGCATTGAAATGACTACAAAAAAAACTGGTAACGTCATTTAGAAAGTTACTTTAGGTGTTCCTAAATGTCATAGTGATTGAATGTGATTGTGGAATGACACCTTTTACTGTCAAACTTTTTTGAATTGTGTACACTAATATTTCTCTAACACATTTGAAAATCCCAAAGCACTGAAGAATCCTTCTTTGATTCTGCTTCTCAGAGTGTCGGTGTGTCATATTTTACAGCAAACTACCATTATTAGCTGCATTAGAATAGTTTAAGATATTCCTGCACAATCCCCAGCTATCATGTGAGCCTGATGCAGCACCTGTCGCTACTTTGATTGGGAAAATGTTGCCATTGTAGTGCAGCTCTCCATGAAACCATTTCAAAGATGCGACTGCTTAGAAATCCCCCCCAGAAATGCTATGCTTATGTTACCTACTAGATTGTCTGCTAGTGCTCACTTATTATCATAAGTACACAGATTATTGAACTGTTTATATATAGGATTAAAGCATAAATACAACCCAACGGCTACCAGTGAACTCTGTAGAATCAAGATGGTCATTGTTTTTGTGATACAGTATCAATGACTGCTGTTGTAAGAGATCTATGAAGAATTGAGGGAACAAATTATTTTTTTGCATCTTTAAGTAGACACGCTGATATGGTGGGAGGCAGCTATGGGATTTTAATTGAATGTTTTTTTTAGAGATGTTCCGATACCCTCCCGATACCGATTCCGATATACGTCCAGTGGGTATCGGCCGATACCAAGTACCGATACCAGTGTCCCCTTAACTTTGGTAAATTTGTTGTGCTCTTTAGCGTGACGAGTCTTCAGATGTTTGATTAAGTTGCTGTTGTTGAAATTTGCACTCATGCCACCCCTCGAAATTGCTTCTTTGCACTCGTTGCATGTCGGCGTCTTACTGGTGGGAAAAGCCACTGTAAAGTACTGCCAAACCGCCGTCATGATGCGCTAATGTTAGCTCATGAGCTAATGTGCAAATGACAGAGAAGACAGCCTGAGCAGCACCGAGACCAACGGCCGTTTACAGTAGCGGTTACCGACCCGGATAAGCGGACCCGTAATAATAACAGTTCAAATCTAATGTGTTGTTCGGTACAGCGAAAGTTTCCCGAGACGAGTGTCCGGATAGCGTTAGTTAGGTTTCGTTTGCCGTGCGTGACGTTCCAAAAACCCGGTTCACGCTAGTAGAACGCTGGATCTCGCTAAACGTCTGCTAACGCCCGCTCCTGAGCTAACGTTAGCGCCTGACGTTAGCTAACGCCCGCTCCTGAGCTAACGTTAGCGCCTGACGTTAGCTAACGCCCGCTCCTGAGCTGACATTAGCGCCTGACGTTAGCTGACGTCAGCTCCTGAGCAAACGTTTAACAATTCTTCGCCCCTCTAAAACAGCAGCTGCTGATCTCAGCACAGCGCAACTTTTTTTTTAAGCGGCTGACACGGTACGTGGTATCGGATCGGAGCCTGGACTGTAGTACTCGCCGATACCCGATGCCAGCATTTCGGCAGTATCGGAGGCTTTTCCGATGCTAGTATCGCAATCGGAACAACTCTATTTTTTTTTTTTTTGTATAGAACATACAAATACTTTAAGCACATTTTCTGCATTCAGCTGAAATTCTTTTTGCGTGTTCGACTGTGGCGGAGTGGTACAGCAGCTCCCAGACCATCAATCAGAGGATTGCGTTTCCATGTCGTTATGTCAAGACACTTAACCCGGAAATATTTCCTCTCGGCTGGTCCTACATTGTTTAATGAGCAGGTGGGCCTTTGAATGGTAGCCGGTGAGAGGGTGACTAATGACATGTAATGCATTTTAAGTGGTCGGAAAGCTAGAAAAGTGTTACAAAAGACCGTGCACGAATCCGGTGGAAAAATCTACTGAATAGTATTCAATTACGAGATCACCAAATTATTATTATATGACAAATCACATAAGGAACATTAAAAAATGACTAGATATATAATGAGTGCAATTAGGAATTGCCATTGCACTATTCACTTGCACATTTTCTAATCTTCTAACTCTCCCATGAAAAAAAACTCATTAAGCTGCAGTGGTTTCTCAAGGTTATACCTTTACATGGGAGCAATTCTACCAAATTAAGGCAGATTCTGAACAACAGGTAGAGCTGGCTGGCATTACGCTGAGAAAATTATGCTGAACTTAATGTACCCAATATTTGTTTTTAATATGTACAAATACTGTTGTCTTCTTTAGTGGAATAAAGACTGTAAAACCAGATTATCCCCAAGTACACGGTGATGTGTGTGGGAAAATTAATTGGATATAAAACATAGGGAACTGTGACGAGTGTTAAACCTGAGGCATCCCCTGTAGGGCACAAAGGCCTGTGATCTGCAATAAATCCTCAATATACCATCAAAACATTAGAGGCTGGGCAACAACTAAGCTGTTTGAACATGTTCTAAACACAATTAAAACAAAGATTAAACAAGTTAACAAAACATCATATCCAAACTTTGTGAAAACTGGGGCATTTCAAGACTGATGTGCAAGTCTACAATATTGTCCCTGACGTCCTTATATAAGCTAGTTCGTCTTCCCTATGGTGAAAAGGTTTGTATCTGATCATTTGATTCTGCAGAAGTCTTTTATACAGATAATAGGTTGCTGGGTACATTCCTGGAGTCAGAGGACTAATCTAACCAGTATATGGGAGCCAGAACTTTTCGTTGTGCAAATCAATGTATTACTTTTATATAACGTGAGTCCCTAATTCATTCATTTTTTATTCTGTCTCTCACTGTTAAAATTAACCTACCCTAACGATCATATACCATTCATTTCAAATGTGGGTTTGTAAGCTCATTTTTCTGTACACACCTATCAATCATGAGTCACGCTGGTTCATTTCCTTTTTTTATTATTAAGCTTACGTAGGACTGAATTTAAAAGGGCTTAATTAAGGTTAACTAATTTGGTAAAAGCAATGTGCAGTGTGTGTACATCCTTTTCTTTGTGGTTTACTCTCGCTCTTGGTATAAATCAATAGCAATTTCCTGTTTGAACCCAATTTTATCTAAGGCAACAAAGGCCGCTGCATTCATACACCCTCTTCAGCAGACAGCGTAGAAGTCAGAGTCTGTTTGCAAAAAGGCTCCTTCTGTGCTCATAAAATTAGGATTAACTCACCAGGTACTGCACTCGTCGTCACTCCATGGGCATAAATTCTTGATGATGCATGCCCTTCTGCAAAGTGTTAAACCTGAGGCATCCCCAGTGGGGGACAAAGGCCTGTGATCTGCAATAAATCCACAACATTAGAGGCAACTAAGCTGTTTGAACATGCTCCAAACACCACTCAAAAAAAGATTAAACAAGTTGACAAAACATCATATCGAAATTTTGAGAAAAGTGAGCACACCTGGTGCATTTCATGAAAAGGAGAACCAAATGGCAAAAAGGAACACACAGATTAAACACATATCTATAACATGCCTCTCAGTGAGCCCTTCACAGAGTTATCAGAAAATAAACACTAGGCACACAATCATAAATGCTCCTCACCTTTGGCCTTTTCAAGAAAGACATTATTCCTGGGGTTTCTCAAGTGATAAATGCTCACTATCACAGATGACATGATGTGTTACACACAAATCATTCTTTTACATTTGAGGATCATTTCAGAGGTTCAGGATTGTAGAATGTAGAAATTCAATTCTCGTCACCAGCAGTGCTAGACCAGTTTTGGATTCCGAATGGCTAACCGACCTGTCGCTCCATGTGTGTCTAACTCAATTCTATAGGCTCTGGCGATCAAGAGGAGAGGTTGTGCTTCCAAATCAAGCCAAGATTGGCTGAGATACTGAAAAAAAGAAAATGTGCAAATGCCAATTTTGAAAACCTCTCCCATATTTCTCCCACAGCACCTATACTAAAACCTTTATAAGTTTGCTCTGCTTCACTTGATCAAAGTTAACCTTTCCAGAAAGACTATCCATACACTGTTATATGATTTAGAAGAGCTTGATACCTCCATGTTTTAAAGGGAGGCATACCCTGTATGTGTTTTTCTTTTAACAAATCTGAAAAATCATTTTTGCTGTGTGCCATAATCATTTATACTATGAAAGTGTTCTTAGTTTTATTATTTAATACATTTTACAGTTAGCCAGGTGGACGTCATGTCTCAGCAAGATGATGTTCAAGAAGGAAAAATGGAACCACAGATGAAACCAAGGCTGTGTCTGCATCTTGGATGGGATTTAGACTTTTACTTGCATGTGTCTTATTGGTTTTAATTCTATATTTTGCTTGTATAGTATAAATAGGCCTAATGTGTGATGCTATTCATATGTGATGAATACTTTCCGTTGATACAAAGCCAAAGTTTATGGGCTGTTGAGTCTCATTAATACATATGTACATATCAATCAATCAAGTTGTTGTCTTTTAAGCCCGCGGTCTCAGCAGCAGTCTTAGGTCCGCCGCCCCCATATGGTTATTCAGTTTCAGTGAGCTATGGACATTCCAAATAATTCTAATTAAAAAAACTGGTAGCACAATGAGCAGAATAGGATGGGAACCTCTGCCATAGTAGACGTGTGCAAGTTATCAATTTAGACTTTATTGAATGTATTACATTTTCACTTTAACGGACAACTTTAACGGACATCTTTTTATTTTGGCAACAGTTTGGGATTCATATTGTTTATTGTTTATTCTTATTTCACCCCTCTTTCAATTTGCCTTTGGAGAACACTCAAAATTAAGTATTTGCACCTCATGAATTCTATTGATTCATGAATGGCTGTGTTGTACAACAAATTGTTAAACAACAAAATAAAACTGTTCTCTCTCAACACTGGTGTAAAATCATCATCATCAGGATATTTAATGTTTGCAAACAGGAGACAGAGACAAACATACAAGGCCACTTTATTAGGTACACCTTGCTAGTACCGGGTTGGACCCCCTTTTGCCTTACGAACTGCCTTAATCCTTCGTGGCAAAGATTCAACAAGGTACTGGAAACATTCCTCAGAGAGTTTGGTCCATATTGACATGATAGCATCACGCAGTTGCTGCAGATTCGTCGGCTGCACATCCATGATGCAAATCTCCCGTTCCACCACATCCCAAAGGTGCTGTATTGGATTGAGATCTGGTGACTGTGGAGGCCATTTGAGTACAGTGAACTCATTATCATGTTCAAGAAACCAGTGTGAGATGATTCGCGCTTTATGCCATGGCGCGTCATCCTGCTGGAAATAGCCATAAGAAGATGGGTACACTGTGGTCATAAAGGGATGGACAGGGTCAGCAACAAAACTCAAGTAGGCTGTGGCGTAGACACGATGCTCAATTGGTACTAAGGGGCCCAAAGTGTGCCAAGAAAATATCCCCCACACCATTGCACCACCAGCCTGAACCGTTGATACAAGGCAGGGTGAATCCATGCTTTCATGTTGTTTACACCAAATTCTGACCTTACCATCCGAATGCATAAATCCAGACTCATCAGACCAGGCAACCTTTTTCCAATCTTCTATTCTCCAACTTTGGTGAGCCTTTCACCTTTCTTCCCCATTCTGATGCTCGGTTTGAACTGCAGCAGATCGTCTTGACCAAGTCTACATGCCTAAATCCATTGAGTTGCTGCCATGTGATTGACTGATTAGAAATTTGCGTTAACGAACAGTTGGACAGGTGTAACCTAATAAAGTGGCCGGTGAGAGTATATTAGTTAACAGTTGGAGGATAAACATGCTAAAACAGGGGCGAGGCTCAGGGCAAAACACAAGTGAAATGTTTGGACACACTTTGTGAATGCATAATAGATAAATAAAAGGACAAAAGGAAAAGTAATAGAACCTACATAAAGTATAAATAATTGTTACGAAAGGGTTTGCCACGCTTTTTGAAGTCTTTTTGTGACACAATTTACAGAAATTACTACGGAGCAGTAGGAGAAAAAAGGGGAGAGGATTTGGAAGGGCAGGTGAAAAACAGGAAGATTAAACCTCATATTTCAGCAAAGCAATCCAAAGGCAATATAAAGGGCTCTCCAAGCAGCATGCCTGCAGAGCAAGCAGGTGTTTGTGCTCTTATCAGGCTGGAGTCATGCCATATCACCCACAGCCTTTGAAATATGACACCATCCCACCCTCCCCCAACAACATTGTAGGATAAAGAACATTTTATGTTGAAATAGCCGGATAGATGCACACTGAGTGAACCAAAGGAAAAACCATCACATTTGCAAGTCACATCGTTGAGATTAGATTAAGGCCTTCAGCCACCTGCTATAATTATTTGCTGAAGATGCCCCGGATTGTTATCTCATAAAGCGGATGCTGCAAGTAGATTGCTTCATGAATTATTTGGATTGGTAAACTTTAATAATACATTACAGTACGTCAGCTTGACAAGTCTCGATCTGTGTGTCTGTACCGCATTTTCCTGTTTCATGAATTGTGTAGTTGTGACATTAAAACCAGAATCACAATAAATTCATATCAATTATTCATATCAAAAACGTTATTTGTACATATTTTAGTTTGACGCCCTGACTTCACATTCTCAATTTTAACTAATTTATTAATCATTTATTCTAAATTCAGGGGCGCATTTAGCATAATAAATAACACTTGAATGTATTTTCAAAAGCAAACTTTAGGTAATTTTTCAATATATTCTTCCTGTTTGCATACTGGTGTGAGACATAGTAGTCAGTTTTGGTGTTTTGTTCATGAATGCAAATGTACTGATTTAATGAAACAGGAAGTCTCTCAATTTAGCTCGGTTCTGTAACTGTCATTCCACATCTGTTGGCTTACTCTGCATCCTCCACTCCACTCCATCTGACTGTGTGCATACTGCATGAGTGTGTCTTGAGTGCATTGGGCATTCAATTGCCTGGTTTAAATGGAAGGATCTCACGCATTTTAGGCATTAATGAAAAATAAGAATAACTTATACAGTTTTTGCTGGCAAATATTTCAATAGCAAAGCCAACATTTCCATTTTTTTGTAGCTCTATAATGTCAGGACATATAGGACAGACTTTTGCACTCTGTTTTAATTACCCATGAGCATCCGAGGCACAATACTTTGAGAAAAAGCTTATATTATGTAGAACATATGTGCATGTGAGAGGATCCAGGTGTTTGACGTGTGTGTTCTGGTTTGGGTGTGCCTTTGTGTGAGTGTTAGGTGTGTTCATTGCAGCTGGCTTGCTGCTGTATTCTCCTCTACACTGAGGCAGTCAGACAGACCCCTTCAGCATTAATTACTGCGACCATTAATCAGACCAGCACCAATAGCTGTATAATCCCTCCACAATGCAGTTTTCTTGAGGGGGCCACTAGTGTTGATTGGATTTGATTGGATACTGGTATAATGCGCCACACAGAACAACTAAACGTAGTAATTAAATGATTCATAAATTGCATTAATGGTATAGCATGGGCTCCAATTCAGTTTCAGGGCTGTTTGAATAAGATTTTGGCCTTAAGAGTAATATTGACTAAGATGTCATCTTTATCTTATCCTAAATATATGTATATAAATCAAGTGGAGGAAATAAATATTTGATCCTTCTTTTCCCCTTTTTTTGTTAGCTCGCCCCTGACAAAGAATTGAACGGTCTGAAAGTATAATTTTAGTTCTTTTTTACAGAGAGACTAAAAATCACAAAATGGATTTGCTTCTGTTGTTCTTTGTTTCTTCCATTTCCGAATAATCAGTTGTCCCATTGTCATCAAGCTGCTTGCCAATGGTCTTGTTGCCTATTTCTATCTTGCGCAAGTTTACAATATTCTCCCTGACATCCTTATATAAGCTCTTTTGTCTTCACTATGGTGGAAAAGTTTGTATCTTATCGTTTGATTCTGGAGATGTCTTTTATACAGATAATAAGTTGAGATGCTTGGTACTTTCATGGAGTCAGAGGACTAATCAAACCAGTATATGGGAGCCAGACCTTTTCCTGGTTGCTAGGGAATCATGTGCAAAGCAACGTATTACTTTTATATTACGTGAGTCCCTTATTCATTCATTTTTTATTCTGTCTCTCACTGTTAAAATTAACCTACCCTAACGATCATATACCATTCATTTCAAATGTGGGTTTGTAAGCTAATTTTTCTGAACACACCTATCAATCATGAGTCACGCTGGTTCATTTCCTTTTTTTATTATTAAGCTTACGTAGGACTGAATTTAAAAGGGCTTAATTAAGGTTAACTAATTTGGTAAAAGCAATGTGCAGTGTGTGTACATCCTTTTCTTTGTGGTTTACTCTCGCTCTTGGTATAAATCAATAGCAATTTCCTGTTTGAACCCAATTTTATCTAAGGCAACAAAGGCCGCTGCATTCATACACCCTCTTCAGCAGACTCTTACTGTTAAAATTAACCTACCCCAACGATTATATACCATTCATTTCAAATGTTTGCAAGCTCAATTCTTCCGAACACACCTATCGTTCATGAGTCACGGTGGTTCATTTCCTTTTTTTTATTATTAAGCTTATGTAGCACCGCAAGTAGTTTTGGGCTTAATTAAGGTTAACTAATTTGGTAAAAGCAATGTGCAGTGTGTGTGTAATAAATCAATAGCAATTTCCTGTTTGAAACCAATTTTATCTAAGACAACCAAGGCACCTGCAATTATACACCCTCTTCAGCAAACAGCGTAGAAGCCAGAGTCTGTTTGCAAAAAGGCTCCTTCTGTGCTCATAAAATTAGGATTAACTCACCAGGTACTGCACTCGTCGGAACTCCATGGGCATAAGATTCTTGATGATGCATGCCCTTCTGCGACATAACGTCAACCCAACTAACAGTGTGCACCACACTGCAAGTAGAGTCTGCATGGGACCATAATGGAATAGTCTCTCTACGCCAAACAATTGGCTGACAAAAGGTATTCTCCAAGAGCTTTCTTTACCAGTGTTTCTATGCAATGTGAAATCACAGGAACAAGCCAAAGCATCTGTCACTTTGCCTCCATTGGAATCAGGAAACATTTATTACCATAATATGTCAGACATACAAGGAATTGGACTCTGCATGATGGTGCATGACAACAGAGAGGGGTATGCAACAATTTTTCTAGCTTGCTTCAGTGTCCTGGAGAGACGGTAGTTTGCACCCTCTCTGCAGAGCGGATGACCCGCTCCAGCCTGCCCTTGTCCTTGGCTGTTGCTGCAGCGTACCAGACGGTGATGGAGGAGCAGAGGATGGACTCCACGCTGCATTATTTATTTCATCATGTTTGGGGTAAGCTCGTAAAAACTTGCTTGTATGGGCCCCTGTTTACTGAAACCCTTATCCAACAGGACAGGATTTAAATATAGCATTCACTCAGCCCATCCCACTAATTAATCCAGTTCTGTCGTCCCCTCAGTGAGCTACTCCATCGCTCAATGATCAACAAAGCAAAGTGAAAAGCAGAGAAAGAAAGCTTGGAAATCCAGTATGAGCCTTGGATGGCAATGGAAAAAAACTCCTCTCTGGACATTTGTTGTTTCATAGTAAGGCCTGGTGCCTAATGCATATTTATGGTCCAGGATTGCTGCTGTGATAAAAAAAGATAGACATTTTCAGGTTTACGCAAGATATATAAGGGGGCAAACGGGATAAGATCACTGGTTCACTGATTTGATCTCTTTCTTTAGAAGGTACATCTTCTTACAATGTTGCAGGACATTATTACAAGGCTGTGTTTCCTGTACTGGCTTCTTCAGTAATAGACCGTTTTGCTGAAAAACAGTTGATGTTTGTTTTGCTCAGTTAACACATTTAAATAAAACCAGAGGGACCCCAAGAACCAACATTGAAATGCTTCTAATTGAAACCTGCACTGTGAGGATTCCTGTCTATCCCTGGTGTTTTCGACTCTGTTTCCCCGTATTCTATCCTCATGTGGATGTCGTTCCCTTGTCATTGTTGTGCCATGTGCTTGTGTTTTTGTTCTGTGCCTTCGTCTCTCGACACAGCTGTGTCCCAGTGTGGAATTTCTAAGTGTTGACTATTAAAGTCTGTTGTTCTGGAAGGTCCTGCATCTGCGTCTCACCTCCTTCTGGTACGCACCGCGATCGACCCAGCCTTCCTCACAGGTGAGAGGGGTCGGCAAAAATCTAGCTTGCTTTAGGATCCTGGAGAGACAGCAGTTTGTCGTAATCCGGGCAGAGATAAATACTCCAGCTTTCCTCGCCCAGGCTGACGGTTCGTCTGTTAACCACCCCGGTATCTAGTGCCTGTGAGTTACTGAGTTACTGTTTGATTGCGCAAGTAACCAGCATCGAACCTCGTGATTCGCCTGGCTGAAGAGGTCCGCCAGCTCGTTACACAGAGACCAGCTGGGCTCCTGCCTACTTCTTTGTCGAGCCTCGGGTGTCACACAATCGAGCATCCCTGCATGCCTGTCTGCGTCCTCTTTTGAGTCGATGTGTTTTTGTTGTTGTTGCTTTTCCTGCTGGAGAGAATAAACCCCCCTGTGTGGATTAAGTCAAACCTCCGTTGTCCGGCGTGTTGCGTTTGGATCCGTGTGCACATCATAACATGCACAAAGTGATTGTAGTGATGGCAAAGGGTTTAGTGTCACAATGAAGAATACTGCACAGATGCCTTTGGTAGTGCTCACACACAGAGTAATTATCCATGACATTGTTCTGGTTGCATTGTTTTTGGAAATAGTTCACATACATCCTCCGGGTGTCCATAACAAAACAGTGCACTTCCTAACTTGCACCTTGGCCAAAGCACATATTGTTTACAAAAATATGTGCACATTCCTCTCTGTTTTTTAGTAGATGTAAGCTATCCTGCGTAGTCATCATACAACTTTGCATGAAAAAAACGAACTCCTCCTCAAACAGTCTGTAAACCATGGTGACCTGTGTGTGTTTGTCTGTTGCTGCCTTAATCTGGTTTTTGATATTTAAATATTTTCATTATGAAGGCTCGTGGTTTTGGTAAAATCCAAGGAGCTCCAGCTTTGGTCATGACAAGAAAATACGTAAATAATTAGGCGGCAAGTTGTGATCAGCAGAATTGTCTGCTATGCATGCTGCCCATTCTTCAAGCGTCCAAAGAAAAAACGAAATACTTACCTTTGACTCAGCAAGCAAAGGCTTTTACATTTTAGGATTAGGGTGCATGTCTCCTTCTTCAGGGATATTCACACAAGATGGTAACCAATGGAGACCTGCATGGAGATTTATAGAGGTACTATGACTTATGGGTGCTGTGCTGAGCCACCGGTAAACGTCCTCTGGCTCCAGACAGATGCAATGTTATGGAGTGCCATCAGAATTGGCATTGATTCAGGTCTAAAATATGGAGAGAAAGGGAACAGAAAGCACAGAGGACAACAAAATGTGTTTCCCCCCTGCTCCAGTACATTAAAATAGATTAGTTTTATACTTTTTTTTTCAAATACATAAAGCATTAAGAACTGATTCATGGTGTGTTAAATTTTTAAGGAAAAGGGTTTTTGATGCCACATTTAAAGTTTTTCCCATCTTTCACCTTAGCTGCCACAATGGTGTTCATGTCCTGCCTGAGCTACACGATGAAGATGTAATGCAGCTTAATAATTCTGTCTTTCTTCTCACCCAAAACAAGATGCACCAATTGACTCATCTTTTGGAGGGAAAAGCAAAATGTATTTCAGAAAAAAGGACACAAATATGACACTTTCCCATAATAAAAAAATGAATTGCAGAGCGTTTTAACTTTTGTCATCCGTGTTGAGTAGAGATATATAAGGCATGAACACAAACTACACAAACCACAGAAGTATAGATCACAGCCATCATAATTATGCAATTAGGGCAGAGTGACTTCCACTTATTTTCTTTTTATAAGACAAGCAAAAAAGCGTGATTCACTCAGTTGTTATACTCTAACAATATGCCATCAAAAGATCTCTGAAGAATACATTATCATTGTTATTATTATTTAGTAGTAGTAGTTGTAATGTTGTATGGAAGACAATTGAGGGAGAATTTCCAGAGCCATACAATTCTTTCAGCTTTCTCACTCAAACAATACCCGAGCTCTGGATTAAATGTCTAATATAGGCTGTATCCAGACACGGTCGAGCATTAAAGGTTATCTCTGGAACATGTAAAATGACATTCTTAGCACAAAAACAAGTGCAGAGGTGAATTTAAAAAGAGAAGGAGGTTATGTAATCACATCTCTGAGTTCTGGTAAAATTTGCAGCCGAAAATAGAATTACAAGAGAGCAATTGAATGAAAACTAATTAAACATATTTTGTAAATGGATTTGGTCCCCAATTCCACATAACTTTAAAGACAAGCTAAAGCATTAAATTAAGTATGATAACTTACGTGTGTGCATGCATTATTTTTTTGGAATAGATGCTTTACATAAATTTCACTTTTCCATTCTTCTTTTAAACTTTTCTTTTTCTTCTGTCTCCATACAGGACTAGAATCAATACGGCGTACAATACCAGTCAATTGTTGGGCTGACATAGAGACAGACAATCATTCACTCTCTCATTCACACATTTAAACACTGTGGGAGCAAGCTGGAGTATCCGGAGATGTCTTTGAACTGTGTGAGGAAGCCAGAGTACCCAGAGGGAACCCACGCAGACACGGGGAGAACATGCAAACTCATAAAAACCACACAGAAAGGCACAGGACCGCGACAGTGCTAACAACCACACCAATATACGGCACCTGATTGGCCTTCCAATTGATGTATTGATACACAATGTAGTGCACTCAATGGGATTAGATGAGAATATTGACTTTGTCATTGTCATTTAAAAAATACTGCTGGTGAGTACGTATTTGGTTTCATCCTCCCATGTTGTGAGGCCAGATAGTATGGTTTAATATAACATTACATGTCATTTAGCTGATAGTTTTATCCAAAGCGACTTATAATAAGTGCATTTCAACCATAAGGATACAAACTCAGAAGAACAAGAAACAAGAAAGTACAATTTCATCAAATAAGCCAATTTACAACTTTAGTCACAGTTTAGTCTGAAGAAGTGTGTCCTCAGTTTGCGGCGAGAGATGTAAAGGCTCCCTGCAGTCCTGATGTCAGCTCATTCTACCATTTCGGAGCAAGGACAGCAAAGAGTTTTGGTGCTTCATTAAATGTATTATTAAGTTATGTTTCACTAAAACTATGAGTAAAAGGGGTCAGATATGGTTATGGTTTCTCTTCTGCAGTCAGCAGTAGTGTTTATACTTTGGTCTGTTAGCACCAAACCTTCTGAATATCAAACTTTTAACTTGATTAAAGAGATTTGTGGCTGTTATTGTGGCACGTGTGAGACAGAGTAATACGGACTGACTACAAGGGCTTTGAAAGGCCACTCTCCCACTGGCAGGTCCTCGGGGCATAAATTTGCATCACTTGAGCCTGTGTGCAGTTGCATGTGTGCAGTTCCTGCACACATGTTTCTATTGTGCAAAGAAAAACCTTAGCTGGGGCAAAAAGATGGTAGAAAGCCCGACACATCCTAATTGCTCATCACTCAGCTAGAAAGTCCCCATACCTGCTCGGACATTGCATGGCTCCAGAAGCCAACAGAACTACTTCATGTGCAAGAAGGAGATATGCAATCCAGCCATGGCAATAACAAACAATATCTAGTGCCCAAATGATGAACCAAATTCTGCCAATGGAAGTTGGGTCGACAAAGCACACCCTTAGAATCAAAGGCCCACTGAAAAAAGTCATGGCGTATACACCAAAGCTGCAGTTCTACCATACATTCCACTATTATAGTGACTTTTACTGCAAAAACATACAAAAAAACAGTGACAGTGATTGGAGCAGACAGCTGTCTGACCATTTTGAGGAATTACTCAAAGTACATACCATACCATTTAGCTGCCAGGTAGTGTTAGGTAGACAAAAGGCCGTCTAAAAAAGTTAAGCAGCACGCTGTAACCAATTTCAAACCTACAGTATATGCTTTATCTAATATGAGTGAAACTTTTAAAAACATTTTTAAGATTTTAAGTTGAGTTATTTCTCTTGTGGAAATGCAATCACTGATGATATGAATTTTCTATGACTTATTGAGTGTAATTATACAGGAGGAGTGGTGTCGTTCATCCACCCCTTGAAATATATTGACAAACACACTCAAGTGGTGTGGCCATAGAGATTATCAGGGCCTGAGCCGACTGAAAGTCGGGCAAAGCCCTATTGTGTTTCAAAGAATTGTTCTTATTTTATTGCCACTTTAAAAACAGTTTTGAGGCCTTTATCATATTCAAAAACTCTTGAATGTGTTTTATTAAAGTTTAGTAAAGATGTAGTTACCTCATGATTTAAATGCTTCCTAATGGCATTTTGGCTCAATAGCTTCCCCTACTCGTATTTATAAAGCAGCCAAGCAACTGCTTTGATCCAGGAGCACTCATTCGAGATCACAGCTTTGAGACAGCTGTGCATATCAGCAGAATAGGCTTGAAAATAATAAATCAAGTTGGTCAAATGTCCCATTGTGACTGACATGACTTGACCTCTGTCCACATCCTCACTGAAGAGAAATTAACAAGTTGATATAAGAAACCAAGGGCAGTAACTGATCAATTATCCACCTGATGAAACCAGAATTCTTTGCAGTAACTTGACCACAGCCCTGCTGGTGACTTTGTTCTTCAGTGACACATTCAATTTGTTCAGTTTTCAAAACATATCTGCCAGACATCTACTCAATCAGAAAGGTGTGTACTGAACAATATAATACTCCTCTGTGCAGCAGAAGTTGTGTTCCATTCTTTGTCTTGACTGAATGAAGGTGGTCCAACATATTTTAGGAATGTTTTGTTTGTAACATTGCAGCAAAGATAGTAGCATGGAGGTAAGTTATTCTGATTAGGAGACCAGACACCTGGGTTTGATTCCCCATTGCACCGGGTTATGTTTCTCTTTTTATTGTTTGTCTTTTGGATCGAGTGCCCGGCTGACCGCTGCCTGGAGGCCACAGCTTTGATCCAGATGCAGATTTTTCCTCCATATCAGCAGAGAAGGTTTGAGATTAATGAATCAAGTTGGTCAAGTTGGCTGTGACCGACAGAACTGGACATGTTTTAATACTGGTGTTCTGCAGAGAACCATTAAATGTGTTCAGTTTTCAAAATATAACTGCCAGACCTCAGTAACATTACAGAATAAATACACAAAGAAACTGAACTTACTTTGCTCCTTTTGTTGTGTGACTATAATGTAACTTTACATTTTGTTGTGTTTTGGGGAGCCATGAAAAGGTACGGTAGCATCCAACTGAAGGAGAACAATGTGTGGTGACATTTAGCTTCTGTAGCTTGTACATATTCTGTAGTATCTTAGGTTAAAATAGCTTTTATCTGTGTCACGGTTTAGCCCCTTTCATGTTTTATTTTGTAGTTTCATGTTTCTGGTCTCCCTGGGGTAACTTCACTTCCTGCCTTGTCCTGTCTCCCCTGTTATTGTCTGATTGATGCCACCTGTTTCCAATCACTTGCACCTCCCTGGTGTATTTAACCCCTGTGTGTCATTTGTCTCTTGTTGCGTCATTGTCTGGCTGTCGTGTTTCTGTCCTGATCAGTGTTTTGCCCCTGTGGTGTTTTGAGATTGTAAGATTTTGACTATTAAAGTCCTGTTGATTTTGAACCCTGCGTTTGCGTCTTACCCCTTCTGGTACGCACTGACACTTTTGTGACAATCAGAGGTAAAGCTGGGGCAAAGTTACATGCCATCCCAGGTTAACCTTCTTATTTCCGACCGCGTGTCCGGCTGACCGCTGCCCCCCCCCCTCCCCGACTTGCAAGGGAGGCGAAGGCCCGTTCAATGCCGCTAGCAGCACTAGTTATGAATGTTGTTACAGTAGAGACCCAACCTTTGCATTTCTACAGAGAGTATTGGTGTTTATCGATTTTGTTTTGTAACAAAAGCCCTGTGGAAGGTGAATGCAACATATCAGTGATTACTGATTAGGCCGACTCAGATCTAGGGCTCTCGGTCACTGAGAGCCTGTCAGTTTCCAGCCCCTGCTCAATCTTTTCATTCCAGCCTGTCGGCCAGTAGACTGGACAGAAGGTCAGAGAGTTGATCTGTGCCAAAACTCTGAGGATTTTCCCCTCCCCTTTGCTCTCGTTTTCCCTTTTAGATGTGCAGATTCTAGACCACCTAATGAGAATATGTTACTCCTAGATACCATCTGTTATGCCTGCACTCTGTACGATAAAATAAGAAATATGTCAATGAGACTGAATAATCAAACGTGTGCGGCAGTAGCCGTTAAGAAAAGAATGTCCCAGTGTGTCCGCTGTGTTTCCTGTGTTCAACCAGGAACATAAGTGAATATGGATCATGATTATAAAAAGTTGAATAGTATATCAAAGTAATTAGTGTGTAATGATACAAAAATAAGCTCAGTAGTCGGTTATCTTTGTTTAAACTGAGCCAGAGGTGGGAAAAGTAAGAGATTGGGGTCCTATGCGGGCTGGGCAGTAAGAAGCTGTAAGCAGGCGCGTGGTCAAACAGGTTGGCATTGCTGAGAGCAGAGTTTCGAGGAGAGCAGTGAGTCTGAGGCTTGAAAAGCACAGGTTAATGGAGTCGCAAACAAGTAATTGCAGGGAAAGAAAGTCGGCTGTAGCAATAGTTTCATTTGTGTGAACTGACGACCTGGTAAAGGGTGGAGGGAGAACTGGAGTAGATGAAAGATGAACTGTAGGGCTTAATGAGTAAATACGTTTTATGTGTGCAGGTTAATTCTCAGCACAAAGGGGAAGGGAAAGCCACGCCCAGCTTGGTGCTATTTGAGGTCGAAACAAATACCTGAGTGCTTTGAAATAACGTCCCCTTTTTGCAAGATTTCTGAAGGGCCAAGATCTCACCGTATAAGATTAATGTTGTTATTTAAGAGTATACTCTCTTTAACATATAATTAATTAAATTAATAAAAAAAACATTAGATAATGATTAATCCTAGTGGGTGGCTTCTATTCTAGCTGCATTTCAGGCAAGCAATCACTTTTAAGATTGACATTTGCCCCTGCCCAGTGCTCACCAGTATTGTTCCAATCAAAGCCTACCTAGTTTGTGAGAATGAGCATCCTCCCTTTCCCAAATAAGAAATGATAGCCAAAAGGTGCAGCCTCTAATAAGCCAATTACAGAACAGTTCCAACATGTGTATGCTATATATATATATATATATATATATATATATATATATATATATATATATATATATATATATATATATATATATGCATTATTTATTATATCCCAACCCACACCCAAACACAAGTTTGGATTCAAGGACAATATCAAGAAGTTGTTTTAATAACACATTTCCATCCCCAAGATGTGCTGTGCTGCATTGAATGGGTCATGTTGTCATCATATCTAAGGCGGCTTTTCTTCAATTTCCTGACGATTACAATACATATATATTCAACACAGAGAGCAGCCTATGTGTGCCCCTTTGTGGGTTTTTGCTCTATTTTGAGATTGCAGGAACATTTTTGCTGATAAAGTCCTGTGTGAATCAGAATGGAGGTAATAATGAAATAGAGAATAATCCATGCATTAGCTGCAAACCCGCTTGTCACATTTGAAACATGGAGGTCATTTTCTCCAAAGGTCAATATTATAATGGGAGTTGAAAGTGTTATGACTGCAAGTCCAACTTGCTTCCCCTGCACGCTTCTATTAAAGATTTATTTATAACCTTTTCTAAAGCTCCCATGCAGCATATTTATATTATTTCTGTCTTATTTTTCCAATTGATTTTTTATACAGTACTTACCTGTGGACCTATGGACAGTTTCAAGAGGCCTAACAAAAAAACACCTTTCCAGTCTGTAGACTGTACATCTACTTTTGGAAAGCTCAATACTAAGGGGAGCAATTATTATTCTTCAGGTCTACAAAAGTAACAAATTATTTAAGGCCAGACAATCTAGAACATATTTTATTGTGTAGAAATAGCCTACAGAAGAACAAAAACAACTTCTTAAAGTTCCAAAGATCTTCAAAATAGTAAAATAAGCAACAGATTGGTGGCAACTTTTGAATTGTTTCTGGTAATCCAAATCTCGACATGGATAATAAAAAGCGTGACAAAAATTCGCTCTTCTCGTCTATCATTGTAGTCACAACTGTTTAGATGTTTCCATTCTACCATCATTACTAGCTCCGATCTGATGGTGGTGGTGAAATGTGAATAACTGTCATAGTCTGTCATATGTCATACTGTCATATACATACTTAAGTATTAACAAAAAATACAACAATACTCTCTCTCTCTCTCTATCTCTCTCTCTCTCTCTCTCTCTCTCTCTCTCTCTCTTTGGGATGGCCTTTTTTTCACATATTCTTATTGTATTTTTACTTTCACTCTAAACGTCGAACTGTAGACTCAATCACACATGCAAAACACTACATATGTTTCAGATTTACACAATTGATTATGCCCTTTTTACACGTTAATGAATCACTATTTTGTTAAAAGTCATGTCCGTCCTAAACGCTTTGTACTCCACGTGAGCACTATTGTGACAATAGTTTCGAAAATATCCCTGGCACACCACAGAGCGGCTAAACGGTGACACAGACATAAATCAAAGCAAAATAATCAAAAAAATGGTTTCATAACATTGCTGCATTTTTTTTTTCCATTCTTACTAGCTTACTTCCCAATCACAACCGTGCTTTGACCACAATTATACATAAAAATCCCAATTCTTTCGTTTTTTGTTTTTTCTCAAGTAACATTGTTTGCGGATAAAAATATTTTCTTCTTCCATTTCATCTGACAGTATCCAGAGGTCAACAAGACGAGAAGCAAAAAACAAGAAGAGATTCTCAATCATCTTGTGCAGATAACAACATCCAGTAAATTGTATTTGTAATGTCCATTGGCATTCTGTGATACACCACCCTTCTTTGTGCTGTCTTTCTTTAGGTATACCTTGGATCTCCTCCAATGCCACTCAAGCAACTCTTTGCAGGGATTAGCTTTGCCAGTTGATAGCGAGGCAATGCATGGTGAAAAACGGTAAGAGGCAAGCTGAGCGCACTAGTTTAATGTGTGAGTGGTGCTCTCTCCTTCTCCCTGTGTTTCTGTCTAATTATGTGGGATCTGCAAGCTGCTATTCGGTGGTATCGATTTGCTGTACCTGTTACACACAAGGCTCTGGTCCCTCGGGAAGAATTCTGGGTAGTGTTTGCCAACACCATGTAGTGATTATTGACTGGCCGACTTTGTTGTTCAGGATATGAATAAGTGTCTATAGAGGAGAGACATTATCATCCATGATGTGTCTCTTGCAGTTTGGTTTTTGAGCAAAGGAGCAGCAGAGAGAGAAAGAGAGAGTGTAAGGAAAAGTAAAGCATATTAACTCACCATTAGAGTTTTTAAAAGGGTTTATGAAGAGCTTAATTCAGCCATAAATTAATTATCAAAAAATGTGTTAAAATTGTTGAGGGTTTAGCTACAGATTTTGAGGATTTCAGACCTCTGCATAGAACCCACAAGTCTGCAAAAAGCAAAAAATAGAAAATATACCTCACACAGAGTTTGATAGTTTGAGTCTTTCAGGATTTAGAGCGTAGTTGACCAGGGAAACCGAAAATTACATGACATACATATAACCGGTATTAAAAAAAAGCAATTGTTTCAGCTGTCAAGATGATTGGGCACTTGATAAACCACAAACTAATCCTAATTTATCTTTTAATTTATCTTCATATTCTTTCTCTAAATCACCCCTTCAGTTACATCTAAAAGGAACAGAATTTTGCGTCAGATAGAGCTGAAGGCGTTGCATTTTTTGCGTCACATTCCCAAAGTGTGATGCGTGCACCCCCGGGGGTGCGCGAGCTGTCACCAGGTCGTGCACGAGAGGAAAAATGTAATGGCGGTCCATTTTTTTAAGTGGGACTTTTCCATACAATAAAAAACATGAACAGTAAACATTTCCTTTGTAATCGTCATTGTCATGCGTGTTCTGGTTATTTGCGCATGTTTAAACATGAGTCTTTATATGGCGATAAAACAAAGTTTTGTTGCATTTTTTGAAGTGTGAATTGGGGGTGCGCCAACTCGGTTGGGACATAGAAGGGGGTGCGAAGGAAAAAAAGTTTAGGAACCGCTGAGATAGAGAACCAATACGTTTTCATTCGTTGTGCTTAGTAAAAGGAAAACATGTTGCATTGTGGTTCAACATGTTTCTGTTGGTAAGACCCTGTTTGCTACTACTGATATTGACTGAGCGAGAGAGCTGCAGCTATTAGTATTCATTGACCGGAGTCACACTCCACTAAGGTCAAACTATCCACACTGTAACTCAGGGGCCGTAATATTGAAATCAGAGAAACAAAAACAACTGAACAGCACTGTTGAATTAATCATTAGTCTGTCAAAGTACATAATGCGAGGTGTTGCCTTTTCAGTCTGGCAATGCATCACTTCCCTACCTACGCTTTACTGTGTGGTTCAGTGTTTAAAAAGTGTATAAAAAGAATGCCCCCCAATCTCTCTCATCATATGTTGTGGCTTGAAACAAGCTATGCAGGTCTATCAAATGGTAATTGGTTTATGAAAACAGTTTAACTGATCATAAATCACTTTAATATGGTTGATTTCCAATATTGTGTCAATATGTTTTACTGCATATTCATCTTGGAACAAAGTAAATGGTGTTTAATTATTGAAAAGGGCATACAGATCATAAAATAGAAAATTACATTTATTTTCAAGTCCGTCTTAAAATAATACTCACATGTCAATAATTAAAGTCAATAACATATATAGTTTTGGTTTTCCTCAACTTAAAATGTATTTTTATAAGCAGTATATAAAACATGTAAATAATATACATTGACAAACACTTAAATGTTTCCTTAAAAAAATCCTTACCTGTGTTGTTTTCGTATCTCCACGACTGCATGTATAGATTACATTACACAGCAAAAGTGAAGACGCTGTAAAAATAACATTCCTTCCTATCCACAACTCATCATGAACTCTAATACACGCAAACGTTTGACCTTTTTATCTTTTCATACTGAGCTGAAGAGCCACTTGCTTTGCAGGATATTCAACCCGCATCCAAGCTGTGAGCAGTGCAGTTATTTGACAGTTAACAAAATTGCAGACATAGCAAGTTAAATGCATGTTTTTTTATTGACAATTATGACCGTATGAGCATGCGATGCCAGCTAGATGACGATGTTTTTCTACCCCGTGGCAGGCGGGATGTGAACCGATGGATCACTCCATCCCCTCTGCGGCTGAAAAGAAAGACAACCACATGGCGGATAAGAGAGAGAGGATCGGCTGTCATATCCAGATGCTGCAAATCTGTTCCCTACCACACATGTGAACAGGTATTCCATTGCCTGGAGCACTGCTTGTTTGGCATGAACAGAGACGCAGCCAAGGAGATAATCAAGCTAAAACTGAGATTATACACCGGCTATGATCCAGGATTGCAAGGTTTAAAACCTCATCTACCTCTAATACATTGAATAAGACCTTAATGTTTATGCATTAGTATAGAAGTATAACAGGAATATGGGAGTTGTCAAAATATGTACAGCATACGAATGCTGAACTATCAGCTGTGTGCAAAGCTGCAGCTCAGAATAGGCTTTTTGTGGGGAATCTCCTGCTGCCGTGCATGCATTTAACATAAGTCAATATTCAACCATAATTACACTAAAAATATGATACTTCACTGACCACTTCACTTCCAAATCTATACCTATGTGTATAATCCTTGATTGGTTTGTATTCATAGTCTGTGCGCTTTGTTCACCGGTAATGGAGGAGGACAGTTGTGCTTGACTTGACAAATCTTACTGCGTCCGTACATTTTCACAGAGAATAAATTAAAACTTTTTAAATTAATAATAATGATATTCATATAAACTATGTTTGTTTAATGCATAACTATTTGTATTTGATATTTCTTATTTCTAAATGAATGTGGAGGGGAACGGTCTCCATTTTGCTCGGAGGACATTAAAAAGATTAATGGGAGAATATGAAAAGTCTGATGAAAGATTGAGGAAACTGCTAATGACCAATAAATTCAACCTTAATTTAAATAAAAGTGTTTGGAAGTGTTCCGACTCGGCTCCCCTTAGACATTACTTAAGTCCTCAATACTTACTAAATTTATATCTATATAAATATATTTTATCTTTCTATACAACATGCATTTAATTATGGTGAGTATAGCTTCTGGCACATTTTCATCCTCGGAGTTGCCAAAGGGCCACGTTGATCGCCCTCTCCACTAAACGTTTTGCAAGTATCAGATTGAGTGGATAGCTTTGTTCTCTTAGAGCTCAGCCAACAGCAAAATACACAAATTGCTTAAAATATTTTTCAAATCACATAGCATTCTCCGGTGCTGAGAAATTACAAAATTTTGGAATTGGCCAAAAGTCCATGACCCTTTAAAGATGGCTCCAAAAGTGAAAATTGAGTCAAGTCTTAATCGCAAAATAGCCAAATACACCAACTGTTCTCTGCTGTAGAGTTCAAAACAGTTTTGTGTCTACAGCCAATATCCGTGTTAAAAACAAATTCAGTGGCAGGTTGGTTGCTAGCTGCCTCCTCCTCTGTGTCACCCAGGCTCGCCTCAATTCCTCCCCACCAGCATGCGCTGGAGCCACCTACCCAAATATTATCATCTTTTCCTCAGAAAGCCTATAGACACAGATGGTCCTTCTATATTTCATACGGCCTATGATTTGAACAGGAATATCTTAAGATGCCCAATTTTCATTTCAGTTTTTATCAGTCTCCAAACATATTTAGCACATTTATACGAGTTGTATTTTGCATGCACCTTTCTATGAGCAGACTAACAGGATGTGGCATTTAATCAAGTGAAGTGAGAAAAAAACTACCAAGCTTGCATGAACGGATGTGAAAAAAAAATTTCATCATGTTCTGCAGCACCCATATCATCCCCCCTAATCCCTCTCCATCAATTTTACAGTTTTTTTCAACTTCCTACACTGTGTTTGCATCACATTATGTTGATGCTGGTACTTAGTCATGACTCACTCAACATCTGTTTTACACAGCATGAAAGGAACACATCATTTCTTAAATCCCATATATTTTAGAAAGCAAATGTCTGTCTTGTTTTTATCATGTTTGATCGTGCAGTATTTAACCGTATGTCCAAGTTTCAAATGGCAATATGTGTGGCTACACATTCACTTCTTACCACTGACACATAGTAATTACATACAGTATTATTCAGCCCATTTGCCTAGTAACATGACCGTTACTGTTCTTTATTCCCGAAACCTAATCATTCATTCAACCTCAAGATTGTACAATTTACTTGTATTTGTACAATTGCAAATTTTCAGAGCCGCTGCTGAGAAAAAATCCTTTTAGAGATTCAATATTTAAATAAATGTATATATATATATATATACACTGTGAAAAAAATGCAGTACACATTTTACATCACTAGATATCTATATATTATTTCCAGAGATGGGAAAATGTAATATTTTATTGTCATTTTATTTAAATGAAACGTTTAATTTTTTCACATTTTTTTTAATTGTGCTTGTTCTGAAACAAGCTTACATAGGATATTGCTGAAATTGAGATCTTATCTGTTGTATTGAACCGGGCGACATTAAAGTTTTAAATTTACAACTCAAGGACACTGGCGCAGTGGGAGAGGGCACTCTCTGCAGATGCAGACCGTACTTGTTGAAAGTACGCTTGAATGGATGAGCAAGACTGCCACTCCAACGTGGGGCTCAGTGTCTTGCAACATCCAGAATACACCATATATGCGTATAATGCTTTATTATATGCTACATAGAAATGTAGACATTATTATTGAGTGAGGTAAAAAAATTACAAGCACCCAATAACATACAATACATTTAGAGAACAGACTACAAGATTCTATGCAATAAGTCTTCATGTAATGATTAGTTCAAATACAACCGTCCGTATGAAGTGTAAATCAGGCACCGAGTTGCTGATACTAGTCCGTACCTACTTAATCATCAGTTATTATTTTTGAGTAGACCTGATCATCATTAGTAGTCATGGTGACCATGATTTTTCTTATGCTCGACTCGTCATAAAACTCAAACTGCCACTTCTGGTACTAACATGGTTACTAGGCCATTTCTGCTAAGGCAAATATATGAATAAATACATTTTTAAAACTTTTAGAGAATGAAAAAATTAATTATTTTGTTATTTAATGACTGAATTCCTGAATCTTGACCTAGTAGGGGCTGACTTCTTTTACGGAGAGGTAAACAATAGGAACACACTATTTAAACCTGAAATTGCCTTAACCAGGCAGTAAAATAACTGAATTGCAGATGGCATTCACCATGTATATATTTGAGTTGTCATGTGTTACATATACTATGTGCAAGACTTTCCCCTCAGTGAGTGTGGGCCTTTTCATCTCTTGATTCTGCTTTGAGCTGCAGCCAAAATCGAATAACTAAGCCAGTCATCCAGTCTCTTTCGCTATTACTTTGTGGAGTTGAAGCAGCTTAGAGAGCATTATTATAGTGAAGGCCTGCTTCAAATTATTTAATGTACTCCAGATGGGGTGAATCCAGAACCTGAGACAAAAGTAACCTATTGAAACTTAAAATTCATTCTTCGCTCTTCAGCCTTGGATAATAAGTAATGTTGGAGATTAGTGTGAATCAAAGTGTGGATTCAATATGATGGGAAACACATCGACCCACCCAATTATCAAGTCCGTGAAATTTTATGATTTGATTTTAAAATCTCTGAAAAAAAAGTCACTGAGGTGATTTTGCAATTTTCTTAACTCAAATTCAGTGGTTGATATCTAATTTACGACGAGTACCTGGTAACTAGAGAAAGAAAAAAAGGGATATGAAACAGTCGACTGGGAGCTTTTTTACAGTACAATATGTAACCCGAGGGAGAACTTTGACCGACGGAGCAGAGTAAAAAAGAGCAATGTGTATCATTCACGGGCCACATCTTACCTCTCTGAACACACCTGAGTACAATACTGCATTGCCCAAAAGACCGGCAGTATATCAGTAGTGATGTCTCATACTCTCCGAAACAACACAATGAATAATAAATACCCAGATCTCAAAATAAATATTCCACATTATTAATGTATTCCAAGCCTCCTTCAGAAGGTGCTGCTGTAGGTACCAGACAACTCCTTCTCATGCTGAAGATCAGTCAGAGGAAGAGGTTTTGTTTTTCAAATTTCTGTTGATTTCAGTGCAAAGTGTGGGAAGAATTTTTTAAAAAAGTGTCACCGTTTGGGTTCACTTCCTGTTTTGTTTTTGTAAACCAAACTGCATCTGCATCAAAACAGCATCTGTTTGTTGGTTGGGATTAAAGTACCCGTGTTGTGTGAACGCTGCGTTTGGGTCCTGCTTCCTGCCTCGTCAACCTTGCACTCTGACAAAAAAGTGCAATTTAACATTTGTAGGTCAGAGCTAGAAGCGGAGATTGTAGACGTATATAAAATGATATCACCGTTGTCAGCACTCTGATAAAACAAGTTTTCTCATTTTTTTAATCCATCAGCTGAATCTTGGAAGAACAAATAGCAATGCTGAGTAGTGATGACTTAAGTGTGGAGTGTATTTTCATTTTGATCACAGGATCGTACATGGCATAGCCAACACAATTATTACATTATCTAATTGCATCCAAATACATGTATTATTAAGGCTCTGGTAACACAATACTCTCTGGGAAAGGAAGAGATGTTGGTGCTGTAAACTGTCTTTGAATGGCACTTAACTACATTTTCACCGCTTCTGTCAAATCGCCAGCTTTTTTTTAGATGGTTTTGATAAAGTGATGTTAGAGATTATGGTGTTGTAAACATGTTTATTTAAAAGCCAACACCACCACCTCGTCCATAATTCACATGGTTAACGTTAAGCAATTTTTATTTTCACAAAGATGCTGAAAGCATACCCAATAATCTATGCTCAAGCATTCCCTTAAGCAAGATATTTTACCCGCCCCTGCCACTCCAGGAATAACTGGCCCTGTGAGTCTTGTATTTGTCTTTTGCCTTTCAGGGAACAAGGTCACATTGTTTATAATAGCAGCACAACATCTCGTTCTCCAAGGACAGAGGGATCTTTAATGTAATGCTTCAATATAGTGCGCAGGACCCGCATCAGTGAAAACGTAAAATGAACGTGTCATGTTTGATGAAAGCATGTGGAATAATGCATTTTGCAGTGTGTTTAAAGTGATGGATTCCTACAACAATACCTCAGATATCTGCCAAAGCATAACTTTGAAAGAAAGAGGTGTTTCCACCAGCTAAGATAATAATAATACATGTCATTTAGCTGACGCTTTTATCCAAAGCAACTTACAATTGATATCTAAAACATGGCTTATACATTTTACCCAGGGAGCAATTATAGGTTAGGTATCTTGCCCAAGGACACTTCAACAGGGAACATGGAGCAGCCAGTTTCCGAACCACCAACCGTGCGGTTACCAGCACACCCTCTTTACTTCATGCGCCGCCATCGCCCCCCTGATTGATGTCAAAAGCTACAAAACGATACATAGTATGGCCACCAGTGATGGTTCCCACACAGCAAATACCCTGAAGTAAGAAGTGTCAACCACACACCCACAGAGTAGTAAAGCTTTAATTCAACACCATTAGACTAGGCAGGCATGTAACAACATCACACAGATTAAAAAATGACAGCAACCTTTTTAAAAGTGACCTCAGCAGTTACATGTGAATCACATGTGAATCGCATTCAAAGGGTAACAAACAAAAACCCTCACGGCCATGTTCAAGAGCAAAGTGGGTTTGCACGTTGATAGGTTTCACACCCTCACGCCAAACCCAAAGAAAATGTGAGGCGAGAAGAATGGAGAGAAAAGAGTTATTTAAAGATGTACCCTTCGACTGGAACGCAAAAGGGCGGCGCTCTTTACTACCATATGGCACAAAAACAGACAGGCAGGTCGACAGTTATGAAGACAGATTAATGATGCAACGCCTTCAGCACAGGGGGAAATGAGATCAGATGTTGACAGCACAACGGACACATCCCCGGTCTGGCATTCAAACGTTTCCTCAGATCTATCACATGATCTGTGAATGCCTCATCTTCCCATATGAACGTGTTCTCACTCATCCATCTGCATTTTTTAAGCTCCATTATTGTATTGTATGCCTACATCAAGCAGAATATGTGCCCCACAGCAGGTTGTTTGAGATAAACGTTTCACAAGCGATAATTTTTGTGAAGACCTGAAGTCTCCTGTGTCAGCCGCCAAGCCTAAAAAAATCTGCAACGCGCATTTCATAATTCATAACACAGAGGCAGCATTTATAAATGGGCTCTAAAGTGCTGAAGCCTCAAAAAGATTCCAACACATATCAAACTGTCTTCTGAATGACTCGTCACTCACTCACCTCACGTGCTTCACGTTTAGTCCATTTTGTGGCCGTGTCTTGACACATCTTCAACAATGAACGGTCATGAGAGCCTATTCCTCCTATGGGTATAATACAAATACACGTATTCTATATAATCCTGTAAAGACAAAATGCAGTGTGTCATGGGAGGGCAGCCGTATGCGGCAAGCAGCCTGAGGCCACTATCATACGGCCAGCAGGCTAAGGGGAGTCGGTAGGTGGCAGTCGTGTCCCATTAGCAAGCGACACAAGGGCGGAATCTCATTTTTTCTCCATCTAACCCCCCCTCTTCTCTCTCTCACGCACACGCTCACACACGCACACAAGTGGGTGCGTGCGTGAGCAACCATTTGCATTTGTTTGCCCATATTAAGACTGAACAATGAAGGAGGGGGGGGGGACAAAGGTCAAGAATCCCCTAATTAAGGCCAGTCCTCCGAGTGGTGATTCGGTGCAGAGGACTGCGCGCGCGCCGTGTAGACATTGTGTAGGTGCTTTAGAAGTTCAAAAAGAGCCATGTGAAGACCGAAGGACACGGGGAGAAAGATTATCTTGCCCTCGCTGCTACAGTCCGCAGCAGCAACAGCAGAAGCAGCGCGCACCAACAGTCCCACCTGAGACGCTCAGTGGGAGGTAACCTGCACGATGCCTCCCTATAGATGCGTTCATCCTTTCAGCGCGTCCGTCCGTTCCGCGCCCTGCGTCGGCTTTTGGACACGTAAACGCCGAGCGCGTTGGGTAACCGTAAAAAGCGCACCGATGGATACAGCCGGCGTAGTCCGCGAGCACGTTTGAAGCAGTTTTAAAACACACTGCAGATGAAGAAGAAGGGGCGTGGACGAGCGGCACTCTGTGGACGATAGCCCGTTAGTCGTTTCTTATCACCGCGTGTGTCGCAACAACAATGCGCGCGGCTTGAATTGATGAAATGCAAAGACAGATGGAGGAGGCGCGCAGACGCGATTACCGCCTGTGGTGAACCGTCGCTCTCGTCCGGTCTCGGAGCGGAAAGCAGGCATGTAAGAATTGAGTCGTCGATGTGCCACGAAGGCTCTGCCACGCATGGAGCCGTTTTTGATGGGAGTTTAAAGGCTTGTTGAGGATACCTGCTGGATGTTTTCCGACGTTGCGCCCCAGATAGACGCATTCTTCTTCTCGGAAAAGGCGAGAACGCAGCAAGCTGAAGAGAAGAGATAAATATTGTGTATCCTCGAACTTTACCCAGTAACCGATGAATTGGAACCTACTTCACTGGCTGCACCGCGGGGCTTTATAGAAACAAGCATCTCGAATACCGCACTGGGTTGTGAGGTGAAATCTAATCAGACTCAGCAGGGTTGATGACTAAAAAGTAATAGGCACTTGAAGAAAAGTTACGTTTGTAAACCAGGTGAAATAACGAGTTTTTCCAGAATGGGTCTACCTGGAAATGACAATAAGAGATTCCCCGTACTGGGAGAGGTTACTTTTTTAAACGTTTAATTTAGATCTTAGAGAAAATAAGAAGAATCAATCAGTGCAGCTAAGTCATCCATTGGAGCGAATAACCCTGCGATCACATCGGGAGAGTGTAGTTTCAACAATGGCACTTGTGGGTGTCTCCGTGTTGTGTGCCAACTGAAAAACAGGAAATATCGGATGAATTATCCCATCATGTCCACCCCGACTGATGTGTGGATTACCACGTCGTTTTGAGAGAGGGGACACAACGTGTCTGACAAGAAAATACCATCACCTTGCCGACCAAATACTCTGAGAATTGCGGATGTTTTTTTTTCGAGGCAGTTTTTTGGGGCAGAAAGCGGGAAAAGGACCGATATCCGCCCGAGTGAGAGATTCTGCACGACAAAGGCTCCTTTATGAACAAGTAAGTTAGTGTTTGCGATTAAAAAAACAAATGTTGATTGACTCACTCATTCCTTAAACATAACTACCACGTCTACCAGATCTTCCTGTGGGATGTTCACATGACTCACATCACGGACGACTGCAGTGACAGGAACTAATTAGGGACACACCGTTCTAACTAAAAGATGTCTAATCGTGCGTTGATTTTGGATACGTAGGAGAGGATGCGCGTGCCCGTGTGGACCTGCTTCGGTTTTCATCGCGCGCCCTCCGAGGTGAGATCACATAACAAGGCGCGAGCAAATAACACATAGTGTAGCTTTTGTACCAAACAGAAAAACAGGCGAAATGTATTAAATGTGTAGTGAAGAAAAGGTTACATGAAAATGTTGACATGTTTACATGACGAATCACATTAGGGAAAATCTGCTATCCGTCCGTTAGAAAACCTGCATGCTCGACCAATATTCAGTACCTGAAAATCTGTCTAGCTGGTATTAATGCTATTTGACCTTTGAGACACAATTTGCTGCTAGAGTTCCATCTTTGAAAATGCTGCCTAAATCGTCAACGGATCCTTGTTTCCCTTCTTTTTCTTTCCGTGGTTTACACAAAAAGGCCCTTGTTCACTGACCTTCTTACGTGGTGCTGGAATTCAAATCTGAAGCGTTCGCTCTGCCTCTGTTCAGCTGGGGAAGACATGGCTGTTGTAGGTCATGGCCCAACTATCTGAGCCCTTATTCTGCTGAGTACAATCCGTCGCCAGCGTGATGAGAAGCAACAAATGACCCATTTGAGGCCTGTGAAATTCATAAAGTTAGAGCTAGAGTCATTTGGAATTGCATTGCAAAACATATTTGGATACGTTCGATGAAGAGTCATGGGTTTTCTATCCATCCATCCTTGTGTCGTTCTGTGTGAACAAAGGTTAGTTAAACAACTCGAAAGCAGGTGAGCCTCAGAAATAGTTATCTGTCATGTTGGCAATAAACTGTTGGTGGTGGTGATGGCATTAATATAAGTGGTTGTCTCTCCTCAGACAAAGAATGGATTACATCTCTCACCTGTGAAAGTGGGAAACATGGCAGACATTATTTACTGGCTGAAAGAAAAAGCCCTCAATATGATGGAATGACATCGCCTTGGGGAGACAAATTGGACTGCTGATTTTAATGTTTTTTCTCTGTCAGAGGCTTTAAGATGATAAATCGCCCCTACATATTCCTAGAATTGCATCTGTTTGTCGGTAACTGATGCAGAAAGAGTTTTTCACAGTTTTACTCATTCATCCAAATGAAATACTCTAGTTTTGACTTATTTGTGCAACTGGATAGGTGCAATTGTCAACACTTTGTATAATAACCATTTTTACAGTTCTTGCCAATTGCCAGTTCTCATGGACAATGTTTGTACATGTCACGAATACTCAAATATCTATGAAATTATGTTACGTCTGCTTTTTAAAGATAACAAGTCAAAGCACTTGAGAGATGTTTTCATTTAAAAGACTATTACATTATTCTTGACAATTAATGCGGGGTGCATATTTGGGATGATA
Source organism: Apeltes quadracus (assembly GCA_021346845.1). NCBI lineage: Eukaryota > Metazoa > Chordata > Actinopteri > Perciformes > Gasterosteidae > Apeltes > Apeltes quadracus. The sequence goes on from CM037935.1 coordinate 8,682,754, forward strand.
GGGAGCTAACAACTGTATAACAGACTAATGCACTGGGAAACTGTATCTTAGTAGTGTTTGTTTATTTATCTTTGCAAAGGGGACAACAGCTGTGTGGTCCCTCTCGTACATCTAAGCAGTGGAAGGGAATTAGCCTTAGAGCAGGTGCAGCAGACGCACCGAGAGGGACACACAAAGCCTGTCCTCCGTTGATAATGTTGCTACCGTAGATATCTGTTTTATTTGCAATTTCTCCAGCCATTGTTGTCTGACTTATCTATTAAAAATCATTCCAAGCAGCCATGTCAGAAAATTAATGAACTTGTCAGCTGGAAAAGGGCACTGCTGAAATGAGGTGCCAGGGCTTTGCAAAGCGGCAGACTTTATACCAATGTTCCCTTCCCACACTTCCTTTGTCATTTTGTCCTCCTCAGCCTGTGACTCAGTTCAGATCAGGGCCAGCACTTTGTGCCATATAATAAAACGTTCATTTCTCAAATCGGATTAATCTCTGTAAATCCTGGCTTAGGAGACCATTAGCATTCTTTTATTTCACTGCCGGGTACTTGTATCAATAATGGAGCTACCCCTACATTTTTGATCTTCTCTGGGTATAAAATCTCTCAGGGGGTTTTCATTCAATGAGAAAGGGACCGTCACAGTGATGTGTTATCTACTCCCTCGCTTTTTGTATTCGAGACCATGCAGCAGTGCGGTGCAGTGGGTCTTGGATTTTGAAGAATCTTTTTTTATGAAGACCAAGCTGACAACATACTCAAATGCATTGACTTCAAAGCCAACAATATATATACATATATATTGGGATTGAATATAACAAGTATATTCACTGCATTCAGCTTTGTTAAAAGCATGCAGAGCCTCTGTCTATTGTAATTAGCAAAGGTTAACGCACCCCTGCATATGTCCTTATTGCCAGTGATAATCCAAATCCCTCAAACAAATGTTTCAGCGCCATGGCAAAGTTTTCAAATCTAGCTAGTGTTTATTTATACATTTTGCAAAAGAAACAAAACTACCTTTCCTAATGTGTCCGGTTTATAACAACCGACACAATTCATTCCATTTAGTATTTACCCTCGGGTGGGAGCATTTACACAGATCTTCGGTGCATAAGCTTTACGTGATTTGAAGCCGTCTTTTTTAAAGTGCTGATGAATTTTGCTTTCATACACAAAAGCTCGCTCTATAATAACCAAGCATGTTTTAAAAGGTAGGCGAGAAGAGTCCGGCAGGGTGTAACCGCAAACATGACGGTCACAGACACGTTGGAAGTCTGTATCACAGGCAGCTATTATCTAATATCACAACATAGTATTTAGAGAGGAAACAGGACACAGGTACCCCCTGTGTACACTGTACGTTGTTCATATAATATACCGGAACTGTAACCTGACACAAGCAAGTATGTTGAGCGCAGCAAAACTTGCCGGACAGACATGAACGGTATTTGCAGTGGTCCCGCTCATTAGTCATCCTCTCCAGCATGTCTGGCTCAATGTTCTGTCCAGGGAAATAACAGCTGAGCAGGGAGACAGCCGCAGCACATTCCGCCAGTCGATGGATTTATCAATTGGTGTTTCAGCTCAGCCCATCCATCCCGGGGAATAATCTGGGAGACATCATAAAAGTGCCATTCGGTCGTTCAAGAGGCCACGGAGCGTTGCTTTTTTCCCCCGTCCCTTTCTACCTCCGCTCTCGCAGGAGGGAAAGGAGGGGATTAGATTGAAAATAGATAAGTGTGTTCAGCCATGCATCATTTTAAAAGTGTTTGCTTGTGTTTTTGCTATTTTGAAACATTACAGTTTGAACTCTTCATGGCTAAAATAAGGAACTCTTCCATCACTCTTCCTTGGTAAAAAAAAAGAGCACTGGCCTGAATTCAGTGTGCATCATTACTCACCACTCGCCTTACATCACCCACCTTGCCAGTTGTGATGATGGTGTCTTTTCAATTTAGTAATTCTCACCTTCCTCTCCGCTGCCGACAATGTCACATGACAGTGACATTACCCGAAGTGGGAGTGATGTGAAGGTTCTGTTAGTAACAGCTTGCATGAAAAGAGTGCAAAGTTACTCACAAACACGTTCTCTCTCTCTCTCTCTCTCTCTCTCACACACATACAAACAGATAAGCCCTCTGTAATGTTTCCGTCCGAGAGGTGTCATTAAAGACAAATAATGTGTTAAAGCAGAGAAATCATCATTCGCAAGTGTGCATAAAGAAGGAACTGCCAATTTGTTCTGACGTTTTTTTTTTTTTACAGTAGTGTCTACCTGTGCGTGTGTGGGTGTCCGTGCGCACGCGTGAGCCCTCCTGAACCGGGGCCTTCTGCCAAGCCAGAGGTGCAGGATGCGTGTCTGGAATCTGGACATCTGGGTCGAGCTTTGCCGTCTGTCTCCGAGATCTGCTTTTTAACCCAATCAGGCTGGCAATCAGATGGTAGCTGAGCTCATCATCCCAGCAGGAATTTGGTCATCAGTCAAAGCCCCAGAAAACAACACAGCGTGGTCACAGCCCGTCCAGCAGTCACACATTCTCAGACTGTTGAGCAGCTCAGGCATTGTACCTCTAATTATTCCTTGAAGGAAATCACACACCTAAAAAGACCACCAGTTCACAAAATCACAATTGGGTGTAATCCTGCGGTTAAATATGTCAAACACACAAAGACCTTATGAAAAATACAATTTCAGGACATACTTGGTTCACATTTATTTAATCTTTTTTCAATCCCAAACGCGCGTGCATGGATGCGTGATGTGTTTAGTAGAGTGTGTATTGACGTGAGCCTATATATTTTTATTCCGTCGCTCCCACTCACCCTTTCAGTCTCCGACCTTAATGTGTCACTCATCCTAGCACCTGCATGTAGGCAGGCAGGCCCCACTATGATAGTTTTTGTCTAACCAGGATAGACTTATACTTGATTTAATCCAAGTTGTCTCTATGGAGTCCGCCGAGGTACCAGTCTGTTTCACTGCTCAGGTCAAGGCCTTGTGGCAGGCGCTGTCAGTCCGCCGCTCTGCTGCATATGTGAGGGAGAAAAGACATTATTGGAGCTTTTAAACACTAGCTGCCAAACGGCCTGGGTGAATGGAGTGAGCTCATTGCCCTCGTACACAACAAGAATAGATCCTGAGCAGATGCCAAACACGCAGTTTATCAGGAATCATTTTTACGTACCCCAAAAAACGTTCATGATTGCTCACTTAAAATGTGTTAATGTCGCAACGTTGCAGTGAAGGCTTTTACGAATTCACATAAAACTACATTAATAATAATGTAAAGTAATTTAATTTAAATTAAAAATGTCAGTTTGTCTGCCAAGGTTAATACTTGTCCTGAATAATAGTTTACTGGCTTTAGTCAAGACTGGGATCATGCTTATTGGGAAGGGAGACTGTGTGTGTGTGTGTGTGTGTGTGTGTGTCTGTTCATGTATCTCTGCGTGCGCTTGTGTGACTGCAGCCCAATAACTAGTCTCTTGTAGCCGTGCCAGACTCCACAGCATTGGGCTGTAGCCCGTCTGTCACTGAGGAGAGACAATAGTCGCAGAACATTCAATGCTGTGTTGTATACGATTTCCCTTTTGTGAATAAATTATCCTTTGGTTGTTATTAAGTTTTAATAGTAACATGTGTATGTACATTTTATTACATCTCTGTACAAAATTGATCAAAGCGAATAGAATTATTTTATACTATATTTAACATTTTATTTCCAGTCCAGTTGCCTGAAAGGTATAATGCTGACTATGCTATTCTAGCTGACTAAATTAAAAGATGGGTCACCCCAATGTTGACTACATTCATTCTGGTCATTATATTTAAGAAAACAATATCTAAAAAAAGCTATCAAAATAAGTTATTTGTCTTTAATTGATCAGTAAAGTAGTTTAAGGGGAAATAGCAAATTAAATCAACATTTTGTACATTTCATACAGGAATTTTGTAGTTGAGTAAATAAAAATCACATTTCCTTTGATAAGTAAAGGTAAGATCAAGTGTGTTTGTTTATATTAGGAGACTTCAGGCAGTGTGGAAGTTAGTTGAACATGTGTGCTTTTTCTAAATATTGATAAAGTGAAGACTCTGAACCGGACGTGACCTCCTCATCCAGTAAAGCTAGTCCTTGATATCTCTTGAATGTGATTGTGCGGTTTGATACTTCACAGCACTGGATTCTGTTGCTGGGATGGCGTGATTATGTGTCGCACCAGGGGAACATTCTAGGCTCTATGTTGACTGCTAATTGGGCTCCTGTGTAAAGAGTGTGTCATGTTAATGACCCAAATCCAGCTCATTGTAATATTTATAAGTTGTGAGGAATGCCTTTTCTCTGTGGGACTGCATGGTGCAGAGGTTTGTATAAGTGTGTGTCTCTCATGGAGAGAGAGAGCGACAACATTAGCATTTATATGTTGATGTGAATGTGCGCATGAGTATAGGGAATAAAGGTTGATCACGATGTACAGCTGTTTTTCAATTTATACCTCTCTGATGTGGGTTTCCCCCTTTTCCCACTGCCATTAAAATCAACAGATTTGAGTGGATTTTAATCTCCATCTGATTTGACTTTGAAGGCTTATCTGCTCTTCATCAATTGCATTAGTTTTAAAAATACATGGGTCCATGTTAAATCCTCTGTTTTTAAAGCACATTCTGAATTAACTGCTTTAAAGAGGTTTGACAAAGCAATTTGGGAGACTTTTTTTAGTTCAGGTTTTAAAGGGCCTAATTAAACAGGTGAGACCCCGACAGTCACTGGCACACAATCCTTCCTCTTTACCCCCCCAACAGTATGCCCTTTATTTGCATAACACAAAAAGAGCAAACAAGTGAGTGATATTGGCTTCATCCCTGTTTCTTTACTCTGCAAAGGCCCTATCATTTCCTAGCCTTGAAATTATATTTTACTCTGCTCTTAAGCACAATTCAGTTGAATTACAATGTGGAGTTTTGTAGATGAATGAGGTCGGGTGAATGTGAAGTGTCCCTTACGGCTCAGCAGGCTGAACAACTTAAGTATGGAGGCAGAAACAAGTTCTTCCATGTTTCCATCACGATCACAGTGGACAGTAGTCGTTGACTGATAAGAAAGTCAAGGGGTTTTAAAGCACAAATTATGATTATTTTGGGATAGTTAAGAATGGCAACCTTCAGTCTGTAATGAGCTGAATAAGTCAAAGTGTACTACAACGTTGGGAAAATACCCATGGATGTCAAAAATGTAAACAGACTTCAATGGGTTCCTTAAAAAAAGTAAAGGTTTTATTTATTTTTTCCGATCCTGTCATCCTTTTTGACATGACGTAATCAGTGTGGGGGAAACAAAATGTGCACTCTTTGGGGAGATTGAGTGTTCTGTATGGTGAAATATCGAAAAAATACCGTTCTGCTATTTCTGTACCCATTTGTTCCAACATCAAAGGATCGGCTGCAATCCTAATTACAGCCTCTGTGAAGTGGACCCAATCCAAATTAATAAATGGAGCAACGTTGGAAAATGATCACAAGATCTTTATTTTCTCTGCTTCATGCAAATTCAAGAGTTTTATTTGTTGTAAGCAGGCTACTATAGACCATCAGCTGTACTCATCATTCAACATCCGCTGGGAGTCTTAGGAAAGTCAGTGGAGCTGCTCAGTAGCAATTGTCAGGTACTAGTAGAACTACTAGAGTTATTAAGAAGAAAATTGAATCTTGCAGGCTTGGAATTATTTCTTTCCACATATACCATCATCACAATTGTCTTCTGACCTGCATTATTTATAAGGGTGTCTCTGATATAGGTCCCTCTCTCTCTCTCTCTCGCTCTCTCTGCCTCTTCAAACTCGGTTAAGGCCTCAGCATGCTTCTGCGTCAACCCTACGGCGTAGCTACGCCGTCACTCCTACTGCGTAGGAGCCAGTTTATGCTTCTGCGTCGGGTTTGTTGAAAACAAACTGAAAATATACTTTACAAGTGTCGGTACAGCGAGAGGGGGAAACCGGAAAAGCTACACTCTGGAAACGATGTATACTCTGACCAATCACAGCCCTTGTGGTCTGCGTCGCCTCGACGCGTAGTTATAATTTCTAGGAGGTGCACGTCGAGCTACGGCGTAGGGTACGCCGTCGATTCGACGCAGAAGCATAAATCATCCTTTATTCTTTCCACCATGTTAAACTCTGGAGTATCTTCCTCTCACATATACACCATCCTGCACATTTATCCTCTTTTGCTAATAGTTTAGATAACTGTTTATTCACATCCTCCACATTTCCAAGCTCTTGTAACGCCAAATCTGGTAACCTGTCCGCCTTCCATCACGGCCATTCCGCGAGAGCAACAATACCCCGGCTGATTTCAGCTTTACTGTTCCCTTGATAATGGATAAGCTAAAGAGGGTTGCTGGCTGCTGGGAGACCCAGAAAAAAAAAGCAGGGCTTGAGGGGAGCAAAGCTTCTCCAGAAAGCAAGCACATCAGCGCTATTGTTAGGCCATAGCGGGAGATTAGGGCTGATGGCTGTATGTGAGCTAGCAGGCTTGGCTGGTGTTCTGTGTCGGAAGCTAACCCAGCCCACCGCTGCTGCAACTGCCACCGTGTCACAATTAGCCAGAATAGTTGCAGACATGATTGCTCGCCCTTGTGGCAATGCAGTCAATCCATCCCCAATGTGCTATTACCTCTGTGGAGATAATTTGCATCATGAATACTGCATCCATTTTCACCTAGTAGATCGTACAATGGGGGTATTTCACTGTCCTTTGTTCACTGGTCTGATTCCTGAGGCTGACATTAATAGTAGAGAATAAGGGAACTTTTAGCTTTATTAAATTCCAGAGCAGCACAGACAGTTTACCTAGGCGTATACCCTAAATGAGCCTAATGGTATGAACATTGTATCCATAGACAGTAAAAGTAAGTCAATGAGAATCAGCCTTCCTTATTATTCTCAGCATGTGCGTGTTTACCCATACGCATGGTGTACCCACAACCCCACATGCAGCGTGTTTTAGTGCTTCTGACTGATTACAGTGAGCGATTCATTTACTGACAAATTGGAAAAGGGTGGTGAACATGGTTTGATGTACAGAGAGCAGAGAGCGGGCTCTCAACGGAATACAAAAATGTCCTCCCTGCCCTTCTCTCTCTCACTGTCTCTTTCCCTCTCTTCCATCTATTTCTTCCTCTCCTTCTATATTAAGCTCTTCTGGGTTAATCATTCCTAGAGGACGGCGGCACCACAGTGCCGCGAAAAGCAACACACAGCTGTGTGCAGGCGGCTTCTTATGCACCCACTTCTAGTCATTACAGAGCCTTTGAAGGATAACCAGAGATCTCAAAGCTTCGCTGTCCTCAGCACCATTCACTTCAAAAAAGGTGAAGAGTTTTAATGCTGTGTCTTGGCCTCTTCTCATTTTTGCGGAAACCAATTCCCTCTCATTTATCCATATGTTTTCCTGCCCTTTGCTTTGGCGCCACAAAGGGGTTTTCTAATCTCCAGCTTATTATATGACATCCCTTCACCTCTCCTAACACAACATCTTATTTTGCTCTGCTGTGTCGTGGGACCGGTTGGACACGCGCTCAAATTCATTTGTTTGCAGTTCCAGCTCTGATGGATGGCTTCGGCTCTTGCAGTCCGTTAGTAGCTCTGGGTTTACAATAGAATTTTCTTTAACTTCCTCAAAGGGCTGTATCTTCAATAGAGAGCAATAAACGAATCACAAACACACATACAGTACTGACATTCAATTCCCCTACTCCAAGAAATGAGCAAACACAGACAAAGAAAACATGTGATTACACATGTCTACATATGTGTAATCATACAGAGTTCATTATTCACCGGTGACTGAAAAGAAGGACATGAATAAAATAAATGAAGCAATTTAAGCTGCATTAAAAATGATATATCTTGAGAGTATGGGGATATAAAAGTTTAACAACCGATAAAGTCGTCTGAAGTCCTCACGTAAAATCAGTTGTTGCTAGTAATTGTTCTGTCTGCTTCATGTTCAAATGAGTCTGCATGGTGACTCTCTTAATCAATGTGGTTGCAGACTGTGATGTGATGTGACTGCTAACATTGGGTCTCTCTCACTCGCAGACACACAACCACACACTCACACAGGGAGCGTCCCTCAGTCGGCCTTTTGTTCGTCTCCAGCTGAAGCTCTGATATTTGTCCGCTAGTCATTTTAAAATTTAATGTTCAAAAGATTTCAGTATGTCCATATAAAAACATACACTTTCTTATTAATCTACATTTTACAGCGCTTGTGTTTTTAATCAAGATCAAGAAATGAAAATGAGTGTGTTTAAAGAGTCATAGTGCATCTGTGCAGAGAAAGCGCTCTAAACTCTATGCTTCTCTCTTTTCTTATCCAGATACCTAGTTATACAACGTGTGTGGTTGTTTCTGTGGGGTCTCTACACACATGCAGTGAGAAATATTCCATTACCGGCTAAAGTCACACTCTGTGACAATGCTGTCTACAGCTTGTGGCACTTCCTGCCTCATATGTAATGGGATTTGTTTTTGAATTCAAACTGAAACAATCCCATGTCTCATGAGCAAATCTGAAACAAAGCCTTCTCTGCTGCGGATCATTTTGGTGCCATATCAAATGCACGAGCCCTTGAGACATTTCTGCATCTGTATAACCACAGAGGCCACAACGCCTGTGACTGCAATGTGAAAAGCGGGCATGTGGCAGGGGATATGTGCTTATTCGGTTCATTTCATTCTTTCTCTCTCTCTCTTGTTCCCTAAATAGTGCTGCAAACCTGGGACTATTTCCTGGTCAGGGAGCACCTGTAGTAATGTGGGAGAGCGTTCGCTCACTTGTTCTATTATTACATCCTGTTTATGTAAACCATCAGGAGACGACACCAAGTAATGATTCACCAAAATCCAATTGTATAACAGGCCCAATTCGACACGGAACCCAGAGGCGGTGCATGAGTGTCAAAATGGGGAGGGACGCCTTGTTTGATTAATATTCTGCTCATTGAAACAGTTTCTGTAGTGACTGTTAGTTGTAGTGGAAACATGTGTTATACGGTCAAATGAGTGTAATTGGCTCAGGGCGACAGTAAACAGTAAGACAATAATTAAAATGAAAAATTAATTAAAACCTAATTAAAACTTTAATCAACACTATATTGATTATCAAGCTAAGGATGCTCTTTATATTTGCAGGATAACCCTTGAATACCTATTACTTAGTGGTAATGTGCTGCTAATCAAACTGTGCCTTTTTCAACCATGAGATGCTTTCAGACATTCTATGGTTTTCTCAGTGAAGCCCGTATGGCTGTGAAACCAAAGAAAGAAACCAAAGAAAACACTGGTCATCAAAAAGATCATACGTTTCTTTGTAAAATAAGTAAGTGATAAAAAACACTCAGAAAAACACAAATAGACAGAAGAAAGCTGATTGAAGACCCAAATTGATACCTCAACTAAACGACTAGGAGGGAGCAGCCTTTTAGCAGCAGTTTGCATGAGAGGATTTAAAAAAAGGAAGTGTTCACATTCACATCTAGTGCAGGTTAGAATTTACACTGCACACTCAGAATAGAAAGATTTTGGCAGATGGCAGTAACATTTTAACACACGTCCCTTCGTGCCATGCCATCTGACCTGGCAGTCCTCTCAAAAACACATGGAGTCACATCTGCTGTCTCTCACTTTCTCTCCTCTCCGTGTGTCTCTGACAGGCATTACACCATCTATGCAATCCACATCGGGGAATACAGTCGTAGTTATCACGTTAAATTTGTTTCCACTGTGTTCTCTGCTAAATTATCAGTATTTTTGCCTTTTGTTGCTGACACTATGTATGCTAATCAAGCGCTGAAAAAGAACAAGCTTTAATCGTGATTACAAATTCGAATCGTTGTGCATCACCAATACAGTGAATCAGACGTGCTTGCCTTCACTGTAGTGAGTGTGGGTACAAGTCCAATAAAGTGTTGTTTGTTAAGAATTGAAAAAAGTTGTTTCCTGATGCGCGTTGAACATGTTGTGGTCATTTACATCTGAAATATAAAATGGACAGCGTAAACATGTGACAGTGTGTGATGAAGGACTCTTAAAGATGGAAGACAGAGAGATAGCGCTCCTGGGAAACCTCCTTTTCTCTCCCAGAGGGGATGAAGGCTGTCTAAATAGTTTATTTATTTTTCATCGGCAGATGGAAACTTAAGAGCGTTGGGGAGAGCTCCGATGGAAGTACTGACTGGAGATGAAGCCTCTTGGGGCTTCTGTCCCTCGCTTTTCCCTCTTTCTCCCCACCCGCTCACTTTCCATCTCCCACCTTACTGATCTTCTTCACTAGAGAGCTGCCCTGTCTCTCTGGGAGATGGGGCAAGAGCAGAAGAAAGAGAGGAGAAGCTCAATCACTTTGACATTTTTTCCTGCCTCACAGTCAAAGTCTATTCATCCCACACTGCTGTGGTCTGCAGAGCTCTGCCTGCCGTTGCTCTGCTGTAACTGCATCGAGCAAACCGAGCCAAGATCGTCTTCAGGCTCCGCCCAGGCTTGCAGTGCTAGGTGGGAAGCGCCGCTTCTGATCCCAGCCCTCCTCATTAACAGCATTCCCATCACACACAAGTCATTAAAAAAAGCCACTTGTCCTCCCCCATCCCCTCTGGTGTTTTCCTTTCATCGTTGTATTTCTCTGTTTGGATGAACCAGTGGTGTGAATGTCTAGGCTGACACCTTTGCTCCACCCGGACAAGAGTGAATTATTGGGAGGCAGAGAAGTGGGGCTACATAATCTCTGTAAGACTGCCTCTCCATGCCCTGTTCTAGACATGCTCATGTTGTCATGGGAGCCCGCGAAAGGCCGACTTTCTGCTCCCTATTTTTCTTAATGAACAAAGGTGTCAAATGCATCTTCGCATTAAGGTCATTTGGGAGGATCCCCATAGTGAAAAGTAAAGATGCTAAAAATAACAGTGCTGCAGAAAGTGTGCAAGGGAAACCATACTTTCAGACTGATATGAGGCAATCCCTTAACCTTTGTAACCTTTGTATCCAGGGAGGGATAAGTACAGGTTTTCAACAAGCACATAATTAAGATGACATTGTTGATACAGTGGAGTATAAACTGATTACCTGGCGAGGCCACGGTACACGATGATGTTGCCATTGCCACATGACATTCTTCTACATTGTGACTGCCACGCAACAACGGGAGAAGCAAGCCATCGCAAGCTTTTACATTTCTATGGGGGGAGAGAGCGGCAGGCCATGTGGGAAGGGCAGGGGGTGGCACATAGATGCCCCGCTGCAAGAGCATAGTAGGCTTTATATAGTGACACACTCTTCATTATTCCTTAAATAGAAACCAGCGCAGCCACTGCTAATCTCCCTCACAACAGTAAGAAGTGGACCCTGCCTCCGCTGGCTCTCAAAGCCACGAGCGAACAATCAATATAGAAGAAATCAAATTTGCACTCCCCTCCCCTATGTAATAGCCTCCTTTTTTTCTCCCCCTTCCCTTGGCCTATCCCTCCCTTCACCTTTCTCCTACTTCTCTATCTTCCCCTGCACTCCATCCCGCGCCTAACTAACTTCATTGGCTGCAGAGAAAGAATGCTGAGGATGCAATACTGGGAGGAACCAGCATCAATTACAATCTAAAGTGCACTTTTTTTGTCCCCTCCATGCCAAATTAAATTACGCTATAAAAAAAAAAAAGCCCAATGTAAAAGCAATGAACTTTAATTATCTAAGCAGATCCTCAGCGAGGGTCACTGCTCACTGCACTCCGGTTGTGAGTTCTCACACTGCACATGTGCTGGATTGGGGCCTCTGCTTTAATCTGCTCAGAGACTTACATTTAAAAACAACAAACCTATCTGGTCAGGCCTCAAATCATTTCAAACAGCCTCTTTACACTTAGCATACACACTTCTTTTAGTGGTATTTTTTAAGAAATTGAGTAATGATTTAACAATGCATTAATCACATAAATGTCTGCAATTAATCATGATTAATTCAATTAAAAAAATTCAATAATCGATTGTAGTAGTATACTGTTCACTTTTATTTGTGAAAACACACTAGATTATTGTATGAAAATTGTCATCTTCTACAATTATCACATTATATCATAGGGCAAGTTAACGTTTATAAATCAGTTTTATCTTTCGGTAGGTACCAGCACAACCGTGTTTCTTTAATCAGCATTGACAGTTTAATTTTTTTTTATCTATCAATAATCTACTTCAGTAGCAAGTGTCGCATTGAGGGGATGTGGTCCAGCACAAAGTAACAACTGTAATGTACTCTGCAAGGTCTGCAAGGTCGATGTTTGTAATGGATTATTTTTGGAGAATCACAGTTAAAAAAACCAACACCATATCAGTGACGCAGCATGTTAAAAACGCCCATGTTAATATGTGTGTTGTTTCCCCAAGGTTTACAACTCTAGGGGGGGTGGACCGGCTGACGGGGTTTGTTCTGTGGTGGATTGGGGATGGGTGTATAGTACTCGTCTGCTATTATGGTAGGGAAAACACTGCAGATGTCCCATTTCTGTTTTCTATCCCTCTTCTCCGCTGTCTCCCTTTATGAGGATAATACCTAGCTTCATAACTTGGCTTTCACATTGCATCCTTTCTTTAGTATCATGTCGGTATTTCCTTTCTAGACTCTACTATCAACTTCAACTCTTGGTACCTGTAAAGAACGCTCTGCTTAGTGCCGATAAGGCGATCTAAATCCGCTTAGCATCCCAAGTGTTAAATCCAGCTGGGAATGGGGTAGCTGCACTCCTGCATGCTCACTCTTCTACATGGTGGTAGCTGAAGCCTGATGACAAGTATTTTGTGCGATTTTGCACAACACAATGAAATGTGTCCACATGGATTTTGCGAAAGCCGGTTGAAGAATGGTCTCAGTATGTGGAAACAAAACAAGGGTGTTATGCTCGCTTGCTTGTGAACTGAGTTCCCACAATTTAGGCTAAGAAAAGGTAAGATTGTCCAAGCCTAAATTGTGGCTTTTATTCTGAAAACATTCCCATTGAAATGCTCCCATTTGCTCTCTACTGCGTAGACAAAAATGAACATCCAGTGTACGCATAAAAACAAACACGCGTCTTGAGCCCCGCAGCCGTTTCAAGAGTATGCAATACTAATTACACAGAGCTATTTAAAAGTATTTGCTAAAGAAAAAAAATGATCTAATGTAAAATTTAAGAAAAGGAACAACGTGACATAAAGGGTCACAGGATCGATAAGCAGAGGAGGAGTGATGGAGGTAAATTCAGGGTGAACACCAGTTCGGCTGCTGCTTTACTGCGCCAACACAACCAAAATGTTTTACGCAATTTAGCCTGCATACTCGTATTCCCTTAACTGGCAAAAAACATTTTTTGTACTGTTGCTTCGTCGGTGGTGCAAATGAGCAATGATCAGCTCCTCCTAGTGTACTTTCCTGGTTACTCCCCGCTCAGGCACTGACATTAGGACGGATGAAATGACTCACTTTGCGTTATTCTCTACTCTCTCCTCTTACCTCACTACATGTCTCTGATTCCCACTTTTAATAAGCGATCTCCTTTTTGGTCAATTTTAGTCTTACACCGCACATGTCGTCAGCCTCCTATTTTGCTTTGCCAGGTTGCTGTCATATTTACGCGTATTACATATGCTTCTTGGTAGCACGGCATCCATTCTCATAAATATTTCTTCACAGGCTTCTGCCAGCCTTTTATATGAGAGTCAGAGAGAAATTTCATATTGATAATTTACTTTCTCTCCAGGGCTAACCATGCAATTTGTGTCTTTCATCTTCCTTGCTTCTCCTCAAACTACCTTTGCCTACTATTCCCTCTCCCTTTTGAGTGTCAGCATTGTGTCCCTATTTCCCTCCCTCTGAATGCTTACGTCTATGTGGCATCCATAACGTGTTCTTCTCCATAAAAGCATCTGTGTCTACTTCTCTCATCCCTGATTACAGGGTCGGCATGGATACGGATCACAATGTCCCAACATTTTTAAGGGGCCAAACCAGTTACCTCCCCCATCATGAACTGCTAAAGGCTGGTGAAGAGGTTTAGGGTGACTACATATCCATTTCACAGGCAGATAGAAGAGAGGAAACGTGTCCTTGTGAAAATAAAATAATCAAAGACTGGTCTGAGTGAAGAGCCACAGGAGCACAGTTTTTTCAACTGTTCCACTTCTATTTTATTTTACTCCATGTTCCTTTATTTAGGCTGGTCAGCCTTTCTTCCTCCCTGCAGAAAATATTCCCCCCCCTACTTGAACTCTGAATGCTGATTCAGGCTGTTAATCTGACATATTAACTCCATATTTTCACTAATTCCACTCTGCCTTGAGTGTGGTCGGTAAATACACTTCTTTAAAAAAACGTTACGTATTGATCACAAATGTATGTCGGGAACATACATATGTTACATACACACATAAGTTGGGAACTACGCCAAATCCGGCGTTTATGTTGTATAACGTCCTGCTGTTATCCTCCAGCCTTACAGGCATTTCGTTCCCATTTGGACGTGTAGGTAGCCATGCTTTGTGTCATCTTAGAAAGAAGAATGAAGCTTCATTTAGAGTAAATAGACCTCATCTTGCACCAGTTTGTCAGTTACAAATAGGAAAAGCTTGCAACACTGCTTCTAAATCACTTTGGCTGAACAGGATATCATGGCAGCATATTTGTCTGCACTTCAATATATTCTGGTCGTCGGTGGCAGTGGTTATTCACTGTAAATGGATTACCCTTGCAGACAAACATTATTGTACAAACACACACAAATAAAATAAGCCTTCATATTGTCAAATGAACATGAACATAGCTGAGACGTGCATTCGTTTAGTTAAAATCCTATTGAAGTCCTGATTTAGAAATATACTAAATGAACTAAGACGCATATCATTGAATTTAGATATTTACAAAACTGAATTCTTTGTTCTGCAGCATTTTACTTAATCGTTATGCCTGCGTCAAAGTTCTTTTCAACCATCATTTTCCCTAGAATGTTTTAAAATATTACTCTGTGCATTTGGATGATGTCAAAGCAACCCTTAAAGATTTCAAAGATCGTTTTAAAATATATTGGTATAATCTCTTGCTTTTATCAGCAAACTCAAATGAAATAGAGCCATACTGTACACATTTAACATCAAGAGTTCATTTCAGCACCTGACCCATTTGTATGTATTCATCTATATGTCCTTTTTTTTCCCCTTACTGTCAGGCAATTTAGCAATCTGGCCTGGCGAGGGTCTTTTGCCAGATACAGATGGATTTACCATTAGATAGTGACAAATGGCAGGCGCAGCTGAGCTGTTTTCAGCACTTACAGCTCCTTTGGGAGCCTGCACTCACCACGCTGCAAACCACACTGACCACCCCCACCCACGATCTCAAGTGAACGAGTGGCTGTGCAGCCAATTGATTCAGACTGACTTGTATTTCTGGTCATTTCCAGTGGCTGATGCAGTGTGACCTGTGGGTCATAATATGCTGCGATCTGGACCATAAGTCGTTGATTTTTAGTCTAAATTTGTTGGACTACATCTTTATCTCTGTGCGTGCATAAGAGAAAAAGTGTCTGAGCTTATTTTTGATTGCATGCAGGCAGCTGTATTGGACTGGCTGATGTTGAAGATCTAATGAGATGATAAATATTCCTCTGGTGTCCATGCAAAATATGACGTTTTAATAAACTGAGCGTATCAAAAGACCTGGAGCCCGACGGAGGTCTGCTCCACCAAACCGTGCTGCATGTCTGCGATTACTTTTACTTTCAACATTTTTTTAGAAAAAAGATTCATTGTTTATTCTAAAACACTTACTTATGGCATGCATTGTCTTTATGTGTCTTTGTGAGAAGCACAAAGAACAATAATTATGTTTACAACACTGAACCAAATATACATAATTTCAATCAGTATGCATAATTAATCGTTCGTAGTGAGTCCATCCCACATTTTATTCACCTGTGTCTGTAAAATAATCTTGATCATATTCATAACTTATGTTTATATCTGTGAAAACAACAGATTTTTGAAAGAATAATTTAAAACACAAATATAATTTTTGAAAATATTTGGTCCTTGGAGGGAACAGATATGATTCAAGTAAACTGCCGTAAACTGTGGATGTTGATTTGTGCAGACAGACAAGCATTTATTTTGGTTTTAGTCAGGCAGGCCCTGCAAAACCACATGCAGGGATCAAGACAACCCCTGCAGAACTGTTCCCTTACACTCCAAAAGACTAATTGTCTGTACCTCCTTTTGACTTTGACATGTCATCGTTAGAAGCACATGAAGTTTGCTTAATCAGTTATTTATTATCTGGATTATTGCAATTGCAACGTGAAAACAATACTCACTGGTAATGCTGTATGAATGAGACGGAGTCGGCAAATCCGTATCTTAAAACAAAGGTCAGGGTCATCATAGACTCACACAATAACGTCCTAGTGGATCGAAGGCGCTCATTTGTACTCACAGTTCCTGCTTTCAACTAATGGATGGCAGACAGAGAGCTTTATCTTCATTTGCTTTTGTTCACCGTTATTTATTCAGCGAGGTTTGTCCTTGTGTGTTCATGTACTTTTGTGTGCAGGCTACATGTGTTTGTTTGGGAGGCATTATGGCTTGTCCCCGTGTCCCCGGGGAATCATCTCTTCCACAGTAGTGTACTGTAAATCTCTTCCCATTAGATAAAGGTTCTCAAAGGTACTAAAATATCAGCATCAGCAGTCCCAAGGAAGTGGTTGAAAGGAAAGCTACTCAATGCTTATTTAGAAACAATAAAGAGAATTTTGAATTAGATATTCTATTCCATACTATATTTTGTTAGGTGAAACATTATAATCCTTCCACATCAGTACAGTATGTACGGCTGTATTCTATAGAGTTGTGAGTATCCAGATACTGTAAATCTAGTATCCGTTTTTAAAATACTCCCGTTTGTTTTTTCAGGGACAGCTTTACAGTGGATTGGAAGTTAAGAAAAGGATGACCAGAACACCTTGGAACTGTGATTAAATTGGCAGGTAAGAACTAAATTCGACAAAGCGAGAAGCAATACATGGACCACCAGGACATATTGTGAGTGTTGCACTTGTTAAGTGTGTAAAATATTTATTTTTTCAACCTTAAATCTAATTATAAAAGGTTAAATCATGCATATGTAATACTTTTCATCAAAAGGTCTTTCAGCACATTGGACTGAAAGTAACTTTGGTAACAATACACTTGACTTTTTTTTCACTCACCCGAAAAAAAAAGACCTTTTCAGCTCAAATAAATCATCCTTATGTTCTCAGTAAACTACACTTCTTAAGGGGTGGGATCACAGCCCAGTGGAAAGGTCTCCAATTCTCAGTGGATTGGAAACTATAAATCACTAAAAATGTTCTGTGTCCTCTGCCCTTTGTATCATGGGATTAGTTTCCAGAACGCTGTGATTGTGAAAGGGATTTAGTGGGAAAAGTAAATTAATGTCTAAATAAATGAACTAAAAACATTTTTTACTTTTAGCTATCATTCATTCGAGCGATTTCATGGCTGAGCAACTGAAGATTATCGGAGTAACGTTATGTGCCATTAAACTCATATGTTTAATGGATTGCAAGGATCAGAAAAAATAACATCATTTCTAAATCTAAGCTAAATATTTGACTTAAATTGTCAGCTAGGAAATTAAAGGATTTTTGAATTGTTGTGCTCGGGCTTTACTATAGCAGGGGGCATCTTTCAGCAACAGCTTATTTAATATTATTTTAATTTAATATGTTTCCTGAACTGAATAATGTCCAGATATTGACTGCTTGGCTTTATGGGCAAGTTTTACACTTTTTTTATGATTTATGATTTATGATGACGAATAGTATAGTATCTGTTATTATTCATCCAAGACCAGAATATTGACTAACTACTGTGTCAAGTATCTCTTTTAAGCAACAGTAGACCCAGTATAATTGTAAAGAGGCAATAGCTTTGGAATTTTTACTTACAATTTTAAACTTTCGCAACGTAATTCAAAGACAATAAATGCACTGTTACTGTAATTGTGCTTGTGAAATATTAAATGGCAAAGGAATATGAGCTATCTCATTGAAGGATTGGAGTGCTTGGAAATTATGAATTGATAAGATAGTACAGAGAGAGACTTGTCGGTCTTGTATAGTGTGTTTTGCCTAATCAAAGCACTGCACTAAACGAGGAATGACACATGAGTGCTTTGATGCACGAGTAAGGATAAGCTAGAAAGAGAAAGTATGATACAAATTCACCAAAATAGAAAAATTGTCACTGTTTTGGCTCCACTTCCTGTCTTGGTTTGTAGTTTCACGTTTCTGGTGTTCCTGTGGTAACTTTACTTCCTGCCTTGTCCTGTCTGCCCCTGTGATTTTCCGATTGGTTCCACCTGTATCCAATCACTTGCACCTCCCTTGTGTATTTAAGCCCTGTGTGTCGGTTGTTCCCTTGTCGCGTCATTATATGTTTGTCGGTGTTACCTGTGCCCTGTGCCCTGTGCCCTGTGCCCTGTGCCCTGTGCCCTGTGCCCTGTGCCCTGTGCCCTGTGCCCTGTGCCCTGTGCCCTGTCTGCCCTGTGCCCTGTCTGCCTGTGCCCTGTCTGCCTGTTGCCTTTGGATTAAAGATTCTGTTCTTCCGAACTCTGCATATGAGTCCTGCCTCACCTACCGACCGCTATGAGAAAAATGGGGAGAATGTTATGACTCTCAGCAGTGCTTCTGCTAGTAACTCGCACTGTAAAGCCTGTTTTATGCTTCTACGTTGAATCGACGGCGTAGCTACGCCGTCACTCCTGCGTAGACGCAGACCCTACGGCGTACCCTACGCTGTAGCTCGACGTGCACCTCCAAAAAATTGTAACTACGCGTCGAGGCGAAGGGCTGTGATTGGTCAGAGTATACCTCATTTCCAGAGTGTAGCTTTTTCGGTTTCCCCCTCCCGCTATACCGCCATTTTTAAAGTTTATTTTCAGTTTGTTTTCAGCGATGGACCAAGTTGAGGAACATTGGATCAAGGAAGTACGAACGTACGACCATCTGTGTCGCACAGCGCTCCTCAGTGCACTACAAAGACTGCCAAATGGCACACAACTCGCGGAAAGAGATCGTTTGTTGTTCAACGTCGATTAGCTCCAGCTAATTTATGTTACATTCTTTCTCTTTCGCTCTCCATTGTCAGAAATGAAAACGCGGAAAGGGCGCACGGAACCAAAACAAACTAGCAGAGAGATTTGCGAACCCCACAGCCCCTTGAGTTCTGACGGTGAAATGCAACGCGACCCGATGCAGAAGCATAAAACGGCAACGGCGCCGTAAGAGTGACGGCGTAGCTACACCGTAGGTTTGACGCAGAAGCATACTGACGCCTTAAGTGTGACAGAGCCCGCTATCACGGAGAACAGCAGCCTTCCCTGATAACCATAATACACTTTCCCTCTGTTTGGCGGTAGCCGCGGTGAGTGCACGCACCGTTGGCGTTACCGTGCTCATTCAAATAAGCACACATATCCATGCCACACAATGGCGTCCTACTTCCGTAAAATAAGGCAATCAAGCGGTAATTTATTGTGTCCGGGTATTAGCGGGCTATCGTAGCTGGGCAGACGCTCGTATTACCCTGTCTGTACTCACGGGTTTTAGAAGAATGTGAACTGTGTTTATTTACGATGAACGTACTCTTCAGGCTGTGGGATTATTATTGTAACGCATATGTCTAATTGTATCCTGTAACCAAACATCAATTCTGTGACAACCCTGCATGTGTTGGTTGAGCCCAGGGGGCGGGGGTTACAGGGTTAGAAGCAGGCTGGGTAGGCCTAATGGGGGCAGTTGGACGTTGACCTAAGAGCAGTGCGTACGTTGGGGACTATGGAAAGAAAGTTTGGTATTATAGTATTTTGTTGTTTTTTGTCAATTTGAAGAGTATTCGATTGTGGACTATTGTCATCTTAATGGTGGCACCGTTTGGCACAGGCTTAAATAAAAACACCTTTGCACAGAAGTGCTCTTGTGGTTGGACCATCATTTTCTGAAACATTTTTCGGACCCGAAAGGAGCCTTGCCCACAGTAAAGCCTAGTTTATGCTTCTGCGTTTTCGGAGAACAGCAAGCGTAAGCACCCCTTGCGTGTCCCTTGCGTAGAGTCCGGCCCCACCTTGCGTCCTTGCGGGCAGGCCAGCTGACAGTCTTGCCTGGGCCCGGGACAAGATAATCTTAGATGGGCCCCCCGTGTCCAGACAGCGGGCGCTAAGAGGAGAGGACGTGGGGCTGTGGCCCCTCCCGCATCATTCTCTGTCTCATCCTCATCAACTGAGGGCCCAAAAAAGTCTCTGACACGTTAATAAACAAACCAACGACTTCCACCCGCAAAGCGGGCACTCTCTAGGTCGTCTTCAACAATAAACGTTACTCCGCCTGGTGTTCTGGCGGTGAATTGCTTTGCAACACACGCAAGCCTTTTTGAACCATGAATTGAAACGACGCAAATGCAACGGAGACGCCGACGCAGAAGCATGCGCCGGCCTTAAGCGTTCTATTTTCACCAGACATTTGTGTCAAGCGATATTTCTTTGTTTGAGTTTTTTTTTTTTTGTTCAGAAAGAGGTACTTTTGGACAGCACACAGAAAAACGCCTGCGGTGTGAACAACCCTGCTGCAACTCATGCATGTTACTTCCACTACACATCTGTTCTACTTCTGGTGTGGGCTACTGTCACAGTGTCTGGGAGCTTTTACTTGCAGCCACTGTTCCTCTAGGCCGACAACGCCGTTGGTCTGTGTTGGCCATATGTTGTCATTGTTTCAGGTTCTGTTATCTCTGCCACAGTAAATCATTTTTTCCAGATGGTGGAGGACAGGCACTGACTATCTGGCATCTTTCATCGTCTGATATTTTAGATTGTACTAGGAGATTTAAGAGTTATGTGCATATATCAATTGATTACAATTCAAATCTTTTTTTTTATCTTATTTGAATTGACTCTCATGTGAAGTTACTTTTGTGATTCAATTACTTCAAAAGCCTCTTTAATTTTCTAAGTATTTTAATCCCTATACCTGTTGAATCCGTCCTGGTGGGTTAGGACATTATGGGACAAAATCATGATAACCTTATGACTGACTCTTACAATTCAAACAGTGTAATGCACCTCCCAACAGAGTCCGTCTGGGCTTCACTATTTTTTTCTTTAAAGGGCCCATTTGATTATTTTTCAACAAGTTAAAATAGGTCTTTGAGTTCCAGAAAACATGTTTCTGAAGTTGTTAGCTGGAAATAGCTTGTAGGAAACGATGGTTACCTCCCTCTACTCCCCTCGGTTTCAACCCCTTTCAGAGTGTGCTGTTTTCTGCTGCTCATTACATATTCATGATCTGCAGCTCATTTGGCCATTTGGGGGGGGGAGCGGTTGGCGGACCTCCGCATTAACTTGCGCGTGTCCATATGGTCATGCATAAAATCTGCGCGCCTCACAAATTGCGGCAGCGGGCTGTGATTGGAAAACGGGACTGGAGGGGGTGGGAATATTCAAATATTTCGGTTTGTGACGTAGTAAACCTTGGCGATTTTGAACAGCTCGTTCAGAGGCTGAAGGCAGGATCAATTCAGAAACCCGTATCTCACTCAAAACAGCATGGATGGTTTTTCTTCCAAGTTTGTATGCATGTGGAAGCACCAGAGACACACAATAACACCCCAAATCCCAGAAAAAGTGGTTTTTCCATAATATGGGCCCTTTAATACTGAAATGTATCATCAGAAAATATCTCCATAGTTAGTTTTTTACATAATATATCCTTCTTAACTCATAACTTAATCAATATAGAAAGTTGTTAAGTAAATTTACAGTCAAACTCCCTTTTCCCCTTGCTCTGTGAATTTTCCCTGCAATATGTCTGTGAGCTCAAACTGAAGTGAGGTGAAGTGGTCAAAATGATTATAAGTGTTCAACAAGTAAACTTGAGTTACCCTGAATAATCTCATTTAATCTTAACTGATACTACAGCTTCCGGTTTTGCCTGTGGTTTTCAGATATCATCAATCTGCTCCCAATCTCCCTCTTATCTCAGGTGTGCTCTCAATCCCTTCGGTCAGTACTCAGGGAGAGTTGGCAGCCTGGATGTCCAGGTTCGCGGCCTCACAATGACCACTGCTCGGCGTGGTCACACTGAAAGTGATTGGTGCTAGTGCCGACCTCAACCGGGCACCTGAGCGACAGCCGCATTACAGGCACTCTCCTTTATCTCACGTCCTCGAAGAGCAACACTGAAATGCTCAGAGGATGAGGAATGCTTTGATTAAAAGCCTCTAGTCACCCACGAACCCCCGATGTCAGAAACAGACATGTTATCATGTAGACAACTTGTAAAGATGTGCCCAAGCTAAACGCTAACATCACAGATGCACGTAACTAAACAACTTCTGTTAAATATGGAAGCAAGTTAGAATCACTTCTTCTAGAATTACAGGACGCCAAATAGCTCCTGTGCAGAATGGATTAGATCAGGGGTGTCAAACTCATTTTAGGTTCGGGCCAGATACTGCCTGCTTTGATCTCAGGCGGGCCAGGCTTGCCGCTAATGGTCCGGGGGAAGTGCTGCGCGTCATTTTCAAGCGGGCGCTGCCGCTTGGAGGGCAGCCGTGGTGGAAATGGTCGAACGCAGGGCTCCCCACACTTTTTCGGCTCACGAGCTATCGATATAACAAAACAACCCAACGAGCCTCTCTGTCAGAAGCGATCTGCCAATGGCAGCTGCTCTGCCGGCACTGCGTTAGTGAATCACGTGTTCCCCTGGTCTAACGCATGCGCTCACTCACAGAGTGCGCCCCCTGGTGGCATCGTCAGGAATAGCAGCTACTTTTATTGAAATGCAATTTATGTCTTTTTGAAGTTCTCAGCAAATTCATCCGGCGGCCACACTGGAATCCACCGGGGGCTGGATTTGGCCCGCGGGCCTTGAGTTTGACACCTATGGATTAGATTGATTTTTACAGGTTCACTGTTCCACATGAATGTTTTCAGGTTCATAACTACTGTTGATTATTGAATAATTGCCAAATTAATCCCGTATACTATTTGTAGCCATGAATTTGTGTTTCCAACCGTTTAGAACCAAACAATTAAGTTTCAGGTTTTACATGGTTTTTAAACAGTCTGACAAGCTGGAAAAACAAAGAAGCTTGTAGGAAATTATAAGTCAGAATGCTTGGAGGCGTTTCTTGGTCAAGCTCTCACGGTGTTCTCGTGTATCTCCGTGGTAACACAAAAAAAGAGAAGTCCGCTGATGTCCCCAGGTCTCCACTTTACATGTAATGTAATAGAAATGCAGCATGATTTCACTAGCCTTGTGATTCATATATGCAATTTTTGGACGTTAAGATGACAAATGTAGCAGTTGCGCATAATCAAATACAAAATAAATGGTAGAATAAGCAGTGCTTTTACTGTCCATTCATGGCGGACGACAAGCGGGAAAACCCATGTCGCGCATGCGCACTTCGATCTTGTACGGGAGAAAGCACAGCTCGGTTGTGCCTTTACACGTAAATAGAATTGCGCTTCTGTGGGGTTGTAGGGTGGGCGCAGGAGTCGGAGTGCTGTCGCGGAACATTGGAACAGCGGCTGCCCAGGACTTTTCTAAAACGTCTCGCTATCACCCGCACACCGCACTAAAATGACGTATTTAGCAGTCAAAATCTGAATCATGTCCAGGGGGGACAAATCGTCGGACATCCATTATTTTTGTTATTCAGCACCCTTGGCCAAAAATAGGTTCCTGCGCGCCTGCCAACGAACCTTTTTTTCAAAGATCGCACTTAACTCACACTGCAAAAAGAGGTGAACCAAAGAACGGATAACAAAGCTACTGGAACACAGATCTCTTCAAGAACATCCAAATACTATCAATACATGAATTGTGTTGATGTTATTTGAGGGCATGGACTTAATCCAAAAACGGGAGAAAACTCGCACACTGTGATTGGAGTTGCTAATCATTGTGAGTTTCATTGAAATTACCAAATAAGGGTAGATTTCTAAATTAGGAATGCTATGGATGAAACGATAATTGTATCGGTGTTTGTTAGATGAATTGAATTAACAAACTGTGAGTGGCAGGGGAGCAGCTACCGGTGTGTCTTGCTCTCACAGTGAGATGTCGGTTTCACTTGGCCGGTCAAAACTAAAGATACTAAAAAAGAGATACACTTTGACTCCTTGTTGTCTTTTTTTGTGACTCCCAGCCATCCTGAACGTTTACTTTTGTGCCTCAAAATTGATCTGTCGTTTGAACTGAGGTCAAGACAGGTGCAGTTGCACAATTTATACACTAACACATATTTCCTACATGGGATTTCAGCATTTACATTATTCTGTGATGAAAGAGCACCGAGAGATGGACAAGGCTTGCGTGCAGGTGCCTTCCTTGTACACTGGTATCCACAAAGGATTCTGGTTTATATTTGGAACTGTTGCAAGATTTTTGGCATTATCAAGGAGTGACCTAATTTGATTCATATCTCATTAATCTCTTCCTCTCTTCATAGCGTTACATTTTAACTCCCACACCCATCTCTCACTCTAAAGTATCCATGCTGTGTGTACAAGTCTTTTGTTCATCACACCTCTTTAGAGTTCATAGTTTCAGGTTCTTGAGTATTAAGTGTGGAGGGTGGGAAGATTGATGGTGAGTCATCTTTCACTGTTATCTTTCAAATGAAACGTGAATATCAGTAAAATCCGGTAAAAATTGCTTTACATGGGTTCAGAAAATAAAACAGAAATTAATTGCTGCGCTTTTTATCCGGCAGTGGAAAATACTATTTTAAGGGCCTTTAGCCCAAGAAGAATTTCCCTTAGCACTGCTAAATAATTTATTCTGTCTTTTCTGGCTGATTGCGAAAATAAAAGAGTGGTATGATGAAACATGGGATTTATGCACGCATAAAATACATAAATAATGAAAATAGCATAGGAGGCAAGTATGAGTAGTGGAATAGTCAGCTACTTGGCAAATTATGGGATGTCATTAGGGTCACCGCTTAAGGCATAAACAAGCAGATCCTTAATGCTGATATTCTAATTGTAGACCTACGACCAGCGGACTTTATTCAGATAACAGTTTTTGAATATCGACAGCTGTATGCTTTCTTTGTCTGTGGAAACAAGGTTGACAGGGTTTCTGAAGTGCAAAAAATGGTTGTTTCTGGGAAAAATGATTCTTTTATTTGCATGTATTTTACTAAATGGAAATATATATAAGATAACCCTGAAATGATGCCCTATAAGTATAAATTCTTTGTATCAAGGAAAGCGATTAATAATGTAATGTATTGTTTTTACAGCTGGCACAGTTTATTCCCATTGGTTATCTTTAAGTAGTATCTTTTGTTTTGGGGAAAAGCAATGAAACGATGCCAGCACACATTTGCTAAGCTCAAGCACTTCTCACACTCAGGCAGCTTTTGCGTGCTCATGAAACATCTGCTGTCCCCATCATTTCTCCTTTGCTCTCGGATTTCTTTGTACAATAACCATGTCAAAATAAATGTTGACCAATTAAATGAACTCTGCTTTGTTGCTGATTGGTTTACTTACTTACCAGTGTGTCCCCAATATGTCTGCAACATAGCAAGAGGCTACGGCCTCTTAACAGGAATACAACAAACACTCACTGACTTTATATTCCAAAGCACCCAGATCTTCACCCACTCAAATGGAGTTAGCGTTAGATAAGCATCAAGTAGCTCAGCTGAGACTGAAAAATAACTAACTATGAAAAGAATCCATGTGAATCCAAAATTGGGGGATACATTTCAGAAAAAAGTCGATCCATGCGCACCGTCATTACAAGAGTAATAACAGGATTTTTCAGGGAAAGCGCTACAAAATCTGAAGCAAAATCAATGAGTCATACTCTCAAATTGAAAGAAGTACACACTCTTCACTAAAGAAACAGTAATTTCTAGGAAATAACACACGTATACCCACCTGTTAAATACAAAAATATGTCTAAGAAATGTGTCATCGTGTAATGCTAGGGGTATTTTCTACTAAAAGACCGTCCTCACCATAAGAGAATATATATGGATTGTGTCAATTGACATCTTTTGATATTAAATGTTGTATCCTTCTTGTCATCTATGCAGCAGTATAGACACATGAAGAGTCTCTTTGTATATTTGGATTCAGTGTGACTTATTTCCACTACATGAACCAGAAATTAATTCACAAATGTTGCAGATCTTGCTCAATTGTCTACTTTGCACTAATCTCGGTCATGCTTTTCTGTTCTCCGCCACACATAGAGGGAGTCTCAACAATCTGTTAGGACAACATTCCTTCACTGTGTTAATTACATCTAATTGTGTTGGTTTCATGAGGAATCATTGTTTTGCTTTCTAAATCAACTTCATCTATTCTGCTGCCATAATTTAGATTGCTGATTTGTAATTGGAATCTTTTTTGAAGTTTAATCTGTTGAAAAGGAGGAGTAGTTAGTGGGATGAGATATGCAGATTCCTTATTCACAAATCTATACTGTGCATCATATTTTGTAGTTGGTATTATTATTGATGGAATGTCTCTTTGAAAAAGCGTTGAATTTAACAGAATAATAAATGCGTGTGGTTTCACTTTTAATATAATTCACTTCTGACTGTCAGTTCTTTAGTAAAAGGTTTTTATTTCTAACAAATTTAAGCTGCAATAAAGAATGATCAGTCTGATCCCTGTCAAATTTGCCTGGACCCCAGCATGGAAACACATGCTTTCTCCACCCGCAGGCTACTGCTACTTGGAATTTACATTTTGTAATGGAAGAATAAATGTGTCAGTAATCAAGCAATTAATCAGTAGTTACAGTAATAGCCTGGTCATGAAGTTAAGAGCTGTCTGTTGCAGATTAGGCTGTGCGTTGAACATACTGCATAGAAACATAAAACACTGTGATTCCACAACAGCTGCCGCATGTATTTAATGTGTTTGATTCTGTTTAGAAATCAACTATCATGCCAATACTGTTACACATGCGTGTGTGTGTGTGCGTGTGTGTGAGAGTGTGTTTTCTACTGAACATTCTCTTTTACTTATCAAATCCATGTCAGAAGAATCCTTATCTTTCAGGACTCAAATAGTTACTTTGTTTTTAGATTTTTGCTTTAAGTTTACAGGAAGTTGTTCCTAAAGCTTTCTGTATGAAGTTTACATTGTTTCTTCATGTTCATGACTTTCTGAACGTGCTCCAGTTTTCTCCCGCACTTAAAAGCATTCAAGTAGAGGTCCTATAAATATATATAAATGTTTCTATTTATCTCTGCTTACTCTGACCCACTGCCCTTCCCTATCTTTCACTTAGGAGAGTGAAAGAATTCTCACTTTGTGTGGCAATGATTGAAAATAACGTTCATTTTTTTTATAGCTACGTGACCAGCTAAACATTATTGTGACCGCTTCAGTTAGCACTCACATTGCAGCATTCACTGTAATCATTTTTATATCTATCAGTTAGCTATTATCTGCTTTTGAACATTAAATTCGAGACAATGGATATTCATCAGAATTAATTTGAATTAATTTGTCAGTAGTGTGACAAGGTATTTCTTCATGGTCCTCTTGGGCTACATTTTGATATCTAATACTTGAAACCTTCTGCAAATTTGCTTTAGAAACCAATTGTTCCTGCCTCTCTCTACATAGAGTGATATGCTGGGATTTTTATTCAGTCAATAGCACCTTCTCAATAACTTAAAATGACTTGATGTTATTTTGTTAGTAATAATAATAATGATAGTAATAACTGATGAAGACTAAATTGTGTCTATTGTTTCACATCATTTTATGAGCATGCATATTCAGTAGCCAGATCCCCTTAAATACTCACAACGCTGGTATATGACGGAAGTTTTCAGTGAAGTTTTTGCTTCACACTGGAAGGTTTAGCTGTACCTTCGTCCATTTCAGGGTTTATTTGCTCTCTGCTTAACATTCATGTTTTATCGCTCCTTTTCTAACCGTTACTTTAAATGAACTGGTATTAGCAAGTAGAACACAGCAGCCTAAAATAGAATGAATAAATTAAATAAGCACCATCATCATCTTCTGTCTTGCACACAGTAAATCGAACTAAATCTACATTGTTTGTATTTCCGCAGTTTCCTCTGGTGAAATACATAAAGAGTTACACAAACAAATTCCCCAGCACTACTTTGACTTTCTTGTTTGACATTCCAGTCACATATGTGCCTTAAAGGAACTGAGAGTTGCAATCAGACGTACCCAGATTTCTCGACTCGAAGGATTGGTGGGTGGCAAGCTTCCTGGTTATTTATGTCTCTTGAGTCTCAAATAGAACTGACTCAACACAGCAGTAGTAGCTGGTTTTCTTCCCTTCCCGTCTTCCTCCCACAGAGATGCAGCACAGAAGTCAACATATTCATTGTGATTTTATTCTATGTGACTGAGATTGCATGGAGAACAGTGTACCCAGAAACACAGATGGAGGCACATAACAGTTACAAGTTTGTGTGTGTGTGTTTGTTTTATGTGTGTACATATATAACCCATAGACCCATTTAACTTTTGAGGATTTCTAATTTGCTATACTGAGTAATTCAGTGCTAATGATTGGAAGTGACATATGCCTAAAAACTATCTAATGTATCTCTTCTTTCTCTTCATTTCAGCGAGGCCAAATCCTCATTCCAAAGAGTGCAAAACCAGTCAATGAATTATGAATGTTAAACAAGATGACCTCCTCTCAGCAGCAGCAGATGATGCGAGGTCCTAGGTGGAACCGGGCCTTGTCCGACCCTTTTTTTGTGCTGCTTCTGGCCCTCCAGCTGTTGGTGGTGGCAGGGCTGGTACGTGCTCAGACATGCCCCTCTGTCTGCTCCTGTAGTAACCAGTTCAGCAAAGTCATCTGCACCCGGCGAGGCCTGCGAGATGTCCCTGATGGCATTTCTACCAACACTCGATACCTGAATCTGCAAGAAAACCTAATTCAGGTCATAAAGGTGGACAGCTTCAAGCACTTAAGACATCTGGAGATCCTGCAGCTGAGCAAAAACCACATACGCAAAATTGAGTTGGGGGCCTTTAATGGACTGGCCAGCCTCAATACCTTGGAGCTTTTCGATAACCGCCTCACCACTATCCCCAACGGGGCATTTGAGTACCTGTCCAAACTAAAGGAGCTTTGGCTGAGGAATAACCCCGTAGAGAGCATTCCCTCCTATGCTTTCAACAGAGTGCCCTCATTACGCCGGTTGGACCTTGGGGAGCTCAAACGGCTCTCCTACATATCTGAGGGTGCCTTTGAAGGGCTGAGCAATCTACGCTACCTAAATCTGGGAATGTGCAATCTGAAGGAAATTCCCAATCTCATTCCCCTAGTGAAGCTGGATGAACTGGAAATGTCGGGGAACCAGCTCACTGTTATCCGACCTGGCTCTTTTAAGGGGCTTATCCATTTGCAGAAGCTATGGATGATGCATGCCCAGATCCAGACTATAGAAAGGAACTCTTTTGATGACCTGCAGTCACTAGTGGAGCTCAATCTAGCCCATAACAACCTTACACTTTTGCCCCATGATCTCTTCACTCCTTTACATCATCTAGAGAGGGTACACTTGCACCACAACCCGTGGAATTGTAACTGCGATATCCTCTGGCTCAGCTGGTGGCTAAAGGAGATGGTACCAGCTAACACCAGCTGCTGTGCCCGTTGCAGCTCACCAACTCACCATAAAGGACGATACATTGGCGAGCTGGACCAGAACCACTTTCATTGTTATGCTCCTGTTATTGTGGAGCCTCCTGCAGATCTAAATGTGACAGAAGGAAGCGCTGCAGAGTTGAAATGCAGAGCCAGCTCTTTGACGTCGGTGAGCTGGATTACACCCAATGGTTCCATCATGACACACGGAGCTTACAAGATCAGAATATCTGTGCTTACTGATGGCACCCTGAACTTTACCAATGTTACCATGCAGGACACAGGTACATACACATGTATGGTCAGTAATTCGGCAGGAAACACAACAGCATCTGCCACGCTCAATGTGTCCTCTACTGAGAACAGCAGCTTCAGTTACTTCACCACGGTGACGGTGGAAACAATAGAATCACCACACAATGAAGCCTTCACCATTGCTGTGCAACAGAAGGTGGGCCCCACCCCTTCTGCTGGTACATGGGAGTCTGTTTCGCCAACCTTTACAACAACCACAACAGTCCGGACTCCGCTCTACACCCGCACCACAGAGAAGACTTACACAATCCCAGTCACAGAACTGGGTGAGGATGGTTCACTGAATGGTTTGGATGAGGTCATGAAGACAACCAAGATCATCATTGGCTGTTTTGTTGCAATCACACTCATGGCAGCAGTCATGTTGATCATCTTTTACAAGATGCGTAAACAGCACCACCAGCAGAACCACCATGCACCCACACGCACCATTGAGATCATCAATGTGGACGAGGACTGCGTAACTGGAGGCCAGGGCATGGAAGGACACCTGACCCTGCCTCCTCTTGAGCATGAGCACCTCAACCACTACAACGCCTACAAGACTGCATACAATCATGCCTCCACTATCAACTCTATACACAGTTCAGCCCACGAACCTTTGTTAATTCGGGCCAGCTCAAAAGACAATGTACAAGAGACCCAAATCTAATTTATTTGTTTGTTTTTTCAAAATGTGACATCAAACTAATTGAATGACGTGAAGATATTATTGACAGACAATGTGGTTTTGAGAACTATGACTCAAACATGGAGGAACAATCTTGTGCATTTGGCAAATTTGTGCTGGTGATGTCTATTCAATGACTTTGGGAATTAGGGTAGTTCTACTGCTTCAAAAAGTGTCTTTACAAAACAGAAGTTATTTATTTAAGAAAAAACTATTGTGGTTAAATCAAGAAACAAGTTTATTCTGCATTTATTTTTTCAGCACGTTTTTCTTCTCCTTCCTCTCATTTCAAGAGATTGGTTTACTCATACTTCCATACTCAGTTTGAACATGTGTGTTGTGTAAAACCTACTGAATAAAATCATTGTTGGTTCTGGATAAACTGCAGCCTTTGGATCAGACTTAATTTCCCCCATCTATCAGAAAGGAAAAGTTAGAGGGAATTAGTGATCTTCTTCAGCTGTGGATAAAGACCGTATGTAACTGAGATTAGTTGGACACTTCATTCATGTTCAATATCTCACAGTGAATGACGTAAATGTCAGTGTCGGAATTTGATCACAATTCATTCTTTAATCATATCTGTCAGAGACACTTTAAGCACTCTGTTTTGCAATCAATAGACTGAGGATCGCAAATGAGGGGAATATGTCCTTGGTTCTGCTGTTGTAAAGGTAGAGGCTCGCCATTAGAAGCGCATTTACGTTAAATTCACTTATGTTGATTAACTATAAAAAAATATTTTTGTGTTCCTAATGTATATGCAAAATGTTATCCCCAATCCCCACATGTTCTGACTGAAGTTACCAGCATCTCCTGGATCTATTCTAACCATTACAGAGAACTTTAAAAGTTACATTAAAAGACCAATTTAGATTCAGAGGGTCATGATACAGGAAAAGCATTAATTGGTATTTTAGAATCTCCATAATTGTGATTAAAAATGTAGGAGAGTCTTGTGAAGAATGTAGATGATCTTAAATTATGGCAAAAGTTCACTGCCTCAAAATGTTTGCAATGTATCATGACCTCCCTTTTACATAACAGGGCTTTGTAGTGTGGCATTTAAAGGAGACTGCTTTTCAGGCATCTTTTTCATGCTGGGACCCCTTACCTCATCTGCAATACTGCAGGGCTGAGTGCTGTCAGAAGCAGACTGATGAGCAGACGAAAGAGCTTAAACCCTTTATACAGCTGCCTGAGCACATTGCCTGTCATCTGTGTGCCACACTTTCACATGGGAAGTGCCTGGCACCTCCAGATTCACACCCTGCCCCTGCCAACCACAGGACTTGGCCCTGAGCAGCTGGGATTATGCAGTGAGAGGCTTTAGGAGTGAATGTGTGGGATCGGGCATCAACCAGATGTTTGGGTTGCACCTGCTTCTATCCCTCTCCCTTTGAAACAACGCAATTTCCATTTTAATTGATGTGCTCATGGCTTTTGGATGAACACAGCTCTGCACGCATCCATACCCTGGGAAACCATTTCAAAGTCCCCATCGTGAAAATGGCAGCAGGCAACATAAATTCAGAGGTTAGGCAGACATTTGTCTCATCCAACTCTTAAATAGAGGCCCCCAAGTATATTTTTATGAGATAACTGCAGATTTTGCTCCACTTACATAAAATATATATATGAAAGTTAGGCCACTTTCTCGCTTTAGTCAATAAGGACATATATAAAAGACAATGGCTCATTAAAAAATACAGATACAGATAGTGGCATGCGCTTTATTTGGAGCCACCATTCACTCCTCTAAACTCGAAGCCCAAATTTCACAATTTATACATTTCTCTATACACTTGAAAGGTATATTTATGAGAAGTAAATGTTTTTTTTCCAAACATCCGATACTGGTTTCATCTTGGATTAATGGTTGGATTTTACTCCTGTTAAATAATCCATATCTCTACCGTCCATGTGCATGCTCTTGTTTTTCTAAACTTTAATGTTTTACAGTTATAACACAATACTTTCAATCTCATGGGGTGTCCATATAGGTAAAAGCCTGTTGTAGCACCCACCTTCTTTCCTTCATCTGATTAAATTCACTCTGATCTACATTTGCTCGCCACTGAACACTCTTCGAGAAAGCCGAGTAGCTGAATTTAACTTTGCCGGAAGTTCACTTCCCAATTTGAGAATAAAGACAAAAAAACGAAAAAAGTTTTTACAGCCACTTTCGAAGCCAATGCCAGATGGAGTGCTTCATTCTCGAAAACAATTTGTGACCTTAAACACAAAATAAGCTGCTACCCATAACTTGATGTCTCAATTATTGTCAAAAAAGGAAAATTAATGAGTTAGAAATATCATAGAAAGATAATTCTTGAGTTGTTTAGTAAATTAGTTTAATCCACTTTGAATTCTCTGTCCCCAGATATTTTTAGCCCAAACAGAAGGATATAATTGATATCCTTATTTTTTTTTACATCTCTTAACACAACGTTTCCTACAATTGCACTTCTGTAGAATGAAATGGGCTTCTATCATTTTTCTGTGTTTAAGTTCCTAAAGGTGGGATGATCACAGTTTTGCTCAGCTTACCTAAGAGAGTACAACCATTCTCCCTTTTGCCTTTTGTTGGAGGTAAATCGTCTGAAAATGTACATGGTCAATTTGTTGCATTTTAGTCAAGCTGTCTCATGTATGTAAGATATCTAAATATTTTTTGTCAATTTTGCTTTTCTTTTTTTACATTTTTCTTTTCTCAGAGGGAATGCTGTTTTGTGGTAGATTTATAATAAAATACATTTTTAGAATAAAATTTAAAAAAATGATGCATTATGGTTTTACTTGTGCCAACAACTTGTTCTAAAATTCAAAAAGAGAAACACGCTGTAAAAGAATAAGAGATTGATTTTCATGTAAGCATTCTTTCAAGACCTTTAAAACGATATGGGGATTGATTATAGAGACCAGAGTTTGTAGTTACACAAAATATGGTTAAATAAACTATTGTTGTTTTTCTGTATTGTCTGGTTCTTGCTTTCATTCTGTGTCACAAGAGGATGATAGATATTCTAACACTATTGGAAGTCTCATGTCACACTATTTATTATAATACAGACAAATTATCTGTAATGCCACTATTCATGGAAATGAAAACTTTTCTAAACATGTAATTTGATCATTTAAATTTCTAGAGACTATTATTAAAAAATATATTAGTTTTTTCATGTAAATCTCATGTAAAAACTATGGCTGGGCAAAGTCTGCTAGTCACATTTTTAATATGTGAAGTCAAAATAGTCTTCATGAAGTACTTGAAAAAAGTTCCCATAAAATAGTTGTCTGTGCTGGCTGAGCTGCTTCTGATGAGGCTTTCTTTGGTCCTGCAGCATCTTCTGATGGAACGGATTACTACTAATACCAAGATTAAAACAGCGAATATGGAAAGAAAATTAATGTGGGTTACATTTGGGATTTTTGATGGTTTACATTGACATTGGGTTCGTAGCAATTATTTTGGAGTCTGGATCCATGAAAGGGACTATACCAGGACAACAATGAACTAGAAATCTCTTGGAGTTTATTCTATTTTAGAATCCTGCCACTAACGTCAGACTGTTTTGAACAGGAACAGGAGGGAAGACGCACCATTCTTTTCTAACAGATATTACAGAGTAGGAATGTACAGTTCTCCAAACTAACGTTGGACAATTACATTAGTATTTGCTGAGATGATAATTAATGTCTCTTCATTTTTGTTACCCAAACACATACAGACTAAATCATACATTCTTGATTTTGAACTATGACTATGACTATGAATACAATGTATAATTCCAACCAGCCTGCTCTTTTAGGCGTATGACAGGTTTATTTTTATTGCAGTTGCCTGTTTAAAAAACATGCCGTGGGCTTCCTCCACTGGCTTTTGACTAACACACCATTAAGTTCCTCATTTCTGTATTTATTCTGTTGCCGAGGCTCAAATAAATTAATGAGTCCTTAATTCCAGCGTTTAGCGTGCCAGTGTTTGACTAATGTGTACAATATTTTATTTCATAAAAGCAAATTGAGTAAAAAATGTGTGACAATAAGTATAATGGCAACAGCCATCATTGCACTTAGGTTCAATTAAACTGCAAAGATGCATTTCAGAAATAAAAAGCCATGCCTGTATTTTATATGGTTTTGAAAGCATCTCAAACAATGAAGTAATAAGCCTGATTCAGATATAAAATACTATAATAGATCTAAGATACAAGTCATATTTCACTAACACAGTGAAATAACAATAAGGAATACCTCATTAAAATGATAATGTATGCAATGAAGAAAATTACACTGATGTTATTGGATTATTATAATTGAAAATGTTCATTAAAGTAAATTAAATTCAGAATAATCTGAATGTAAGGGAAATCTTCATGTAATCCACATGGACATAAGCATCATTTATATATATATATATCACTAAAATCCACAACCCCCGGAAAAATCATGTTTTTCTTTTACTAAAGGAAAAGATAAAGCATTAGAGATTTCAGTTTAGATTAAATACTGTATTGAAAAGTACCATGTGGGCCTGAGATTACTTTAATTTTACGCTAATTGCCAAAGGGCGGCTGGCCTACAGAAGAGCAAAGAGGGAGCAGAGCATACTTCATTGAACCCCACAATATTATGTTCAAGGCAACAGGTTTAATAAGAACCAAATGATTCAGTTGTAATGATAGTACTAAAAAACTCAGTAGTATATGGTTGGAGTTTATAACAGCAATTTATAACAGCGCAGCATGCAAAGTTGAGGTTCATTTTAGTAACCATAGACATTGCATCAAGGGCAGGCAATTGATACGTCTGACAGCAGATTCTGTCCTACAACCAGGGCACGTCTCTTGGAGGATACCACTGAGCAGAGGCACAGTGCACCCACTGTCAACCCCCCCCCTCCTACCGCCCCCGCTCTCCTGGAGTGCTGCAGTATTAAAAAAAGTCAGTCTATATCGCACAGTTTCCCCTCCCTATAAGGAAAGGTTACTTCCAGGGGGTGTGTTCACCGCTGCCCACTGTAGATGCAGCAACAGTCATATGTGAATGGTCCTTTGGACATCTTTCTCCCTCTCTCATCTTATATGGCCTCACATGCCAACAAATACACACAACAACGTGGTAATGGCCTGGCTTTGTTCTGTGTGGGCGATCACTGGAGACGGCGTGGGCTGCCGCAGTGCTCCGAGTCTGTGTTCCCGTGGAAACTGTGGGATGCACTGATTGACCCTGTTTGGAATGCCAAGAGTTAATCATGCACAAAACAGCATTGCTTTAAAAAAAATCGCCATCATTTAAATCACTTACAACTACTTAGTTTAGATCCTGTTATATATAATTTATTTCATTGCAACTTTCAGGGAATATTAGTATTGTAAAAAATACATCAGTGGGGTCAATAAATTAGAATATCAAATAAAAATTTCAATCAAAGTTAAAAGAGACAGCAAACCAAATATAGAAAAGGCAATACATAGCTAAACATAATTAGTAAAGAAAATACAGCCATTGGAGTTGGGCCAATAGATATTTTACTCTTAATTCTAAAAGACATGTCTATTCAAAAGTCCTTTTGTTAGAAACTATTTAGGATTTTACTTTACATACTATTTATGATGGACTGGCAGACTGTTTTGGTGTTTAACATGCCACACAAAGTCTCTCAGCCAGGGAACAGCAGCAGAGTTCAAAAGCCGGATGGTTAACAGATATGGTGCCACTTCATGCTGTCCTTTTTACCACAACACCTGGCAGCTTGTTTTGTTCTTCTTAAAAAGGTGTATTCCGTCCCCTGTCTCTCTTTCAAAGGCCCCTACCGTAACGTTTTTTATAAATTTGTATTAAGGAGAGCAATATTGGCAGAATGAAAACTGTAGGCTAATGTAAAGAAAGTGGAGCACAAAGCTGTACCTGCTGTGCGAGTGAAATGCTCAGCTAATGAAAAATGAAATAATGGCTGTGATCTACTTTGAGACCCAGTGAAGTGACGGGTGTCCTTTGTGCTACTATGCTCTTGGTAGATATTAAATCATACTGATGTTTTTTGGATGTATTGCTGTTGTCTTACAGGAAGCAAACTGAAAGCAAATTCAGAGTCTGCTTGGAGGCACTCTAGTAACATTACTAAAATTATGATGATGAAATGATGTTGGCTTTTATGTGCACATCACGACTCATCAGACTCAGAGTTGGTTTCAAGGCTCCAAACATTGTTTCCAAATGTCATTGACGGATGTTTCTCTCTAGATTGTAGCTGCAGCAACAATGAGTATACTTCCTATGTGCAGCTCACAGGACTTCTGTGACATTCACAAGTTGATGTGATCAATGCAGTAAAGCACTTGGTGGTATGGAAATGAACAGCATGTCATCGGTGTAGCATTGAAAATCGATGCCCTGGTCCAAGGGAGGGAGCTATTATACTCCTTTTGCTGGGGGTGTCTTCGTTCTTTCAGGGGTAACTGTGGATAATAAATATGAATAAAAAATGGAAGAGACACTTGTGGACATTGGCTTTTTAATTGACTAGGTTACTCTTGAAGAAATATTCAGTGGATGTGGGGAAACAATGAGAAATTTAGTTGTTTAGTGTATATGGGGCATTGTCAGAATTGGTTAAAACATTGAAATAGAAACCATTTGTTTAATTCAGGTGGACATTAAAAATATTGAAAATAGGCAAAATCAGATTTATTTTTTGTTTATCTGACAGCATTGTGACCGTGAATATAACCATTCAATTCTGGGAAGTATTGATGAAAGCCAAACTATAAGGAGAAATTGTATCTAGCAAAATCAACATTAGAACATTTGCACTGTAATGTCGTACATGAGTTATCATATTTTGAATGTCACAAGTGTCTACATACTGTACATACATTTATCATTTGTGCGTTAAAATTAATGCTGAATGTTCATCACTATATTCTATTTTAAATAACGTTTGAGCAAATGTCATAGATTGTATACATTGAACTTAAATCATCCCTATTTAGTTGTGCAATATGCAGTTTATGCCAATTCATCCTCAGATATTGTGATCCATGGATACAAATCCATTCATCCTTAATCCTGCAGCTGAAGCTGTTTGGCAAATTCCAAAAAGTGGTGTCAATAACTAACTATGTGTTTCTAAAACCACACAACCATACTGTTTGGTATGACAGGACAAAATGTAGTATTATCCAATACATACTATGTCATATGCCAAAAATAACAGGTTACGGTCTCAATTTGCAGAATCAAAGCCAGAATGCTTTTCTGGCTAATGTTTTGATGAAATATGTGCCAAATGAATGCATACTGCATGCAAAAACACGTACGTTGTAATATCTGCTGCACTGTGCACTAAAAAAGAAAGAATATACAATTTTTAAAGCCGATTCAAATACAGTATCAATAAATTCCTACAAATACTAGGACGACTTGCCATGGAACGCTAGTAAGACAAAAGTACTGGACATCGTACACTCTTACCGATCAGTGTGCTCTCTCACTATCAAGGAACATACACTAATTGTCCAAATTGGGCATCCCATAAATGAATCGTAGTCAGCACACAGAGGATTGGATAGAGCAATTAAGCACCAACTTTTCTGCAGAAAATCCTCCTATTTATTTTTAATGTGCTGGTACCTTTTTTTCAGCATCATATTTTTAATGCTTTATTAAGGGCTGGTGAAAAGAAAAGATGCAGCTTCAAGAAAACTTCAATTCTAAATATGACTGATGAATATGAATTAATTAGTTTGTAGACAACATATAATATTGATACATCATTCTCCTGTATGTTAATACACGTAGGGTGATGCAATACTACTGGAGCATAGAACCAATGCAACAGTATGATGATCAGAGTAAAATGAGAACCTTGAAATAGCCAAGAGCCATTGTCTGAGAATTGGGTACAAAAGAATCAGGTACAGAAGAAATGCTTGCTTTCTCATTTGAATAGTCCTGTAAACCGCCCTGTTTCCTATGCCCTTAACCTTAATGTTTACTGCTCCTGGCATGTTGCTAGGTCTGAAACAATAAAAATATGTTAATTATACAAGTATGAATTATTTTCAATGTAACTTGTGAAACAATTTTACACTATTGATTTTTCTCCATTAAAATTGACAGATACTAATAGATACTGCAGAGCCTACAAAATAAGACATTATTGGGATGTTTCTGATCTTTGCATGAGGAAATCGTTCCTAAATTGGTCCTTGTTGACTTTTAACTGTATAAAAATATGTTAAAAAACTGAAACACTATGAATTAAAGTGTTGCCAATCCATCCAAACAGTCAAGAGGGGGTGCCGCTGACGGTACGCCAAAGCCGGCAGGACCCTCCCGTGGGCTGCACCGGACGCCCCCAGCGGGCCGGATGTGGCCTGCAGGCCAGAGTTTGAGACCCCTGCCCTACCAGCTCGCAGTGGGTGCAATCACATTGAATCATTGGGGTTAAATCATCAGGTAATCAATAGTCCATGATTTAACAGCTCACCTCCTTTTGCCTAGTCCCATATTTGCATTTGAATAGTTTACGACATTCAATTATGTTTTTGTTTATCACTGAAGGTCGTTTATCACAATATTCAGTTTTGAAGCGGGCCGGATGTCCATACATGTACATGTATTACTTTATTCAACATCTACATGCTCCCACTAGGACAAATAATGCAAAATAATAAAATTGACCACCACGCTGATGACACCTAAATCTATGTAGCGCTATCACCAAACGACTATCGCCCCATAGATCTTCTGTGCCAGTGCATTGAGCAAATCAAAGACTGGATGTGTCAAAATTTCCTACAACTAAATGAAGACAAAACTGAGATCATTGTATTTGGTGCTAAAAAAGAAAGGTTTAAAGTAACCCAATACCTTCACTCTCTGTCCCTGAAAACATCAAATAAAGCCAGAAATCTGGGGGTTATTATGGATTCAGATTTACACTTAGAGAGTCACATCAAATCAGTAACAAAATCGGCCTACTATCACCTCAAAAATGTAGCACGACTTAGAGGGCTCATGTCAGCTCAAGACTTAGAAACACTTGTACACCCCTTTATAACTAGTAGGCTAGACTATTGTAATGGTCTCCTTGCAGGTCTTCCAAAAAAAACTGTCAGGCAGCTCCAGTTTGTTCAGAACGCTGCTGCTAGAGTTCTAACAAAGACCAAAAGATGTGAGCACATTACACCAATTCTTAAATCCTTACATTAGCTCCCTGTATGTCAGAGAATTCATTTCAAAATCCTACTGCTCACATATAAATCACTACATGGTTTAGGGCCAAAGTATATCACTGATATGTTTCCACTACATAAGCCTTCAAGGTCACTAAGATCTTCTGACACCAATCTGTTAGTGATTCCCAGAGTAAATACAAATCATGGGAAAGCATCATTTAGTTGCTATGCAACCAACAGCTGGAATAAATAAATACATTAAGACAAATAAAAGATTTAAGACTTTCCCCAACTCGACACGTTTAAAACAAGACTGAAAACTCTTGTGTTCACCTTCGCCTTCTGCTAAATTTGACCTACATTGCACCTTTAACCTCTGAAGATTTTAATCTCTCACTCTGCACTGAAACTTTTAATTATTTTTATATTTATAATTTTATTTGTTTTTTAAATTGTCTTTTAATTCTTGCATTTTATTTCACTTTATTGTATGACATGTTATGATGTGAAGCACTTTGAGTCTGCCCTGTGTATGAAAAGCGCTATACAAATAAACTTGCCTTGCCTTGCCTACATTCCCAGACCTGAAAGGAATAGCTTTAATAACTTTTTCCGTATTATTCATATTTTAAGAAAGATGTTCAAATAAATGTTGTACTGTGGGGAAATACATGCCTTCGTCTGTTTGCTTTGGTCATCTGTGGGTCCGTAGTCGTTTTATAACTAGTCCAATGGGAAAAAAAACACAACCCATGGTCGCCACAAATAGTTAGCAATATATCATTTCAGGTTATGAAGTAATATCTCCTACCCTGGGGGCCATTCCAAACTTAGTCCCGCCCACAACGATCTTTGGGTCGGGAAGTTCGGTCTGGCATTAGTCCATAATGGCGCCAGTATTGCCCGGCCAAAGTGGGGCGGGCCACTCAAATTGCCAGGGCGGGCTTTATAAGATGATGGACAGATGATCAACAGTAACGTAATCAACCACTTCATCAAAGAGCGCTTGGGTTGAATTCGTTTACAACAACGTTGGCTGCCGCTGGAGAATTGAGGTGATGTAGCGAATTAATTTTAAAAGAGGAACAGAGAAACGCGATCAAGGCATTTGTTGATAAGAACAATGTTTTTGGCGTCCTTCTTACGTGATTTGGCAACTAGGTGTCGCTTCAAATACGTCACACACTCCGTTGCTCTTATCAGTTGTAATTCAGTGCAGAGGCATTTCTTTTCCTGGTTCGTTGGAAACACGCCCCATAATCACAGCTCAATGGAGCAGTATCAGACTCAAATTCTGACTAGAATTGAGTATGACTACTTCAGGCTAAATATCTCCCTTATTAATCTAAAATGAAAACCGTAATTATTGAAATGGAGTTTACTTAATTATAGTGTTTTTGCTTGAACACAAATTATTACATTTAATACTGAAAATTGTGCTGTGTTGGCTCTCACCACGCAGTGTTACTTACAACATGGATAACTGGCCTATTTCTGTTCTGCACTATAAGTAAGCCTGGCTAATAATGTAATGGATTGTAAATTTATTTTTCTCCCCAGCTGGCTATCATAAATCTCCTCACCCACCCAGCCTGCCAGGACCAAAAGCAATCGTCATAATCCTGTGGTCAGGCAAAATCAAAGCTCCACATTCAGCAGTACTACAAACTTCGAACAGCACGCTTCTCCCACAAGCCAACAAGGAGGGTTTAATATGCAACTCGGGTGAGTCTCAGAAACTAAGACGGGTGGCAAGCCTGAAAGGTCACAGGGCACAATAAGGCCTGATTAAAACCCTTTCTGGCTCTTTAGGCTGGACAAATGTTTTTGTAGGATCATGGGAGTATTACATTTCACTGCAGCGATTACAATTAATGAATGAATGGTATACAACTGCTTACTTAAGGTTGACATTGTTCCCGCAGCACTTCAGACTTGCACAGAAAATCTGTTGACACAAACGTATGTCTTTTGCAGGAAAAAATATAAAGAAACTTCTAAAATACCAAATTACGGCTCCTTCAAATGTGGTCGACAAATGTGGAGGTCACATCTCATGTATCCTTTATTGCGGCGCAGTATATATTATCATTAATACACTATTAATATTATTAAGGGTGGAATTCAAAGTGAAGGAAATGTTATGATATACTATTTGACAGTATTTCATTTTAGTTAAAAATATTGTTTAAGTCACGTGATGTTGGTAACCAATTATTATTATTATATTTTTAGTACGCTGTCTCATTTCAGAGGCCGCTATAAGTAAGCCTGGTGCATCCTATGTGGTCGCCAAAGGACCCATCCCACGCTGACCGCAAAGGTTTCTTCCTCTGAAGAATGAAGCCGGCA
Source organism: Apeltes quadracus (assembly GCA_021346845.1). Lineage (NCBI taxonomy): Eukaryota > Metazoa > Chordata > Actinopteri > Perciformes > Gasterosteidae > Apeltes > Apeltes quadracus. Next base: position 8,725,018 of record CM037935.1, read on the forward strand.
AAATGAGACACAGCTAGAGTCCAGGGAGGCAATTTCAAGCCTTTGAAATCTGATTGGCATCCCAAGGTGCGACCCTTTCTCTCTGGCATGACCTTAAATTAAAGCTGATCGGTAAGTTAAATCAAAATTTTGAACATTTATGTGAGAACCTGTAAGATACTGCAATTTATCAATCAAAATACACATCAGTGGTCACTATAATAGGTTAATCGTATTCCGAAATGTCTTTCTGGTCGAAAACTGCTTTTGCGCCAAATTCTTAAGTAATTTATCTTTCTAACAGTAAGTGTTTCCCTTTAGTTTCCTTCCTTGCTGCAGTGCAATGTCAAGTTAAAAGCCAAGCATACATGCATAGTGTTTTACTCTGTGAGTAATATTTACTTGACAGGTTTGTGTAGAAGAATGTATGCAGCTCAAAACGCTAATCGTGCTGAATTATGCCATGGCTCAATCTGGATATTCGGGTGTCAACTGCATTAATGAATATACAATATAGTAAAGTGACTTACATCAGAACACACACTTGTGAAAATGCGTTTATCATAACAGACCATAAATACAGATGCCATGGATGCTCACAATCTTGTACTGATAGTTGATGTTATAGTCCATGGCATTGTCCAAGAAAAACTAATTAAGTGATCCATTCAATTTCATCAAATTCTGGGGATCCATCCATCCCACTCTGGGGGACAAACATACAGTTCTCATACAAACATACAGTTCTCTAATTAAAGTCCGAGACAGCGTCTGGCTAAGAATAGACCATTTTCATTCATTTATTCTTCATTTATTCATTATTTCTTTACAACTCGTTGAGGGTGAGCCAAAAGCGGGGGCGGTGTCAATAAGTTAAGATCGGAGAAAGGTTTATTCACTTATTCTCCCTGAAACCAAGGGAGGGTGTCACACCATGATGACTGAGTCTTTGGAGAAAGTTTTACAAGGAGGACCATTATCATTATTTAGCTTTAGGAAGGACGCTTTAACTTGATCTTGATCATATATTTTTTTAAATATTTGATAGTGTTCATGTTTAAAATGTGTTTGTTGATTCAGTCGTTTCTATTATAACTATCCTGCAAAAAAACGTCCTGATGAATCGTGAATGTTCTTTGTAGTCAGGTGGCTAATCTGTGGCTGCCCACATTACTGCATGTCAGGTGAGTTATTGTGCCCTAGCAACTTTAGTTCACTTTTTGATTTTTTTACAGATATGATTATATGGAAATTAGTAATCATCTGAAATCAACCATCCATAGTTTTAGAATTGTTTCATAAACAGAATTGTGACTAGCGGGACAATGCATGGACATGGACAAGACTCAAACTTAACTTTAAAATGTCGAAAAAATTGATGTGAGTCCCTTTCAACATGACACAATTTTTATCAATTAAGGAGCTTTCAATGGCTCAAGGATTGGAGGAAGGATTATGCAAGCCTTCTGAGTACAGTCAACTGGTTGGCATATTCAGGGATCATTAATGTTCACTAAGAATAATCTGACACTTCTTATTTGGTAATAAAGGGTCCAAAGGTTGCTTACCTTTCTACACCATCAAACCACCACCATATAGCCTTCTAAATTTGCCTGAAAAAAGAAATTGCAGTAAGTTTAACATGGCCTTTATGAAACACAAACTATTAGAACAAAGAAAGGCTACAAGTAGCAGCGGCAAAGCTGTGTGGACACCATCACCAAGCTGCACATACTTGGTGGTTTGACTCTACCTCATTGGCTCCTTTTTGTACTTCCTGATGCAACCACTCAACGTTGCAGCCAAGAAGAGGATGTGAAGTTGTGGTTGCTATTCCTCAATTTCTTTTCCACCTTTAAACAGGAAAGGCAGTGTACCAACAGTCTTATAGCAGAAGGGTAACACAGGGAGTGTCAGAAATCTTGCAGCAGATGCCTTAAAAGAAGTGAGACACTTCTTGGCAGAACTTCTCCTCTGTGAACATGCGGGTTAAAACAGATGGCATGTATGAGGCTTTAAACGAAACCAGATTGTGTATTATAGCCATGCATCTGAAGAAAGATTATCTATATTCCGAAAAAAAAAAATATATATATATATATATATGTATATATTTTTTTATATATATATATATATATATATATATATATATATATATGTATGTATGTGTGTGCATTTGCCCAGCGCAAATGCATCATAGTTCTGGTGCTTTTTCAATTTATGCTACCATAATAGAATATAAAGGGGATGATTGGACAAAACTGTATTTTTGTCAGCTGTGTTTCAATGTTGTAATTTTACTACAGCAGTTTTTCTTGAATTTAAACCAATTAAACTTTGACAAGGTATTACGCTGAGAAAACCTTTACCCGTGTCAAAGCCATTTCAAATGTCAAAAAATTTTAGAAAAATATTTACTATATCAAATCCTTCTTCATCTTACATCAGCAACCCAAGGCCCTTCAATCGTTGCCGTAGTCAGGTAAACACATCCAAGTAAAGGCAAGAACTTTTTTAACCTTTTTTTAGGGTTAGTAGAGGGTTTGGAAGTAGGGAAAGGGCCATTGGTTCCCTGACTTCATGTGTAGGCTCGAGTTCACGTTGTGTCTGGTGTGATCCCAACACCACATGGTCTAAAATTGATGTTATTGTATTTATGTACAACAGTAGGATTTCACACAGATGGGCTTGAGTTATAAAACTGCTTTTCCAGGTATCCTGTATGCAGGGATGGACTGAACAAATACCAGCCAGCTCCACACTCTGATTATGATGCTTTTAAAGCTACTAGAAAAGGCACATATTCGGAAGAGACATGTAGCTGGAACAGAAACTTAGACAATATTGCACAAAAGTAGTAAGCTTAAAGGGTTGATTTGACTGAAGTTGAGTGCAAATTTTATTTGTATCAATATTATTTATTTTTTACTTGCTAATAATCAAATCCCGTTGATCAAATTCAGTGTTTGCTGATTCATTGTGATTCTTTCAAATTGAACAAGGCCGGGAATCATAAGTAGTATTATGTCAACTAGTTGACCTCAGACGACACACGCAAACGGATATTCTGCCTCTGACTGATCTGTATTTGTAAAACGAATTGTAAATACAGTATATCTATTATTATTTTCGTTATCAATCTGTGTTTGCATGCAACTATTTGTCTATATTGATGTGTTTGGCCAAAGAAAGCTATTTAAGTAATAGAGAGGTTCCTCTTATTTCAGTCTTAGCTGTTTTTTTCCTTCGAGGGAACCTTAAACACTTTGTGCTAACATTTGGGCAGGCAGGATTACGCAAACATCTTTTAAGTGTATGGGTCCCGCTTGTTAATCATTAGTCATCTTTTTTTGTTGTCTTTTCTACTAGTTATGCAAAGTTGAGGACCCATTTAGGCTTCAAGATACCGTGAGCACATTCTGCCTGTGTACTCATATTGCGTCAATACATCTTCCCTAAGCTTCTAGCTTTACAACTTTGCGTGTTTATATTTTCAAGGTAGTAGAGCCTTCAGGGACGAGCAGTACGTGTGGCCGATTTGTCACTTGATTCAGTGGATTTTGACGCTAGTGCTGCTTGCAATTTTCAATGGGAAAGCGTTAAAACACTGGTTGGTATTTTGATCCTATTACAGTAGCACTTAAGAAATATAGCAAAGGAATATAGGAATGTTAGGAATGTTAAGCCAAGGTTAAATTGGACCAAACTAAAATGGTGTATGCTGGTTGGTGCTGTTCCATTATATTCGTCCAGTCAGATGGTGATCGGTTTGCCTTTTTTTTAGCTTGATAAACCTGAGGGGATTTGTTTGATGGCACAATTCAATCATTCTTTCTCAATGTCAGAGGCAGCAGCAAAGATAACTATTGAGCTCAGCGTATTTAAGTTGGAAGGGATCAGATACAGCTGGCGGCATGTTGCTCTGCCTGGGGAAAAAAAAACGAGTCCAGACTGCTTTTGTGTGTTTTAGGTTCTGTGGCATCAACTCAATAGGAATCCAATTATCCTTCAATGGAGAAAATAGCTTTGTAGAATTTGGGTCATTTTCCTATTATATAGACATGTGTACTGTAGAAAAAAAAACATATTTTCCAAGAATGAATATAAATCATTTCATATGTTCAAGGGTTCTGTGTATTGGAGACAGTCACCATGTCTGAGAGTCCCCGGCCTTAAAGGCAAGGCTGAAAGATGGAGCCAATTATTGTGGTAGTCTATTCCTGTCCTCGTTAGTGGCCGATAAAAAGCACACAGTGATGGAAGAACGGACTGCATGATGGCGGACTACCATCTGAGGAAAAGTTGGACTTTCTGAGCTGGTGACATGTGTAAGACTACATTAATTGCTCTTTGAGAGCGGAATATACAGGTATTTAACAAAATAAAATAAAAGTGTATGGTGGTCCTTCGTTATCAGTCCTGTTTTGTCAAAGTGATTGGTTGAAATAGTTCCAGGCAGCAATTGACAGGTTATTCATGGGATATGAAATAATTGACAATTTAATTACTGTTGCTCTGCACATGTATTTCGAGAAAAATATTTCTTATACAACTTTGTTTGCAAAACAAATCATAGATATCTGTCAGCTAGAAAAACTGAGCATCATCAAGTCTAACAAAGCTCCTTTCAAAATCAAATGCAGAAGCTGTCCTTTCTCGATCCCCAACAGGTGTCCCAGGATTCAATGGCTTTCTCTGAAAGCTGTGCCACATATTGGCAGACTTTATACGGTGCACTCAGAATCGCAGTGGAGGCCCAGCAATTACCTTCATTTGTTCCTTCTGAAACATCTCACTGCAGTTCCTCACCGATAAGTAAAAGTAGTTGGAAATAGAGGAATGTGTTTACCTCTCAAAATGATTAATTGCTCCTTTTCTCAGTTGAGGTGTAATTATGACCTTATTAATAGAGAATACTTTAACGCAATGCAAAAAAACAATGGAGCTACACAATTTGAGGAAAAAACGCACTGTAAACTGTAGAATATTTTGGAATTTCCCAGAATGTTTGATTACATTTTTTTTAACTTCCGGCTTTTGATTCTGTTCTCTACTCCCAGCCTTTTGTAGCTTCACGGACACACAAACACATAGGAGAGCTGCAGCCAATGAGTGTATGACACATTCAATGTTGATCAAGTTTTAGTCATCCAAAAAGATGCAAAATTTCCAACTCCTTTTTTACCTTGCTTTTGTAGACAACATTTTGTTGAATTTCAGAACTTAGCTTCATCCAACACAAGAGATGTTTTTCCCCGTTACAGAAGAGCTGTTGTAAGGTGCGATAAATGCTTTTGAATTTTCCATAGATATTGGAGGAAAAGGAATAATACAGCTAATCCACTAATGATGATTTTGGAGTAACCCTGCACTTTAGAGGGTCACCTTGAACACTATCTCCACATAATTACATAATCGACTGCAGTTTAATAACTTCCTTGACTTACGTTTGACGTGTTAGAATTCAAAAGATGCTTGAAATCATTTTTGGTATTTTTCTAGAGGAATTCCAAACACAACGAACTTCACAATAATATAATAATACATCTTATTTTGGCTTGTTTTAAATAAATAATAACATTATTTACATTTCTTTTGTGCTCACTTGGTGACATATTTGAAGGTAACTATGGCATTCTATTAGAAGTCATGAATCCCAGGTTTAAAAAAAGGGTAGCGTTAAATGCAATCACAATGTCAATAACTTCATAAAACTTAAGTCATGGTAACAAAACGTGTGTCTAGGCTATGTGCATGCATTTTTATTGGGTCCTGGGAACGATTGGTGTTGTCTTCTGAGCTACTTAAAACGTATTTTGGGTTGTGTTTCTTTGAGCTTTCAGGGCCACCGTACTCCCATGCTGAATGCGGCACACCAGTAATATATAGTGACCTGCATCCGTTATGAGCCTGTGGCCTGTTGCAACTTATATGAGTGATTGGCCCATTTATTCCCCCGATGTGCATTGATTTTGTCGTGAAACAATTGCAAACCTTTTTCTTGGACGTGGGTTTGTAATTCACACCTTGTTTGAAAAACATATGGATTAAAACAACAAGGATAAAAAAAATGTAAGGGCATGCACGTAGAAGGGAAACAAGGATACATATATTTGGAACGTATGAAACAAAATACAACTTGAACAGATATGAAGAAAAAGTATTTTACATTTTTATAATATTCTCAAGAGGAAGCACCACATTGTTAGAATCTAGATCTGAAGAGGGCTCTATTAGGAATCAGCTGATGGCTCCGTCAGCACAACACATGAGTGCAGTGTCAGCAAGACGTTAATGACATTGCTGCTGGTTCACAGTATCAGTGAGTGATTTTATCAGATCCCCAGTGAGGTCTGAAATTAGACCAGGCGTATAAAGGCCTATACAACTTAAGCTTTTCTTCAGCCTGACGCCCCTTTTACAATTCTATTCGTACAACATTGTTTTAAACTTGACCTGATATAACACTCCAGATTGCTAAGGGGCTTGTAATGAAGGACAGAGGCTAAACAAGCGTCAAATAATTGCAGAGGAAGTACGTGTTGCAAATGAAGTTCAGGTGAAAGGGAATCACTACCTTTTTCATCCATAATTTACTACGACCATATCATGTCCTATTAATCTTTTAAACCTATTCGATTGATTGAAAAGAACCGTGTCCTTTTTATACACACTGGGTTTAAATCCTATCCTATAAACCTCTCCATTGGACATCCGCTCCTCACTGCTTCGATTCAATCAACTGACTGCATGATGGGTGGCCACAACTGACAGTTCACTGCAGGGATCTCGATTTCAGGGCGTAATTGTTATCGTGCCAGCAGTTTGACTTCTGTCCATCACATCCATGGAAATACACATAAAGGGCGATGGCAAATTGAATAAATGCAGTGCTTCCCGTGGGTTTACCCACGGCAGAATTCACACTTAAACTGGAATGAGGGGTGTTTGGGTTCAGTTTACTAAGACAGTTACTGCAAGGGTTAACCTGTTTGGTGTGAAGTTTATACCACCCTCTTGGCAAATAAACCATCTATGTTAATTTGTACATATCAAATTACTATAAAAAAGTTACTTTGATGAGTGAAAGCATTAAGAAATCTCGGGCGACAGTATACTACATATATACAGTTTATTTTGAAGGAGATTGTGTTGTACAATGTGGTCTATGTCACTTATTGTGAAGGGCAAAACTAGGCTCCCAAATGTGTTGTCAGCCGTGACAGCCTTTTTCAATACCTAGGGGAACAGGCTGTAACATAGGCGAACACTAGATTATGTTTGTTCAAAAGGTGAACCAAAAGGACAATAGCTAACATAGGTTAGCAACCGTGATATTAATTGAAAATCGAGGTTGCCAGAGGGTAAACGAACAAAAACGAAGGAAGGACATCAGGGACTCAAAGGCCAAAACAATAAAAAGACTCCCCCCACTAAATAGAAAATAAAGAGTTTTATTTACTAACAAAATAAAGTGGAACAATACGGAAATCTCTCCCTAGCCACCGAACAACCCACGCAATTGAGACATACCCATGGCCACTTGCATGCTGATGGACATCAGGGGAAGTAATAACAGCACTGATGGCAATTTTAGGAAACCTGTAAAAATGGAATGTCCCCAAAAAAACTCTTTAGGCCGATTGAGGTCTGCCTTAGGTGGGCCAATGAATGCGCACAGCTAATTCATCACAGTTAGCGTCTTATTATCGACTCCGGTAAAGGCAGAGACACATTTTACAGACATTAGATCATCATTTTTTATTGGAATGTTAGAAGAAAACTGCTTTCTTTTTTTTAACCTTTTTTACAACCTTTTTTTTTGCTTTCAGATAAATAACAAAACTCCAAACTTGTTGCGGTGCTGCTTTCCGAATCCTTGTGCAGAGCAAGGACACAGAACATGTAAATCACAGTTCCACTTCAGTCTTTGAGGAAACAGATTGTGGTCCAGACGATGAAACCAGTAAAAAAAAAACACACCAGAGTTCCTCTCCAGTCGGACACACTTTCATAAAACTGTTGCCTAAATCAACTATGGCAATAAATGTACAGTTCTGTCCACAATCTGCAATTCACAAGCATGACAAGCACAGGCATGAGTTTAAAAAAAAAAATACTGAAAGATGACCTCCATGTGATACTTGGAGTAAGGTTATTAAGATGAAAAGGAGGCAGCCCCCTGTCTTATTGTGACAGCACCAATGACCCATGACTGTCAATAACATTTAGGTCTCTGGTTCCCTGGACAGATCATTTCCAGCCAGCCCGGTGTTAGCCTCAGGGCACATTTGTCTAGCTCCAGTCGGAGTTTCAAAATGTGTGGCCCTACTCGCCAGGTTGAATCTGTTGTAAAACGCATTAGTAGATACCTTAGCGTCGGCCTCAGCAGCGGACTTTTAAGTGTGTGTGCAGGAGGCATTTGGGGTGACTGTTAACAACATTCCATCTGAGCCAATCTCAGGTTGCCCACAGGTTGCAGTGTGTACTAGTGTGACACAGAGGTTACATATGGGCCAGAGGTGCGACTGAAACGGGTAACGATGCCCGGGTGACGAGGAGATCAAAGCCTTATACAGTTGTGTATTATGTGTATCATGGTGTACGTCTCCACTGGAGCCAGGTCAAATAAAAGTGTGGAAATTGTAGGTCCTGTGTACCTTCAGTCTTACAAGTCTCACTGAGAAACCCGATACAGGACGCCCTATCAAGGATCAAGGAACGAGAGCTGTCCTGGACATGTTCAACGTGACATTCTTGGATTTTCCCAAAATACAGCCGGTGCAACAGAACCACAACTCTAGCTGAGTAATAAAAAAAGGAACAGCGCACAAAGGTTAAACTACTGAACAGGAGTTGAAGTTCCTTCATAAATAATTCAGTATTTTTGGAAATTCCTTCATCTAACATTTGTTCCACTACTTCCTTTTGTTGTTTTGTCATTCCCTAGCAAGCTTTTTGATAGTGTTGCAGCTCTCTGTGAATTACTAAAGCGGAGAGCAGATGGCTGGTGTATGAGGTTATTATCTCAGAACAAAAGGCTAATTGAGTCCGTGAAAATAAATGATTCAGGGTTAAAAGAAGGCTTGCCCAATGATTTTGAAATCGAAAGGGGAAAGTGTTTGGGGCATGGAGAATATTACATGGATTAAGGCATATAAATCATTGTTGCCCTCCAGAGTTGTTTTATTATGGCAGTAGCTTGTATTACATGGCTTGGTTTTTGGTTCGAACATTACTGCCATAAAAAACGTTGGGATCTTAGGTCTGCTGCTTGGTTCGGGGAAATCCCCCTTCCCAGACTCTTTTTTTTTTTGTGAATTTTCCTAATTAGCAGTTATGTATTTGCCCATCACACCTACAGGTGTTCAACCAAGTAACAGGAAATCTTCATTGCAGCATAAATAAAGCCATACCTGAAAATGGTGTAATCACAAGTATTCTCCTGTGTATTTCTATAATCGCATGTAAACCACATTTTCTTCTACTTTCTTCAGTCTTCTGTTTCTTCCCATCCTCTCTCCATTATTTAGCACATCTTTTTCTTTTTTTTAAATAAGCCTCAGCTTAGGTATTTAGCCCTACTAGTGTTGATTGTATTTTATGCTTTTTTTCCTTCATTTATAGTGGCTTAAAATTGAAATCCTCTCTTTCTGGGTATATAAGCTTCTGCCTATTGTCAGATTTCTTAGCGTTCTGCAAATCCCTGGTTGACAGCTTTTGCATTGCACCTCTCTTTCTCTCTCTTTATATTGAAATGTATGCAAATTTCAATGTGTTTTATATTTTACAACATGGACCCTTCTTTAATATTCTGAATGCACCAACTCACTTAAGTCTTTAAAATTCACTCAGGGCAGTGTAAGAACAGGGGTAAATTACATTTGATTTTGCTGACTAATTACTACGAGAATGGCGTGCCCTCGTCCCTCTGCCATTCTGTCTCATGAAAAATGGATGAAACCAAGGTCACGTTAGGGGAGGGCGCTAACTGTCTACTTCATGGAGGCAAGAGACAGGCTGAGGGTTTCACTGCAATTTAAACCAGGCCTGATAGAAGCGGTGACCTTGACCCAAGCTTCACATCGTCTAATCATGCCTGACTGCTTTGATTCACCCAGCAGTTCCTTACAGTCATGTGTGACCAGATAAGCACCTACACGCACGCACACACACATACACACACACACACACACACACACACACACACAGAACTGAATGTCTCATATACAGTCTGCACACAGACAAACAAATGCATTCACATAGATTTGTAAAAGCAAGTGAACCACTAAAATAGTTTAAAGGAGACACTGCAAATAATGTAAAAAACGAAATACATGTCTCATTGTTTGCATTGCTGGCTCATTAGCTTTGCTTTGAGCCTCTCTAATTTCTTCAACTTCAACACAGTAGATTTTAATTTTCACAGTAAAAGTGAAGTTGATACTCAAATTGCATATTTACTAGTGGTGGGCCGTTATCGGCGTTAGGGTGCTGCGTTATGGTGAGACTTATCGACGATAATAAAATGGCGCCGATAATCTATTGTAACGACCCTGCGTCAGGAAGTTGCGAGACTTTGTCTGGCTTAATGGGTGCTTTATTGTATATCAGAGAACAGGCTACTGTCGGCCTTAGCCCACGCCAAACAACAGGAAAAACATACGGGAAAACAACCTCGCAACATTCAGGTTCGCTACCGTCCTTCGACCTCCCCGCGTCCGCCCCCACACACACACCACACACACACGCCCCTCACTCGCTGCGCCAATCACAGGAACGCTCATAGGTAGCTACATTGATTGACATGTTACACAGCAACACAGCTTATGTGACATTCACTGACCTCCCGAACTATTAACTAACAAAAACATTTAAACTACAACAGTACATGTCACCGAGGCCGTTACACTATTCTCAAAGTTGGGTTGGGAGCTGGGTCTATACTACGCAAGCTATGATGACTTTCACCTTGATATTCCTAGCGCGGATGTATACCTACCCAAATTGCACTGTAAGGGGCGAGAACGAGTCTTCGAACCTGTGCCTACTGTGAAATTACCACATGAAACGGTGACGTGCCAACATGGATGCAGCTACGAAGCCCGGTTGCTTCAGCTGCGCATTGTGCGGCGCAACGGTGTTGCTTTAGCGTTGAGTGTGGTTGGTTGGGCGGTGATGCTAGTTTGCGTCGGGACGTAACACTCCGCGTTGTTTATAGTAGCAGACAGCTGTCTAAGTAAAGCGGTGAGGGAGCGACGAGCACACGCTAGCAGGCTTACTGGGAGAGCGCTACACCCGGACGTGATCTCCACCAGCTGCTGCAGGCCATCGAGGACGGTACACCTTCATCTCCAACGACAGGAAACGCGGTGTCATTCCGTGTAAAGCAAGCAGCAGAAGCCCCCCACCGGCTAACACTTGGCATGGCAAGTCGACCCTTCACATTCACGCAGATCGAAGCAGCTCGGCATTCACAGGCATCCGCAGTCCCTGACCGTCCAGCGGGTGGGCACGCTAGATACTAAATGGCTAACAAATCACACGCTCAGGTGAAGATCCGCGACGCAAGCTATATCCGGTTAGCATTACCCGGCGGTCTCCATGTGATGCTAGCTCAGCGGGTTGTGTTTACGCTCCACGGTTGATCACGTAGGGTCGGTGTACTACGAATTTTCGTTTTGAAAGGAAAAAAATGAAAATGAAAAACCAGCCAGTTTCCCGATTACCGTTAGTAAATAGGAAAACAAAAAAACGGAAAACAACCCATTATTTGTTTTTTGTTTTGATATTAAAAACCGGAAAACGAAAAAACAATCTCGTCGAAAGCCGACACTGCATGTGTGGCAGGGCTCCCCTTTGCAAAGTGAAAGATATACGACTTGTCTGTGGTTTGTTCTCGCCTCTTTAAGGTAACAGAATTACCCCTACGTAGGGTAACAGAAATACCTATCAGTCTGAAGAAATGCTCTTTATTTTAAGGGATAATAATGATTCTCTAATGCTTTGCATGGCCAGCCATTCAATGAAAAGCCTTTTTTAAATGCTGCACACAAATTCAGGCATAACAGCAGATAGCCGTTCTATTAATCCCAATTCCAAAAGAACTGACTTTGTCCCTCTTTTCAATATGCATTAAATAGCGTAAGAACTCAAATGGGGTTGTTTTGCATGTGATAACTGTTGTAAAGGGTAAATCAGTAGAGCATTGAATAGTGCAAACACCCTGGGGATGTAGAAAAAGGGGAGATCTTATACATGTTTACCCACATGGAATGTTGTTGTGGGAACACAGGCCTTGGTACCTTATTTGTGATAACTTGACATAATGTTCACCCGTTATTCATATTAAGGTTGGGCAAAAATATGCAGTCAAGTTATTTATGTACTCATTTTATAAATCTATAACTGGATAAAAAAGGGATGGGAGTACTGTACATACCGTAGGTAAATTATTCACCTGGAATTTCGTCCATATCACTCATTTATTAAGTTGTCAGCATACTTTTGACTGGTTTCTAATTCCAACAAAACATATGCTGGCCTCAATACATTCAGAAAATGTAATTATTTTCTATACTTAATTACTACAATTCTCAAGACATCAACATAGTGGAAAATAATAAGGTAAACAACCTAACGCAGGAACGTGTTGACGGAAGTGGGAAAAAGGGGGCTTGTCCTGGACATTTTCCATAAATCGCTGGACCGTTTTTAGGAAATTTTACAGCTGTCAGTTATTTGTTTTTTTTCGGTGAAATACGTCTCTATTCAATAGAATATTTTTCATGGATTCAATTCTTAATTTTATTAAGAATGACAGGAAAAGATGACCTCCAACTCTTCAGCTAAGTAACCAAACCCAAAATGTTGTTATTTGGAAAGCTCCTCAGGCTGTGGAGTTGTAGAACCTTCCTCGAACCAGAGCCAGAGAACATCAACAAGAGAAATGTTTTTTGACAAGAAATAGTTGTGAAATGTCCTATACTGTAGCAGTTAGCCATGAAGAATCTTTGCTTCAGGGAAGAAAACGCTCTAATATCAGACGGTGACTTCTTGTTAGCCAGTACAAGCACTCTATTGGGGCTGCTAGAAGTTTTTCTCTTTGGTTGGAGGTTCAAAGGTTACGCGTCCATCTATCGTTCGGCAGCCCAGCCTTCCCCATGAAAATGCTCTGCTGATCCTGTTTGGCAGTGCTTTGGATTTCATGGAAAAGGCTCAATTTTGTAGGCTCTAACAACCCCAATGAGCTGTCAATCACGCTAATCGGCCAATCAGTGGCGGAGAAATAGACAAAATAGATTTTGTGTAATGACAGACCATTTTGTCTAGTCAGTGATGAGTGAAGTAAATAGGTTGGTACATGACAAAATACAAATGGTTTGGCACAAAACTATCCAAGAAATGTCTGGAGATCTCGCCTAAACTGTCAGTAATAAAATAATCTTTAAAAATGTTTCCTATACTTTATCAAAAGCTTCCTTTACGGATAGAATGTTAACATATTTTGCTACAATCTGATGGAGGCCTCGAACGACTGATTTCAAAGGGATAATCATCCTGAAAATGCTTTTATTATTGGCGAACCGAAACGTTTTTCACTTTTTTGCACTGTGCCATCTTAATTTAGTCTTAACCTGCAACATATATACTGATATTTAGAAAATCTGCACACAACCTGAACTGTATTATTCAAACCACACATCCTTTTTTATCATGCGTCTGCAATTTTGTATAGCAGAGAGTTAAAAAGTGGCTTGGTTCTAGAAATGTTGGGCAAGTTTTTATTTTCCATGATTCAATATAAGAGAGATCTTACAATTTAGTATTGTTACAACACTTTTTTATATCTTGACAATGTTGATGGACAGTGTTCTCAAGCTTCTGTGACCTCTAACACAAGAGGGGATCGAATATCGTGACGCTCAGTCTACTCTATATCTGTCAAATGAATACTGCGAGCCTGGTGACTGAAGCCGAACGGCTACTGCTAGAGGTGCTTTCTCTTGTTCGCAGCCTTCATGCTCAACTGAAAAAGATGTAGTGATAAGCTTTTTTCAGGCCTGATGAGCAGCAGGGAAGCCTCACGGACACTCAGGTCAAGTGGCATAGGTGACACACCAGGGACAGGTCGAAATCACCCAAGCTATACAAACATTTGTACAAAGTCAATGAGCAGATAGGTGAAAGCACAAAGCATTAAAGGTCATGCAGTACATGGGAAGCAAGATTCCCTCAGGCAGTCATGATGAATTTTAACTGTCGGTACAATTCTGACGTGCAGGAATAGATATCACAAGACTTGAATCTGTAGTTTATCCTCTTCAAATCGTAGAACTATACATTTTGTCTTGTTAAAGTCTCAGGTCAAGTCACATTCTGTGAAAATAGATAGAGGGCAAACTAGTAAAAGGGTAAAGGTTCAATGATAAAATAGACTAAACTGTAAAAAAAAGTTAAGAAAAAAAAATATTCTTGCCTGCCCAGGCAAACCCACAACACGCTGCAGGGATTAGATATTCCATCTGTTCTGGGAAGGGCGCGGAATCTCTTCAGAAAGAGCTAGAAGAGATGTCTGGGGAGCACCACGTCTGGCTGTGACCCAGCACCAGATTGAGGCAGACTTTTATTGTATATATTAATTAGTGCTTTTTAAACTAAACAATTGTCTTTTATTCTTTTGCTCACACACTATCGTTTTTTTCTGCTGATTTTTAAACAGCTGTTTACTGTTTTTACTTTGTAAATTGTAAATGAGGATTCCTTTCAAATGGACTTTCAAGCTCCGGTTTAATTCAGCATTGTGTTTTTTTAACATGTTGGTAGGCGCAGGTTTGAGTACAAATGTGTGTAGTCAATATTGCTGATGTAACACTGCCCATAAATGTAATATTTCCCCCAATGCTTCAAAAATAAGTGAACCAAGGAAATAATTATTGCCTGTTGAGGCCATATTAAACTAAATAGCAATTTGTGTATGTTACAGCATACATATCCCCTCCGGTTGGCCAAGACCAAAAGTCCCATGTCTGCCACCTCCCCAAATACATTTATTTCCCTTTCAAAATATAAGGTACTGTTTAAAATAGTAAAAAATAAAAAATAAAAAAATAAAAAAATAAAATATTTTTTCAACGTTTCAGAAAAGGGAGGAATAAATGTCGTCTTAGCTGGATTCAAAGGCAGTAAGAAAACTATTAAATCCCAGATATTTTAGTGTCGGTTTTATTGTTTGTGATTTTTTGCAAAGAACTTTCTCTGGTGTGATAGACCTTTGCAGGGAAAATACACTCCCCCTTTCTATTTTTTTTATTTGTTAAGGTTGAGGTGCAGGAAAAGCCATTCTACAAGGTACACTGATATTATCAGCACTATGTGTCAATATAATATAGACATTAGTATTTATTTACATAGGTAATAATCTCAACCGGGCCAGAATTGTACTACATTGTAGGCCGTAGCCGTGCTGTTGTTGTCTTGTCCAAACTTTAACAATCTCATAAGAATATGTCCAACCACAAAGATACAATGTATTATTTTCCCTGTAATTGCTCGGGTAGTCAACTTTTAGGGGGCATTGCAACAGGTTATTAAAAGGGATAATGGGTAAGTGCTCGTTACGATGCTCCATTTGTAAAATAAAAAGTAATTAGGTTTGTGAGAGGAAGACGGGACACTGCATCTGGCCGAAAACACAAAGCCCTGTCTATGTGATTAGTTTCCAAGAACATCCTGAGATCTCATCTACTGTATTCCCTCTGAGCATTAATTACCGATCTGAGAACCTTTCCTTGTTTGATACAACAGTGCAGCAGTGACATTTACAAATGCACAATACAGCTGCTTATGAAAATACATGCTGTTTGCTTGATATGCTTTTGCAGTGGAGGAAATAGTTATATGATCGTTCGACAAGGAAATGAAGAGTTTATAACTGTGACGGTAGATTCATCGTAACTCAAACACAGAATTTATATTTTTTTAAATCACCACATATAAACGTTGTACAGTACATTGATTTGCCTTTAAATGTGGGGGCGGGGGGTTAAATGATTGATTCCCTTTTAACCAGCAAACTAGTCAGATCAATCCTGTTACAGAAAGTTCTCCAAATCTCCATTTGTTCCCTGTAAAAAAAGACACCTGTCCACAGAACCGAAACTCTCCACCATGGACAAGATTAAAGAGCTTCCTAAGGATGTCGGGAACAAAATTGTAGATCTCAAAAAAGCTGGGACCACAGCCAGCAAGAAAACTATCGGAAGAACCGCCATAATGGATTATAATCTTGCAGCACTTGCAAGTTGCTTGCTCAAGGCACATTTACAGGCGGGAGAAGGCCTGGGAGGAGGTGATACCGTCAGATGAGGCCGAAATTGACCTCTTTGGCTCGCTGTGTTTGAAGGGAAAAGAAATACTGAATACAACCCCAACAACACCATCCCCACAGTCAAGCATGCAGGTGGCAATCTTTTGCTTTGGAGGTGTTTCTCTACTCAGGGGAGAGTACAGCATCACCATTTCAAGGCTTAAGATAGACCTTGAATATACAATGAATATACGTTTTTGAAAGTGAGAAGTATCCATTAAACGCAAGTTGAAAAAGTACTCATGGACACGTTAAAGACTCTTTTAAAGTATATATTCTGATTCTAAATCCAGGTTCTAAATTGTGAACTAGGGTTCTGCATTCTCATCTAAAGTGGACTCTTCAGGCAGACACACAGCACAGCAGTGGGGACCTCCTCAAATCCTCGGTTCATTCATTTTGCCGTAGTATTTCAAATTTACGGTAGTAACTGTACAGTGAAATCTTTGTCGACACTAAAGGACACTGGAAATGGGTTGTGAATGGGTGTTCTAGCACAATAATGGCACAAAACATATGGCAACGTCAACAATGGAGTGGCTTGAGAAGAAGCACATTGAGGTCATGGAGTGGGGTAACCAGTCTCCAGACCTTAATCCAATAGAACATCTGTGCAGGGAGCTAAAGCTTCAAATTGCCAGCCTTCAGTATTTGGGGAGGATCTTTAAAGAGAAGTGGACTAAAATCCCGCCACAGATCTGTGCAAACCTGGTGAGCAACTACAAGAACGGTTTGACCTCTGTGCTTGCCAATTTTCTCCTACCGAGTAGTGAGTCATGTTTTGCTTGACAATCAAATACCTATTTCTCACAATAGTGGAGTACATTAATCATTTAAAAACAATTCTGGCAACTCAGGGAATTATTTAAGATTGCTTGTCTTTATTGGATTACTTCTTATGCTGATTATTTGAATGTATTATCCAGCTATAGCAATGTTGAGCCCTGCAAATAAAACATAGGTACTGTATTCCTGCAAATATTTAATTTTTTTCATAATTTTTTTACTAAATTTGTTCTGAATCCAAATCATAAGAAACCATTTAAGCACATTTTCCTTTTAAATCAAAAGTTTTTTTTTATTTTTCCATGACAGAAGCATTGACGTAATAGTTATATTTCTTTAAGTACAAATTTCGCACTTTCAGTCAACATAACAACTCTGATGACACAGTCATGATATGTCATGCCCATTACTGAAATAATAACACCCCTCCTCCCCCACCCTGCAAACAATACAAAGACTTTTCTTTTCTTTTAAAATATATCTACCGATACATTTTCTCTGAAGCTTAGACTGAAAGTAACATTTCTGGACAACTGTCTTCACTTTTACTTGCTGTAATTAATTAATGAATTGCTAAAATGCTGTATTCAGACTTGGTTGCTTGGGTATGGATGGATATGGATGGCAGACGTGCTCGTGACACCACTTTCCAAAAAGCATTTGCCCTTAAAGCAGTTGTGCTGTCAAATCATGTTGGAGAACTCTTCCATCACAGGAGACGTACTGAGTGCAGTGTCATTGAGCCAACCTTTGCAAAAGAAAAGGAGATGATTGCACAAGTCTTTGCTTAAAAAGTGTTAGATTTACTCATCAATGGCAGCCATTTTCACTGTTTGTTTGTGAATTTCTTTAGAGTGATTCTCTTTTTCATCATCAGGTCTTAAACTGAGTTCCTTTACCACCAACAGTGTCTAAATCCTGTCTCCCTTAACTAGCAGGGCCATTGCTTTCCCATTATACACTGTATGCTGCATCACAATTGATTCTATTGGCCAGATTCTTCAGACACTATTTGTCTGAACGTGCACTGTATTAATATTTGTCAGTATAAAAGATGTATTCGCTTCTTTTAGGAAAGTCATGAAACCAAATTGGAAAATGTCTGAGTTGGCAGATAGAACAGTTAAAGACAATCTCAGACAAAGATGTTTGGTCTTTCAGAGTCCCCTGTTGAATGCTTTATTCATATTTGCATTAGAAGCAACTCTAGGTTTCTCCAGTACAATTACCTAACCATGACACACCATTTCAGCTGTGTCTAACTCCTCACTTACTGTTGCAAATGCAGACATTACCATGCAGATTGCTCCATTATCCTCTGCAGTAGGACACTCATTTTCAAGTGAGATGTTGGGATTTTCAGCCAGAGTGTGGAGCTGTAAAACCTTTTGTCGAGAATCAACACGGTTCCCTCAACCTAAACGATCTCTTCCCATTGTATTTTTCAATTAATGAACAAAACTCGATAACAATTGTAACCTAATTATAGAGCAAGTTTGTACAGTTATAGTGACGGCATGTCTTATACAACCTTGATACTGATTTCAAAGTGAATGCTGACTGACCTTGGCTATGTCTTTCAAGTTATAATCAGAAGAAAAGCCACTTCAGCATTCATAGTAGGTGGTCAAGCCATTTCAGCATTCATAGTAGGTGGTCTATGCCACAGTGAATATGACTGTCCGATTTCAGCTCTACTACTAACAACATGAAACATTGGTGTCCTTCCTGTAGGGGTGGTCCCCTGATCCCAGTCCTGTCAAATCACAGCTACTTCTGATTTCCCATGCTGACAAGCCAATCTATCTTCACCAGGATGGTAACTTCACTAAGTTTGTCATCAGCACCCACCCTCTCTCAAGGAGACCTCAAATAGATAACATTCCCGAATGTGTCACATTCCTAACATTTTTGCTTTAATCATGCATAACACTTTAAATTGTTCTAATTGTTTTATACAGTGGTGTGCACAGATTTACTTAATTTCGTCCACACAAGAGCTAAGATGGTAGTTCTCAACACATGCGTTGTTCCTCTTCTATCAAACAGGCCATATCAGTGCGATGGCAGTGAAGTACGAATGATTTAATTCCATACTGTGTATTTAGAGGGCAAACAGTTAGGTCCTGAATGTTCACACACTACCACGGAGCCAATAAGCAGTGGCAGGTTTTCAGCACTAACAGGATTAAGCTCCAAGACGTTATGTCTTTTACAGCCGCTGCCAGGCAGAGGCCTGGAAATAATGGGATCAGTTTTGAAGCAGTCCATCATGGAGGAAACCATCTCTTTCCACATTAGCTCAGTGTGAAGATCCCCGCTGCATTCAGGCCCCCTGCACACCCAGGAAATGTAAACAAGTGATAAAATAAAATACACATAGCTATTCAATCTGCAAGAAAATACACCATTTTACTGACATGACTAAATTAAGAGAAGGCATCCGTTTGAAAAAGGGTGCCAGTCCAACCCTTATGCACTGTTAATGACTGCATTGGCTTAACATTGTTCATGGTCTGTATTAATTGAAACTATGTACTAATCACAGGGCTTGTGCTTCAAAGCAAATATGGATGTCATTATGGAGTAAAATGTTTGTTTGATGTTTGCAATATAAGTTATGTATTACATGGTGTAAAAGTCAAAGTGCTTGAGTAAAGGATAGTGAGATTTTTTAGAGTTTATTAAAAGCTTAGTGATAATAATGTGCTGCTCAAAAGACATTGAGCAGATGATGAAATCCAATAATTAATTATCACACAGTTAATAATAGTTTTGCTAAAATTTGTTCAGGAGGGACTGTCGTGACACTGCAGAGACCGAAAAGTTCCCCAAAAACATGAAGCTGGTTTAGGTGGCTATGTTTCAGTTTAGTTTCCACCAAGCCTGGGTTTTAGGTACTATGAAAGTAGCTCGGCTTCAATCGGTATTCGTTGCCATGGTAACTCACGCTGCACGGCTAACCTGCTCCGGGCCAGGTTATGTTCTGCAATCAGTCAAAAGTTTGACCAATCAGCGGTGAGCAAAGAAACATATAGGTGACGTCATTCATTCTTAGCTTCTGTTCTCTGTTGCAATCATTGCAATGGCTTCACCTTTTCTTCCAAATACTGTGGACATCTCAGCGGAGATTGTTAGAAGAGCACTTCGTAGAGTTTTTAGGGACAGACAAAATTCCCTTGACTTTCCTAATACTTACTTGTATGTAAGATGCAGATATTCCGCGGAAGGAATAACTTATCTTTGCGAACTTGCGAGCCGCACATAACAAATGTCAAATGTCAAATTGTCAAATGTGACTTACTGTAGCGCAAATGGTATGCATTGCACACCATCACCTATAAAATGTATTTCTTTAACTTACGCAAATTAAAGCAGCAATGTTTCTCTAATATTGTTCTCTTGCTTTGGCAGCAGAGACGGTGTTACTGCGTGCTTGAAAAACATTTTCACATTCTTCATATTTCTGAAGAATAATTTCTTGCTCCTCCGCGGGAAAATATGTTGCTCTCTCTCTCTCTCTCTATCCATATCGAACGTGATTGGTTGTTCGGTGCCGACGTCACTCTTTTATGTGAGTAATCAGAGTTTAAGGATCAAAGCCTGGGTTGACTAAGTAAGTTGATGAGCGGCATCATGGTACCAATAAAGCCTGATTGCTTCGGTTTGGTTTTTTCAATTCTGAACCAATTCTGGAGTTTGTTCAACTACCATCATGGTACAGGCCCCAGGATTCACCTTTTCTGTTTGGCCAGTTCCTAAACATTCTCTATTTGAGAAGAGTGTAAATATGGCAGTAAACCACTTTTTGTTGTGCAAAGACAGAGTGGAGTTATGTCTGAGCAGAGTAGTCTATGAGCTTCCTGTTGCTAGTAGCCATTAAATCAGGTAGGATCAACTGACATAACAAATGACAGTGAAATTATGTTTATTATTTATTTATTATTGTTTCCATGGTAAAAATTCTAAAACAGGTCCTGCCGCCTCCTTTACTGTTACATGAAGGTGTTTGTTTTACATATGGGCCAGATTGTAGTTGGATCACTCGCTCAAGTTACACTTCAATTAATACATCTGCACCCCTGAGGCCAGTCACAACAAGTCTGAAGTGCTACAACCTCCACTGGCAGGTAGTGCCAAGATCAGCAAGCAGTCTTATAATCACTTTTTTGTACAATATGTATGTACACTTCAATATCCTCTCAACAATAAATAGAACATGCAGACTAATTATTAGCTCATAATGAAACATACATTTATATTGGAGTAGCAAAGGGGATGAAACATTGCCTTCACAGGGATGAAATCATTCCAAAACGTAAGAGATAGCCATAACAACAACATCATCACAAACCTTCAACAACTTTTATCACAGTATCTGTCAGTGTTATTTTACACTCTGGGTTAACATGAAGAAACTTTTCCTTAGGGCGTTCTGATTAGTCCAGGAAGAAATGATAATAAAATGAAACACCTCCTTGAGAGAGTGTCTGCTGAATTACTCTATTCTACATGAAAGAAGCAGAGAGCTCTTAGGAGCTCTCCTTCAAAGTAGTAATCATTGCCTCGCATCTCTATCATGCATGTTTCCTTTCGGGCCCCATTAATTGCTGTTTTGTCACCATTTTGAAAACAAAATGAAATAAATTCTAGATTGTGCATGGAAGAGATTTGTTTTTGAGTTCCGTTATCTGTACGTATCCATGCTACCTGTATCTCAAAAAGGTAGCATGGAGACATTTGGGAAAACAGTACCTCACAGTAATCCTGCGTTTTTATTTTAGGTCAGGTTGTTCTGCGGATGGGGTGAAAGACATCCAAGTGTACCCATAGTTTTTTTGGTGTTAACCTCTTCAAACCTGAGGCTTTTTTTTGGCCTCTGCTCCAAAAATGGCAAACCCATAAAAGTATAAAAGTATAATAACTAATTTGTCTATTTGGGCTATTTCTTTTCTTTAGTCATAAAGAGGAACCTGTGTGAGTGCTATGATGTGAAATATCTGAACATATGTTAGTGGTTACGGGGTTTTGTGTCTGATTCTAAAATAGAGAAGCAGAGGTTGATGTCCTTAAGATAGGAAGGCAGACCGCAAGCTACTCCGTAAGATGAGAGAAGTGAAGGAGAAAGACCCACCATATGTTGATTTCTTTGTTTAAATGATAGTCCGTGCTCAGTTGGAGGACAGCACCCAGACAGGCGGTGAAAATCTGACGCAATACCCTGTATGAGTGAACTTAATGTTGTGTTCTGCTCTTCTTCCATGGAGGATTTTAGATCCCGTTCTCGATGAAATATCACAGAACAGCAGTAGGATTTCCGCAGTGCAATAAAACAGTTAATAAAGAATAGAGAATCCTTCTGATTAGACATTTTTATTTCATAGACCAAAATCAAAAATTCTGAGTGCAGTGTGTAATCATGCAAAATTCTTTGTCAGGAAACCCTCACATCGGCACAGGTCAAAACTCCCCCCAAAAAATTGATGGTAAGAAAAAAGGAAGAAACCTGCAAAATAGGGACCCCTCTTACAGGGTGGACAGAATACAATGGATATCATGTGTGCAGAATGAACGAGGGGAAAGAAAAAAACCACCATCAGATATAACCACCATCCATAGAAACCTGTGTGGAGGGAAAGCACAAAAACATCAAAAAAGAAGCGAAGTCGGGAGTGTTGGTTAATGATGACAGTAATAGTTATGTTAAAATTAAAATAATGAAGTGATAGCAGCAGCAGGTGTCAGCTGGGTCGTGACAGGAGGCAGGAACACGGTCCAGGTAGAACCACATAAACCTGTGAGGCGAGAAAGCACAAAGACGACAAGAAGAAACAAAGACAGAGATGCACATTAATGTTGTCGATAATAGTAATGGGACTAATAAATAGTGTTAAAAGAGGCGGGGGTCAGCAGGGCCATGACTACAGAGTGCTGCACACCCCTCCTTTTAAAAGATCACATTACCTACTGCCTTTTTACAAATTGTGGCCACTAAACAGATATTGAATGTGTAAAATAGAAATACATATTATCATTAATTAATTATTTTCCGCACTCGTTGGCAACAAGCCAAACCCTATTACCTTTTCAGTTATTGTGTTGGGTTTTTTAAAGCACTTTTGCTGACAACAGCAGCTTTCTGAGGATGAAAACCAAAATGGTCAATCTTAATATGCTGAAACTCTGATTAGGTTGAAAAACTGCAACATCAGCTGATAAATCTCTGCTGGCTACACAGAGAAATCTGATCATTTTTCTTTGACAGTTGTTTATAATGTGTCTGTTTTCCTTGCAAATAAACGTGCAAAATTATTATATCATTGTTATTATTACGGATTATGGTTATTTTCAATGGAGGAACATTAATTCAAAAACCTAGAAACTAGATAACTGTAAAATACGTTGCCAAAGCAACAACTCTTAGGGCACTCACCGGGATTATGTGATCGCCAGATAATCTTACATGTCTGTTTCAAGTAGTATAAAAGCAGGTTGACAAGGTTACATTGTGATTAGACCCTTTGTCAGGCCATCCCCTCATCTGATATGTTCTGTTGGCTGCTGTTAAGAGGCCCAAATCATTCTATCATTGTGTATAAAGGGCCGGCCAGGTCCATCGTTAATACTGCTCTTATCATTTGTCGCCAAATGATTTCCATCCAAGGCCTTGTTATCAGTGTGAGAGCCATATCCAACCGTGTCTGTCTTGTTGGGACATACAGCAGAAGATTTGCTCCTAAGCACACCTCTGTGTTAGCTGCTGCCTGCAGGCCACCAGAACACACTACAACCTTGACATTAATGATTCAATGAGGACAGTAATTGAGTGCCTTTCTCATTTCCTGGCAGCACAAATACAAAGCCGATGGTGGGGAGACAGAAGACATACAGAAGGCGGAGGATAAGCGGGTGACAGAAAATGGCTTATGGAGAAGAAAAAAAAAGGGGACTAAAGGTAGGACAAAGAGATAGAAGTGAGTGAAAAGGATAAGACACAGAGCAAAGGCAAAGGGGAAGTTGAGTGTGGTGTAGGATGAGAGGATCAGAGGAGGGGAAAGCGAGGAGTGAGATTGCATTAGTTCATCATCCCAGCGGACCTGCCTGTGCTCTGAGGTTGACAGTCCTGAGAGCTCCTGCCCTTCAGCCTTCCTATGTGCCTGTGGCATTATCTCCTGCTTACCATACCAGGGCCAGGAAGTCAGAGCTACAAATCACATTTTTTAAACGCAGGAGAAAGAAAAGGTTTTGCCGTGAGCTCTAATAAAGTATCCTATTTTCTTCATTTCTCACCTAAATATACTGGTCTCCTGAAGATTTTCAGTAGCACTAGATTGAGTTGAAGTTCTAGTGATCATGTTCATTGCAAACGTTGTTTTCTATGAACGTTATTTTTATAACGTTATGTCCCACTGAACATAATCATTATTACCGATCACTAGCATTATTGTATTTTCCCCCAAACCATATCATGTTTCAATTCATCCTTTGAGATTATAGTCATGTCCCACGGTCACATCTACTGTAGATATCTAATGTTTTCTCGCAGACACTCTGGTGCCTTTAAGAGCCCCTTCCATAAAATTGCATTTCTGAAGATGTTGCAGAAATAACACAAATTCCTAAAAATTCTTTCTCTGACTAATGGCATGACATTTAACAACCTGATGTAAGCTAATTAGCTTTAATTAAATCAGACTTGTGCAACAGATTTGTTTCGATGGACAAATGTACGATTACAGGTTAGATGAAAAAGGCTTCCAGAATATATATTTTCTCTCCATTTTTGTGATGGCTCAATAAATCAGCTTAGTCGATGATTGCCTTTAATCTAACTGTATCTGCTTACTCACCAAAGTGGAAAATTGTGTTTTATTTAGAGGAACAAAGTCAATTTAACTTAAAAATGATTAATTATTCAGATGATCAATCAAAATGTGCATTGTTAATTTGGGGGTTAATTGCTTGAACTGTGTTTGTTTGTGAGCTCAATGGAGTCTTATGCTGATACTCCCGGTTTAAAATCTTAATTAGAATTGACAGTCGTGGCTAAAAATAGGAAGATGTTTGGTAACTTGAATATGTAGAACGCTGTTTTGCGTTGATGTGGTAATTAGAGTGAATAAATTGAAATAGATGTCTGCTACAGGCACATTTTCTAACCCACGAAATATTCTTGACGTCTGCCTACTGTCTAATTCAGTCCATCAGGGCCGCCATACAAAAGCAGCGGAGTGGGAGTGTAAAGGAGGCAGAATTGCCTGGGGACTCACCCAAGGGGACTCACCCCAGGCAATTCACCTTCTTTCACCAGTCAGCTTCTGCTTTCTTCTACCTTATATGGTCTGAGATGAAGGTCCACCATAAAAAAAAATTGACTTGCATGGATAGTCATGAATAAATGTCATTAATTGAACAATAGTTTACAATATATTTTGATGCAACACCCGAATGGCATTTAATTAAGTATGTTTCAGTCAATAGACCTTTGCTTTGGCTACCTGCCATTGCTTTGACTGAACTTTAGACTGTTGAACAGACTAGACATATCTACGTCTATGAGGGGCCGATTAGGACTTATCTATTGAGACACTCTTGCACTCAGTACTGAGATACTCTCACACATTTTAATAACTTACTATTGCAGTGCTCTCTAACTCACCATTAAACACTCACACATACATACCCACTCTGTAAACCTATGCCCATGCATTTAAAAAATATTATACATTGTAATACTTATACTCTTCTGTAACACTTCCACATATGAAAAACACAAACGCATACCAATTTACTTTTGTTTCATATACACATACATGTGAAATGCTTAAATGAATACAAGTTAAACAAAGGTAGATATTCAAATCAATTTAAAACAGTCAGGCTGCACACATGAATTGGTTGTGTATATACATATACATTCATAATTGAAGCTCTTGCATATGAATACAAAGATATAAAAAGTTTAGATACATGTGCTTGTGCATGTCTTGATAGCCCTAAAACTGATAATGTGTAATGTTTTGTTCACAGCATTTTCCAGTTTTTCTGTTTTAAACTTCGCACACAATAAATTAGTGTTGTGTTAAAGGTTCAGCAGCAGAAGATAACAGGTTGTGTCGTAGTTATGTTTTCAAGTTAAACTAATTAGTCATTCCTTTTGAAGCTTTAAGTTGATTAAGACTCTAACCGTATTCCCACAATCATGGTTTTGTGACAGAATGTGGAAGTAAATAAATGATACCGCTCAGAGTGATAAATCACATGAGCTGTGTATTGTGTACTTGAACATATAAAAACTAAATGGGTCAGTGATTGTGTGTGTTCTCAGGCCAGACCCTGTGACTCAGCCGCCTGTCAGCAGGACGAGGCAGATGTGAGACATAAAGCACTCCATGTCTTGACTAGGTAGTCCGTCAAAGTTAGGGAGAACAGTCACAGGGGTAACGTTTTGACAAGGTATTAAATGTCTCCTTCGCAGACGTCCTGTATGTCATTCCATTAGATTGATGCACACATAGAGGTGGCTGTTTGATGCATGCCTATAGGAATCTCTGCCCCAAATTTACTCCGGCTAATGATTGACCTCAGACCTCAAACGTCGTGATATAATTGGGTGATTATGAATGACTTTTGACAATATATTTCACATCTGCATTGATGATGTGTTGCTCGTTGTCAGCGTTAAGTTTAATTTCTTCTTTACACAGAGTATTGAATACATTTATGCCCAATGTTATATGTCATAATAACGGTTAGTTGTCTTTTTTGAGTTCCCTGTTCCGCAGTTCTGTCACCCTGCTTTCCTGTGTTCATCTCCTATACAGGTCTGTCAAAGATTAGACGTCTCAATTCAGTTCTGTCTGAAATATTTGAATTGACTGGGCCCAACCTCATGGCTAAGCCTAAAGAAATGAGTTGTACTGCAGTGTGTGGATGTTTTAACATTTCCACTGTGATGCTGAAATGAATTGTTGACAGTCAACAGTTTGTGTGTAGTACGTCATGATTATTCAGTGTTTGGTCCATAGTTGAGGACACATATTCGTTGGACAATGTAAAAAAGTTTGTAGAGGACATCACACACTATACTTGTTGAAGCAAAACTTTTAAGAAACAATTTAAAAACAAACCATTTAATACATGCAAGAATTATATTTCCTTTCCTTACAAGTCTCATTAACTAATTACACTGCAATAAACTTTGGACTTCCTTAGTAGGAGCTCATAAAACATAAATTTAGCCAAGCTTAAAATTTAGAAATCAAATTGTATCACACATGAGGTTTAAGTGCAATATTTGATATTTCTCATCAATATGCACATACTAAAGATTGCAAAGCTTGCTATTGAAACGCTTTGCAGTGGGAAATAAACAAAGTCTTTATGAATAAATTGCAGAGGACACCTGTTCAGCACCGATGAAACTTCAAAAAGTACTAGTAGTGAGATTTTCAATGTAAGTTTTAATATCTGTCAAACTAGCATGTTAGTTAAGTGATGCGCTACGCTGTCTCCTCTGTGGTTGAACACGTACTCCTTTTGATTTTAATTATCTAAATAAATCAGCAGACTAAGTTCTTTCAAATGAATCCTGATCGCCGCAATAAGTATTTGAGACTTTTAAGGTTGTATCTGGCAACTTACCAGATAGCGAGCTAATGTTAGCTATTCGTCGCTATTTCCACCATGCTTTCCTGCTTAAATTATTCTGGTTACAGGAAGTTTTCGGAGCAGCAAGCACCGGAGCACCGGTTAGCCAGCAGAAGCACTTGGTAGGTTAATTCAGCGGATGTTTTTTGGCTTAGACCTGAGGATGAAAATACAGTTGTATGAAAAAAACAGTATAACAAGATATCTATTGCATCAAGAGAACTAAAATACTGGAGTCATATCAATGTACCATGTTCAAAGAGGGATAATACTGATAATAGTGATAAATATTGATCAATATGATCCTGTTTCGCTGTTTCGTCATCAGAAATAGGACGTAGTGTTTGTCTGGGTTGTTTAGTTAATTAACTGACTGCCCAAATGGCGTTGAACGAAATAATAAATAATTGGAGATTTGACGTTCAATCTGTTGTTGTGCTGCGCTGCCATAACTATGTATCGATTCAAAAAAGTATTTACCAGAGAATAAATGTTTTCCTCCCCTGAACATCTCCCGGAATACACTCTTGATAACACTCTAAGACAGACTGTGTAATGTTTTGACTACCTCTTAATGTGTTATGTTAGGTATGCACAAGCATGTATATGTAAATACCACAGCTGTTTCAAATTCACTAGAGGACTGCAGATAAACCTAGCACACACAACACAGGGACAGTGTTTTAGTACCCCGCATATTTGATACTCTAAAATGTTTATCCTCCTGACATGCAAGAATATTCAGTAGAATTGGAAACTGCATGCTGATCATATGTTTATCTCTAAAACACAGATGAAGTTCTGTTTTTACTATGATTTTATGGCTTTAACCTCTTTTCAGCAGCTGTGGTGTATAATAGGTGTCGCCTCAATGTTGTGCCAAATGTAGTCACTACTCACACGCTCCCTACCCTTATTCTTGAGACAGGCTTGCAATATTGCAGAGCGAATTGAATCTGCCAGTCAACTGAAGCGCCACACTTATCTAATCTTGCCTGTAATACTATATTGCCTTTGCATTACTCTCTCCATGTTTGTAACCACGACCCCCAAGGGAGCGTTGACATTTTGTCGTTTCACTTATTGTAAACCAAGGCCAGCTCCACCCCGAGCTAGCCATTTTTGTTCTCCATTGCTTTTTGTTATTGTCAGGAGTTCTCTCTGGGGCACCAACACTAAAGTTCACATTACTCACATAATCACAAACGCTTACTATGTAAATGCACACATAGCCCATCACAGTGGACTGGGGGGAACAGAGACATAGTGTCACTGAGAATTCATCGTGCCAGGGACTAATGCACTTCTGCTTAGGTCAGCATGGGAGATGGTAATGCTGCTGAGAGAATTAATGGATGTATTGGCTTACAAACATGTGGTGATACATTATTGTGGCTCTGAGCGACCAGCTTCTCTAAGGTTGTTTTTCAATTGCACAGACTGCAAGGGAAGTACTTCCTGTTTTAATGAAATACTGGATAAGCAGCAGAGATAAACTATGGGCTCTGTGGTCAGGGTTTCCTATTTTAAATAAATACATCAACCAAATTTAACTATATTTACTATGGAACTGGGATGTGATTAATGACATTTCTCTGATAGATGATGAATAAACATGTAGCACAAAATATTTTCAGCTTGAATAGTTTCTCAATGAAAATTAAATTCCACCATGGCTAGAACGCCGCAAAAATGAAGTTCCTACAAACTACAGTTACTGCTAAAATGGTGCTATGTTTTCGTACACAGTAAAGTAAATAAGCATGAAGTAACTAGATATTTTTCCGCCAAAGGTAACTGATAAGAGAAAGTGGGCATTTTGAGTTGAGAAGTAAAAACGAATGATGGTTATCTGGGGGAGAGACGTCCAAAACAACCATTCCATGCAATCCATTTCTGTGAGAAAAACCTTTCTTCTTCTCCACAGCTGTTATCATCGGCTGAGGTAGTGAAATGGCTTGTGCATGGAAACACTGGCACTCAGACTAGTTCAAGTACAGAGCTCTGTGTTGTCTAGTGTGACATTCAATAAACTCCAAATTGGCACCCAGTGTGTTCATGTCACAAATGCTACAGCTCCAAAAAAAGAAACGCGCTATGCACAGTTCACTCGTGGCTGTCAACAATCGTTGTTCTGTCAACTGCTCCTCTGACTAAAATCACAAGTATCTATGTGAATTTAAATGTAATACAAGTATATCGTTATATTGTGTTTACAATGCTTGTATTCTCTGCCTCCTTATGTATTCAGAGCGCATGTGCATAAAAGTCCTTAGTGCTTCTACTCAATTGTGATCACTTCTATAGCCTTTAGTAGCCCCCATATGAAATCATTACTGAGCGGCAGTGGTGAGGTAGCCAATAGAGCATGCTAACATGCACAGGAATGCACTAAAAGCATGCTCTGCTGGCTGCGTTCCTGGTGGGAGGAGCTGAAACACTCTCCTCTCTTACCAATCACTCTGATTGGGACCTATCAAAGACAGCAGTCCAGGGAGTGTCTCTCTCTCTCTCTCTCTCTCTCTCTCTCTCTCTCTCTCTCTTTCTGTCAGCAGGGCCTGCTGCAGCCTCACCCAGACGCAAACAAACTGTGTAGGGAAAATAAAATGGTGGCCTACCTTTTTGTCGACACCTCTGAGCAATAGCAAATAGTTGTTTGCTGCTATCTTAACGGCCTGGATGTAGGAAAACCACAGCAAGTAGTGTTTATCGGTAATCCTCAAGTCTTTTGAACATTTTCCATCAGTCTTTAACCTTCGTAGAGTTCTAAAGCTGTGTGCCCCGAACACCGTTTACGGTTCTGACATTTGTGTAATTCACACAACAAATACAGAGCAGAAATAGTGGAATAATTATTTTCATGGTCGATAGCGGAAACGATAATTTTCTTTACGGAAAAAATAGTAAAACAACGCTTAACCACGTGTGGCGAAGATTCGCTTCGCTTTTGGTGTGAACGCAGCATCAGGCCTCCATTAACAAGGCTAATTGCGCTCTAAGATTTTAGCAATGGCCTGCAGGAAAAAGCACTCCATGAGAAGTGTATCCCGGAGAACATTTTTAAAACTCCTTAGCTGCCGTCGTACTGTCATTTCTCAGCAGGAGATTGTGTTTATGTGATGAGTCCGGCCCTTTGGCGGCTGTGAACCAACAAGAACCTAAGGATGCTAACTGTCTCCACCATAGAGAGAGGGCTGGACATATGGTGCTGCCTATCCACACAGCCTGGAGCCTGCCTTTCGGGGAGCTCAGGATCCAATCACAGAGTGTTGAGCCCTAAGTCTCCGGGGGTTGATGAAAGGCGTAGAGGGCCTAATGGAGTTGAATACGGAACTAAACTCTAAAAAAGAAATTATACCATTTGTGTTCTGCTGATCTGGGGTTGAGGCGAAGCTTGAGACAGGACAGCAATTTTAATGAGGAAAATTCTGTATCTGTTCCTGTCCAAAAACCTAATTTCCTCTACACTAGCTTACAGTGTTTCCAAAAGATATGTCCTGGACCCCCTTCAAACAAGTAGTGTGGCCATGGAGTCTGACCTGGGATTTAAAGAATTGCATGGATGGACTGCCCTTCCAGGTGAAAACAGGGATGAGGTAGTTATTAAAAAAAAATGTTAGTTCTAAAGTTGAACATAAAATCACTGACTGCTTCAATGCATTTAGTCATTTCAGACATTTCTCTTTGCGCTAATACACTTATACACATTATTTGACCATTTAAAATGTTGTAATTTGCAGTAGCATATTGTCACCGGCAACATAGTATCTTTGGTCACTTCTTGTATGTTTTGTCTCTTCAATATCCAGTAGCATGCTGACATGCTGATTCTACTACATTCCTCATTCAAAGTATTTGACAGTGCATGTAGAATACTTACTCATTTGTTTAAAAAAAATTAAGAGCCGAGCTAAATATTGCAATACCAGAGGTGATAGCTATGTGAATTGGTATATATTGCAGTAAAGCAGATAAATAAAAAATGCAAAAAACAGGGACAATTATATTGTACGGTTAAAGTGGCTTCATGCTTAAATATCAATAAAGTTGTAAACTGAAATCTGAGTTGGTCCCTTAGAAAATTGTGCTGCGTGCTTTGGCAAGTCTACATCACCTTTTTGCCAACAGAATGGGTTTTTAATAGGTTACCAAATGCCATATAGACCAAATATGGAAGTTTTTCATCGAATTAAAAACTAAACAAGCAAAAATATTGAAATAGGAAGGGCATTGTACAACGCCTGGCCGCTGACGATCAGAAACAGTGTGAAGTAATTTGAGTGCAGAAAATGGCTTGGAGTGCTGTGAGTAATTATGTGTAATGAATGAACTTATATATGAATATGGGATTTTGCTCACAAGCTGCAATAATGCTCACAAAAACAAAGACACACTAGACCGGTCACTGAAGCCTGTGTCATGTTAACAGAGAATGCGCAAAGGAGAGAAAAACAGTGACTAAGATGACAGAACACTGAGGTAGACAGGAGGCAGCGACAAATCAAACAAACAGATCATCACTTCTTATGACAGCAATCAATAACTTAGAGACGCTAAACACACAAGTGAACAAAATTAGGCCAATCTCAGACTTCAGCATCCGTTTCAAGACAGCATTATTCCTGAAGAAAAAAAGTCCCACTGTCAATTTGGAAGTGCTGTAGCACTGAACATGAGGCTATGCGGCCTCTGACAGAACACTATCAGACAAAACAGCCTCAGGTGAGGCAGCAATATCCCCACTCCCATGTGACTGTGTTGTGCTAGTAGCAACATATGTTTCCTTTAATTAGAACAAAGAACGAAAAACTCCCTCACACTGATAATAGTTCAGAACTCCATAGTAAAAGTGCATTGAATCAAAGAGAAAGGAATTTGTTAGGATTATTGTAACACTTTCAACAACCTGCAATTGTAAGACGTGTACATCATGAATGCTATCCTGAAAGTGATAATGTCTTCAACTTAACATAATCGTGCAGGAAAACTCCTTGGATTTCTTGGTTTGTTCATCTGTTCTGATACCGTTTGTCTCTGGGGCCTTTGTCTGAAACTATTTAGCTATTTTGCTATCCTTGGCCTTTCGATTTGATGCAGTTCGTCTGAGCCCGTGTTGTCAGAGGCTGGCTCGTCCAAACTTCTGTAGGAGAACATCTTATACTTGAAAAAAAAAAACATTCTGTTGTATTTCAGGGTGTTTTGTCAAGACATTGATGCCCCTGTGTATGATGTCTTTGTATTTTTTTTGTATTGTACACAAACACAAATCAACTTGTTTCCTGAGCCTTTTATGTATTACATATACTCACAGGTGTTATGTGCTGTCAACATGCTGGTGTCAGTGATCTGCTTTTGTAACCTTGCTATATACACACGGATGAGTATAAAAGAGTCAGCCTCTTACCAAGACAGCAACCAGGAAACCAGAAAGATGTCTGCGAGAGCTCTTAATGCTTGCTACTTAGTAGGTGAACTGGTAGAAAAAAGCCACACGCTGTAGCAAAGACTATACTACTTGCCTGCAAAGCCATTATGAAGGAAGGGCTTGGCTACAAAGACGCTGAAGTCCCCCTCTTAGATAACACAGTCTGAAATCACTAAACCCTATGAGATGCTGTTTCTATGATGCAATGCCTTATTGAGGTCATACCATAAGACAACACTGCCAGAATGCTCATTGAATCTGTAAAACATAGATGAAAATGGCAAAATTGAAAATTACAATGATTTTACCTATTACTCAGCCAAATAATGCCACGCCTTAATTTCCATATGTCACTAGTCGGTTTTTAAGCAAATAATACATAACGTAAATGAATATGAGTCAAATATGGCATGCACTCTCCTATGCACTGTACACATTTATGCTCCATCTTCTTCAAAATTACAGTATTCACTCTTACAAATTACATGTCTCCCTTGTTTCATATAGAATAAGTGGCAATTTAGTCGCTGGGACAGGCGTCCTTTAACAGGTGTTTATGCAGACGTTTGCCACAGTCCTTCTGCCTGTGTGCAGCATGTGCATCATGCTCCACATTGCCGTTTGCTTGTTTAGCTGTTCGTCTTGGAATGTGACAGCATGACAGCCCTTATAGAGAAACTGTCAAGTATAGAATGAGACATAACCACGTTTTTGTTTTGGATCCATATGGGAAAAGTCCTCACAGTGAAGATGGCAGTTTGGACATTTAAATTGGTATTGACCTCATACTGTATTTGTCACATGGAGGAAAATAAGATGAGACCATTATCATGTTGTATTTTCGTCATTTGCATGCCAGATGGGTGAGCTACAACACAGACCCTGCTTGGTTCCCTAAAGAAATGTAATCACGGACAATTTAAGCAATTCTGAGCGCTGTCCTTCAGCATGTAGTGTCCATCAAAACTGAGGGCAGTAGACATACAAATAGTTTTATGATCAACATTTATATTTGTTGCTCATCACAGTTAAAGGCTGCATATCTTATCCAACGCAATGTATTTGCTGTCAGTGAATAATGTCTCAGGGTGACATGGTGGGTTTATTTTTAGCAGTGTTTGCTATATGTGCACTAAGTAGGAAGACTCCACGATACTCCACACGTCCTGTCGCCTTCCCCGATTATGTGGTTGCCATTTTGATTTTTAAGTGGTGTCAATGATTTGAACACTTTACTGCAAATGAGAATCTATGGGCCGTACGCTTGTGTTAAACTATGTAGGGCACAGGAATTTTAATTACTTAAAAGTGTGTTTACTATCATAATTGTTTAATAGAGAGTCATTAATAATAGATTTGTATTATTTTTTTTTAGCACATGACCTGAAAAGCCAATGGTTGTATGCATATCTTGCACTGCCACTCATCCAGACATATCAGGGAGTTACAACCGAAAGCTCAGTTAAGCCATTATCTGGACAACCTGAAAGCCATTACCAGCAATGATGGAATGGATTCCCACTGGGACAATAGAGGGACGGTTACATAGACGGCAGGCGAGGAGGTGGACAGAGGAACATGGGGAATGGTTATATAGCTCCCATTCCTCATTAATTACTGTGCAGGGTTCCCTGAAACCTACAAATTAATTTAAATTATGACTTAGTTGTCATTTTGAGGACGGGTAGATGGGCCCAAAACCTTTAACGGTTCCATGGAGAGAGCTAGGGGAGGCTTGGGTAAAAAATGACTTTTTAAAGAAGAAACCCCCTGTACATTGACATTTCATTTCTCTTACATCTGGGTTTAATAAATCATGTAATGTGTCAATATTTCTAACTTGAAGTCACCAAAATATACCAGATTGGACCGATGACATAGATCTATAATTTGAAAAGTCCCGTAAATTCATTTGTATAGCAATAATCAGCCTGGTCCAAGTAAACCCATGCCATGTCAATATTAGAACTAGCTAACGGTGCTATGTTGTTGCATCAATGTTGTCAATATGTTACATAAATTGGTTCAAAACATTCATTCCCATGTTCCTGATCACCCTAATTCTTCACTGAAGTCAAACTTGAAGTAGTAGCATACTTCTATTCCACCTTAAGTCAATATTATTCTTTTATGAAGGTTGCATTGGCTCAGCATGTTTAAATAACAGCTGTCAGCTAAACAATCAGAGCTTCCATATTTCTCTTTTTACGTGATGTTCTGTGTATTTTCTTTATGTCTTGCAGCACTGTATGTCTGAAAAAAATATCGGCAGCGCTGCTGAATGTTAGCAAGTAGAACAGAGTAAACAGCTCCCGGTGCACCTCCTACAGAGACGTTTGCATTCAGGAACACAGATGCAGTTCCGGGCTGTCTTTTTGTGGATGTTCTGAGAAGATCCCTCCCTCATGACCTTTCAGACCCTCAAAACACTCACTCTCATTCACAGTATTGCTCTGTCCAACCTGTCCAACTACACCCAAAGGCATTCCTTGGTTAGATGCGGTGGGATCAGTTTATAGGCTTTAGTCATATACTATTCATAACTATTCATTCCAATGCAGCAGCTGCCTGCTGTTTTATTCCAAAAGTAGCATTACATTCTTGAAGTCATTGTTTTGATATTTGTTTCCCAAATGTATTGAAACAGAGTAGGCATTTTCTGTTTCTCGTGGCCTCTTTTCACCTCTGGAGCTGAAAAAATAGTAATACATAAATAAAAAAAATGCTAACATTGCAGAGACCTGTGTAAAATACGTAGTGTAAAAGTGCTATATGGCTGCTAATAGTAGACTGTTGAAGATTTGATTAAAATTCTGCTGTTGCGATCAAATTGGTTTGTGGAGTAAAAGGGTTTACCAGTGCTCAGACCCAAAAGCCGACACGCGGACAGAGTTCAGGCAAAGTGGGATTACTCGGTAGACAGTCAGGGTCAAAACCATGATATCAGTAAGACAGGAAAACAAATCCCAAAGGGGGCACACAGAGAATCCACAGTGGAATAATGGGCAGACGGGGGGTCAGATACAAATAGGAAGGATACGCTGGAGAGGTTGGCAGTAACACATTGGACAATTTGGCAGCGAACGAGTGCAAGTGAGTGGACCTGAA
Organism: Apeltes quadracus; assembly: GCA_021346845.1. Classification (NCBI taxonomy): domain Eukaryota; kingdom Metazoa; phylum Chordata; class Actinopteri; order Perciformes; family Gasterosteidae; genus Apeltes; species Apeltes quadracus. The sequence goes on from CM037935.1 coordinate 8,761,335, forward strand.
TAGGGAAGGACTAATGAGGGAGTGCAGGTGAGGAATGTGAGTGCTGATCGGGGCCGAGAGGCTGGATCTGAAATGATGAATACAGTTAGTGAAAAGCTTGAACAGGGTGTAAACAAACAACGATGATCTGAAACTTGTGACAGTGGAGTAATTTCTTTAAAAGATGACAGAAAAAAAATGTGTGTTTACTATTCTTTAGGGTCTTTTTTTTAACATGCCAACAGATATCAACAGTCTGGTTCAAATGTGCTTTTGCTCACATGATATTGGGATTTATCACATTATAAACTGTTGTAGGACACCAAACTAACAGGCCATCTGGATCTCAGGCTCTATTTAGCTTGCGAGCTGAAAGGGAGGGTTTCGAATGTCGAGCAAAGTTGCTTACGATGAAGTGCGATGATTGAAGTGCTTGAATTCAAAGAAGATGGCTACTCCTTTTCGTAATTTCTGCTCACCAATCGTCATCCCATTTCACAGAGACAACATTGTCTTAAGTCCCATTCCCATTAAACCAGGAGGATTTGTGCCCTCTGACCTGATAAATAAGTAACCGGTAAGCCTTGCTTCGCTGACTGAGTGTTGTATTACAAGGTAGGTTAACATTCAAATCGTTCAAGCTGATTACTGTCAAGCCTGACGGTAGATATGGCTCCATTTCAGTTATGCAAACAGAGTGGAGAAAGATTTGGGGCATGGGACATTACTAAAAGTATTTTAGAATGATTTTGCTACCCCAAGCAATTGCAAATGGTCAGCGGCTTTTAGAGCAGAGGAAAGAGCAGTTGAGGACAGGTATGTGGTATAATTCATTAGACATGGAGCCCAAAGGGAGCTGACTACACTGTATGTTTGTCACAGATGGTTCATGACTACTTTCTATAAAGGTAAATAAATAAATAAAAACAGTAATCCCAGAGATGTGTGACGGCCATAATGTGTGCTGCAATGACAGAGCTGTGGACTGAGGCTTCTGATAGAAGTTTAATTCACCAAGAAATATCTGTCGCATTTATTTATTTAAATAATCATGTCACTTATTCATGTCCTCTTGCAAACATGTTTTTCGAGAGATTGGATTCTCTTTGACCAAAAAACGCAGTTGGTTATCGGGTTTAACTGCAACGTATTTAAATAATCCCTGCTTTCAAACACGAAACGATGACTAAATGTTTTACAGAGATGAGTGCTCAAGCAAACTTGAAAAGAAAGCACAAGGGAACTGTGATATATTTTATTTCCATAAGATCCCCTTTAGGTACATCACAGCCAAAAAGAGGTTTAAATAAAGTAGGTCCTGTCACGGTTTGGTCCTTTATTGTGAAGTTTCATGTTTCTGGTCTCCCTGGGTTAACTTCACTTCCTGCCTTGTCCTGTCTCCCCTTGTGATTGTCTGAGTGATTCCACCTGTTTCCAATCACCTGCACCTCCTTTGTGTATTTAAGTCCTGTGAATCTGTCGTCAGGTGTCGCATCATTGTCTGATGTCAAATGCGGCAGAGGTAGTTGGTGGTTCGTTGTCCTGTCCTGTCCTGTCCTGTCCTGTCCTGTCCTGTCCTGTCCTGTCCTGTCCTGTCCTGTCCTGTCCTGTCCTGTGAGTTTTTGTCCTTTTGGAGCTCCTTTGTTTGCCCTTTTTGACTATTAAAGTCTTTTTGTTTTGGAATCCCTGCATTTGCGTCTCCCTCCTTCCGGTCTTCACCTCCACCTCAACACCCGATCCTGACACGGCCTCTCGTTTTAATTAATGGCCTTGAATAAATCCATGTATACTATAATGGAAATGAGGGCAACGCTTTTATGCTGTCTTTTTCTAATGAGCACCTTTGTGCTTGCAGAACCATGTCTTAGGTTTAAGTGGAAACTCGCACAACGCACACGTGATTGCGCTTTTATTATTAGAGGTAAGAACCAGAAGATCAGGTCATATTTGATACTGCTGCCGACTGGCACTTGTAATGCTGTTTTCTTTCTCGTAAAAAAAAAAACATTTAAAGACACGACCTGGTTCCAATAAAAAATGCCATTCTGAGTTAATTATATATTTATATAAAAAGTGAAAAGATTCTGTTGTAGTATCGTCGTGAGTCCCCCCTGGCAGCACACAATGGAGGGAAGGATGGACTGAACTCCATCTCAGGGACGACAAACAGACAGAGAATCATTTCCTCGTCTGTAAATGAGGTTCATTTACTGTGTCCAACCCAAGTGAACTGGATGCGTCTGGTATTTCAAAACACTACCATGCATCTTTGTTGCTGGTACTGTCTCAAAATGGAGGACAATTTTTTAAGCCAATTCAAAAACATTTTTATTCAGAACACGACACACAACCTCTTTTATCTCAATAACAGTTGGCCATTGCGGTGCAAAGACGTGTAATTGTCAGCACTGGTCAAGTCAACTGATAGTAGTGCCCATACCATGTTACCAGTTGGGACAAAAATACATATCAAACATACATATCGTATGTGGCATTGATTGAGCCGGGGTTTCAAATCTCCAGAGAAAGCTGAATGGCTGGACAAACTAGCCACTATTTCTGGTTTGATAAGGCAAAGCGTTTTATTTTAGCTAATAAATTAGGTCAGGTCCTGTACTCATTTTCTGCTGCTTGGCTCTATGAAAGAACGACCTATCTTATCAGCGGTTCGTGGAATAATTGCATTGTATTATTGTGGAAACTAATTAAACATAAAATTTGTAGTCATTTGTAAAAATGTGACACTGCCCACAATTTCTCAATGTGTGTGAGCAGTGAATGCAGTTGATAATATATTCATGTGAGTATGGAAAATTACACTTTACTCAACTCTTAAGAAAACATCTAATACAGGTTGACCATGAACACAATCTGTCAAATTAAACGATATTGCATTAATGAATAGAAAATCGCATTTACTAATACACTCATCTCATCTCTAAAGATCTGATTGCTGGCTAAAAGGCCCATGTGACTTTCTATGACAGAGGGGCTGGTCTGTTTTATTATTTATAACGGAATGAGCCATTTGGACAGCATTTATCCTCATTGATTTGTTGAACTCTCAGGGGCCTCTTTCCTTCAACAGATTTTGGGATGTAATAAAAAAGGCTCTTACCTCAGTCCCAAAAGGTAAGAAAAGATTAGATTTAATTCAAGATGTCCACACCAGAAGTATGAAACAAATCAAGTGTAGAATGATGTTGATTGCAGTACCATTTCAATAGAAATTTTGCTAGTTATAGGATATAACTGAATATATGTAAGTATATTGGCATATAAGGATAGTCTAATTCTAATAGATCACTATTTTTCAATCATCTATTTTGATTTTGATTATTCTCAGCAGGATTGAGGTCTTGCTAGTTTAACATTTGCTACACAACAGTTTTTTCATCTCTTAATAAAAACTTTTTTACTTTCATGAAAGTACTTTTCACACTTTAAAAAGGCCCTTAAATACTGAGAAATATTGCTCTCCTCCTATTTGTCAGGGATTCAGTGGTGTCTGGAGGAGTACAATTGCAACTGGGGCCCCCCAGGGATCACAACCACAGCTCTGCACTCACTGCGAGGTTCCTTGATTACCCGTCCTTCTGGAGACCTGGCCAACAATTGATCTCAGGTCTTACCACCGGGGCAATTAGCAATGGATCTCTGGAGAGGATACAATCTGCAGATCTGACCATGAATGCCACCCAGATTAAACGGAGGCTGTGGCTCATTCAGAGTCCCAGGTGGGTTCTTAACCAGCTTGTTGGTGCAGTATTAAAAGTGTAATCATGTTTGAGAAAATGAACTTCAATCATCTTTACAATACTGGAACACACATGGTTACATACATAACTGTGTGACTCTAACTTTTTACTCGAGCAATATTCTTACTAGAGTGCTGTGTCAAATGGCTCAAACACGAACAGCTTGAATCAAACTAAGTTAGACAACAAAACATGACATCCCGCCATAACACGCTGACTGATTTTACGATGGTGTGCAACATTTATTTATATTGACAAAAGGACATTGGATTCAGTAAATCACGGATCTTGTCCTTATACATGACAATTTGCATTTGTCCAATTCAATTTTGCTTAATTAAATGAATCTCTGTGTATCTCTCTATCTGAGCCCTATGGTGAAGTTAGATTACCTCCTAATCGGAGCCAAGTTCTGCCCAAAATGTTGCTTTGCCTTTCTTTGCGCAACATGGTCTTGTTCCTCCTGCTGCCCCGGTTTTGTTTTTGTGCTTATTCGCACCGATTGCATCAAAGTTATTTCACAGCAGCTTGCTGTTTTTGTTGCAATAAATACTTATAATTACAATTGCCCTTTTTTGTTACGGTCATATTTTATACTCTCTCACTCACTTGGGATTCTACCAGCATGTTGTTAGTGATTCAGTTGTTGTGACTCAGTTTGTTTTACTATTATCAAAAGGTGTTAGCTGCACTCTAGTCCTGGCTTGTTTGAATTTGTGATTATTTCTAATCCCATGTGGGCTGGGAAAAGTAACATCTAAATAGGGCTGCAACAACGAATTGTTAAAATCAATAAAAATCAATTATTAAAAGTGTTGGCAACGAATTTCATTATCGATTTGTTGTGTCTTGCGATTATTACGAGTTGCCAAGATGCATTGGGAGCAAAAAGAAAAGAAAAAAGAGCCGAGCATACGTAGAGGGAAGAGCAGTCAGCAACGCCTGCAGTTGTTGTGAGTCACATGGCACAGGCAAAGACGTGTGGGAGCATCTCACATTGATTAAACTAAAACAATTAAATGGCAAAACATGCAAAGTCAACGTAACTTGGCACGGGAGCACCACATTGTCCCATTTTGAGGTGAGGAACATAAGGGGCCTCCAGCAGCTCTTCTGCTGCTGCTGATTACTTTGTCCTCCGGCTGATCAAGCTAGCATTAGCTCGCTAATAACAGCAGTAAAGCAGTTAGCAAGATTAAAGACACATTTCCATTTACTCAGCTTTTTTGGACCAATCGGTTGTCTTGAGATGCCACTAATGCATTTATTTACAAATTCCATTTTAAATGAATCTCATAGCACTTTTTTTAGCTGTATTCAGATGTGGTGTGTACATTTACTTGAACTACAATGATGGTAATAATATAATGAATAGGCAAATGAACATCGGGTGTGTTTTGGAGTGTGTGCATCTGTGAGTGTAGTATAGATAACTGACAACAAATACGTTATATATTATAATTATGTTCGAGGTCCACTCTATACCTTCTGAAGTATTTTTGCAATGTGAATTTGCAGTTCTGTTTTAGAATAAAGGGCTGGAAAGTAATGCTTCTTAATACGTTTTTTTAAATCTGATTAATCGAAAAAATAATCGACCGATTAATCGATCATCAAAATAATCGTTCGTTGCAGCCCTACATCTAACTCACAGCAGCAAAAAATACATATTATACAACACTCAATATCAGGGTTGCAACCCCTTTGTAGTCTCCAAAGAACACACCGTTGACATGAAGATAATGCGGCCGAATTGAACATTCTGTTGTGCCAATAAGACTATTCCTCCGGGCCGTCCTTCACCTGTTGTTAACAACACTCTTTGGGGTTCCTGTCAAGGGCTGGCAGTGAGTAAAACATATGGCAGCTGTCATCTGTTAAAGCTGAATGACACAAGTCCCTGGGAGGCTAGTTTGACCCTCCCGCGATGTTTAAATAGCAAACAGCAATTGTTTTCTTCCCCAATGCCTTCAGGCTCAGGGAAATTGAACATCAGACACGACAAAGGATGGGAAGATCTAGACAAGGGACGCGAAATGCTTGAAGAACAACAGAAAATGATTAACACAGCATTCAGCAGCTATCAGTAAAACATGAGATATCATCTGTAACCACGACTTAGATCTAAGTAATTCTTAGAATTCATGAAAGATCTTGCAACCAAGGGGCATACAACTGCTTTTGATCAAACAAGGTTAATTAAATAATTGAAGTCATTCCCAAAGACAGGCAAGCAACTCACACTTGGTTTGCTGGAGATTATATAGTGGTCCCGGAATAAATATGCAGCATTTCTTTAATTTCAACGTTAATACCAGTTGAGTAACTTTAAAGCAACATGAAAGAGCATTAAGGATACGTATAAAAGAAGAGAGAACATTATTTGTATGAATAACAGGGCCCTGTTAATTCTGATTAAATGTATTAATTCGGTGTTATTAAGTATTTGACATCTGTGAATATTTTGAATGACACAAGCATTAAATGAGTTTCTTATCAAAGGTCCAGCTTATGAGTGATGCGTAAATGGCAGAAAAAATGGAAAGAAACATGTATTCTCCGAATATATAATTTATAGATATGGCACAATGTGAATTGGGCCCCGATGGTTTGTCATTTTTTAAAAGTAGGTCCCTGCCGTTAAATATCTTGATTGGTTTTAATGCAAATCTGCAGATAGCATTGCTGGTTTGCCTGTTCACTGTATATTCTGTCTGCTTCTGTAACCAAAGAAAGTCCTTACAGGCCATTGCTCATGGAAATCCTTGAAAATTATGTTTACAACTTCTATGCTGTAGGACTAGACTCACCTATTTCAATGAAACAGACACAAACAAACGTATCACAAAGCTTTTGTGCACAATACATTTAGTGTTATTTAACAATCATGGACAATGTCCCCTCAGTGTATGTGGTGTATGTATTGTTTGGCTGTGATTCAAATCTAAAACATCTCCATTCGGGATTAATTCAATCATTCTTGTCCTTTTAGATGCACATAATGCATCGCGCAGCATTACTTTCCATTGATTGTGATGGCTACTGCCCTTTGAAAAGATAAATGGAATTGCACTTCATTTCAGAAAAGAGATAGACAGCCATTACTCCATCCCACCCTACTTTTGCTCCTAGATCCCATGAATACTCTCACAGAGCTTTAAGGCCTTGTTCAGACTTACTGTCATCCATTCAGATAAGATTGTATATTGGAACTCACCTATTCTGTTAAACCAGCCTCCTCCTCATCATTTCTCTCATACGCTATGTATAGTATCCCTCAATGCAATAGCATTCAGTATTGAGCTGTGAGGAAAATATTTATATTATTCACATATTTTTACAAGTGACAAACTATTTATGTAGGTAACCAACTTTCTCACCAAGCGATGACGAAGTTTTCACTGTCAACTTGGCTATGCTTTTTAGTCCAGCCCTACGCCTTCCCTCCACCACCCTAAAGGAGATCCCCACTAACACACACAAAAACTAAAAGAGTTTTCTTTTACATTTGTTCATATACTTGAAATTATGCAGCATGGTGCCGTGCTGACTCTCTGCTTCCCTCTGGTGCACTGTTTGGCATTCATGCAACATGCAAGAGAAACACCAGAGGTTTCGCCCTAAAGAGTCAAGCAGATACCAGAGTGGGTAGTAGCACAGTTTATCATGTTTGCTGAAGAAGTAGATTATGCTGATTCAAAATTTTTCATTTTTTTGCTTGGTTAACACCATCAACACTATTTTCCATTGATCTTTTTATTGCTATTTATCACGGATTTTGCTATAACTAGCCAGCGCAATTAATATCTATGTCTTCACTATTTCTAATCCCAATTTGGCTCTCAAACTAGATGAACAACTGCAACTGAGCCCAACACTAGACTAAAAATATATACAAGTGGTGGTTCATCTGGAATCTTACTAGACTTATTTAGCGATTTTGTTTCCTAAATGTGAAAAAGGCGTGGCAGAGAAAAATTGGCATAAGCATCACATTGTAAAACACACATATCGAGTCTTGCTTGCCTTTGGACAGTAGCTGAACTCAGAATCACAAAGTTAATGGTCAGACTTTAAAATGTACATACAATTAAGTCTACATTGACACATTTTAAATGCAATTTTATGTACGATACAACATTCAGTTGTGTTAGGCCCTGAAGACATCAAATAGTTTGGGGTAAGGGTGGAGGAGCAAAGCTTCTTTTCAGCTCCAAAATAGGAAAACTCAATCAAGTCGATGTCAATTGCAAATTCTTCCCATTCTTCCATTTGTTTACTTTGAGAAGAACCTTCTTTTTAAGAACAGTCAGCTGTTTTTGGCTTTAATCTGTTCTCGTGCGGGTACTGTTGACATATATTAAGAGGCTAATTGGTGTTCCACTCATGTAAACATTTAAAATGTCAACCCAGTCCACAGCTCTCCGCAGGAAGGATCCAACAAAAACAAACCTGTCAATCCATTTTCTTTATGTGTATTAAATCATGCAACTGCTATGTCATGGGTTTGTTTACTTTACCACCAAGATACAAGCAGTCGCTGTACCAGTACAGCTCTTCCAGTACCTGTAGTTATCCCTGTTCATACTTTTCAAAGATTCCTGAGGTGTGACACCAAACTATTCTCCTTTGCACTAATAACCCACCACTTTGCTCTTCATCAATCTTGCATGAAATTGGCTATTAGATGGTTTTCTGGGACGGAAAGGAACTTAATAGTTTAATGCAATGGCCAAACACACAGAGAATGTGTACCACAAAAAAATGCTAAAATATGAATAACTAAATCAAAACTCCTGACGGACATGAACGGGGATGACACGCACACACAAACACACACACACACAACCACACATACAAAAATAGGAGAGAAAGAGGAGGATGCGAGGGCAGTAAACAGCCTCCTAAAATGGCTTGAAATCACAGCAGGGACATGTTATGGAGAGAAGGGCCCTTTTTAGTGTGATTTACTTTGAAGCCCTCACTCATCCCAGTGGGGTGATTTCCATGGGTCTTTGCAGTGCCGACCTCACCCCAATCACTTTAACACAATCTAATATCTAAGCACTACTGGAGTTGCGATATGCCAATTACCTAATCACACATAGAAGAAAGGGAGGAAGAATTATCTATGAGAGCTGCGCTGATATGGGCAGATACAATGAAAAGAGGAGTTGAAGTCCCAGCTGGCCCTTTAATGTTCAAACGATGGATATAAACTGCTGCTTTCAAATTATGCCTTGCTTTAGTTTTCTTCTTTATTTGCATCAAAGCAGAATCATTATTAAGCAAAAAACAGTGTGTGATAAAATGACTCTTAGGTGGCCGTGTTGGGAGCTTTCGGAGAGGTGACTAAAGCACTTCAAGTGAGGGTTTAAGATTCTTGCTTCTTTTCAAACGTGCTGCGATTCAAAATGACTGCAAAATTTCAGCAATACGCTCCAAACTGACTGTACAGCCTGCCAAGGAAATGTGGAGCCGAATACAGTACATGCCAAACCTGAAAGACAATATTTTGGTCTTGAACATTAGAAAATATAAACAATATATTCAAAATAAAAATAAGTGGACAAAATATAGTTTTGACTGTTGAAGTTAAATCTTTTTTTAATCATTTTTTTTTCTTTAAAGTTCACATATTTTTTTCCAATATTAACTATTATATTCTTTCCTTGCAGATTTTATATTTTCAGATTCAAATCTTTTCAAGTTTCACAATTTTTTGTAAACTTTGGAATTAGGCTTTTGTCCCTGATTAACTGACAGGGGCTTTCAGGTTCACATATGTTTTTCTAATGCTCAAAGCTTTTTACCTGGATTTGGCTCAACACAGAAGTAGAAAAGTTATTTAGTTTCTTCTTTTTAAGATCTAAATGTGTATTGACTAATAGAGGAATATTCTGCTGTGGAAAAATGTCTGCTGGTGTGATCTAATGCAACTCAAAGGTTGCAGCTTCTGGTTGAAGTATGGCTAGAAAAGAATATATATATATATATATATATATATATATATATATATATATATATATATATATATATGTTTACACACATGCGCAGTAATGGGAAGATGTGATTCCACTAATCCCTGGCATTTGTTTACAAATGCCACCTCGGTGGTGCTCCTTTGTGAGCCTTGTATTTGTGAAGACTCGGGGGAAATGTCGAGTGGATTCCGAGGACATTTGAAGAAGAGACATCTGACAGTCCTCCTTGCCCCAAACCTCCAGGCACTGAGCAGCGCCCAAGGGTGTGAGTACAAAACAATGCATATTTATTCGCTTACGTGAAATCAAGCACATAACTATAAAACGTATGATATTCTTATCCCTGTGAGTTTGAGGGGGAAACTGAGTGTCACCATTTTCTTTATGAAGATCACATTCACGCAGAGAAAAAGATGCAGAAGCTGGATGTTTGGGGTTTGAATGAATTAAAACTAGCCATGGGCATACCTATGTTAAATTTACATGCCTGTGTCATCCGAGTATGAGCAATGAGCCTGATCTCTGCTGAGGCAACATTTAAAATATTAATTTGTCTCCTAAGCTATCCCAGAAGGGGAATGGACACAGAGCGGAGAAAATTGTGGATAAATTATGGAGGCTAAATTTGCAGGTCCTTTTATTCCTCAATTCATGGCCGCAAAGAAAATATGTCAATCTGTTGTCATTTGAGATCAAATTAATAGAGTAATTCATGCCATCAAGAAAATAAACATTTTGTCAGGGTTATGGTTCATTTTCATAAAATTTAAAAAGGAATTGGGAAGAGCAAATGGGCACAGGATATTTATGAAATGCTTGCAAGTATAGAGCAGAGTTTAAAACACATGCAAGTCATGATTCCAGCCTACTCGAAGAAATCTTCCTTTGGCTTTAATTATATAGTCTTAGGTGTCACAATTTGTGTCCACCTCCTCCGGTGAGAAGAGGCTGGATCAGCTCCCACTGGTCATGTCCAGATCAATGAGAGAAAAATTATGTCATTTGTGATTGGATGGAATGGAAGAGAAACCCGGTAATACAACTTCACAACATGAGTTCTGGATGATTTGTGAATTACGATCTGGATATTTTACCAAGGAACTCAAGAGGTTCAAGAGGTCAATTACCTTCTGTCCACTAAATCGTATTTTAATGTTCCAAACAGAACATTAGCAAGAGCACTAAATCTATCACATCACGTCTATCTATATCAGCAATTTATAGTTTGCCCAGTGTGGACACATGTCATGGTTTGGGGGTGGTAGACTAAGAGGGAATAATTCATCATTTTAAAGCATTTTCCTAACTAAGCTGCGTCTTTATAGTTTGTCTCATCTCCTCTCATTACATGAAGGAACTCTACTAAATCTATTTTTGTATGAGAAGTGCATTCTTCTAAAGCTAAATCTATATTATATATATCTATTACTATATTTTTCTATCATTGCAATATTAGATTTTACCAGCTTCAAGTAGATACAGTTGAACATGTTTCCTTAAACCCCCAGATTTGTTGTAGACACTTGATATCCTATAGTAGTTTGAGCGCTAAAATAACTTAAAGACTTCCCATAACACAGCTCAAAGATTAAAAAAACCATTGGAAGCTAACAACTAAAAGGGCTTATCCTTTATCAAAGTGTGCCACCTGAGACATTTCTACCTGGGGGTGACATTAAGCATCTTCGTTTGGCTGATGTAAGGGTGAAAAGTCTGAGCATCAGCAGGTTCTCTGTCCTGTATATTCGGTCCTCAGCAGCACCTCCATCTGTTTCTCTGGTAATGCAATTTGCCTTTAATTTCCTAATGTTCCTCTAATCACCGGGCCGGGTGCACGAGGGCTAATAGAGGGGTCACAAGTTGAAGCCTGTCCTGAGGAATGGATTTAATGGGGAATAGAGAATGCAAACTGCATTATAAAGCACAGCTGCCTCTGCCTGGCGAACCTGCTCACTGTGTCTTACAAATCTGATACTCACATGTTGAGTGTATGAAGATTAAAGCAAACACCACACATGAAGGGTCTTTTCATGTTTATTATCATGTTTGATAATTATTCACTCAAAATACGTTTTTCATTCATTTTTATCTCATGTTTTGGAATGCAAAATATTATGAACTCACTAGCTGGTTAAAATAAAGAAAGATAAGTATATAGAAAATTATTACTAAAGTAATAAATAATACATTATGAAATAATTAAACAGATGTTTTGATACAATAATTTGCTGTTAATCATCGTTAAAGAACATTTGATCTAAATTAAATTTGATAAAATACATAACTTTATTTTGGACTTTGTCTTTGTGAATAATGAAATCCAACAGTATTTAAGATTATATATGTTTAAGATATGTTTATGTATGCTATATTTTAGATCAATGGCATAAAATATGGAATGTCAGGAGAAACAGATCACAGAGAGAAAAATGTTTCCTGTGCTCTTAGAAATAAGCAGCCAAAACCAGAAACAAAACCAAAAAAATGTTCATTTGATATGTTCTCACTGCAAAGTTTCTGCACTTGATTTAATGTGTCAATTATAAAAAAATAGATGGTTGCTCACAATGTAACATTTTCAGTGATCGACAATTACAAAAGCTTAAAGGCTGATAGCATGTGGTAAAATATTTTAAGGAATATTGGTAGATGATGATCATGTCATGGATAAAGTTAAACTGTGTCATTTGTCCACACAGATCAACAGTGGACCTACAGTGGTCCCTTATACCATTAATATGCAATAACGAATAAGTCAAAGATGCCCAGGAAATGTTGAACTAAAGCAACAGCAAATGTTTGATTTAGCTTTTTACTCCCTTGCTTATTTTAGCAGAAATGATTTGTGTTTATGAAACAACCATTTACGTAGAGTAGATAAGCTCAACACAAAAGAGGATAAAATATGGGATGTGATCCAAACAAAAAACAGCAGTCAACTCTGACTCTATTAGAAATGCACATTGAATAACATATTCAATTCTGGCATATAGTTTGAATGCTCCAATGACTCCTTTTTACAGATGTCTTTCAACAGCTCATGCAATCCAGGCTTAGAGCCAGTTGAAGGGAACTACCTCCAAAGTGCATCCTTTTCCTTAGTTTAATGCTGGTTATTTAAGTTATGGAGTAAGTCTTTCTACAATAACAGCAAAATGTTTCAATTTATACAAACATTGTAAATGTGTTCCGCACAAATGTAGCATAGAAAAATAGCAGTATTGGCCAACTTTATGTTTACTGATGTTAATTTGAATCAGAACCAAAGCTGCAATTTGAATTCATGCAAAATGCTGTTTTGTGCGTTGGTCTGTTTAAAATAGAAATGGTAGTACTTCAAGCTGATGCAAATAGGTGCTGTTTCGAAAACATTTTGTAATTTTTTTTTCCACCACTGTCCTCAGGGCAATGCTAGTTCGTCTTTGTGATTGTTTAGTATGCGGTTCCAACAGTCGAAGGACAGGCGGCTTTGGAAACCGGAGGCTTTTAGCTTGAAGGACTCCACCTGAGTGGAAGAAGTTGCAAACAGCATGAGTCAATTTCATGTCTAAGCAAGGCTTCTTTTCTGTGGGTATAGTGCACTTTTAAAGTGCTCTAAACTCTGCTAGTGTGACTCTCTCCAGTATGAGAGCTTCCTTCTTTTTTCCATGTGCAGTGATCCACAGTGAGCCTTACTCAGAATCAGGTGATACCATTTTTCTCTTAGCCGATTCATCATTTTATTGCTTTTATTTTCTGATGTCTTCACATGAGGGCAACTTGAAAGCAGCATGCGGTTTTAGCACCATGTTGACAAAGCAGGATAGACATACATGCATGCTATTATCTACGGTTCCAGGAAGTTCACATTACCACCTCAATAAGCTATTTGTCTTAAAGTGCAGAGCCAGTGCAGGGCGTTTGAGGGGGCCGATTCCTTGGCCCCAGCAAGAGATGCTTGGAGCTTTCTCGTTTGTGAACCGCCGTCAGCTGGATGTGGGCGAGAAGCTCAAGCCAGTCCACAGAGCCCTGATTTCCAATTGTTTATTAAAAGTGTACTGAGACGGAACGTGCCACGCGTCCCAATTGTTTCCTGAATAATATACCTACTGAAGTGTTAAGTAGATTGGAGGACCATTTATTGAGGTATGTAAAGGATACACATACATGCACACACAGACAGAAAAACCCAAAGGGATTCCTTGCTTTCTGGTTTGGTAACATATGATACCGACGGATTCCCCTGGAAATATAGTCAAATTTGTTTAATACCGACAAGGTTTTCATAGCATATTTAGTGTACTTTACTGTTAAGGCAGAGCAATGATCACATGTTGAATGTTTTTACACTAGCTTTTACTTTGGGACAGTAATTCATTAGCACATCCACACTGTTGATAATAAGTGGTCAATGTGAAGATGAGCTGGATGATCGACTGTAGCCATTGTGTAGAGGCTGTTGGATGAAATCACACTACGATAAACTAGACATTTCTTAATGCCTTATAGGAAAGTTAAGGTGGCAAAAGTGTTGTTCTTTCAGGGAGACTATTATCTAAAAAGAACCCTTTAAGGTACAACTGCTGTAATATCTTTCGTACAGGTTGGGAATCGGGTAAGTGATGCAACGCATTATATTCATCAGGAATGATTATTATCTATTTTGCTTTACAGCTACCTAGAATACACTTGGTGTAACAACCATACATTGGGACAAGGATAGAAAAGCATTTACAGCAAAATAACCAACTGAGAGAATATTTGAACCCTCATAGCATTCAGGCTCTTGGGGAGGGCGGTTATTGTATTGTAGCAACCGGACCAGCGGACTGCGGCAGGTCGCACTGTATGGGTGAATTGCATTGTGGGACGATTGTTGGGTTTGTTTGGATCCCTGTCTGTTGTGTTGTGCTCGTGTCCTGGGGCATGTAACATGAAGCTGGTTCAACAAACTCAGGGTTCCAGAATTGGTTCAGAATCGACAAAACCAAACCGAAGCAATCAGGCTTTATTGGTACCATGACGCTTATCAACCCAGTTTGTCAACTCAGGCTTTGATCCTCAAACTCTGATTACTCCGCGCGCACGTGCACATAAAAGAGTGACGTCGGCACCGAACAACCAATCACGTTCGATATGGAGAGCGAGAGAGAGAGAGAGTGAGAGATATTTCTCCACGGAGGAGCAAGAAATTATTCTTCAGAAATATGAAGAATGTAAAAATGTTTTTCAAGCATGCAGTAACACCGTCTCTGCTGCCGAAGCAAAAGAACAATATTAGAGAAAGATTGCTGATAGCGTTAATGCGTAAGTTAAAAAAATATATATAAATATAATTCAAACCATTTGCGGTACAGTAAGTGCGGCTTCGACGAGTCACATTTGTTATTTGCGGCTCAACAAGTTCGCAAAGATAAGGTATTCCTTCCGCGGAATATCTGCATCTTACATACAAGGAAGTATCAGGAAAGTCAAGGGGATTTTGTCCCTAAAAACTCTACGAAGTGCTCTAACAATCTGCGCTGAGATGTCCACAGGATTTGGAAGAAAAGCTGCAATGATTGCAACAGAGAACAGAAGCTAGGAATTAACTACGTCAGCTGTTTCTTTGCTCACCGCTGATTGGTCAAACTTCTGACTAAGAGCTCGGATCCAGAACATAACCTGCCCCGGAGCAGGTTTGCCGTGCAGCGTAAGTTACCATGGCAACGAATCCCGATTGAAGCCGAGCCACTTTCATGGTACCGAAAACCCGGGGTTGGTGGAAAGTAAGCTGAAACTTAGCTGGCTAGCCACCTGAACCAGCTTCGTGGTACAGGCCCCTGGTGTTCAAGTTTGGTGTGTTTTGCTGTTCTGTGTTCAATGTTACTGTTGGTTTAATGTCCGAAAGTGTGGCCACCACGACCAAGCTTAGTGTCGCCGTGGATGGGGTTCAGGGTTAACACATAAATAAAATTTCTAATTCCCGGGGCCTGTACCATGAAGCTGGTTTAGGTGGCAGCTTACTTTCCACCAACTTCGGGTTGGAAGTTGGAACTTTGAGTCCCAGGTCTTCACCGAGGTTTGCCGCCAGCTAGGGGTGAGCAAAACCAAGACGACCCCCCTGCACTCCCAGAGTGATGGCTTGGTGGAACGGTTCAACCGCACGTTAGCCACCCAACTGGCCATCCTCACCAGTCAGCACCAGCGTGATTGGGACCGCCACCTGCCACTGGTCCTGTGGTCCTACCGGACCGCAGTTCAGGAGTCCAGTCAATGCACGCCCGCCGCCCTCATGTTCCGGCGGGAACTACGGACCCCAGTCGACTTGGTGTTTGGGGCGCCCCAGCGGTTGTCACGGTTTGGTCCCTTTTCCTGTTTTATTGTGTAGGTTCATGTTTCTGGTCTCCCTGGGTTAATTTCACTTCCTGCCTTGTCCTGTCTCCCCTTGTGATTGTCTGAGTGATTCCACCTGTTTCCAATCACCTGCACCTCCTTTGTGTATTTAAGTCCTGTGAATCTGTTGTCCAGTGTCGCGTCATTGTCTCATGTTGTCTGATGTCAGATGTCCTGTCCCTGACCCGCCTGTGAGGTTTTTTTTTTCTGCCTTTTTGGATATTAAAATCCCTTATTTGTTTGAACCCCTGCGAGTGCGTCTCCCTACTTCCGGTCCGAACCTTCAGCTCGACACGATCCCTGAAAATACTCCTCTCCATTATCCTACTTATTTGCATGTCAGCTTCACATTCAGATGAACTCTAAACCCGATTGGCGCACTATTGCTCACCCTGGATTATGATACAAGGAACATTTACTTAACCCGCGTATTGATGAATAATATATTATTTCTTTCACAACCCTGCAGTGTCAAATGTGAGTAATTTACATTTAAAATTGTCTTTATTCAGCGCTTTTATCTGTAAACAAACAAAGCACTCAATGTCAGCGGCCCTCCCATATAACCCCAAATAACCTGCTTTGAACAGGTTATGTTCTAATTGATTGTTCACACACACAAGAGTAAGCTCAGGGATAAATCTCCCCTACAGTATAGCAGTGGGTAACTGTATATCTAAAAGAGCAAACTGATGTCAAATTAGCCTCGTACAAATACACTTTGTGGTTAGAAATGTTCATTGGACAGCACAGACCTTTGCACATATATTCTCACAGTGAAAGTTTGCTTTTAGTAAAAAGTCAGGTCTGTACATTAGGAGGTAATAAATATACTGACAACTAAATTGAGTGCCAACTCTGTAAAACTGTGCGCTCTAGGTCCTGCCTCTATTTGTGGCCTATTAAAAACCAAGTTTAATTTAATAAAAGGCTATGATAGTCTTTATTCCAACAGCATAGAGCATATGTCTAGTGCATTAATTCAATTAGTGCAAGAATATAAGCCACAATCCACTGTTTATAGATATGACGTTTAAATAACAACGTTTTGTGTTACCAACCAGATGCATGACAGGAGACGATCGGTGAATGGTTGGCAGAAACAAACCAGTTGTGTTAATACTTATGAACAAATTCTCTATTCAAGTTGTAAAAGGGGGAAAAAAAAGAACCATAGTTCCATTATTCTGTCTGGAGTAATGTAAACAACAGTCATAGTTAATAATCATATACCAATTTAAGAGAAGATTTTTCCCCCAAGGCTGATTAAAGTCATGAAAATTCTTTTTTGATTTACTTACTCGCACAGCTGAAACCCTTAAATTGGGAAATGGTGGCCACTGGAGTTTTAGATGTTGGCCGAACACATGCCGTGATAGTTTTTGTTGACTTCAGGCCAAACCTAAAATCTGAAGCTGCAGTCTAATAGAACACAACACACAAGGGGACAGTGGGTTTTCCTATTAGACACTGAAAGATCAAACTGAGGACGTGTCACAACAATTTCATGATTACCAGGCCTGAAGTTACACTTTAGCTGCTGTTCATTCAGCATCTTTGTGAGGATCACATCTTTCCAATGAGAATCAAAACCTGACTTATGTTATTGCAGATTTAATGATGATAGATAAACATGATATGGTTTGCTGGTACACACATGTCACACTTTTATGTGAAGCTTACATGCTCTATTCACTCTGCTAAGAATGGTCACGTGAGATTTAGCGCTCGCGTAGCTTATTAGGTTATTGCAGGCCACAACATGATGGTTTGAGGCTTCTTGAACACAATATGGGGAGAGGGATTGGGTTGTTGGGAAAAGTTGTCATTTAACATAACCTGAGGTTGTCATGAGCCAATAAACATAATTTCAGCACAATTGCATAATTGTTACATAACAACCAAACCAGTGTACGTAAACATTACACACAGTACTTCTCACCGTATACTTTAATCCACTGACTTGTTCTAGAAAGCATGATGACTTTGTTTTACTGCACTGGAGGTCTGAGGAGTAAAAATCTAAGATGATATGAAGACTCCTCCCTTCTCCCAGGCTCGAAGCATAAGAACTCCAAACACACCAAAGGCCACCCACACGGCCTGGGTCACACTCACAGTGGTACACTGTAGTGACAGATGGACTGTGCACACAGAGATGCCTTGATTGGATGAAGTACAAATGCCTGCTGCAAGCTAGCACACAGTTAACGTGCCACAGTTCCCTAATGCAAAGGAAAAGCAGACAAGGGGCTCTCCGTGTTGTTTCCTTCTCTGATGAGTGACGGTTTAAAAGGTACAGGTGGAAGTGAGACCTTTCACGTTGATGCACTACCCCGTCATGCCGTTCCCTGTCCTCTTCCCTCCAGTGGTCCTGTTATCGGGCAGATCCCATCATGCTTCTGACGGCGCACATCTGACTCTCGTCATTTTGTAATGTTTCGCCAACACTGATTCGCCCCTATCATTCAGTCCCAACACTACTGATATACATCTATATTTATACATGAATTATTATAAAGATACCACTGTTTGTATTGCAACATGGAAAGCTCAGTTTTGCCATCCTCTCCACATTACACTGTCCAGTGCTCCTCTGGTCATCTCCTGTTTCTACAAGCGCAGTCATCTGTGATAGCAGGACCTACAGCCTAGAGGCCCCGAGGAGGAGCTAATTCAGGTATCTGGCCCATCTGCTCTCAAATCTCAATATAACAGCAAGGCAAATTTGCCGTTTTAAGTTCACTTTCCTATCATTATTTGGTCATTGTAATTTAATTGTATTTTAATTGTATTCACATTTTCTATCAAACCCTCTACTCGCTAAAAATAAGTAGACATAATAGCCAGTTGTCACTAAAAGGTCATAAATCCATTCAATACATGTTGTGCTATATTTGGATAAGAAAAAAAAGCAACCTTATAATATTATTAGAACTTTTGAAACAGGTAAAGAAAGAAACCCTTTGATTTACCATAACATTTTGAAATTAATTAAGCCTCCTTATAAAGCACTTGAAAAACGTTTTTCCTTTCAACCTAATGCCCCCATCTGGTGGATGAGATTAAAAGACTGGGCTGACTAAATTTGCGTCAGTCTCAATGAGTCAGTTACACAAGTGGAGACAGCTGCACCTGCCGTTTTTCCTTTTTTGTCACTTTGTTTCTCACAGTGTATTGAGGTTCACCTAATACCACTAGTACGTTTTTTATTTTCTACAAGGCTCTGTCAGTATGGCTTTTGTTATTTCTTTCAACAGCATTTATGAACAGACAAGTGAAATGTTGCACAGGGATGCACAGGGTCGGAAACTCTTTTTTTGGTAACCATCATCCACAGGTTCTGGTACTGTATGTTGGTCTTGTCAGTTGAAATGAGCAGATGACTAATTACACACCCATCATTATTTGCTGTCCTCATACACATCACAAAATATCATTGGTTGGCAATATAACTAACATCCCACCGTGTCAAGAATGTTAGAAACCTGAGCAAAACCTTCCTGGGATTTTATCTAACCTGCCACACACTGAATAATAGCCTATATGTTGGCTATGAGTATGGTTTCTTGACATTAGGTTTATCGTAGTGGAAATACTACGTTTCAGCCAGAAGGAACTCCAGGCCGGCTGTGAACACCAGCAAATTTTTGCGCGTTGGTCCTGTATGACTGAATGGTTTTAAAGAGCTTCAGACTGAAGTTCCTAAACCGGATGCAACAGATGCTGATTGCTGCGAGTCCGGTCAAACATTCCAGAGGAAAACAAGCGAGTCGAGGATGGATGTTGTGTGAAGGGGGGAATCATCTTCATCTCAGACTGTGTGTTTTCTTCTTGGCAAAATACAGTGTCTCTGTCTATGAAACCTCTGTTTTTTTATCTCCTACTGGGCATCTGTCTTGTTGATCAGAGAAAAGGCATCTAGAGTGCAGCAGTCTCCTCTTGGCCAGACCATCAGAATGATAAAGTGGCCTGACAGTCATTGACTAGGCTGGGATACACACCATCTTGCCCTGTTGCAATCTTCATTGGAGGTCGGTGAATGACCAATAAAAAAAGAATTCCTTTCAAAAGGAAAATAGCCGGTCAGCATTGGAGACAGGCTCAGCCATGTACACCTCTTCCCATACGGTCATGACAAAAGCGTAAATCAACCGAGCAATAGGATGTCTCATCTCTTTTTTGCAATGATACGGCAGCAACAACTGAACGGTTGAGTCTTTGCTTTCTAAAGCGGACAGCTACATCCCCTTTCCTTCAAAAACGCAAAGAAAAAAGAAACGTGTGTACCTGCAGTACACAGCAGAAGGATTGTAAAGGTAGGTGGCAGAGAGGGGGCTGACTTGGAAGACTTTTCTGCGACATCAGGCATCTCGGTAGAATGGATGGCCATGAAAGCGCCGAGTTAACAGAAAACGGCCGCGGAGATGCATCACGGGGCTCTAGCCGAAGGATGTGTCTGTGCAGCGCCGTATCTGGGGGCCCAAACCGTGATTGGCTTTGCCTGTTTTGTCATTTGTTAACTTCCCTCGTCAACCCAACAAAAAACACAGTCAGCCTCGGAGTAGCATGGATGATCTTCACAAGAACATATCGGATGCATCTGTTAACATGCAGCCTGCTGCTCTATAATTCATTGGACTGCTGTTGTACATGCAGCCCCTTTAAAGCAGATACAAAGGGGAATCTTGATTTGTCTGAACTCTTTAGTTTGAATAAAATTAAAAAAGAAATAATTTAACTACCCTGAAGATTTATAACTTTTGTAAATACTAATTAAATCATTATGAAACACTACTAAATCGATTATGAAAGAATGCATAGACAACAAACTATCTCAGGAAAAAGGGTGAAATTCTAAAGGCCTTGTGAGAATCAATAATAGGGACTAAGTACAAGCAGAACAAAATAATGGATAGAGTGTAGTTGTGTTACTTGCTCTGGCTTTGAAGTTACCACATAATGTGACAAAACCACCAGAAACAGGGGCGAATACCACATTATTTGTGCTACGGAAATATATGTAAATTAGCTAATAAAATTGAAATTAGCTCCAAGTTTCAGTCTGACCTAGCTCAGCAGTAAGCATTTTTTTGTGAAAATAAAGGCAATAATATTTACTTCTGCGTTTAACCCCCCCCCCTTTCCCCTCCCCCTCACACCAGTGCTGCAAGAGAGAGATGAAATCAGAGCGAACTTATGCAGACAAAAAGGAAGGGAGTGTATTGAGCCACACCTCAAGAAACACTTCAGATCAACCTCTCTTTGACCCGAGGGGCTAATCACAATTTGAAAGCATCCCCGTGTCCGACCTTGCCTTGACCCGAAGGGCGTACTCAGAGGTAACCTCTCATGACGGGGTCGCCTCTTGACTCATTAGAAATGAATGTGGTGTTTCTGTCAGACATGCTGGATGTGAGGGCTCTGAACAGCCCTGCCGAAGCAGAACATGCAGCACTTGGCTTGCACCATGATGTGCGTAACTCACACCGGCGTCTCTGGACTTTGTATGTAGTCAGGTAGAGAAACCTCCAGAGGGCAACACAAAGCTCCGTCCCTGGTGACTGCACAAACTAGTGATGATAATTCTGTCTTTTTGAGTAAAAGCATTTTTCCCCTCCCCTTGGAGGATAATACCAAGGGGTGAGGGATTAATTTCATTCTCTGAAGAGGAAACAAAACATAGAGAGTAATCCTTGAAATATTTCCGAATAGGACTCTATTACTTATATCCCATAATACATCTTTGTATTTCTTTATATCCGGTGCCCGCATTGTCCCAGTAAGCTGTACAGCAGTCAAATACAAAGATAGCAGTTACTAAGTAAATGGGTCCCTATGCGTTAGTGTTTCATTTTTTATTCCCCCCCCCCCCCCCCCCTTTTATTTTTCTCAACCAATTGCTGAGCTCTGTGTGGGTGCATAAGAGTATCCTCTTTTTTCATCCCCAAGGGATCAAAGTCACCTTCGCCAAATCTCATTGAACAAAAAGTCCCACCGAAAATAAAAGCTAAACTCTACATTCCGCCCGTGCACAGAGTTCAAGCTTAAGGAGAACAGGGTTGGCACTTTTTAGCTCTCTCTTTGTCAGCAGGTATGCTGAGAGAGAGACAGTGAGAGTGAGGAAGAGAGGGGCACAGCGAGAAAGAAAAGTGTGTGAACCTGGAGGAAAAAAAATGGTAATGTAATGTAATTTCAATACATGCATTCAGTTGGAATCACTTGACTTGCCATTTATTTTAATCTGCCTCCTTTTTAGCTAACTCCACCTCAATGAACCTAGTTCACTCACACTCGCTGTTTCTCCTTCTTGCACATCGTGCCTCATCCAAGAAAAATTGAATCAAGTCATTCTAACTCATTGATGGAGCATGATAGGCATGCAAAACATGAATCTGACAGGGAGCTGTAATAAGCCACAAACAGGTACTGCTGATGATGAATAACAGACATATATTTCTCAAGGGACTAAAAATGATCCTGCCATTTTCCCAGAGGAAACGCTGATACGTTTTTAAACATCCTTGCAGCGTGAACGGCACTTGATACTTGAAGGTCTTAATGATTATTATGGTCAATGTTATTTATAATCATCTTAGAACCAAACAGTACATCACAGGGAGAAGAAAGGATGATACAAAAATTGCCAGACTGCCTTTCAAGCCAAGAAAGAACATGTGACATTGGTATCTCACTATTTTAAAGGTCTTAGGGAGCAATCAATGACAACTGTTACTATGGAAACGTGTATCTCTACTATTGATTGACAACTGACACAAACTGAGGGCTGATCCACTCTGAAGTAGAGCTATAGCAGTTGTGAGCATGTACAAAATCTACTATATGTCAACTTTTTCTTTAATCCGATTCTCCCTGCCTAATTAAGTTTTCTTGCTTAAGTGAGTTTCTTATATTAATCCAAACATCCTTATACAACTGTGATGATGGTATGAACACAAAAGATTGGGATATTTTGTGAACATTTGTTTTGTGTTGTATTTATTTACAGGTTTTTCTGCAAACAACAATACGTCAAAAAATAATTGAGTAAAAACTGGAAAAAACAAAATCTCTTCAAAATTGCCCACTCCATGAGCCGAATGTCTTCTCACTTGTACTTTCAGTAAGATAAACCTCTGTTCTACTCTGCTATTCTGTTTGTTTAAATGCCTCTAATTGCTTATATCTGCACTTCTCTTCCTACTACTTCCTACCATACTACTATAAAAGGATTTATCACTGACCAATTCTACTGTCTGCTCATTTATACAGATAAACTACTCATCGTCTTGGGATTTCTATTGAATCTGATTACACGCCCAAACAATGTGTTTACAGTTAACTACACTAAGTAAATTCCCCCCTAATGAGATGACAGTAAGTCCAATATTGTCCAACTAACAAGCTCATAAAAGGAGCATGCCAACATTTTGGAGGCAGGATTTAATCGATGGAAAATAATTCTTATCTGAGGGGCAAGAGAGGAGGAAAGGTTGTGGTGATTAATTGGGTCACAAAAAAGATTAATGGGCTTGGTGAAACAAGCAAAAGTAGATTAAATGGGTAATTATTTCAGATTGAATCAAATATGCTGTAATCAAAGCAATAAAATAATGTAAAATGTAAGCTGCTTTCACACCACTGCACGACAGGAGCCTCATCTGCAAGAAATGAGACCGAAACATACTTTACAGCAGAGTTAAGGCAGCTCAATCTTCTGAAGCTGTAGCTTTTTTCAACTTAAATCACATGCACGGCGCTTGTGCATCCATGATTTTCTTTAATTACTCTTGATTGCCCCTTGTGTTGTAGTGCCCATCACTCAATACTTTGCTACATGTATGTGTCGAGGGTAGGATTTAGAGTTTTTCGCCTTGCAACTCTAATTTAATGCAAATACAGAATATTGTTTTTTCTTTGTTTTCAAGAATGTTGCTATCCGCATTTATTTTAGATTTGAAAGTTCAAATTTAGCTTAACTGACACAATATCAGGAATGCCTATAAAACAGCATTTATGGTTGATTAATCAATAATGTAGAAAAAAGTTCTAAATCGATACATGTTAATTTCCATATGTTCTGCAATGATGGATGGAAAAGAAATATCCATATAGTCATTAAAAGGCCTACCTCATGTTAAAGTCTGAAATGTAACTGCTCCATTGTACTGTAATTATTCTAGTATTCAAGTATTCAGTCATCTTTCTGTACCACCTCTGATACATTAAATGTTTATTGTGAAGTATCATTGATACTTTAAATTCATTTGTCAGTCAATGCTGATTGAAAGACACACACACACACACACACACACACACACACACACACACGCACACACGCACAAAATGAGCAACAATGGGCTGAAAAATAAACCTTAGAGCAGAAGTTCAAACCTGCAGTTTGTAAGAGGATAGAGAGGATGGAGGATTTACTGTGCATTGCGCCTTTCTGCTCCCATCGTTTTGACTCTTTTTCTCTAACTTGCTGCCTGCATGAGCTTATTGACCCCTGAATAACAGAGGAGTAACATAGGAGTAACAGCCAGGAACAATTATCGTCAAAGAAAAAGATCAGGAAAATCTACATGTGCTGCTTCATGTTTCGTCTTAGTCTACCTCTTTATCTCCCCACTGTAGATCTACCCTCTGCTATGTATCATTCCCTCCCCACCACCATGATTCACTGAACCCTGCCTAGTATTTCCACAGGTTGATGGGTTAATCCCTCCCCCCGCATCGTATTCTCAGTCTTATCTGGTCACCAAGGTGTATAAGACAGGCCCGCTGTGCACTGGTCCGTGTGTAATGGTAGTCTGCGTTGTGTGCTCGGTCACCCTGCTGTTTCACAGGTGCTGTGATTTATCCCAAGCAGACTGTGGTTATTATAGAGGGGACGCGATAAAGAACACTGGTCCCCTGGGTAAATATACTGTGAAAGTGGATAAAGTCCATGATTAACACACCTTGCGCCCCTGTTCTTACATGTCTACAAGTGTGCATGCAAACACATCTCGCAGACACTTTGCAAGGAGACATGTTTGTAGGCTTGGTACGTTGGTCAGCTACTTAGCAATAATATGAATCATCAAAATGTCTTCATTCCTTAAATCCTTGAAATTAATTTTACTGGATCTGATCGATACACAATTCTGTCCAACAATTACACTAATCTGTAAAGACTATATTTTCACTAATGCTTGTGACAAAATGTTGTTACATTTATCGAATGTTGTTGTCAATAATTGTTGCAAATAGCTGAAAGGGTGATATAATTGGCACATGGAGTTACAGCTCCGGCATTGCTGGACTTACCAGACTTCAATCATTTAAATATGCCTTCTTCATACAAGTTAACATTTCTAACATTTAATATGAATCAACAAAAGCCTCAAATGTTCTTATTGGTTTTTAGAACCAAAAAATATTGAATAGGGAGACCAAAAATGAGGTGTTTGGAAGCTTCACTATAAAGTTGCAGACACCCTTGAATCACAAGTTTACTTCTATCTACATGTAGGCTCTTGCCTGCTTACTGTAATGACAGACTGTTCTAGTTAAGTTAGAGAGAATAAGGTATTTTGGGATCCCCTTCTCCTTGCTTGCAAGCCCAAAAAGAATGAAACCTGCCTCCGAAGGGGCAGAATTACAAATGAGCATTTTGTTCTTGCAAAGAACACATTAGCGCTCATTGCACAGCGCGCGGTAGTCAGTGAGCATATACAGTATCTAGATACATAGCTCTTTGCACAGATCCATCATGTTGAGCTATTATGCTGCTAGTGGTGCTGTGGATAATTGCATGGCCAATACCTCATCTGTGCTTTTTTTCTGGCTAAGAATAAGCAGATAAATAAATAATTCTGAAATTTAAAAAGGTACTTATGTTGGATGGGCTCTGCAAGTCTGCGCAGATAGATTTAAAGTCTCGGCTTCCAAGGGTTAATTTGCTTGATTTGTTTGTTGTTCCACTTCACTATGTTTGGAGAACTCCTCCTGTAAGGATAAATCAAGTGAAGAAGTTTAATGTGACCAACACTTCTGAATTCATAGCCATTAGGTTATAGACCAGATACAAATTAATCCTATACATTGATCCTTGTAAGTGTGTGTGTGTATGCTGGAATGGCTTTGCAAAATAAGCATGGCGATGTTGCATTAGAAGAATTAAAATAGGCTCTCAACATGGTTGATGGCTAAGCCAGCAGCTAGAGGCCAACAGTGCAGACCGACCCGACAGTGTTTACGTGCGGGTGAACTAGAGCGTGGATGCAGAATTCTGTGCTCAACCGTGGGAGGCTGGTTTATATGTATGAATTAAAATTAAACTCTTCACCCAAACTATGTAATAGGTTTTAATAATTTATACAAAATGAATATGAGTCTCCAGTTTCCACTGGAAAATCCCTCCAATCCACTGTGTGTATTGGATGAAGAAATATCAAAGCATATGGACCAGCCAGGCTAAGAAAACATTTAGTGATTCATTTTTTTTAATAAAGAAATGCATTCTGGGATTACATAATCATCATCAATCATTAAATCTTGACAAAAAAGTTAAAACTCTGTTATTGTTTTTTTTTACCTTCATATGTGAAGTAAATCTTGAAACTAAATTCTTAAAAATATTTGCTCAAAAGATCAATAGATAAGTTCCTTTATTAAACCCAATATTCAACCTTCCATCTCCACTGCCTTGCCTTGTGACTCAACCTTTGAAAAGCATCAAAGCAGATGGCTCCAAGCAGTTTCTCTTTCTTCCTCACTACCCTGCTTGCCCTGGTACCAAGTGCCATGAAATCTACACAGCTTTAAAATGAAATGTCAATTATGTTTACGTAGGATTGCATGGCGTGATGGGTGAAATCCCATAGTAAACGTGACTTTGGGGAAAAAAAAGTATCTTGCGGCCTGTAAGCAAAAATATTTAGCACTCTATACAACCTCTTCACAGAATCTGTCTTGTTCCTGGCTTACAAAAGGTGTCAGTAGACTTTGCTGTTTAATAAAGTCCTTATATAAATGAAGGATAATGGGAAATTGTACAAATTGCACTAATGTTATTAGGGCATTAGTGCAAATTGCTATTATTGCAGAAACATGTTTGCATGACATAATTCAGATAAATATTTGGACACTTGCATATTTCTGAGCAGCAGAACTGCAGAGAGTATTTACCAAAGGTACGATTAGTTGAGACTGTCACACAATATCCAGTATGATTTTGGCATAACAATGATTGCTAGAAACATAGCAAGCATACACTGAGGGCAAGCTGGTAGTACATATAATGCTGGAACAAGTCCCCCCCACCATTTTATAAATTGAGTGTATAAGGCAATTTTTCAGAGGCGGTGAAAGCAAGAAAGCAAAAATTTCACTCATAGAATCCAGTATAACAGACAGAAAACAACAGTGTTTTTGTTTGATATTTGTGACGTAACTAAAAGTTCCTAAACCCAATTCTAAACCTTTGGAGGCATTTCGTTTTATTCCTTTGTATGTTTGAATTCAGGAGTTCAGTTTCATGTCTGTCATGTAGTTAAACGTCATCAGTTTTTCAAGCTTTGCTAACTGGGCAAAAGCAGTCAGCATAACAAGAGAGGAGGAACATTTTAAAAGGGAAACTGCATTCATATATTGAAGAGGTGCTGGTTGAAGTCGAGGCCCAGCTTAGTCTGTGCAAGATACTTTCATTAGGATCAATATTTCAGGAACCCTGATTGTTCTGGACTCTGAATTCATTATTGTTGATTGTATTTGTTTGTTGTTTGTTTGTTTCATTTAGGTTTTAGCCTTAGTCTAGCAACTGCAAAAAAAAAAAATCAAAAACTTAGGAACTGGCTGCAGGGCCGGCCCGAGGCATAACCGAACTAAGCGGCTGCTTAGGGCCCCCCCCTGAGCAGCCAGCGTGCCGCGAGCCGGCCCAAACTGCTGGCGAACCGTGAGCCGCCGGAACAAGCTGGCTCACGTGCAAGCAAGGTGTCTGCTTAGGGAGCCAGGGCTCTGGGTTTAATTCCTGTCTGGGACCAGACTATTTTTTCTTCTCTTTTCACTTTTTGTCCACGTGTCTGGTTGACCGCTGCCCCCCCGACATGCAAGGGGAGGCTAAGCCCCGTTCAGTGCTGCAAGCAGGCCTAGTTTTGTATTATAACCTCACTGTGTTCGTTTATAATTTTCGCTATAACATTATAGCGTGACATTTGTGCCAATAATCTAGCACAGGTGACTCTGCGTGGTGGGAGGGGGGCCCCCAAGTCAAATTCTGCTTAGGGCCCCCTAGACGCTCGGGCCGGCACTGACTGGCTGTGAGATGAAACCACCACTACTTCTGTATGCCAAAAGCCTCAAAGCAGCATGTACCAACATGACAGTCAGAGATGTAAAAATCAAGCACTGAATTTGATCAATTAACCCTTATGTCCAACAACAAAAGAAAAGAGGCGACAGTCTTAAATTCCTCCATCACACTCCCAAGTGCTCGGGGAGTACTACTGTCTGCTCTCCTCCTGGCAGTAGTCTTTTAGCCATGGGAAGTTGGGACGTCGACCGGCCTGCTGTTCCCGCTCGTTTTCTGTAGCTTTTGTGGGAAAACACGGTGGCATTAGCCCAGCCAACGTTTGCTAGCCAATGATAACTAAGTACGATCAAACCACTGCCTCATCTGCAGCATCCTCACAGCAATAGGAAATCCCATTGCCACTGTCAGATAATGCATCAAATCCAATTGATTCCCTTGATTTTGTGATTTACTGCAATATCAATTAAAAGCCCACGGAAAGATTGTGATTTTAATACTATACATTAGTTATACATCATTGGTCAATAAATAGTCGGTTTCAGAGTCAAGCAGTGAATCCCACGACCTAACTGACTTGGGGTCAGCAGTGGACCTGAGGATTAGGCACATGCCTGAGTTTAAGGGTCCGTTATCGTTACCATATCTGAGAAACCTGATAGGAACTGGCCACATTGATTTCCTTTAGTTTGGTTGCTCGCCATCTCTTCGTGCATTCTTCTCCTTTGACTCCTAGCGGCCTTAGCAATCTTTTTCTTGCTCTAGATACCTGTACTTCTTTCCCTCTGTGACAGGGCTCCGAGATAACACCAGTTGAAAGGGCTTTAAAGGGCTTGCAGGCGAGTTTCCTAGACAGTAGGTCACTAGCTAGAAGGTGTTGACGTATGTTACCCTAATCTCTAACTTTGTAAACCTTGTAGATTGCCAAAACACATACCTCATGAAAAGAAAATAAGCCCAAAGCTCAAACCTTTTGGCATCTGAAGGGCAACGCCAGTAGTAGGGCAAAATGCATATATCACAAATCTGTGTTGCCTCTTGCCTCACGTATGGAGACAATTTGCTTATTTGGAGCAACAAACGCGTGCTCCTGAACAAATACGCGCTTGGGCTTACTCAGACAACCACACAAAGCACACACAGAAGCTGCTGCCTGTTTGTTTTGTCAGAGTGTGGACAGTGGCGTATTCAGTTGTCTGAGGACTCTCTGTGGGACTCTTTGCATTGCAAAAACAAAAAGCAAACCTCCTCTCACACATATTCTGCTCCTTTACCAGACCCCCTCTCTCTCTCTCCATGTGTGGTCTATGCAGAGCGTTGTAAAAATGACTTGTGTTGAAACATAGTCACCGCTGCACCAGAACTAACTACACATCAAATAATATGATGACCATAACTACAAAAACGTGGTTTAAAGCTACCCATCATCGGACACTATTAGAATCTTACAGTGACAATGTGTCTCCCTTCTCGTTTTTCTTCAAATAAAATACAATATAAAATTACCTCTGATAAGATTTTCTGCAGATAATCTTAGAGATTGCACTAAAGACCATATTACCTTGTCCTCACACCTGTCTATTGATGACAATTTCTATTCAAACAGCTTTTTTCAAGATTTTCAAGGTACATATGTGATACATGTAATATAAAATGGGTATTATGTTTAATTTAATGTGTGGCTTCTTGTAATACCACAGAGAGGTTTTGTGATAGGAAGTGCAGCAGCTTAAAACATGTGATTTAATGAAAATATCTAAATACCACAGTGACCCCTGCTGGATGGGTCAAACTGCTTGGAGTTTTTACTAACTGCTTACACACAAAATCTTTTCATGACGCACGATTGTTGAAACCTCTCACTCAAAGTGCAAAACTACCTGGCAAATCTTCAAAACCATAAGCTATTTCTCAGCTTGACTTTTTTCAAAACACACTGCCAATTCTGCCAATTCCTGGACCGGGACCCCACACACTATTTACTGTATTCTGCTATAAAGAATGAACTTTTTTTTTTCCGGTGTACTTGTTACCCCTCTCAGCACATCACTTTCACTGTAGAACATTGTATTGAAATGTAGATATCAGCCTATGAAAGACTAAAGAGCTTTAGATTTAGAACAGCAGTGTTTATGAAAGAAGTGTTTGCCATTTGATGCAAATGCTTCATTCTGACATGTGTTTGTGGCATTTTGAATGTAGTGTTGCATTTTAGAAGGAGATGTGAGGCATTTTGCATTTTGTGTGTGCAGTTTTGAGAATTGTGTGTAGAGTTTTGAAAAAAGGAGACTTAGTTTTGAAAACGTGTGTAAGCAGTTGGTAAAAACTGTAATACACTTTAAAATTATCACAAAAAGAGGAGCACAAAGAAAAAAAGAGCTGGAGGAATTTGTATGTTTTTTCTTAGGAAGTAAATGATTTATGGGAGGTTCATTTAGGTCAAAAAGACCTATTCACTTAATGCGTCATATTGATTGTGGGGATGTAATTAATACATTTACTGCTGACATTTGCTGTTCTGTGTTTGTTTGAGTGAGTGGGAAAAAAAGAGAGAGAGAGAGATTTATACCCCATTGTCTCCGAGGCAGGAGAAAAAGGGAGAGGCTGCATGTTGGACAAATATGAGGTTGTGGAAAATGATTGATATTATTCAGATTTGCGCTCAAACATATGATTCATGTAAAACGCCCTCATAAAATTTAAGATGCAAAAAAAGCTGGCAAACAACAATGCAATGTTAAAATAAAATGTTAAAATAAAATGTGATCACACAATCCATCAACTGGAATGGAAGCATTCCACCATAATCCTAACTCTAACCAGTCTTAGAAGAAAAAAGAAAGAATCCCTATGCATATATAGTGTGAAAGTAAGCAGCCATACCATCCACCCATCACCGCCAACTCCCTCAGCATCATTCAGATGACTGACAGGGCCTAGAAAATTGACAGCAAAGAGCAGCTTGACCAAATGTGAGCTGACTTGTCACTAAACGTGTAAATGTGGCATCTATCAGGTCGAGCAGGAAGTGGAAACAGTCAGTGGACGTCACCCCGACGGGAAATTAATGGATTTACAGCACTGCCATACAGATGTTAGGGACATGACATTTATTTTGAACGTGTAAGCTCAGTCTTGGCAGTGGAGCGTGAAATGAGTCAAATTTGCCTCTTGGCTTTGTTCAGATTTCTCTAAAAGGTTTGTATTTACCTTTTTTCCTAATTTAAGACTCTTCTAAAAAGGAAACTATGCTGTCTTTATATTTCTCAAAAGAAATCGGAATTGTATTCTGACTAAATCATCCTGTCTTACACTACAGTGGACAGCAAGGGCTTTTGGTGAGATAAACACATTTCCAATTAAAGTGCCTGACATAGTGGAGGGCACATGTGTACACACTAGCTGAACATCATGCACTGTTGAAGATACACCGAAAGGGATTGTCAGGTGAGGAGTTTCACCAGCTTCAGTCAAATTCACATTCAGATCACTTAGCTCATTACTGTCATTTTCATGTGGTTTCAGATGCGGATCAATTTCGAGGGCAGAACAAGCCGATTACAAAGTGTGCTTCTGTATCTTCTCACTTCAAGCCATGGGCTTTCAAATGAACACAATGTAAATGAGCACACAAGAGAACCCCCAAGTACACTATCTCACTTTCACTATCAATGTCCCACCGGATATAGACTACACTGTTCTCTCTGCAGGTTCTCAAAAAAGTTATTAAGTCTACAGCATTCTTTTTGGATGAATTAAAAGAAAAGATCACGGAAGTGCCAAATGCATTTGGTTACGTGTATTGTGCAATGTCTATATATCTATAACCAATGTTTTTTTCTTATGCAACATACAACAACATGACACAGTGAGTGGAGAATAGTGTAAATATCACAAAAGCGTGTTCTCAACAAGTAGCCCTTAATCCCTGATATTGTTGTTGTTTGACCAAATAAAGTGCAGCATCTTTTACACCTCCCGCTGTGAGAACTGAGCGAGCTTAAGTGTGCATCTGGTGTCTTTAAGGCCCGACGCCTTTTGTGTTCGGGTTGTTTTGCTTTCTCTTAAAATGGCTGCACTAATGAACTTGGGAGAAGCTGAACATCATTGAGAAACAACACGTACTAATCTTGTGCTCTTGAGAGGCACATCAATTATGGCTTTGTCTAGGATAGGGTCTGTGCGCCATTATTCAACATGATCTAAATTAAAATCTAAAACACCTCCATGTGAGGTCTTAAAAAAGGTCAGACTCACTGGCATTTTGAATACCTTTTATTAGCATTAATACAATGGCTTATGTAAGTTAGAAATCACCAAATGAAGCTAGTAATCACCAACATTACTGAACAGAAGCATGTTAAATTCAAGCCAACCGTCAACTTCTGTACAGTAGGATTTTTATTGTGTCAGGTTTTTTCAATGAACCCTTAAGGGCTTTATGTCATATTGCTTGGATTGGATTTTGAACTTAGCTTTTGTCACTGCTGAATGTGTGATTTGTTGGATCTTTGTCTTTGTTATTATCCTTCTAAGAAAAAAAAAAAAATATATATATATATATATATATATATATATATATATATATATATATATATATATATATATATATATATATACATTTGGAACTCTGTACGACATTTTATCAATCAGCCCTCTCCTATAATTTCTACCATGTATCTTCAATCAAGAGACCTCGGCTTAATGCGACACAATGACGACAGATGTAATCCACACCCTCGGAATGTGTTTATTTGACAGCTGCACATCATAACCTGGAGCAGTAAGATGCTCACTCATCCATTTTTATAGAAGAAAAAGAACAGCCTCACTGCGATATTAAATATTTTTCACTTCATAACAAAAGCAAGCTGCTGAATAGGACAGCTTGCGAGGCAACACACTTTATTCCGGCCTTCGGTTTATAGCATTATCCATCATGATATAAGGCAGTTGTCCCTGACCCTCCATCACAAGTTGCATGCAGATCAACAAAAAGTTGCTTTCTCTTTATGTATATATCCTGCAATTCATTTTTAATAGTGATTGCAAGATTGAGACAACGACATTGGGTAAGGAAAGAAAAGTGGTTCACACATATTGAAACAGAGAGATATAATCAGTCCATGATATGTCATCACATACATTCACTAAATCTAGTGCTTGGTTAAACATATGGCTTTGCTCTCAAGTGGCCAAAGAAGAAAGCACTTTAAGCTTTTCTCTCCCTCGCTCTGGGGCATCTTGACCCACAAGTAGAGAGCCGGCCACACTTGCAGCACTTGTGTGTGTTTTTATGTTATTTCCAAGATGTTGGTCATCCCTAGTAAAGATGGCTTCCAACTATTTAGGAATTTTCTTAACCTGTGAAAATACATTACATGTACCTCTTTTTCATTGGCATAGTCTACCTATATTGCACACATTCTTTCTAAGCATGATGTTGACAAGATCTTTCTTCATTTCTCCCGGCCTCCATCTCGTCTCATATTCATCTGCTTATCATTCCATCCATCTTGCACTTCAAACATTCCGGCAATCATTTACACAGCAGATCATTGCCGCTGTCTGTTCATCATAAAGCGCTGTGATAAATAGAATATTCCAGTAAAAAGAATTAAAGCGTCAAGTATGTCTTCCCAATGCTTATGAGTGGGGCTGTATTACCATGTTTATATGACACCTGTCCTCCTGTAAACTGTGGTAAGCGGAAACAGCAGCTGCTAACCTATAAAGTGTCCTGCATTCCAGATTCAAATATTTATGAAAATAAAACCAGCAGGCTTTAAATCAGACCTCGAGGAAGGACTTTACACTGTACTGAGAGACCTTGTTGTGTCCAATCCTTTGCTGCATCCCTTGATGATTTTGTGTATTAAATGAATGTATGCACATGCATAAGTCCTGATCTAATTTTTTACACAAAAGGTTTGCTTTTGAGACCATCCATGTATTTAATAGCGACGTGCTGAGAACTGACTTCCTTTTAAAAGTCTCACATCATTTTTTATATGTTGTAGCAGTACCACGTATGTTTAAGCACAATGTTTCATGTAAATCAGTTGCTTGATTATATACTAAATGCAGGCCAATATCTGTTGGTTTAAAATGTTAAACCATTTTACGCGGTAGAATAATGTGGTCAGCCCACGTAGCAGCTTTTGCCTGAAGGTTCAGAGAGCAAAGATTGTTCTTGTCATATTTGTTTTCTGTGTCCGGGAGGACCCTATCAATCTGAGGTGAGAGGAAAAATATAAAATAATAACACCCCCAGTGAAAATGGTTAGCTCATTTGAATGAACACAGAAACATTATGGCAATAAGCTACCATTAACAGTATACATTACTTGTAGTATAATTTATAATCTTTTATATTTCATCATATCTTTGGATAAGGCAGCTGTGGCACATTCCTGGCTGAGAGAATACCAATAAACGTTGATTATTGCAAGCATTAAACACTTTGTTTGGTTCATCATGTTCATTTCATTGCAATTGTTTATTATTCTGCTCTTGACCAGTGTTCACAACATGTGCGGAGCATTTAAAAAAATAGGGCTGCCAATAGAGAAGCCCGTCAAAAAAAAAAACATGTACATGGCTGCTTTCCATTATTGTGATTGCATCTTTCAGATATTGTAATACTGAGCAAATGCTAAACACTGGACCAGATGTCTGCAATAAGATCTAAATCATGCCACTAATAGTTAAAATAAGCCCAGAACAGAAACATTTTATTCAAACGGTATTTTCCAATATTGCTAACTTCAATAAATTGACTCTCCACAAACGGCAACAACAAACAGCGCTTGTTCCAGCCGCATGCATCACTTTCCTGTGTTCCATGTGAACAGTTCCTGCTGAGCTGTTTTGAAGACTGTGCTTGTGTCATGTGTCTTTACCTTGATGAAGGTGTTGATTTATTTTAATGCGTTGTGTTGATTGGCATATATATTTTATAAGTGTAGTGGGTAGAGCTCTCAGGGCTGCCATAGTATTTGCCTTTATAGCGTATTCACTGTATAATATAAGCTTAAATGCACCTTGTCCCCCTTGTATCTGAAATGGGAATCAATACCTGCCCAATTGTAGGATTTGGCTACAATAATTCATATGTCCAGGCATTTTTTATAATTCAACAGTACATGAATCCACTGAATCCCCTGACTTGTGTCCCACCCTTTGCCTCACTTCAGATAAATGTAACAATAAAAAAGAAGAGCCTAAAAAAAGTGAAAAAGAAGAAAAGAGACAGGGCCATTTAGCAGCTGCGGTGGAGGATTATACTTATTTCAAAGAAGAAGTGGAAGAGTAATCCGTTCAACATTTGCGTGTCTCCGCCCCTGGGGAACATGGGGCCTTCTAACTAGTGTCTTAGCAGTCATCATGGCCTCACGGAGCAGTGTTCAGTCTCATTACCACTTAACGGCCTTATTAAAGTCCAGCTCCAAACCCCTTACATGACATCAAACGTGTTCCATTAAATTGTGACATCTTGTACAAAGTTGTAGAAGCCATTAAAAAACGCAATGGTGAGGAAAGAGCCACATACACAAATAGTGGAGGAAACCTATTGGAAATTTGGTCTTTTTTTCATTTCCAAAGCTTAATTTAGTAAATTAGAGCTGCTCATGTTGATTGTAAAACGCTTACTATTGAATACTTCCCTTGAGGGAGAGTCTTATGGTAAGTGTGTTTCCCGGTCGATCATTAACCATAAACATCAAAGGCTCTTGACCCAATCATTTCTGATGTGGTAGAGCTAATGCAGCTTAATTAAAATCCTTTCAAAGATCACCACGGGTGACCTCTGCAATATGCTGTCAGGAACATCATCGGCTTCGCTCATTTACAGTCTTTATAATGTCCTCAAACAAATCAAAAAGATATTCTTAGTTTGATTTTCAAAATCATCATGAATTCTTTTGTCACTACTTTCAGACCACGCATCGACTGAAAAAAGAAAAACATGTTGGGCACAACAAAAAAAATATTACCAAATATTTTTAAATCTATTCAGTATTTTTACATTTAAAAAGTGGACTGCTCAATAGAAGAATGACAAAATTCATATTTTGCTGAAAGGTTTGAAGTCATTTCCCCTCACAATCGGCATTGATACCTTTACCTAAAAACACAGAGTCTCTCCCAGAAGGAGAAGCATGCTAATCTTGGAATTTCAGAGGAATCTAACTGTTTTTAACTAAGTTTGACATTGAAAATCCCTAATAAAAAGCATCAATGACACCGGAGCTTATGAATACTCAAATCTTTAACAATTTAGCACTGGTGCCCATTTACAAAGTTTTAATAGCCACCACTATCTTTACAATAAGAAAAAATGTAAGCATGTAGAGTAAAAAGACAAAACGTTTGTCCATTTTTTGGCAGACTCTGTGGAAGAGAACCCGCTACATCCCTATAAATATTTGCAATTATTTGTAAGCTAAATAAAGCATGATGGTTCTAGTTTAAGTTCATAGTAAAAACATATCTGCATGTATAATAATCTATTTCTGCCAATTAACCCCAGTAAACACTGAATCTTTGATTAACTCTTTGGAACTTCTTTGAGTTTTTTTCATCTTCGCCAAATTTGATTTATTTTTGTATTCCATCATATCCTATCCCAGGGAAGCGTTTTCAGCTGTGACCGGCGTATTCCACCAGATTAGAGTAGAGTCCGTAAACCAACAAGTGGGCTAAATCAAAAGCATACACAGCCGGCCCGACAATGTCAACAAAGCAAGGAGAAGCTAAGATAAGAACACACACAAAAGGAGAGTGGTTTCCTTCTCTGCTTGGATAGACATTACGTCAATAGATCATTACATAGCAAAGTGTTTATGCTCCTATACAAATGCTCTTGATGTTAAATACCTCTATTTTTAGAAAGCAATGACAGAACTTCATTGTTGTTTGCTTTAAAATCAACCATCAATCATCCCGTCTCTGTTGCAGGACAAGCTGTCTCAGCTGCATGTGCCCGACTCCACCTGCAAGTGGATCAGACACTTCCTGTCTGACAGGAAGCAGCACGTGAAGCTGGGGAAACACGTCTCAGCCTCTCAATCCATCAGCACTGGTTCCCCCCAAGGCTGCGTTCTTCCCCCTCTGCTCTTCTCCCTGTACACGAACCGCTGCACCTCCAGCCACCAGTCTGTCAAGCTCCTGAAGTTTGCGGATGACACCACCCTCATTTGACAGATCTCTGGTGGGGATGAGTCCGCTTATAGGTGGGAATCCGACCATCTGTTGATCTGGTGCAGCCAAAACTACTTTGAGCTCAACGCTCCGAAGACATTGGAGATGATTGTGGATTTTAGAAAGAACGCAGCCCCGGCCAGCCTCCATCACCCTGTGTGACTCCCCGGTCACCGCAGTGGATTGCCTTTGTTTTCTGGGCTGCAACATTAACCAGGAGTGGGAAATGATCATCAGCTCCATCACCAAAAAGGCTTACTAGAAATTCAACCTTCCAAATACAGTGATGGCGCCATCATTGTGTCCATCCTCTGCTCCTCCATCACCATCTGGTACACTGCAGCCACAGCCGAGGACGAGGACAGGCTGCAGCGTGTCATCCGCTCTGCAGAGAGGGATCGATCTGCCGTCATTCCAGAACCTGTTCGCTTCGAGGATCCTGAAGCAAGCCAAAAAGATTGTAGCCGACCCTTCTCATGTTGGACAAAAACTGTTTGTTCCCCTTCCATCTGGCAGGAGGCTGAGGTCCATCAGGACCAAGACCTCACGTGGCACAAAGAGTTTCTTTCCCTCGTCAGTCGGGCTCATTAACTGAGCCCAGGTCCCCCACTGACTGACTGACATCCATCCATTCCACAGGTCACATGTACATACAACACAGTTGTGTAGAGTATGGTTCCGTTCGCCTGTGCACTGTTTTTAACTTTTTATTTGAATTCTATATTCCTCTAGTTCATGGCCTTCTATTTTATACTGTGGATTTAAATTGTTAATTGAAGATATCATTTTTATGTTATTTGTCTTGTTTCATTGTCTTACTGTCCAATGCACCAACCGCCATGTCAAATTCCTTGTCTGACATACTTGGCAATAAATGTTCCTGTTTCTTGAAGACATTGTCAAGAGGTGTGCTTTCATGCAATTACAATAGTTAGCTATTCATAATTAATTCAAACTAGCATCCACGCACAAGAAGACAAATGTGAGTGTGCGCTCTCAAAACCGCCCTTTGTTCTATGATGTCAAAGCTTTTTAGTGAATTTGGCCACAGCGTTACCTCCAGCCAGTACTTATCTTCCAAATGCTCCCTCAGTAGTGACCTTCAAATGGGTCCGCTGAGCCACGTTCCTTCCATTGTTTCTAGTCACTGTCTTACAAAGGAGAGTCAGTGAATGCATGAAGGGTTGATCAAAAAATGCCTTAGTTCTCATTTGTTTTATTTAGACTTGCAGTCAAAATATGAGTTATTTGAAATAGGAGGAATGCCCCCAGTGGCACTCGGACCAACAATAGTCTTTATAGCATTTAAATGCCACTCAAGATTAGATACTTGCCTCACCATCACACCTGGAGCTTTACACATCCCCTCTAGCCAGGGGCTATTCTGTCCTTTGTCATAAGGGCAATATGGTGAAGCCAGGAACGCAGAGGAGGGCCCCAAAGCCTCCTGGAACAGAGCTGTCAATGCAGAGCTCGCTGTCCAACAAGCATCTTTCTCCATCCTCCCTTCCTCTTTCTCTTGGCAAATGATTTGTAGAGGGACAGACCATGCTGTGCCAAAACCACAGATATCTGGCAGAAGATCACACAGATGGGCCACTGAGCCAGCTGAACCCACAGGCAGCTGGGAGTGATGATGCACAGGATGCTTCCTATCAACAGGAAGTACTGTAGCACAGAAGCTTCACAGGCAGACGCTGAAGGAGGTCCTGCTAAGAAACCGAGGACAGGCGACCAGAGAGGAGGAACTCCGATCTGCAGATCAGAGTGAAGAGATGAAGGGGGATATGAGGGAGGAGAAGAAAAGGGAAACCTTTCTTTGGACATCTGATGAAATAAGACTTAATAATGACTTTAAGGTTTGCAACCCCTCTTCGTCTACCCCAACTCAGTCTTGTGTTTTATGCTTTAAAAAATATATATATAATTCAGAGTTGTGTATTGGCAAGCCCCTTTTGATACATAATATAATAAATGTCTCATCATGATACAATTGATTGCGATAGGATTGAATACATATTGCAATTGAACACAAATCCAAGATAAATTGTTTTCCTCTTGTCTACCGGTTTTATTAAGGCATTCACTCCCTATTAGCACTCACATCCCTAACCTGGTCTTCAAGTGCATCTAACATGTAGCCCATTCCGTCATTAGTCCCCCCACATGAAATTTGCTGATCTGCCTTTTCTGAATAGGCTGGCTTGTTTTTTGACCGTAGATTTTTCGCCTGCCCATTATCAGATTAGTTTGCTCGGTTGACCGTAGCTCCCAGTTTTGAGCCGTCATGTACGTAATAAACCTAACTATATACTGTATGTACTCTGTCTCTGTGTTATGCCACACCTGGAAGAGAGTTCCCCTGAAGGTTAGTTTGACTTGAGCTATGGAGACGATCTGTGTCTGATTATTCCATGAGGTTTTGTCTCCAGATCTGACCACTGGCTCGGATTAGTTAGTCGCCCTCTCCATTCGTATTAATGGTTGCATCCGTAAACACAGCTTTGTTGGTGTGCAGATCCTTGGGGGTCTACGCCGGAAAAGTTCTCCCATATCTCCTGACACCCTGAGGTAGGGACGGACCTGTCTTCCAAAAGGAGTTGAGTTGAGTTGAGGGTGAATTATAGTTTACGTTTAATTTAACAAGGTTGTATAATTTCAAGTCTTTTATGTGTGTACTGCATAATGAGACTTTATCAAAGCAAGTTCATGCGGCTTACTGTAAATGAGAAAGCAACCAATAAAATGGCTTCTTTTACCAAGTGCTGGAAACATGTAATTCCTGTGTATTGTCCTTCAACCATTTGCCTTTCTATAGTGTTATCTACCTCTTTGCCTGTGATTTCTTCTTCGT
This sequence comes from Apeltes quadracus, assembly GCA_021346845.1. Classification (NCBI taxonomy): domain Eukaryota; kingdom Metazoa; phylum Chordata; class Actinopteri; order Perciformes; family Gasterosteidae; genus Apeltes; species Apeltes quadracus. The sequence continues at coordinate 8,801,763 of CM037935.1, forward strand.
AAGGCAGAGCTGCCAAAATTGGCAGAAAAAGACAGACAATGGCAACTGTTTCCATTAAAAATGCAAAACTGTGTTCTTGCTCAATGGTGGGAAAATGCATGTATCTGCAGGAGAGATGGCATACTTGGCATATTGTTACAGTTTTTTACGATTGTTTACACACTAAAATAAAAATTCCACACAACGTGCAAAATTCTACTCCAATGAGCAAAACACCTCCACAGATTTGCACAACATTACACACAATGTCTACTTCACCCTTTTTGCAAAACATTACACACAGTGATTTCACACCTTGGACACATAAGGATTGTGAGGTTATTTCCATGTCATTACAAAGCCCCGGATTGCCAATGACCACACTAATGACCGAACTGGATAAACACATCCACCGGGTGTGGAAGCCCACATGTGCTCATTTGAAAGCGCAGCACTCAGGTTTTAATGATTTCATTGTTGGTTGATTACTGATTATGGTAAGAAATGCTGTAGTATTTGAAATACATAAAAAAAAGATACTTGCAATATTCAGTCTGCAGCATCAGTGTTGTGTAGTGCTTGGTAAGTTCATAGTAGGCCTATTTGTGTACACTCTCCCTATACTAATCATGAACCAATCATCAAGAATGTTGTGGGTTTGTCACTATTTTTTTCATCTAAATTGTCGCTTACATAACGTCTGGCCAAAAATCTAGCACATGCTACTTCCTAAAATACGTTTTTTTACAGATGTGTTTTTTATTTATCACAGCAGTGTGAAACTGGCTGCCATAGTATCTGATCATTGAGGACTAAAATGAAAACTAATAGCATTTTCACAAATATGTGTATATGTTTTGACTGAAGTGTGTCATTTTGCAAACAATCTAGGAATTTTGCAAATTGAGTGCGGTGTTTGGATAATTGTGATTATATTTTGAAAAAAAGAACCCGGTTTTCAAAATTGCGTGTAAACAATAGAAAAAAACTGTAAAAAGCTGCCAGTATTCACCAGTAGTCGTAATAACTACATTTGATCCACCCTTAAATACTTCAACAGCAAAAGATATTTTGTCAGTGTAAAAGCTGCTTTTGCAAAGCGTAGGCCAGTGGAGTTGCTTTACCTCAAAAGGGGTCTAAGGGACTATATATTATGACAGGTTAAGAACCGTGGCATCTTTTACCATGGGAGTAGAAGGTTTTACCTGCTGAGACCATGAATAGTTTATAGGTGACACACAACCTACATTGCTGCATTGTTCTCTACAGAATCAAATAAGTTGAAGGCCATGAGAAATTCAGTGAAATCTAATGACTCTAAATTGCATTCCGTTCCATGGACAGATGCGTTTATATTTCTTTCCTTCGACACATTCCTACATATATTCCCATAGTATTAATGATGGTCCCCTCCTTATATTCGCTCTAGCCAATACCGTGTACTCAACATATGCTGCAGATAACACGTAATCACAGCAGTTTGAATCAGAGTAAAGGCTTGAGGATTTGAATGTTTATGTTTGTGCCATGGATAGAGGTGACCCAAACTGTTCTTTTTGGGGATTGCAAGTCAAATTGGCATGAAAACATTTAATAAACAGCTGATGGAAAATATGGTGATGAAGGATAGTCTGGAGAACAAATGACCAATTCTGACAAAAAAGCTAAGCACTGCCAATAATGACATTAGGGCAGTGATTTTCTGTAGGTTAGGATGTATGACAGGATGTATGATTTTCTAGTATTAAAGTAGCTATAGGAGTTAAGGATTATAAAGCTACATTAGAGGACATCTTGGAAAGAACAAACTGTAGGTCATTACCACCTTCAGGGGCAAAGGCACACAGAGAGCCAAAGATGTGGCGACATGTGAGTGAGTGAGAGGGGTTTAAACACTGAGGTGAGGTGTAGCGTGAGTGGACAGGTGAGAGTGATTGAGCTGATGAGGTGGGTGTGGCTGACAGCTGCACTGAATGAGCTAATTAGGTTAGTGAGGCAGACTGACAGGGAATGTATGAGAGCAGAACTGTGACTCAAATGCCAGAATCAGAATGTCTGTAAGAGGCTTTTCCACCCTACAACTTTAAATGATTATGCACACATGTCATCCTTCATCTACAAACTACCATCATGCTTACCAAGATTGGGAGCACAGCAGGACTACTAAAGGTGAGAACTCCACAGGGCAGTTGTGATATAAATAAAGTCACAACAGAGGTAGTGGAGCAGGATTAATGATGGAGACAGGCTAAAAATAAAAGAGAAACAGTCTTTTCTTTATACTTAAAATGTGTCATGTTGGCATGAACATTATGACATCAATTTAACTTCAGCTGTCAAGTCTTCAGCGTCGTGTTTGTATTATATCCTGCTTGCGGGACAAGGAAGAGGGTAATTGTTATTAATATGTCATGCAGCTTCATCTCATGGCCACATGCAGATTAGCAGATATTTGCTTGTGTCATCTTGCCTCTGAGAAAGAAGTTACACACACAATGACACTGCAGAGTGCACCCAAATGGCTTGATACCGCCGGTCAGATTTGACTCAACATAGTTCTGAAATGTAGATATGATCTGACTACATCTGATTGCATCCAAATACATTACACTCTTTTCATTGTATTACAACTGTTAACAATATGGCAGTAAATCCGATTCCAACAGTCTAATTGTACTATAGATTTATCATCACAAAAAAAGTGGGCTATTAAACAGAAAGGTCTGATGGTCAATGTCGCTCACAAAAAAGTCCCATGCCTAATAACAAGGGCACCCTTTGAAGCAAATGGATAGCTGTTTAAAACTCTATCAGACAGGAATCAATATCTGAGAGCATTAAGAATTCCTCACACTGGTCTGACATTTATTTTGGGATGACCAGTGCTTAGACATGAATATAGAATAGACAAGTGAGACCAGAAGATCTTTCAACCTTTCTTATCTTCACCTCTCATTTAAACCAAGACATTTGCCATTCATTTTGTATCCTTCATGAAAATGAATTTCATTTGGGACATCAAACTACCGATATACTACTTTTGCTAACCCACAGGCTCACACTCATAAATATTGTGCCACACATCAAAACATACATTCATTTGATGTAATTTAAAGAAGAATAGATTTAAACCGGTCTAATACAGTACTCTCATTTAAACAGGCAGGCTGAGAGACGAGAATACAGTCATTTATTAAATAGTATTAAAAACAACGTACTTGTCCTCTCAACAACAGTGTCTTTGCCTTTAATGTTACACAAGTATTTACGACATGAGTGCATGAAATGAATAATTTACAAGCACTTAAAAAGACATTATTCTTAGAGGACATTTATTGTAAATTATGTGAAATTTTAATTTAATTGACGATAAGCAATAGCAAACCTTATAGCAGTCCAAGGGGAGTATTCATTTAAAAAGAAAAAAGGGGAATTAAATGTGACCACACGCTTTATTATCTAGTTTCAACCAACACATGAATAAAATGAAGTCTTCAATACATCATCCAGACACACTTATGCTTCAGAGTTTTTTTTTTTTATTAAAGGTGCCTTATCACTTCAGTACTTTAAGAGACGTATTGACACACATATTCAGTAATGGAATCCCATGCAAGCAAAATGAATTAATTAACTTTGAACACTGAATGAGGTTACAACTGGAAACAACATTTATCTTCATCATGAAAAAATATATATACCTAAGAGACACATTATCCGATTGCACATAGCCTTATTAAGTTTCACTGAGTCGCTTAGCAATGACCAAAGAATGTCTCAGCCATAGGTTTGATTTCATATTCCACAAGGCTGTACTGGCTCTGATGATGGGATTCTGTCTCTCATTTTAATATATATACATTCTAAAGTCAATACTTCAATCATCACGCTAAGTTAAGGTCATCACGTCAGGAACATGTGTGTTTTTGTGTATCTTTGCGTTGGTGACCAAATCAATTTCCTTGAGGGGTAATTAAGTTAAACCTCCACTTCAACCTGATGATGGAGTACTCCTTGAAGACAACACCGTGTTTGTAAAGCATTACACGTCAGTTATTGACAACTGGACAGCCAAACGCTGAGCGGCACTGTAAGTAACGGATCTTTCACAGATTTCGATGAGTTTACATCGGTCTTGGAAGCGGGCATGAAGCAGTCAAACCATGTGCACGTGCCTTTAGAGAGACTGATCGGTCTTCCTCGCACAGGCAGGCAGAGTCAGTTGTAACTTTCTGCCTTTCCAATGCAGGTAAATCCGTTCCCCTCTGCGTCGGCCTTAAGAGCCGCTACACCTGGTGGGCTCATAGTGAAATATTTATGGCTGTAGTAAGCTGCCCCAACACACACCAACTCAGATGACACACCCTATAAAAGTACTTTCATCATTCCCACTGACACGTGGGAATAGGTAAATTAACTTAAGCATACCTTGATCAACGTTCGGCGATTGATTCAAATGATCAATTACGAAAAGTGTTTCCTTGTACGTCATCAATTTGAGCCCTTAGTATACAAAGGCCTCATCGCAGGGTGCATCTCTGAACACATTACAAAGGGAGATAAAGTTGTCAAGGTAGAGTAACTGGAGAGAGAAAATGCTTGGAAGCCTGTTTCTGTTCACCAGCTTGCCTATGGGGGAAGTTAGCTAGAAAACAATTGGGTAAACTTTTGATTGAAGAATGACGATGCTGATTCAAATAAAATATTTTGAGAAGAATGGATGATGTGTCCATTTGTTATGTGTTAAAAGTTACAGTAAGTGTGTAACAGATGTTTAAGGGTTGTCTTTTGATTTGTGCAAATACTGCGGTTCATTTTTTGCTTTTCTGGAGTCAATTTCAATGATTTGCACAATAAAAGTCGGTTCACATTGTCTCTAGAAATCTGGGACTCATGTATTGCCAATCTGTGCAGCTTCATGTGTGGGGGGCAGCAGGTGCAGAGCTCAAACTAATGAATATGCAAATTAACAAACTACAGCTGAGGGGCGAAGGCCAACGAGCAACAAAACATTACAAAAATATAGCGTTCAACGTTGTACACTTCTGCCTAACGGACTGCAACTGGAAGGTAATGGATGGAATCCCAGTGTGGAAATACAGCTACACAACAACGGCAACAGTACATTAACCTAATTTACCACTTAAAAAAAAGAGGTTAAAGGTCAATTTAAATTTCTCAACATTAATTCAATTAAGTGGAGTACTGGGGTTTGCCAACCATGCAAATTAATTTATGCAGCCAACGAATACCGACACCACATATGAGTTCACACGGTAACATTACCACCAATAGACTGCAAAATGATTACCCTGGGGTTTATTACAATAATAAAAAAACAACCCTTAAAATGTAGCTTAATGTTATTTAATCCAATTGCAGACATGTTTAATGCAAAAAATGAAATGTTCTTTTACATAGTTTTATCCAGATGGAGTATAAATATGTCCTTGTGTACCTGATAGTGTTTTAGAACTTCAGGGGTTGTTGGTTATAGATGGGAAGGGGAATAACAGCAATCTCATTATATGCTAAATTAAAGTTGATGCTTTTTAATGTTTTAGATAAGAGGTGGAATATTTCAGAAACACACGCATCATCTTCCATCATCCCCATTACTGAATAGCGAAAACACAAAATCTGGTATTTTCCTTCAGGTTCAGGGCCACAGCTTCCTACTTCCAAAAAAGCCAATTCAGTGGATGCATTAATGCATCCTATAGCAACGATTCAAGAGAGGGCGGATCCCGCAGCTCTCTCACTCACTGTAGACATCTCTTAAGGGGACAAACAGATGTGTGTACTGATATTGGACGGTTGTTGGGACGGAGGGCTGAGGGGAGATGAAAGGGGAGGAGGGTGGCATCTACGTCCAAACAAATGCCTCTTTAGAATTCTACACAGCACTCCGCTGCAGCGTCTTTGGGTTTCCAGGCAGCACTGCATTATTAATGCGCCCATCTACCCGAACTCCCACCCCCAGAGCCCAGAGGGAGAGGTGGGCACGGATAGGAGGAGGAGAAACAGCAACTTAGGGTGGGCTTAAAAGAAAGTGAGAGGTATATTTGAGGGTTCTGATCAGCGCAGGCTTCCTTTTGATAGAAAAATGTACAGATTTAGAGGTGGCTCAATATTTTAAGACGTTGTTGGTTTATTGTGAGCTGTGTGCCTGAGTACTGCACAGCCCCAAACGTGGTGGCTGTCGTTTCAGGACGGAGGGTAAGGCTTCTACGTCTCAACCAATCCGATGAAAACAGCAAAGCCTCCAACAGGGTGACACTGACGTTCTTAATTCGTAAGACACCAAAACGATTGGGTACTAACATGCAGTCACTCATCAACAGTAGGACAATGATGGAGTTCTAAAATAATTGACAGCCAACAGGTCAGTCCAGAGTTAATAAAGCCGGCTGTATTATACAATTGTTGGAATACTAATGATCACATTAAATATGCACCTGTAACACAAAAGAAAACAACGAAACACTGCAGGGACGAGCCAGTGGTCAAAAAGGAACGAGGCCAAGCCTTCTCCAACACATTTGCACATTGTTTTGTGCCAAACCAGTTGAATTTTGCTTCATAAAAAAACTACAAAGAGGCTTTTTATTCTGGACTAAGATGGGAAATTCCTTCACTCCTTTTACGCTTGACAACAAGCAGCGCGGACCTTGATTCAATTTTATTTTTCCTAATAAAAATAAATAATAAAAGCCCAGGACGTATTATATTGCTGGTGGTTATATTGCATATTTGGGGTTGCAATTTGGCGCACCCCTGGTGTGAAAAGGCCCTTAGTATTGTAAGTACTTTTTAAGTTTTCATTTAAGTGGTGGTAATAGTACTGACTCTGATGGCAATACCAAAGCTTTTACCTTGGGGAAAGCAATTAATGAAGAAAGCTCATGCCATTCGAAATTACGTTATCCTTGGAGCTAAGGGGGAGTTTAGCAATATTATTCTGGCACCAGTGCAATCCTAAAACCATTATCTGATGATATCTGAAAACATTTATCGATTCACACTGCTGGACAGACTGACAAAGATGGAATCCTTACTATGATAAACAGCCCCCCTCTCTCTTTCCAAGACATACTTTGGAAACCAGCAAAAGTGCGTCAGTCAGGGAGACGGAGAGGGGGAGCGAGATAGATAGATAAAGTTTCCAATTTCCCCAGTCACTGACATCATAAGGTACATATTGAGTCTCTCCACAGATTGGCATTGAGCATGCCTTGATGCTGCAGCCCGCAGTGGGAAAATATTAAGAGTTAACCTTTGGCAGAACAAATGCAGTTCTTTTTTTGAAGCTTGCACATTTTGCTCAGCTCTTTTAATTGCACCTTTTCTAGCCACTTTATTCCTTATTCAAGGAAATGCGATTTGATGTAATGCATTCTTGCAGAGTCCAAACGATGTCCCCCTAGTGACCTCATGTCTTTAAATGAAATACTCAGCAGAGCAGCGAGCAGGAGGTCATTGTGGTATAGAGCCTCGGCACACGGCTCTGCAGGGAACATTCAGGAAGATGCTGCCCTCCATCATCTATAAATTGAACTCTGCAACCTTTATTTTGTTTTCTCTAACCGTCTTCAGAATCCAGCTCATTTTGTTCTCATTTTTCTTGGCAATAAAATTCCGAGGCAATCCACCAAGGATGTCAATACCCATTATCTTTTGTCTTTTAGTCTGTATGAGCAAACAAAAGAAAAGAAGGTTCAGCAGCATTGAGCAGAGAGACTAACCGTTGTCTGATGTCTCCGACGTGCAACTCGACCAATCAAAGTGTTAAGCCTGCACCATTTCCCTCCAGTAGAATTGAAAACTGTGACAAAGGAAAGCAGCAACAGTAAGTTGTTGTGCGACATCACCTTGCCAAAGCAGTCAGCCTGGACCTGCTTAAGAGGAATTTATATGGTTCTTGATCCTTCACTAACATTCACTGCCCCCCCAATTAGTCAACTGATCATTTTAGGTTTGGGTAAATTTTTATTTTTTTTATTCTCAAGAAACCCATGAGCACATTTCTTGTAAATAATAGCTTACTATTAACAGCAGTGATTTTGTTCCTGTTTGGAACAGTAAAATACTATCAACATTCAAAGATTCAAAAGAACTGTTTGAGTTACTCAACTGATATTCAAGTGCTTCATGTAACTTTGTTGACTAATGCACTGCTTGTTGTGAGTGTCAATGTACTGTGGTTTCTTTAGGACATAAGTTCTCCAACTTTGCAGCAGAGCTAATGAAAACACCAATTTTGAGACCAAGCCCTCATGGCAGTGCAAAGGAAGAGAATCGATTAAGACATAATAAAACAGAGACAGGCTGTGTGTGTTGACATGAAGAGTGGAAAAAAGTTTAATTATATTTCAGACACATAATAACTTTTCTTTATTTCATTAAGTACAATTTTTACAAATAATTAAGTTGATTAGCATAACGTGATATGGACGATTCACAAAACCATGCTAATCAATCTGAATTGTCTCATTCGGCATCAACTCGGCACTGGTCCAAATAACTTGTAACACACTTGAGCAGATAAAGAATTGCTTGATGTGCAAAAAATAGTTGTTTTGCATTCAGTATAGTTTAGGAAAAACATTCCAATGATTCATTAAGGTTCACTTCAATGTCAGTATAACTTGCAGTTGGGAAAGTTATTTGTTCAGTAGAAAAGTTCACTTATAAATTAAGGCGAGATACAGAACAATACATTCATGCATAAGCAGACCGCCACATGCAGTTCAAAGGAAACTTCCCTGCAGTGACACTTAATGCTCCCTTTTCATGTGGCTTAGAGGAAATTGGAAGGACGGGGCCACTTTTTCTATTAGCTATTTCCACGGCTGTTTTATACCATCCACTTCTTTACTTATTCTTCAAATAAAATGATAATAGTTCCCCTAATGGCAATTACAGGTTTATATTGAGGGAGAGCACCAATGTAATGAACAAGCTTTGTTTTATTGCTTCAATCAAGGTTCCCTCCCTTCCTTTTTTGTCATCTCACAGTGCTTGAGTGTCTTTGTGTTTGTCCTTCACCCTGACAGGAACATTGCTGTAAATCTGTTTCTTTGAAAAGGTGTCTGTTAGAATTTCAAGTAAACAATTCCGGAAACTGCCTTGATGTGTTTTCCTGCCCCACATCCCACTTTTTACTTTCTTTATTTATTGAGGAAATTTGTGCGTTCAATCCCAGTAATATTTTTTTTGACCAATCCAGTAGCAAAGAAACGTATTACGGGAAAATTAAGGGGAATTGTATATGTGACTGGACCACATAAACCATGCACAAACTTCTATACATATGAATGAATACATAATTCTTAATTTGATATATAATACAAATAATATTTAGTCATAATTGTGTGAGTTACATATCTATCAGGCTTTTTAATATTACATTATCGACACATATGGGGTTAATCTGAAGTGTTGGAGTCTGTTATCATTATCTACCTTTCGTAACAGTAAATAACCATTCAATCATGGCAGTAAAGCACATCCTCCTACACAACATTTGAAAATTAAAATCCTGAAGGGCCCTTAAGATGTTATAGCATATAGCCACAAAATTGCAAATTTTAAGCATGTACTCTGGCAATTGAGTAGGGCGGCTATGGTGGCTGACGCAAAGAGCTGAAAGCCCTAAACGCCGTAAAAGAGACAGTTTTCGGTTCATATGTTCGGGTCTCCCATAGAAAACATATCGAACTCCGACAAGCGGATGTGTTCATTATGTATAAAAAATATATCATTCTATGCTAATGATTGATAATTAATGATAAATAGGTCAATACAAAACACTCTGCCAATAAATCCTCCTGAATGACAAAGATTTCTCCTTTTTAAAACATTGTTATGATATCAAGAGTAAATGGGATAATGTGACGCGCTAAATTCATGTGACACCAAACGCTAGAAATAAGATGTAATACTCTGTTTAAGTTGTGGCAACTGTGCTCAGTCCACTCGACTTTTAGTAGTGTTACAAAGTGGAAGTTGTTCTCTTACTAATTATTTTGGCTGAGTGCTACCAGCTTAAGGAGAGCACACAAACCAGACAACCGACAATTTTGATTTGGGCCTACTTTAAGCATTATTCAGATTTTAAACCGTAAAAAGGGCGTTTAAAAATGCTACGCTGTTATACCTAAATGTTTGGCTTAATGCTCTTTGCAATCATGACCCCAAAGAAGGGTCAACTCTTGCATATATTATAAAATAAATCAGGAAAGAAAGGATCCTTTATCTTTGACTTTTTAACCAATACTAACCATGATTTCAAAATACACTGATCGGTGACAACATACACAACATAATCCTCAGCACTTGCTTAAGAAATGTCTCCCAAACCGCAAATGACACACTGCATCTTTGAGCTAAACTGACATTGTGCCTCATCTCAGTTGAGATACTGTAAGTTCCAACGCTCAGAACAAGCAGAGACATGTTGATGCAAATTTAAAATGGATATTTCTCATTTTAGGTTGAGCAACATGTATCCTGCAGCTTGCTTTTTGGCAGCAGATGAAGTCATAGTCTCCTTACGGTTGATTTGAGAATTGCTTAAATACATTGGGACAATGGACAGAGGAGTGGACGTATTTTTGCCATATAAATTGGTGGGAGTAAAACATCATCCTAGCAATAGTTCAAATGAGCCGTGATTAATTCAGATTCTATACTGTAATTAGTACATTACACCCATATACACACCCATACATTTTCTGTCGTATTGTTTTTGAAGAGCAGCGATACGTTCCATGTACATTTTTTGCATTGATCCAGTTTTGATTCCAGCGTTTAATTATATCGGTAACACATTGTTTGCAGTTACTTGAGCACGTTTGAGCATCACAGAGGTCATTGTGGTTGAGTTGTTGAGTTTTTTCCCCCCAAATGTGTGACCTGAACAGACTGTGTTATGGGAGGCGGTAGATGTGAGTCATGCTGGCAGTGTGTGTGTGCAAACACCTTCACCCCCAAGTCATAGTGAGATGTCACCTTTACCTTCAGAGCACACATGGACCAACCCTTGCAGCCTGTAACACAATGTTTTTTCTCCGTTGATATGAGAGATAAAAGTCTGGGTATTTTCTTTAGCCACACCAGATTAGATTTTTATTTGGGTATTATTAAGCATGTATCCATTTTATTAGGCTGTGTCTTTTCAGATCTCGCTAATCCTTTACATTTATCTGATGTCTTGTTTTAGTAATTTGTCAGATAGGGGTTTTATATTTAACATAAATGAAAATCAGGGCCGGCCCAAGGCATAAGCGAACTAAGCGGCTGCTTGGAGCCCCCTAAGCGGCCGCTTAGTTCGCTTATACTGCAAGCAGCCATAGTTTTGTATTATAACCTCACTGTATTCGTTTATAATTTTCGCTATAACAGTATAGCGTGACATTTGTGCCAATAATCTTCTAGCACAGGTGACTGTGCGTGGTGGGAGGGGGCCCCCAAATAAAATTCTGCTTAGGGCCCCAAAGAGGCTCGGGCCGGCACTGATGAAAACCCTTTATGATGCATTGCTGTATTTCACAGTGACCAGCTGGTCACATGCAGCATTACTGCACATTGTATATAAAACCTTCAACTTTGTATAATTACCGGTACTTAGGCCCGGCAAATGCTTCTGCGTCGGCTCCTTGCGGCAACGGACTCGTTTCAATTCATGGTTCAAAAAGGCTTGGGCGTGTTGCAAAGCAATTCACCGCCAGAATACCAGGCGGAGTAACGTGTATTGTCGAAGACGACCTAGCGCTTGCATCTGCGTGTCCTTGCGTTTCTCCGAAAACGCAGAAGCATAAACTAGGCTTTAATACTTTTGACGCTTAGGTACCCTTTATCTTTATTTGAAAAGAAGAATGTAAACACTTTTCCACAACTGATCTTTCGGGCAATATGCTTATAAGTATATGTGTGTGTGTGTCCTCTGTGCATATTACAGCTCACTCATGCTCTGCTCAGTCCACCTTTTAATCAACCTCAGCCCCGAGATCAATAGCCTGCGAAGGACAATCCAATCAACCACTCATAATAACAAACCAATTAAATTATAATCCATTTATCTGTCACCTTTTATAAGCATATTTAATTTCCAATGGGATTCTCCAGCATCCTGACTTTCCATAATGAGAATGCCTCTTTCAAGGGCGCCGTGGTAGAGTTGCCAACTTTACAATCACCAAATAAGGGATGCACTCATTATCTTCATTATGAACCCAAATGCATAGTGTTGACCTACGACAGAACCAGCCTCATTTAGATGCTAAACATTATCTAACCTTCTAGAGAATCCATTGACCATGGTAGGGCACTGAGGCAGTGCCCGTCAAACACTGGTACCTGATCTTTGATGTGACACTTAGTGTGCATCCAAAAAGGCTCTTAGATTTTCTATGTTCAGAAAAAAGTGTTTCTGCCCCAACCAACCAACCTGGAAAAATGATGGTGTTTCAACCTATCAAATGAGCCAGAAACCAAATCGTTTCAAATACCTTAAGTGCACTTTTCAAGCTCACCTTGAGAATATTCAAAAGCAGTGATGGATGGGCCATTATTGACAGCTAAGATAAATATGGCCCACCAAATGCTGTCAACACTACTTGGCCTCCAACATGTCAGTTTACTGTATGAATTTATGCTGTATGCATTCAAAATTTTAATTCCATTATATTATAGCAATATAATACCCACTTTTCGCCTGTATTTCAGTTAAAGTGAACGACAAACTACACTTTGATTGCAACACTGTTAGCAAGGTTTGGGCTTTTGCGTCCCGCTGTGGTGGCGGGTCGTGGTTTGGCTCGGCTGCAGAGGGGCAGAGTGGGCGAGTGGCTCAGGAAACTGTGCCAGGTGGAGGTGTAATTGGCCTCAGCTGCATTCTGTTGAGTGAATTGTTTGTCTCCCTGTTAAATAAGCAGAAGTGATCCAGAGAGAAGAGAAGGACAGACAAAGAGTCCCGACGCAGAAAGTGTGATTGCTGCCGGCAAAACGGAAAATAAAGGATATAAATTATTTTTAAGAATGTGTCACCAAGCTGTTCTGAAGCAGGTTGCGTTCCAAACATTTTTTTTTTTTTGTCTCCATCCATATTCTCTGTCCCACACGTGTGCACAAACTGTTATGCAGAAAGGGTTACAAATCTGACATCTCTCTGCACTCTGGCATAAAAGCGCTTTGTACCTGAGCCAACACCTGGTCCCCCTCTGCTTGCCAAAGAAGCCTAGCAAGAGGGCTCAGATGATTGCAAGAGCTGGGTGGAATAACACTACTCACCTCCTGCTCAAAACGCACAATACAACCGCTACGGTGTGTTTTGCAAGACACACCATAGCCGGCGAGGCATGGGCAGACGGGGCAGTCTAGGCAAGGACAGACCATCCTGCTCTGAGATCCCAATCGGGAATAGGAACCTGTAGCCGACAGCTGATCCATGTACTTTTGGAGTTATTTGCAGACAGAACACACTACATGCTGTGATTGCACAGCAAGTCTAATGATGCCGAATGGCATTAACGTCAAAGAGAGAGAATAATTCGTTTTGCATATCGACTACTTTCTTTTGACACCCAAGTGGGTTCCAGGTGAACATTTTGTGCATTGATGAACCCAGTAATACTCCACACATACTCTTATCCTTTGGCTGTGTGTTTAACTTAGAAAAATGACTCTGGATTTACTGTGAACAGGAAAGCTAAGCCATTTTAAAGCCGCAGTGTATATTAAGACATGAGTCAGTCTAAAGTTTTGTAACATTAGGCAGCTTAATGTTCTGTACCATCATCAAAACAATCTTAGCCTGTCACCAGGCTCACCTCCCCCTCTATCTTTGATGTTGCAGGGGGGCTGCCGCCTGAGACATCGACTAAGATCTTTAAAGACTTCACTGCTCTCACCTGCAAAGCAAAAACTACATGACCAGTTGTTTTGCAGGAAACTGCACCAGCAACCTTTCAATATCGCCTAACAGGCGCAGCACGTGATGCCTTTGAAGATCTCCAGTTCTAATAATAGGTACACGCTTAAGACCATAGTGACTCACACAATTTTAGAGATTCATTTAAGGATGAATAATCTGATTTATGGTTGATGGCTTGAATGTTGATAATGCAGACTGTAAAAATGCACATCCTTCCATTGATCCCATTGCTTTTACTAAAATGTAACTTTAAATTATTCTTTTTTACTATATCTAGAGGTTGGTTAGAAGAACAAACGGATTCACTTCATCCTTCTTTTGACTTGCATTTACAATAGTAATACTTTTTGGCAGGTTGACTGCATGATATTCATCGCATACTTACACACTTACGTATACGTATGTGTTATACAAAACTCATACGTGCTCTTGAAAGCAATACATCTTGGTTGTCACTCTGGGGGCTGAACTGAGACTTGTGTGTATGATGCCTGCTGCCATTTATTGCTCAACAGCTGGCTGATGGGCAGCCACGGATCTGCGTCCCTGGAGCTGCTGCTGCGGCTGCTGAAGATGATGAATAGCCACAGCAGTCACTCGTTGTCAACCCATCCCGCCAATATATATTTCCACTTGAAAGTTGTACATGGTTGCGTGATAATATGATCAGTGCAGGCAAGTGTGTGTGGGTCTTGGAGGAAGGAAGCTAAACATATTAGTTCAAAGTTAATACTAATGCTATTAATCATCCATCGAAGGGCCAAAAAACACTTTTTTTTTTTAATGCGTTTCTCTCTGTACCGGCTGCCTCCTCTGTACTCCACGGAACCAGAGGCAAAACATTCCCTGAGGTGTCAAGAAGTCTGCCGCTGCAAAGCCCGGTGGAGTCTGTATCTGGTTGTGTGGGCTGGAAGCGTTTTTGCTGCGGTTGTTGGCCACCTATGGCGTTCGCTTGCCCACATGCAGCGGCTATGGCTCCTCAGCTGTAAGGCTCGTCGCTGGGCCCTCTCCATGAAGCTGAATGGTGGAGCACCATTTTAATCTCTCCTCTCTGCTGAGTCCCAGCTGTGGCCCCGCGTCCCCACTGGGCCCTTTAATGTGATGGGAAGCAGCGAGAACGTCCACCATCAACACAGCCATGGGTACACACAGAGCCGTAGACACAACGTCTCCCCTGGCTCTAATCCTTCCAAGTTTATTATGCAGTATGGCATGTATCTGCAGAACTTCATGTAAAACTTAACCAATGTTTTAATGGCTTTTTTAACCTCATCTCTGTAATGAAATTGTCTAAAGCGCCGTTTGTCTGCAAGCTATGTTTTTTTTCAGTTCTTTTGAAGTACTTAAATTTATATACTTTTTTTAATCTTTATTGTATAGAAATAGAGATGTTTTATTCATATTTACAGCACACTTGGTAGGAACCCTAAGAATTTATTCACTTGTTGTCCCACGGTCTGTAGATTTATATATAGATAGATATATATATATATATCGGACATCCTCTCTGCTGAGTCCCAGCTGTATATATATATATATATATATATGTATATATATATATATATATATATATATATATATATTAAATGCAGTCATATTTCTTCTGTATATAGAAAACACTGAGCTAAGCGTTTTTAACATGTATAATATTATTTTTCTTTCCACCGTAGTGGTGGAGTTCAGCATGCTGCGTTACTTACAGGATCCAATGAATTTATACATAGGAGGCCTGAGGAAAATTGCTCATTGTTATCTTTAGTTACCCATAAGGGTTCTTTGCTCCAGCATAGCATGGTCTGAGGCTTGGTTGCTAATCGCAAATTCACGGAGATCTACTTAGAGAAAGAATTTGACAGCAGAACTTGACAGCTGACTCCAAAAACAAAAATGATATAACAGTCTTTCATTGATAGATTTGCGCAGACACTCTGACTGTCGTCTAACAGGAGGTCGGCGCTGAAAGTCAGGTACCAGCAGGGATTCTGCATTTCTTTAACAAGAGGGATGTTCGCCACCAGAAGGGCTTTAACCTTTGTCCTCCATTAGAATCATTGTTTGTTGTTTCTACCGTATCTTGTAATTCCTTTATTTTTGTATACTGTTAATCAACCCCCAGTTTGTAGCATATAATAAAATATACAACAACAAAGACATTCGACTCCTACATTTAAAAAACTTTATTCTTCCAAAAATCTACACGTTGAAATTCATTTTGAGTTCAGTATGCGGCGTTACTTACAGGATCCAATGAATTTATACATAGGAGGCCTGAGGAAAATTGCTCATTGTTATCTTTAGTTACCCATAAGGGTTCTTTGCTCCAGCATAGCATGGTCTGAGGCTTGGTTGCTAATCGCAAATTCACAGAGATCTACTTAGAGAAAGGCAAATATCAACAAGTCCTGCACTGGCTTTTCTATTTTCTCATTAGGCAGATAGATGGAAGATACCAGTGGCAGAGGTGGAGGCAAGAAAAGATTAGTTTCCCTTCACAAACAACCACATATCCTTGACTTTTAATTAAAAATGCCATCGCAATTAGACACGGTAGTTTAAAGGACTGCCAAAATAAAAAAAGAGGTTCAGGCACCGCTCTTAAGGCAATCCAGAGCAGTTCCAAGAGAATAAAGCTTTTTACTTTTCTCATTGTGAATGTTCTTTTTTTTCTTTCGGAAACTTAAATCGGCTTATAGGTTTCTTTGCAAAAGCACTGCAGCAGAAGCAAAATAGGAGTCAGAGAGGAGTAAATAGAACTCAAAGTCATGACAGTGTTTACAAAGGACGTTGGAGATTGAGGTCAAGAAGGAAGGGAAACTTTTATTCAACAGTTAATGTGAATAACACCATTTATCTAAACAATCTGGTTTCACAGAGTTACGTTACTGAAGTAATGAATCTGTGCAACTCTGACATTTGAATTGCTTTAGAGAAGGGCAACAGCCTGTAGCAACCAACGTAGTCATTCGAAAACAGGAGCAACAGCGAGGCTCTAACACACTGTACACTTCTGCATCTGAGTCAACCGCACACATGAAAGTCCTAAAATAGCACTAGCATGTATTGTGAAAACAGAAACTAGGTCTACTACTTTGGCCTACTTAGGCTTATTTGCTAGTTGATTTACCTTATTTAATACTACTATAAATGAAACCGCGATTGCCCAAAACAATCCAAGCTTGTGATGTTGCTTTACGTTTGTTGAAAAATATATATTTTCTATTCTGAGTAAGAACGATATAGCAGCTTGTTGTTGCACCACTGTCAATCACCAAATATTATATGTTAAGTTGAGTTATCAGTTAGTTAGTTAGTTAGTTAGTTAAGTACTTTTTTTCCCTTTGTCTTAATATTTTTTTCGTCCATTTTTTTCATATTGTTCTATTATTTGTTAATAATGCATGTAAGCATGCATGTAAGCACATGGGAGCACAGTCCCACTGCCCAGGCTTTTCTGTTTTTTGGCAATCGTACGACTAATCGGTCTCGGTGAATTAGCTTCCCCCTGGGGACGTTTTCTGGAGAGGTGACCATGTGGAGATAAAAAACAATCAGCAAAGCTCCTAACAGATGCTGTAATTACCTGAGCAGAAGCACAAGCGCTTGAGCACAGCCGAGTAGTAGACGTATAGCTTCTGTGATCTCCAGCTTGCAGAGAAGGAGGGCAGAATTCAGTTGAGGGCGTCGTCTTGGGAGGCAATGTAACCTCCAATCGAGCCTTACTGTTGATAGTAAATTGCATGTTGGAGAGCTTATCAGAGAAGAAGTAAATCAAAGCTTCAGAGGTGATTTCCGGTCAAATAGCTTAATGGTATGTTTATATTAATGATAAAGCTAAATATCAGTAACACTAAAAACGTTATATGCGACAAAAGATTGCAAATATCATGTGCATAGGAAATCTTGTCTACAGATTTTAGCTATGTGCAATCCTATAGTGTGTTATTTTTGGATTATGTGAATGCTAAGTTGTGAACTCAGGAGAACAGCAATTTGTTGTAATGTCAAAATCATCGCTTAAAACAGAAATATTTCAAGTCTCTCCATCCTTTGTTTGCTGAAAGAACCATTCAGCTGACGCAGGACTCTTTCATTTCTATGCTCTGAATGACCTTTGATGCTAGCCGGGCATCATCATCATCATCCACTCCACCAACTGCAGACCACAACAAGGTTTCTTGAGACAAATACACAAATATATATAAATGAAAGTTGGGGGTTGTATAGAATATTTTGTAAAAGCTAAGCCAGGTTTTGTTCTGATGAGTAAATACAACACTGTTTAACTTTATATTATGTAAATATACATGTTCTTCCTTCTATAATGCGCTTATCAGTGCAATTTAAGTAAGAACATTTGAAGTTTTATACAACAGAGCTGTTATGACTGCATCAAGCCATCATAAGTACAAGTACAATAATTTAAGAGATATACATTTCTTTGTTTGTATTTTGATCATCAGTTTAGTCATTGGTTGTTGTAAAAGTGTAGTTCATAATTTCAGAATAGCTTTCCACATAAAACACAAAAGGCCTGTTATAGTCCCACTAAAGACTAGAAGAATGATCAAAGATCAAAAAAGGTTTGCTAGTCTGATTGGTGAAAAAGGTCCTACTCAAGAACAGTTTGTGAATTAAACATATCAGCCCTCCATGTTGCTCTTGTGGTGGCGTTTTCTGGCGCAGATGTCTAAAGGAATTGTGAATCAACTGAGCAATTTTGATCATGATAAAATCAAGCATTACGGGGAAACATCAGTGTTTGGCAGACAGGGGCCGGGCTGGCACAGACTTTTACAGCAATGGCTTTCATACTAATACAATGGAGAAAAAAAAGTGTTTCCCTAAGACTACACAGTGTACACCTCCATCCATTAGCCCGTTTCAAAGTGACGTCGCTTGATCAAGTCCCAACTATGGTGGTCCTTAGTCTTGTTAGAACTGCGCTAATCACTTGCACAATTACCGGGCAAGCAGTGTGCTTCTTTTCCATAGAAGAAGTCCTGTAATGGTTACAGATGGTGTTAAAAATATGTCTCCTAACGATTAAATGATTAGGTTCCCTGTGCGTCTAAGCTGTGGAATATCCAACGATAGCCAGACCTCTCCCAGCTCAGCTCTGAGAAACTTTTAGAAGTTGAGGTGCTTGTGTTCCACATCCTTTAATCACCCGCACATCCTGGTGACAGAACCAAGTGGAGTATATTAAACCCCCAGGAACAAAGACGTGCGCCTCTAAAAGTATTTTTCGCAGACTTCGAGCAGGGCTCAGGAGAACTTCTTATCACCATCTCATTGAAGGTGACCGCTCACCCTCAACCCTAAAGTTCCTCGGCATTGTGTCTCTACTTCATTGTATGCAGAAAGCACAGCCGTCAAAAATAGACACTTTCTTTGGAGACCGTCTCAATTATTCACTCTTTCCCTTTTGTGACACCACCTGCGCCTGTCTTTTAGACTTTTTACTTTCTTTGTCTCTTTCAGCCTGAGATGGGCAGGTGCCAGAATCCAGCTTCAGCCTCGACTCAGAGAAAGTGGCGTGCACAGTTTCACAGAAGAAGGCCCTAAACAAATCTCATCTCTGCAGAGAGCTCCAATGGGGTACCTTACCATGGGGAATAATTATCTTCATAATGAGGGTAATCCAAAGCTATCAAATAAAAACAAACCTCACTGTAAGTTTACAGAAATGCAATTATTAAAATGGGATAGAAATGCAAATGTCTGGTTTACATTGAGGATACAAGACTGCCAGACTCCCTACTGGCTCAGTTTTCTGAGGAGTCAGCAGGCCCCTCGTGGAGGATTTTGTGTCTAGTTGTGTTTGTGCTGTCAAAATAGGTTTTTATTAATTGTAATAATAGTTTCATGAAATGTATATGATATGTGATGGTTCACATATGTACATAAATTGATTGATATGGAAGTGCCGTAGCAAATAAGGAACTTATTTTGGGAAAATATATTAATGCCTCTCACATATAAAATGAAAACATGTAGTTGGCTTTGCAAAATGAAAGTTGAGTTTTAATAGAGCCTGACTGATATCATAATGATAATATAATGATAATATCATATTTATGACAGTTAAACATAGTCGTTTGACAGCTGAAGGGTCTACAGCTTTAATAGTGCTTCTACAAAAAGTCAGGAGATCATTATTATACATGAGAGTTCCCCAACCGCCGGGCTGCAGAATAAATATATGTTTTTCTAAAAAATGTTTTATTTTGAAAATTGACCTGATTCTCTCCTAACTACATGCCAATTTGTGAGGCTCTTTTTGTTAATACATTATATGAAAATTACATATTACTTCTTTGACTCATTTGACCGTATTTTGCACAACATTTTGGATCCACTCAATTGAACCCCTTTTATGGACGCACATAAACTAAATCCATGCCCACCACACATTGCAGCTCTCCCTTTTAATCTTTTCAGTTTGCCAGTGTGGTCCTTCATTCTGTAATACGAAACATACAATACCGGCCATTGAAAAAGCAAGAGCGAGACATTTCAGATAACTGTGAAAGGTTTGCCAGCGCTTCATTTGGCATCAACCTTAAGCCGAACAAATCAATTAGAAACACGGCACCAGAGTTGCAGACTATTAGCTTGAAAATATTAGACACATTGGAGAAAGAGAAAAGAGAGCCCGTGGATTGAGCTAACAACAAAATTGCAGAAAAGAATCTTTAAATATAGTTTCTTGGCC
Organism: Apeltes quadracus; assembly: GCA_021346845.1. Taxonomy (NCBI): domain Eukaryota; kingdom Metazoa; phylum Chordata; class Actinopteri; order Perciformes; family Gasterosteidae; genus Apeltes; species Apeltes quadracus. The sequence goes on from CM037935.1 coordinate 8,822,393, forward strand.
CTCCTCAGTACGTAAATAATTGATCACGCAGTGGCACCGGGGGAGTTGTGTTTGCAGATATGTTGTTTTCACTCACATTTTCTCACGTATATAGCCCATGCAATCGCTGTGTTTTTCCTGCATAATATTAACATATACTGGACAGTGTCTACATAGAAGGCTGAAGCTGAAATGCAGGAATGACAAATAGTGCCTTCAATAAGTAATGCAGCAATCAATGTACTTCCTATGACTGTGCAAGCAACACAAATCTAGAGCACAGGATGCTGCTGGCAAAACAACACAAATCAGTCATCTGTTCTGCAGAGAGGGGGAAAAAAAGTTGTAAGTTTGTCCGCTTAGCTATGCTGACAACACCTCAAATATTTTACTGCATGATGCCATTAACAAATATATTCCCAAAAGTTGAGTCTAATTACATTTCTTATAGGAATTAGTTTGTTTAAGTAATTTTTTCACGATGTTTTCCCAGAACAAACACAGGATTATTCAAGGCAAATCAATTATGATGAAATGTTTCTATGAAAAATGTGTTTGATCTCATTAACCAAACAGTTGAGAGCCGTGGGTGGTGTGGGTGGGTATTTGGGTCAGAATTAGGTTTGAAGCACACTGAAATGACAGAGAGCTGAAAAATCCAACACAAAAGTAAAGCCAAACGGCCCCACTGTACTTTACTGTTTGGATTTTAGTCCACTCAGATCCATGTTCATTTATTTCCTCTTTCTCAGTTGTAAGAATGGGATTCCTGGCTGCAATTTGTTTCTGTCAGGATGATTAATGGCTCTCAATGCAAGTACAGCTTATATGGATATGGGAAGGTGCATCTCTACAGCAGCCGATCGATAAATCTGTGATCGTCCAACAACTCGCCCTGAGGGCCAAGAGATTTAGTGGCCATATGAGCAGCCTTGAATCTCCTACAGACACTCTTATGCAGATTAATGAAAATGTTCCTTTAACATGCTCTAACGTTTTTTTATGACGCTTTAGGTATTAATTAATGAAGGCCAACAGCCTTGCAGTGGATCTGCACAACGCACAGTTTAGTTAATGTGGACTGGTCTCCAGGTTGTATTTTTTTTTTCGTCCTCATCTTGCCTTTTTGCAACCTCAAGACCCACTAAATGTACTGGCTAAGCACAAAGAAATCATTTTTCTGTGATCAATGTGGTTTCAATTAACTCTCAGACTGGACAACTCTGTGGTAGCAACGTATCAATCGCAAGCCACACCTGTAAGCACACCCTCCTTTATGGTATTTTACTCAGAATGGGACCCTCATTTCTAAAATGGACGAAATGAGACCCTAAACTAATCTTTATAATGTTATACAGTAATAATTCATGAAGAAATTGGATCATTTTCACAGACTTCTATAAAATTGGTCTTCTATTTGAAAAAAGTGGAGTCAGCCGAGTTTCATTTTCGAGACCAGGAGATTGAGACCAGAGTATGATGTTTGTTTCTAAAAACTACTAAGTTAATATAATTGGTCTTACAGACAGCTGTTTTAGGATGATAGGATGCGTTTCATGGATAATATAATAAAAACTCTTTTAGGGGAGATTTGTATTGTCATGGATATGTACGTGACGCCCACGGTTCAGCCATTGGCACGGCCCTTTGACACTGGATGGATTTACCAGAGGGAAGAAGTAAGCATATTCTCCTCATCGCACGATATTGGTAGGAACTTTTGTCCTCTACTCAAGGCAACATTGCCAAGGTCATCAGACCCAAACAGAAGTTTTTGGTGATTTACATGTGAACCACAAAAAATCTAATCAAAGCCACCACAGGAATAATTTTCAGCAATGTGAATGGTGCCCTTGCTGTTGGTAGAGAGCTGCAGCACACAAGCAGACAACAGATGTCATAACATTAGTAGGACAAACAGATCTGCTGCAGAGCTCCAGCAGTGTCTCAAGCACGCAAACACCATGTCAAGCTAGCCATTACGGTCATCAATAGCAATTTATGAAAAGCTATCTACTTTCTGTTGTTTTTTTGTGAGTGATTCACGGATTGCTAGAAAAACTGTAGCAAGCGCCATGTCTCCAAGCGCATCGTTCCGTGCTGGAAGGGCACCTTTGCCCGACAGATTTGTACCACAAACGACCAACAAAACAGGAACAGGCGCAAACAAAGACTTTTATTTCTTCACAAATCAATCCAGGGGCAATATTTTGAGAGCATTTTACAGGCAGCAGGTTTACAGGAGTATTATTCTTGTAGCTGAGTCAGCAGAAAAGCAACATGGCAAAGCAAAACAGGAGGCCCGGGACTGACAGCTCAAATAGACTGCTGACCGGCAATGATATTGATAAATGTTGCAGCATGTCAGGTTTCAGCCATACAGATGCATGTTGATTATATAATTATTAAAAATAATTTGACAAAAAAATGATACTTTGATAATAAATGTCTTACTATGTTGATTAAAGATTTGGGAATATACTGTGACAACTGAAGTGTTGCGTAAATCATTACAAAAAGCAACTTCAACTCTTTAATAATGCATCCATCTTTGGCCTTTAATCCTTTTCTGATGTCTTTATATTGTTACACTTTTAGGCTCAGCTGTGCAGATGTCATGTAACAGCCAGTGCAGTAATATACTTATCCCAAGTATTTTTGTCTTAAATAACTAAACAGCTGTGGAAACAGTAATCTGGAGTTAAACTAGTTAAACTAAGCATTCTGCTCCTTGCGAGGTCTGCATGACCATGTGGGAGGAACTCTCCTCTAAATTGAATATGAAGCTGCACTGAGGTGTTCAAGTCCCACAGGCTGTGCTGTAAAGCACGACTGGACTTCACTGACTCCTACCCGCCTAACCATCTCATTTCCTTCCGTCTTTCTTTCAATTCCTTTTCTTTGTCCCACATTTTCTGCTAACAACATCAGTTTTCCTTTGGCTTTTCCTCCTTGTGAATAAAACACTGATCCATGGTGATAATTTCCTCTTAATTATTCCCTCGTAATAAATGAAATCTGAGCTCCTTCTCTCCAGAATAGCTCCTGCTGATCTCCATCAGAAACGCTGGTACCACATGAGTCTCATCAAGCGTTGTGGTTTTCACTTACAGCTTCATATATACAAGATGAGAGCTTAATCGAGACTGATTCATTGATGTTACAGCAAAACAACCCAATGATTTGGCAGAACAGGAACCAGCATAGGAACGAGACAGAGAAAACAAAAAGATAGAGAAGAAGTGGGAGGTTCCAGATTTTCAGTCATATGCAAAGATGCTTAGAATAAAAACATCTCTCAGGCAGCTCACCCGGCCTCCCTTCATTCTCGCGGTGGTCTGCTGCATTGTTCTTCGCTTATCTTCTCCTCTAACTCAATAATGCTGAACCAGAGCAGGGGAGAGATGAGAAGCTGGCATGGTCTCAGTAGGGCAAAGAAACACATTTGACTAAATCAAATCTGGCCGGTCAAAGGTGAACCCTGCCGGTCTCCCTGAGGGAGGGAGAATGGCATCAGCATTGAAAGGATGATCAGCATACTGTGTAGCTTCAGCCCCCCTTTCCAAAACCAAAAAACTTCTATTCTTATAGGCTTTGCTAAAACATCAATGCATTACAAAAGGGCAACCTCATGAATCAGTTTAGATTTGATTAGATCCCCTAACTGCCTTCACTCTTTAAATTATATTAGGGATGTAATTATAATGTTCAATATCTATTAACACAGCTGCCCATAAACGTTCACCATTTTTATCAAGCAAATGCAATGAATGATGCAATTGCATGGCTCCTCACCATCATGGAATGACATCGTACAAGCTTTCAATTTGCAGATCCACCTCCTTGTGGTTCAAAGTCAGCTGTCTATTTCAGCACTTTGATATGCAACACCTCCTAGAGCCAAAGCACCAACTTAAGCCATTATACAGTGTTCAGCTCACTAATAGATTTATTAGAAGGCCGGAGCCAGCTTGTTACAGCGGGTCTCAGGAAATGTGCGGTCTGAGTGATCTTTCCATCTGCATGCCGTGCCAGGCTTGAAAAAGGATCCATAAATTAGTTCTGCATGAAGACGACGTGAAAGAGATATCCAGCCACAGTCCTTTGTCTCAAACCCCGGTGTTGTGGTTTAGGTGGCATCCCTCCACTTTCATGCATAGTCATAGAATCAGGCTGACATTTCCCTTATCAGGGTCCATCACCATGCCTCATCTTTAATAATCAGCAGCAGTGAAAATTTATTACCCAAGTAAATTATCTCTTTAGCATTTCATTATGTCATTTCCTTTTTTTTTTAATTTAATTTATTTTTTCTTCCTTGGAGGCAAGGAAGCATCAAGTAAACTGCCATGCTGTATATCTTTTTGATTGTAAAGATTCATAATGGAAATTTGGTATATTCATTGTTCTTATAATATACATATACATATAATATAATACACTATTGGTCCAAATTAATCTCAACTTTTAAAGGTTTTCTTTGCTGTTGTTTTTTTTTTCCTGTCCCTCTCATAAAAATGGAAGTACCCTCAACAGATGATATTGAAGTGAAAATAGTAAAAGGTTCACAATCTATATTAGCATCTCTCAAATACTGAATGATAAAGGACTCTGGTAGTCCAGTGCATTTACACTGCACAAGCTGTAAAACATGTAAAACAAGCTGTAAAACTGTTCAAAGCAGGGCATAAGTCATTACCTGATCACTCATAGAAACTCACTCCCTCTTTCTTCATTTACCTGTGTGTGTGTGTGTGCGTGTGCGTGTGTGTGTCAGTTGGTCTGTGTCTCACTCCCACACAAAAATCTGGCCGTGATCACACAATTTATGACATTTGCAAAGAGCACAGTCCAGTCAGAAATCTTATAAAATGTTCAACATAGACAAGAAAAGAGAAAAGAAGGCATTGTCACTATTGACATTCAGTTGCCCTACAGAGCTATGAATGTTATCAGTTAATGTGACCAATTTAAAATAAAGAGAATTGGTCAGCGATGGAATACTGGATTTCAAGAAATCTTCAAATGTATTGATTCCGGCATTTTTGCCTAAAGCCTAGACTCACAGATTGGAAATGGGGGGGTTATTCCTTAACCCTCCACCTCAAAAATTGGTTGTCCATTCATGTTTTGGCAAATGTTCCTTACCTTTTTGCTTTAGTATTTCCAATATTTTCAATTTTTTTATGTACATTTTCGGGCATTACATCTGTTAAAGATAAGTTTGAATGTTTATCATTATAATTAAAGTCAGCTGAAAATATTACTAATTCTGGTATGTATTCGACCAACATACAGAGCTCACATAGTAGGTTTATTGAATAGTAAAGCTAATAAAAATAAGGCAGTTTCAATCCAGACAAGCAAGCTTGCTTATTGTGTCCACTTCAGTTGGAAGTCAAGGACCAAATGTACATAAATATAACAAACATTAAATAATCATTGGTATGCAGTTCTGATCTAGACAGCTCGACGGGCATAGCATCACTAACCCATGGGGGTGAGGTGAGGTGGAGGGTAAATTAATCTCATGTCTAAGACATGTCACTCCATCCGTCTGAATATTAAGCTGAATGGACAGATCTATATGTCTGTTTGTACTGATCTAAAATTACACTGTGTTGGCATATGTACATGAAAACGGACGAGCACAAGATTATCCAAACACATGCGGATTGACAGCCTAATCATCATTCTCCAGCTCAAGGTTTGACGTCACAAAAACCTTGGATTAGTGTCTGTGTCAGTTGAATTTATTTTCTATAGAGAAATAAAATAACATCACAGTTTACCAGAGTACATATTGTAATAAACAACACTGCTTTGATATTCCCTCCCTAACCTGTCTTCCTCCTACTCATTTACCGTTCTGAACATTTGTCATCCATTTCCTTCCCCATCTACCTCACTGGACATGCAAGGCCAAATCGTGGAAAGCCAATAGCCAGCGGTGTATGTGCACAATTTCCACCTCCCCATCATTCCGTTCATCTCCTCCAACCCTTTTGAAATGGTGCCGATGAATCTTCATTGCATCCAGTGGCGTGGAAAGCGTCTCTCCCCTAAATGACTATTGATGATAATGCCACGCTGTAAGGAATGTGAACATGGTATGGAAATGCCTGGAGGACCGCGGTGGGGAGGTGTGGGCGGGAACACTGTGAAGTGGTATGGATAAGTTGGGAGGAGATGCAGTCAACCCAAAGCCTGAATGTTCATTTTCTGTCCAATTTTAACCAAGGGGAGATAATGTGTTAATGTAATTGTGCACCCTCATAATTCAGATGCATTAGTATTTTGGACTGATATTCATGTCTAATTTTGTAAGAAAGATTTCATGAGGCACAAATTGTACCTCACAATATCGTTCTTATACTGCATAATATTCAGAGTTTTGACCTTCCTCTGTGCTTGAAATCAGGCTGTTGTCTGGAGAATGATGCATTTATTGTCAAAGCGGCTGAAAAAATGCTACCCATGATCTTCTGATGATCACTCTCCAATCAACACAAAAAGCTTCTGGGTCTTTCGTGCACTGGTGATATGCACTCTCCAAAGGCCTATAAAATGTTTGTAAGGGACTAAGAAAAGCCCAGAATGCACAGTAAGAATCTGTTTACAAGCCTTGTGAAACACAAGACAACCATGTAAAGCTTTTAAAACACAATGTAATTCATGGTTTCAGTAAAACACATCACCCAGTGACTTCATGGAATAGTCCCTTATTCTTTATTAACGAGAACTAAGCTCGCGCCAAATGTAAAAACAATGCTGAGGGGGAAAAACATGTGCATATTGTGTGCTATTCCCATTATAGGGACGGATATCTATATCCTGAGATGCACTGAGACGCAAGCCGGACGTAAGTAGTAATAGATAGGCGGTATAGGGGAGGAGAGGGGGTGATTTATGATATGCAGTTGACATTTGATTGAAAGGTGTCATTTTTGGATGATTTATGACAGGGGTGACATTTGATTGACAGGTGTCATTTTGAGTGATATATGACAGGGGTGACAGGGTGACAGTTGGCCTTTTAGGATGATTTATGATGTACAGATGACAGTTTAGGATGATTTGGTATGTAGGTATGTAGGTAACTACAAATAACAACACACGACCAAAACACACTAATATAACAGTTTGTAAAATGTAAGCAATTTTCTAACAAATAAGTAATTGTAGCACTAATAATGGTATATTTATACAATGCCTCTGCCGAAATGCATGCTGGGAGTGGAAAGCAAACGCTGTTGCTATATGATAACTAGTCTCAATAAGGGTACGATTTTTTTACCTACAAATAACAACATACAAACTAATCACTTTACCAGGGGGCAACACTCCAATACGACCGTTTGTAGACATAAGCACTTTGTAACAAATAAGCAATTTGTAGCACAGCTAAGGGTATATTTACACAATGCCACTGCCGAACTGCATTCTGGGAGTCGAAAGCAAACGCTGTTCCTATATGATGGCTACTTTCAGTAAGGGTTACATTTTTTAACTACAAATAACAACATACAACCAAATCACTTTAACAGGGTAAAACACGCCAATATGACAGTTTGTAAAACATAACTTATTTGTAACAAATAAGCAATTTGTAGTACGAATAATGGTACTTTTATAAAATGCCACGGCCGAAATGCATGCTGGGTAGGGTTCACAAGATGGAGTAAACTCTGTTGCTACATGATAGCTACTTTTAGTAATTTATTGTTTTATTACAGGGGCAATAAAACAATAAAATAAAACGCCAACTGTCACCCTGTCACCCCTGTCATACATCACTCAAAATGACACCTGTCAATCAAATGTCAACTGCACATCATAAATCATCCCCTCTCCTCCCCATACTGCCTATCTATTACTACTGACGTAATGGGTATGTTGAAAGAGAATGCGAGAGACTGAATCTAATATGCAACATCATTTGATTTTTGGCTGCCGTGACTTCTACCAAATTGTGTATAGCTCAGTTAATTGTGTCATATTTCTAGTCTATCATGAGAAAAAACTATAGATATTTCAAGTACAAAGATAGATAGATAGATTCTTCATCATTCTTCCATTGAACATGTTTTTTAAGATGGATTACTTTTGGTAAAGATATAGATTTTTTTGTAAAATAAAGACAAACAACTGAAGATAGCTTTACATCAGACCCGTACTGTATCTAGCGGTATTCTCTCATGTGATGTACATTGTACCTCAAATACCTTTCTTTAGGTTTTGTGAGACATTTATGTGTAGAAGAGAACCAATGGAAGAAAAGAAATAGAAAAAGTAAAAGTCAACCGGCTTGCGGAAGGATCTTGCTCCCTCTTTATAGCCCCCCCCCCACACCTGCAAGAGCAACCTTTACCAGAGGCATAGTGTAACCCAAGTCACCCACCACAGAGCATTACAGGCTCTTACAAGGAAAAGACATCCCAACTAAGACCTTAATGCACTTCCAAAGGCACAAATTGTCTCACGCAACATAAGACCTGGCAGAAATCGCCTCTGGTTTATCTTCCTCACAGTCTCATGTCTGCCCTCGGACTATTGATGTGGAGTAGCATGGAAAGAAAGGCAGTCGGGTCATGTAGGATTTTCTGGAGGCCTTGACGGAACGGATGGGTCTCCATTACTGTAATGAGCCTACAGGAATGGCTGCCACGCTTCCCGCACTTACGCCATCTCAGCCGCGCGCCTCCTCCAGGGGATACTCTCGATAGCCTACTCAGTCTTCTTTTACTCCCTCTCTCTTTGCTCTTTGCTCTCATTTCTTTTTTACTATCTCAGATATTTACAAGAGGTGCGTACATTTGTGCCTGTGCTCGAGGGAGAAGTGTATTGCACGGCAGCTTAATGTTAATAAGGACTGCTGGCTTGTGTCTGGCTGTAAGACCTTCATAGCATGAACACGTTTCATAAAATTATACAATATGATCGCTTTTTGGCTGCTTTAATACTAAAGTAATAAGTGCCATGTACGAAATATTTCACTTTTCATCCTCCACATCAAAACGAGACGTGTTAAACAGGTTTGCGCAAAACATAGAAAAAGTGCATTTGAAGTTTGGATTTTTTCCCCCCGTTCACAAGTCATTGACAGAATCTCAAAACCCGAATGTCATTACAAGACATTTAATTTGAGGCTTGTGTAAGGTTGCTGATATTATGAAATACAGGAATTTGAATGCTGGCTTTATAATTAAATAGTATTCAGAGCGTTTTTGCCTCTCTTGCGAATCAAAATCTGAACTGCACGGCATATCTGGAGCATGTTACCCAAAACCACTTTGCAAGAGCAGTCCATCTACTCAAAAGACATTTTCCATTTCCACTTAGGTCAGCATCTGAGGCCAGCGGAGGACCAGCGTTTCCCGACTGCTTCAACCGGCAACCATCACTTCCTAAAGGGAGCATCCATTTGTAGCACGTCGTTATTCCATATATTTCCTTCCCTATCCCAAAACTATTATCTTTAATACTATTGTTATTATACTATTGTTTACCCCTCTATATTCTTTAATTTCATTTAATTTCATTATATACCAATCCAAATGTAAAAATATCAAATGTAAACCACTAATCCAACAAAAAGTTGTGTTGTGTTGTGCACGGTTAGGAGCGTTATTGGTCAATAGCAAGCATAAAAACACAATTACTAGTGTCAATATTGGGATCAGGCACCAATAACAAAACTGTAAATTAAGTCTCATGAGTGGTGTTCACTCAACATGTCAATACAACACGTATTTAACTAATAAAATGTGTGGTCCATTCCTGTTTGCAGTCGTGCCCCATGTGGAAACCTGACACATGTGTTGTGATTTTAGATCTTTTGAAAAATTCCCCTGAAAAAATAAGGGTCAAACACTCGTGATTAATAGAGAATCAAAAATAATAAAAACAACACTACAGTGACATTTCACTCAGAGAGGCTTCCGATCACAGCAGTCATGGTCTCAATGGTATCGGTTACATTTTATAACACAGAGTAGTGGAGAATTTCCTAGATAGAGTTACAAAAGTCCTTCAAAGGCAATGCTGCTCAGGTGCCTTTTCAATGGCACATGAAATCCTTCCCAGCCTTTTCATCTTTGACACACACTATAACGGGTGGACGAGTGTGGGCAGAAAATAAAGCGACTGCAAACGCACAGAAGCTTTGGTTCTGTTTTTTCTCATCTCTAGTAAAAAGGAAATCACAAATACATACGCTAGAATATTAGTTTTTGGCTGCACGTCCAAAGCTTTGTTTTTTCTAAATATCATTATTTCATCTAAATCGTGAGGTGAATTATAGGTAGTTTCACCCCGGGAAATAGGGTCTGCTGAGTAGGATCAACTAATTAACTGACTGCCAGAAGAAGTCCCTTTATCTAATTACTCAGTCTAATTGAAGAACATGATTTTCATTTTCAGTGTTTGCGTAAAGAGCCTAGCATCCTTTAAGCGAAGATGGCAATGTTGTGTCTTCAAACAATGAGAAAAAAAACTACAGAATAATTAAGAAAATGTATTACATTTTAGAATTTAAAACACATCTGTTGAAAAGTTAAACAAAATGTCACACTTATTGCCGACAGTACGTTTTTACAAAGCAATTAACAATATTGTTACCTGGTCTTAAGTGATCAAAATCTGTACAAAAAAATCATCTCCTTTGGTTTCTGCCCACATACCTCTGGGAAAATTGTGGTATTGTGATTGCTCCTTGTAGTAAAATGTCTTACAAAGAAAAAAACACCCTCTATTGTGAATACGTACGGCACATTGTTTAGAGCTTACACAATGAATGCAAGAGTGTTGGCGGATGGGTGACAGCATCATTTGTTGGGCACTACACTGCCTAGTTGGAGAAGTTGAAAGAATCCATGATGCAACACCGAGCGGAATTATTTCCATAACCCCTAAACCCGACAGGCATCTCAGCGGTTCAAACAAAATGCTTTGTTTCAATGGTAAAAGATTGTTAGGAAAGTTGACCCCTTTTGACGAAAACGGTCCGCTCAGCAGTTCAGCTTATGTGTTTTATATGTAGAGCAAAGGCTTAAGACGTTCCCTTGGAGATAGCATTGGGTTCTAATAAACGGCTCCAAGAGGGAAAGACACTTTCTTGTATTTTCTCTTCGGTGTACCTTGACTTTTCTGTGCAAACATATCACAAGCTGTCGTTACTCTTTTGCACCCTTTTGCGCTTTCCACATTAGGGTCTCTGCGTTATTCTAAATAACACTATAGATAATACATTACACGGAGGGCACTGAGGACACCATGACGCTCAACCGATGTCATTCCAGCCTGCTTTTCCTTATTAGTGGCTCTTTAATTAAAGTTACAGTCACCCTGATTGTTACCACTTCCATCTCACCTGTTGTCTCTACTGGCGAATACGACTTCAAGAGGAATGGACCGGCTGTACATTATATGCTGTTTTTGGTTAGAGAACAACTTGCTCTTTGTCAAACACCAAAGCACAGACCCACTGGTGAATAAGAGAAGGACTGGCAGTTTGATTAACTTCAAGCACTAATGACTAACCAATTATACCAACTCAGACAAATTAGAAATACCTAAGTGGGCACCTTTTTTCAATTCATAGGAACAGACAAATTAAAAAGTTACTTTGATTTGACTACCTGGAAAAAATTATATATATTTACAAATGTACTGGGCTAAAGGACCAGCAAGCTTGAGTTTTGTTGGTCAGTTTATGGTGTTGATGCCAGTTTAGGATTTCTTTTTTAATTGCCGTTGGTCCAAAAAAAACACTATTCAAAATCTGTTCTCCCCAATGTTGGACATCCTGCAGATTACACGTATTATCGTGCTGCAGCCTGTCCCCTGCTCTCTGTCAGGGATGTCCACACACACACACACACACACACACACACACACACACACACACACACAGGCATCAAAGTCAGCGAACAGCTGATCAGAGAGGCCAGAGTGGATGAAGTGAAGTGAACCAGATATAAGTACCTCTCTTCCTATCTCTCCCTCCACCCGGACTGTAACTCTATATACCACTACTAAATCTTGGGCATTTGAGTCCAGAAACTGTGGGAAGCAAATGTATTAAAGATCCTGGCGTCATTTATTTGAAGTACCTTTTAAACTACCTATGTATATTTAATTAACAGGAGGGACTCAGCATCATGTTGACAATTGACTAAGATTACAGGGATGTTACATACATTAATATATAAAATAATGTATCCACATATGTCTTCCACTATGAACGCATGTTAGTTATTAATCCTTAGAAAATATACATGGCACAGTACAAAACAAAGGACCTCGACTCAATCAACGGGTTGCCAAAATACCCTATTTAATCTTAAAACACCATTAAGTTTTACATTACTTGATCTACCAATCAACTTAACGCCTGCCTTTAGATGAATAGAATCCATTATCTTTCCTGCTTTTGAAGGTCAGCCAACCAACTTAAAGATATTGTCCTAAGAAAGGACACCGCAGTGCTGGGAAAACATTTCCACTTTTAAGAGCTACCACACTGGATGTCTGAAATTTCTCATTTGGAGTTGACAGGGTGCTGCTGGGAGCAGAGCAGCATCACTCAGGGACAGCTCTCTGGCTGGGGCTCCTATCTCTCATTTTCTCTCTCTTCTCTGCAAATACGCCCCCATAACCCAGAGACAGCCAGGCTGCGCAGCAGTGCGGACTCTCAACAACACGGCGCGCTGGCAGGCTCACAGCAAAGAGGCACTATGGCTTCACCACAGTATCATCGGGCCAGGTGATGTGTGAATGTTGTTGCTGCAAAGCTGCGTCTACATGAATTGATGAATGTTGTACAGTCTTCATTGGTAAAGAACCCTGATATTCCGCAGTTTCATCATCACAGGAACCATTACAATGAAAACATTTTCTTAATTCAGAAGCAATGTCACAAGCTAATAGGATGAGCGGTTCGGCACAGTAAGCTTGCAGCATGTGGTTTCAGGATTTGGGAGAAATGGTTTGGTTTATTTTGTGTTACAACCCTAATAACAATTCCAAGAGCCATGGCCCGTGACAATGCCCTTTAGTCCTCAGATATTCATGAAGTAATTAATAGTTGATTTAGAGGGATTATACTACATGAACGTGCCTTTGTTTTGGTGACCTTGGAGAGGATGTCTAATCTCTCTAATTGAGTAGTTGTAAACACTATTTTCCTTCTCTGTTCCAATGTCAATTTTGCTCGTATTTGTTGATGAGCTGTTGCACGGCATCTTTTAGTGTTGCACCCCGGCCAAAGGTGTAGTGACAATGTCTCTAAATTGCGTAGATATTTTGGACCACAGGAAATGCATCAAATCAAGGAATAATTCTTATAATTAGTGTTTTCAAACTAAAATAACCAAAATGCAAATAATGTTTTCACTGTTCTGTTGTCTGTAACCCTCTGCACAGAAGTAAAAAAACATACTTAATATTCATACTTTAATAGTATTTCTGCATTTTACAATCCGATGATGGATTTTGCTGTCTATGCCATCCCTGTTTCATACATATTCAATAAGGTCCTCTAAATATTTTTTGCATTTTGTCATCTTCAATAATGCACGCCATCAAACTCGCAAGAAAAGTGCTTTATTTCATCCCCATTGTCTGCACCAACAGCCCCCCGTACCAACGCCCAGTCTGTTACACTGCCAATTTAACCCCGGCTCGAATGGATGGCTGCAGTCCCCAAAAAACCTATAATGGATCACGCTCATGTAATATATTAGTAAACGAAGACATGAATTTGAATGATATGATTGCACATCTCAAGCAGAATGGCTGCAGAGTGTAGATGCGCTTGTGCTAAGTGGTACACATTAATCACAGCGACCCTGAGGCTGTTTCAGTGCATGCTGAAGCAAATGTTCCCGTTCATTGACAACGGTGGAGAATGAATGTAGATAAGACACATGTTCTGGAAATAAATCAATATAGAAATCAACAATGGTCTAGCACAATAACAACCTGCACATTGTGTGATAGCTAGGAGAGACATTTAAATGTATAAGTACTGTACACACTATTTTGTGGGTCTTAACCACATGGCTTTTGTTCACATCCCTTAAGTCTGTAACACTTCTTACACATGAAAGTGCACGTTTATGTATGATGGCCCGAAACACCCTGCTGGACCAAAGTATTAATGAAATGACACACGTATGAAAAACATCTAAAGCCAATTGTGACAATAATGTGGATGTAATGAAAGCTTATGCAGGGTTCAAAATTCTGTCCATCAACACCAAATTAACTTGGACTGGGATAACTGGGATACTGGGATAATAGCTTTGAACCTCAAACTTCTAACTTAAAAAACTAAAAACTTAATAAATTGTATGTTGTTTGGTGATATCATTTCACAGAAGCCCTCCCTGTCTGCCCACTTTGAGGACTTGATTTTTATGCCATCAAGGTCCAGCAGGCTGTTCTGAATATATGCTGCACCGTGTGCTCAAATAAATTGACTATAATGTAATTTAAGGGATTAGCCTCATTAGGCATGTCTGATAATGTAATTCAAGTTTTTACAAACAGTATTTGCAATTGTGTTGATGATAAACACCGTAAATAGAACTGGATTGGGAGGACGAGGCCTCTCCTGTATGTGTGTCTGCTATCCTTTAATCAAGTTAAAATTCCATTAAGCGAACCCTGTCTTCAGCAAAATTTCTCCCTCATTAAAAGGTTTAGAGACTGCTCTCCTTTCACGTATTCACTCCCTCTGTTACATGCTCCTGCCTAATTCATTTACGTATGGTTCCTATAGACACCAATGATATAATTGCAGTGGTAATGAACGTGTAAAAGCAGCAAATTGAGATGAGAATAATATTAGTAACCAAGCAACGCGTGCTGCTGCTTCCAAATTACTACCATCTCTTGGTACATGCATGCAGAGACCCACATACATGCAGCGCGACCAAAAACACAAACGGATGCATCTGCTTTCTAAACTTCTGGTAGGACTGAAGATTTGTCGATGTGCATCTGCCATTCCTAACAGTCTAAAGCGGTTCCCCAGGGACAGGGGAACAGCAACAGCAAGGTCACACGGCTTTTGGTTTCCCAAAAAATAAGCCCATTACATGATTATTAACAACAGAAACAAAATAGGCGGCTCCTTTAAAAAGCAACTACCCGCGATATTCTGAAGTTGTAGAATGTTTTTTATTATTCATCCAGGGTTAGAAAAGGCAGACTGTTGATCAGAGGCTCAAATGGATGAATGGGATTGAGTATGAAGGGATGGATAAACATTGCAAGCCTTGAAGTAAATTTGTTTCAAAGAGAAGAAGGAATCATTGGAGTTGGGAAGTGAAAGGATCATAGTGTGCTCCAGCTAAGGGAGGTTGAGGCAGCAGGTTTCCTATCAGTGTTTTGAAATGGCAGCATTCAATGTAGCAAAATGTAGCGAATCAATTCTGACCCACGGTATGATGTGTAATACGTGAAGCAAGGAATATGATGACACAGAAAACAGCTTAACATATACAGTATGTTGCATTGGATCAGCCATGACAAATTAGCAAGAAGCAAAACCATGTACAGCAGATGATAATGGAAATTACGTTGGCTAAGAAGGATTTTGGTCAAAACTTTGCATTCTGACCTGAATATGATGCTAGAAGAAAAGTTAAAAGGATCACGAACATGTCATCAAACAGGAGTACCTAACTTCCATCAAATAGCTGTGGAGACGTTTGGCTCCCAACCACGAAAGTGGACCTCACGGTGGAACTGGTTAGTCATCAAAGTCTTGATGACGTCTGGGAACCATGAATGTCGGTAGAAAGGTTTGTGCCAATCCACCTTGAAGACTTTGAGATCTTTGAAGTTGAAACACTAATCCAAACCCTTACAAATGTCAGAAAAATTTCCCTTACAAATGCAAAAAAATAAACCACATTTTTGGTGGGCCTTGAAAATACCACCACTGGAGTTAAAAGCTCAAGACGGAATGGAAATCATGATTTAAATTAGCTGCAAACCCCATCCAGTGAATCACACAGAAAAAAAACGATTCTCATGTGCACTCAGGAATCTTTATTTTCCACCTCTAATCCCAGCTGCTTTAAATCAAATATGCCCCAAATGTTGCCCCGTGTGTGCTTCAAGGTATAGCTCTCTGTTCATTTAACCCAATTAATGTTAGGCACTTTGCATGTAATGAACCAACAGCCCCAACTTCATCTCTGCTGACATGTGCTTCTTTTTCAAAGGAAGATGCAGTGGCAGGGATTAAATTGCATTAACTGCATAATTATTTCCCTTGAAATGGATCATTCCAAAAAATAGCGTCATGGGACGTGTGCAGTAACGGACTACTGCAGCTGTTCCTTGGCTCTACATACCCCCATATTTTCATTAGTTTTGTCTTTTGAAACTGTTTTCTTTTTTACTTGTTCCCTCGGCTGCATCACGTGAGTTGTCTTTTTACGCCAATCGGTCGGTCTGTCTGTTACTGCGCCTGCCATACTTAAAACATTCACACATACTGTATCATAAGGTAGTGTGAGAGTAAAAGCTATTTCAGGCATGCATGCATGCATGCTGTCAACAGCCCACTCCGTACGATGTAATACAGGAACACGCTACGATGAATATTTGCATCTTACTTTGGAGATAAAAGAGAGCACAGTGCATTCGCTGTAAAATGACTGCACTTCTCTCTCTTTGCAAAATGGTTTTGTTTTAACAGGTTTTGAGGGTTCGGAACCATGTGTCTGGCAGAAGCTCTGAATTCACCCCCTTGAAAAAACAGCACACTGCAGCATGATTACGCCTCTCACATTTTCTCAAACTGTCAAAAAACAACAAGCAGTCGACAAACATTGCTTCAGGGAAAAATATGCATACTAAGATATTGTTTCCTTTGAAAAATAGGGGAGACCTTTTGCTTTGCTTCTGAGTTTTGTGTTTGCGATGCAAAGCACGGCCACATGTCTTGAAGTAGGTTAGAGTGACACTGTCAGTGCAAACAGAAGAACATTAGTCAGCTCTCACTCAAAAGTGACAAAACCAATTACAATCACGTAGAGAAATTTGGTCTATGCTAGCAATTACATATGCTTGATAGGCATTATTACCCGGGCAAGGTGTTGAGTGTGTTTGTGTGTGGGCAGAATCCTCTTTAAGGACTTAACATGATTCCCATGGTAAGGTTGAAAAGCTGAATTTAAATGATTTATCTGTGAATCATTTTTAGCAAGGCTCGTGGGCGTGTCCTAACATGAAAACATTTCTCCCTGAAACCTAAATGAAACACCAGTTCAAACTCAGCAGCATGTGGTATTGCTTTTATACATTAGCTGTATAGGCTAAAATATGGTGTCAGCAGTTTTGCTGGCTCACAAAGGTTATAAGAACGGATTAGCGGTGTACGGATTAACCCACTTTATTACAGTCATAGATATGTCTACATTCAGGGTGCGATTTGGGTGTGATTTGTGATTTCCCCCCCCTCTGCTTTTTTGTCAAATCGCACCCTGTCTACATTGACGCTAACTCGAGCGCGAATCTGATTAAATTATTTAGGGGAATCAGTAAAACATGTAAACGTCCCTTATGGCGATTGTCATGCTGTGAAATAACATTTGTCTTTGCCTTACACATTCTTCGGTAAAGCAAAGAATGTATCTCCGACTGTGTTCTTTTCACATCTCGCGAACCAATGATTCGATCTACTTTACACACAGTCAAAATGTGGTGCAATTTGGACATGGACCATGTTAAATATGAATGAACTTTAAAAAAACAGCTCTCTGGGCAGCATCAGGGTTGGAGTTTTAGTCCACCATGTCAGGCCAACAAGCGGTCTAAGACTTGATGCTGCTGGATTGTCTGCTAACGCTTTAAGAATGCATGAACCAAACTTTCCTTTACGCCCCTACAGTCATCACACAAGAGCCGACAGGCAAAGTCTGATATTGCAACTTAAATTGTCCATGTTTGCCGTACTAGTTTATAACTCTACTTTTTTACTGCAGAATATCTCCATAACTAATATCCCTATTTGCAAATGGGTGCCTTAAAGTAATCCTGTATTCATATAACTAGTGCTAATTTTAATTGACTACACATTAAGAAATGTATACCAATTGAATGTATGGTGGGATTTTTTTGTTACTCAGCTGATGTTATGGGTCTGTCACCCGTTGTATTTTGGAAAATCAAAAAATATTATTTTAAAATACTCAGCAGATTTTTTCTTTATCACAATTAGAAGCAATATAAACAGCAAATATGGTTAATATTGGGGAGCTCAGACCTGTTTTTCCTTACCGCTTCGAGATGGTCACCTTCTTGAGGAGCTCCTGTCCGTCCCAGCTTGTGCGATGTAAAAAAAAATTGTCGCATGTGATCAGAGATGGGCAGTATTTCTATTACTTATACATAGCTACTAAAATAATCTAACTAAATATTTTATCTGAGTGTGACAGATGTCAACTAGCTTGATGTATAATTTATTTCTGGGTCTGGCTACAAAGCTTATATACGGTGATATATGATAATAATACCGAACTAACATGAGTGATGCTAACATGCTAATGATGCTAGCATGCTGTCTAGGCTAGTGTTAGCTATAGGTAGAGGGAGATGATATCCTTATCGACAAATGTCTGACCATCTAATGTGAATGCCATAATGCCAGTTACTGAGAGATAGTATAACTTAGTTGACAGTTAGCCAGGCAATGCAGTAGATGTCCATTTCTGTATTCTTAGTTTTATTGTTTTACGTTATTGGCTGTCAAGGCCCATTAATAGATACATTAATACAATTCACTTCTCCCACATGTTGTTAAGTTACCGCCAAAATTGGTTATTGGGTATTTTTTTAAATCTTAAAAAATAAAGAAATGTGTATGCAATTATCCACAGCCTTTGTAATGGCACTTAAATTGAGCTCAGGGGCTCAATTATATAACTATGAATAGAGCATATGTAACACTCACAGAGCATGGTGAGCTTTTGTGTTTAAAGACAGGTTGAGGAGGGTGCAGCGAGCACTAAATTCACAGCTCTAGAAGGCGACAAGGTCTGGGAAAGGCTGATGAAGCTGACATGGCCGTGACCCATTTTTTTTTAAATTTGTTAGTCAATCTATGCTGGCTGCCACACACGCTGCAGAGGTTATGCAGACAGAGCGCCAACCATTGGGTGTAATAGTAAAAGTATTCTTGCTTACTAAATAATACAAAGCAGAGAGCCGGTGATTAAAGGAAAACACTGTATCAAATTATTAACTTGGTAATTGTATCTATTATGTAACTTTTCACAGAGGTCATGTATCAAGATACATTGAAACATCTCTAGAGCTGCATACTGCAAAATATATCTGTTTTCTTCTTCATTCAAAAGGTACACACACAAAAACCAAGCGTGACGCTTTCGAGTGAAACTTAAGTCTTAACTGAACATGAAATCCATGCAGAATTGTATTGTCTTGATTGTGAACTTTAACTCAGGATGTTAACGTTACTCCTTACATTTGGAGCCATACTGAAACTACGGAAGGAGGACCATCAGAAGGAATCACCTTAAATGAGTTAAACCATAGTGAGGGATTTAAGTTAAACCTGCCAAGACAAAGTGTTTCTTTTGCCAGGTCTATACCACTTGTGTTGCAAAGACACGACAACAGTGTGGCTGCTTGTTTTCCGTGCTTAATTTAATTTGTTCAGTCTGAAGTAAGCAAACTCTAGCTCATTTATTTTAGTGTGTATCATCTCCAGGCGAAAGGCAACCCATTAGGGTCAACAAAATCCCCAGAAACTCAGCCAAGTATATGTGGTTATATTGTCCAATTATGCACCGCACCATTTGCATCTAATGCCAACGTGCCTTGCCAAGTCCAAAACAAATGAGTATTTTGCTTCTGATGTGGCAAAGCAGAAAGTAAGGCTGGGCAAGCTGCTGGCCTTCTAGTGCATCTGACTGGCAGGAAACCACAGCGCCGCGTCACAACCCTGCAGTTAAGGTTTATGTTTGTTTAGGCAGTAGCTCTCAGGCTTTTAGGCAGAAAATGATATTCATAACTGTTTTCATTAGTGAATAAACCAGCTGAAACCACACATCAATTCTATGAACGATGGATCAGATACATGTTTTGTGCAAAGGGTCACGCTGGGTTCTGGAGAGCTTTTTTATTGACTTTTAACTCATTATTTTGGTTGTTGGGATTTGTTCAGGTTTGGCTTATTAACCATAACCAATGATGGATCATAACAGCAGAGAGTTAACACACAAAGCTTTACTCTGCAACATATAAATCATGTTTTCCAAATGTAACAACAAAAGACATTCTTGGAAGAGAACGCTCACAGAGCTCCACGCCGCAGCCGCCACACAATGCGTGCGGCCGCACGTCTAAAAGGCCGGCTGCCTCCAACGGCCTCCCGCTCAAACCATCCAGGAACCTGCAAGAGAAACACACACAAGGCACAATACGTAGGCAGTAGGGCCGCCACAGCTCTCAACCATTCGTTCCTTATTCATTTACCTCATTGGCATGCTCAAGTCTTAAAAACCCACTGTGTACTACCTGTGCATTACCAAAGTACGAGATCAACTGGGGAATTTAGCAGCAATAAAAGCCAAATATGTGCCCCATGATTCATTTGAGACCCAAACACAGCAAAGGGAAAAGCCTGACATTGGTCAGGTGAATGGAACCACAACCACAAATGAATACATGTGTGCGAATGGCCCATAAAGCCCATACTATAGAATAGACTAAAGAAAACATAAGCATTCATAAAAATGTCATTCTTTTGTTTAACGTTAACATTCAAAGGGGTAACGTATTTAAACGCATTTGTACGGTTTAATATATACAGCATGGTGAACAGGAAACGCTCCAATGTCCCAGTGAGTTTTTACTGTAATATGAACTTGACAGCTATTGGGCTCTTTGTAATGCACTTAAAAGGGACTATACAGTAAAGGAAACATGAACGTAGGAGGATGTGTGCAGGGGAGTGCTAATATGTACTATCGCTTGATTAGTTGGTCTTAATATGTACTAATGCTTGATTACTGGTTCTACAGGCAGCTTAGTTTGTTTGCCCAGGACAGGGGGATCATCCATGACAAGCAGTTGTATATGCCAATAACCAGCTTGCCACAGAATTAACATGATCCTGCCTTAGGAGCAAATGGAGCAGCAGACGCAAGGCAGTGAGGGCTGATTTTACTGCATCCACATAATATCGGCCATGCCATTGCTAAGAAAAATGAAGCACAGCCTAAAAAAAAATGTTTTGAAAGCTTTCATCGTGATTGTACAAAGGTCAAACTACATTAAAAGATGACTCACACTGTAACAACAGGCAACGGTAGGAGCAGATGTGCACAGAAAAGAAGAAAGGATGGCATTTGAATACATTTTTTTTTGACATCCCACCAGTGGCCAAGAGAAAGTCCCCTTTCCTTGTGTTTGACATTTGTCCCATATGCTTCAACATTGATTCAACTCCTGTGAAGAATGGATGCAAAACAGCTGCAAAAGTAGTATTCAATAAATGTAGTATGGTGGGATTTAAACTGCTGACAGATGATCTCCGACAGTCTGCAGATTAAAGCATTTCAGTGCTCTCATAGCCCTGTATCAGCAATTGGTATTACTTTCAGTATCTCAGTGAAAAGCCTTCTTCCTGCCACCATCAAAGGAGGGCTAGGACTTTTGAATCCTGCCTGTCAAAATTCAAATAGACCCTTTGGGAGCAGTGTCATTCATCTCTCCTCAGTCAATAGCTGGAAGCTCTGTCCCTCCATTGATTATCAACTGGGAGGGAGGAAAAGTGGGAGGACAGGCAGCCTTTTGTTCACTGTCCTGAAGAAGGGGTGCTAGCAAAATAGCTTGCCACAATTAAAACCTCAATTCATCAGCTGGAGTTTACTTTATGGCGGCACCCAGATGTTATCTAATGCACTTGATGAGGAGATCAAAGAGGTACAAATGTGTTTAAATATGGTTACTTGCTTAATTTTTCTCGGTTCCTGTCTTGTCTAGTGTTTTCTTTAAGACGTTCCCGCTTGATTTAGTTGTGTCAGATTGCGTCTGAGACAAACTGATAATTTCACCTCATAGGGACTGCTGATCTGACAAAGTGGAACCATTACATAGGGGTTGAGTTCAAGGTTAAATGTTAAAAACGGCTATGTGGCAAAGATCAGGATAAAAGTCAGTGCACTTGTTGTACCTTAACCCCACAGATGATTGCTCATCATGATGAATTAAGTCTCCTTGACAAAGCAGGGAGCCAATTGGACAAGGGCAGAGCCTGGAGACATGAACTTCAGCTCTCTCTGTCAACTCCCATAGCCTGCTGCAGAATGAATAAGTTAACAAGCTGTCACAACATTAGCAAGTGAATATCTTGGTGATTTAGATTCCAAGTGCATTGCCCTGAGTTCTCATATTGTTCTGAATGTGCCAACGATCCCAACAATGTGATGTGAACACAATTGGAGTCGGTGAAAAGAAACAGAAATGCACCGTCCAGTCTGTCATTTGCTGCTAGAGCTTTTTACAACATTATAAATATAACATTTCGATCACGCAAAAAACTACTGGTGAATGCCTCCACAGAAATGAGCCCCAGCAAATGGAAGTGCAAATGGGGTCAGATTTTGCCCTGCATTCATCCTGCAAGGCACCATACCTGTGTTTAATGTGAGCAGTATACAGAAAGGAGTTTAATGGATAAATGCAGGCAAGTAATTCAGGCACTGCATGGAACCTAATGAGGTATAGAATTCAGAGAAACCAATCTCCCCCTCTGCCCCCACTCCATTGGTAGCACCGTGGTCTCTTATAGAACTACACTGCCCTCTGACAGGTCGGAAGGGTACTGCAGCATTGGTTTCACCCCATTAACGCTCTGATAATGGCCCTGTTTGCACATGCTACAAATGAAGATAAAATAAAGTCACATTTTTTAAAGTGCCACTGACCAGTAGGTATAAATGGTCAAATAGATTTTTACACAGCACAGCCCTAAAATATGCCTGAGTAGAAGCAAAGGGAAGCACAAATTTGAATGGATGTCTCCAATCAACATGATGAATGAGAAAAGCCAAGCGTTCTTTTTGCAATACCAGGTCTCGCTCTGCAGTATCGTTCATTCCATTGTGTTTTGGGAGAGGATCAAGGTCTTCTTGTTGATATGCATTTAGGCATCAAGTGAGGCTTTGTTGTTACACACGTCAAGACAGTATTTGCATTGAGGTAGCTTCAATCTCTCCTTCGATTTTTCAAGCAAAACAAAAAATGCAATTGAATCCTTTTGAACCATCAAACTGCACTCTTGCGTGTCAATGTTTTTTTCACAGACCATAATTGCTTAGGGAGCAATAACCAAGGTTGTTTTTTTTTGTTGCAATTTTAAATGGGTGGTTTCCAAATCTTTCAATGACGAACAGTGAGATCTGAAGTGGAACATTAAACATGCATAAACATGGATATCCAAGCTATGTTTTGCTGCCAACAGACTACAAGTAAAGCAGGGTGCATCTAGTAGATCACACGCACAACAGTGCTACATCACTGAATTGTTCTTGCCACCTGTTTAAAGACATGCAGTGTTCATCTCAAAACAGGTCTAACACTGTGTGAGGGTAGTTTTCTAGCACAATGTCTAAATTTAATAGTTAATGCAGCGTTTTTCCCCTCCAGTCCTCGCACTCTCTGGACAAACAAGGTGAAACATGGCAGATGGGAACATCTGTAAGCTTTTCCTGAGTGTACACTGTCGGAATATCTCATTTTATGTCAGCTTCATGCTTTTGATACTCTACATACACGACGGTGCCAGCTGGCAACGGCAATGAAGAATATCCTTGATGAAAAGATTACGCTGGAACACCTTGATGAAAGGTAGTCAATGAGTCAATACTCTGTCTTTTCCTTTTCAGCAACAGTTAGCTTTGTGAGTCGGAACAATACCGCCTAGAACCACGGCTAGATACCTGCTGACATTAAAGGAGCATAACAAGACATGAAGTGGACAATACTACTGTAGTGGGATCATTTATCTTAATCTAGCTTTATGACAAGCAATTAATACGGACCCATATTAATAGGATCATCCAGTGCACTCCAGTTCACTTTTTCTTTTTTTTGGCGGATCTCATGTAGTCCCAGCTGATATTTTAGATTGCCCTTACTTTATAGACAGTTACTTCAGTATGTGCCAATGCCAGCAGTTGCAAAACAACATTCAGCGCAGCAGCTAAACATTAACATTAAAGTGCTGGTTTTGTCTGAATAAAACATGATAAATAAAAGCCAAGGTCAAGTGTGTTCTGAAGTGGTGATGGTTTAGTTTCGACTGTATAATTTAATAGAAGGGGTTAATGTGTGTATGAGCAATGCTGCACTATTGATTTTGTGAGTCCGACAGAAAAAAAGCAATCGAAAGGTGTCCTTTTTACTTTGTCGGATGTCACATATACACAGAGTAACTGTTCTCACATAGTTAGTCTTTCTCTCTCAAGACTCAATGTCACACTGAATGATCCTTTAACACTGGTCAATTCTGCCACCTGACACCATCATAAGAACAATGAACTCCTGTTCCAACCTCCGAGGGAGACATGAGGAACAAGCCAGTTTGTAGTTCTCTGGACAGCTATGCTTTGCTCTGAAATTGTGTGCCAAAACATTCAGCCTGCGTCCTATTCTGCAGGCCTGTGTGTAATGTGCCTGGCACTGCTATCAAGTGGGCTTTAGATTTCTATCCACCCCACCAGAGTGGCTTTCAAACTTCTCTGGGAGCGCGTTTGTTTTGTGACCCACAATAATTTATTGGACTGTTGTGTGGGCTTATTGAGCAAAATTGATTCTGTTTTCAGGCTACTAACCTGTTGTAGTGTTTTATTCAGCTCAGCACACATTGCAGAGGCCACAAAGGGCTTTGCCAACATAACGTGGCCATTATTTTGTTATAAGTTTATACAGAATAATTTCCTGAAGCAGGTTCATCTGCCTATGAGCAATTTGAGTTTCTACCCATCACTCCCGAGGTGGTTCATCGAGCGTTCCGATTTTGATCGCAGCCAGTTGTCTTGTGTGTGTTAATTATTATCTTGTGTCACACACAAGTGATGACACGAGTCAGCAATAAAAAAATAGCCTCCAGATGTGCCTACAGGGTGTGTTAAAAGGAGAGAAAATAAAGGGAAATTACAGAATAACGGACATAGCGACCTCTTTGACAGAGTACTCCATCGGCTTAAATGTATCCTAGCATTTCACACACTGTGGAGGCTATCCTTTGAAGCCTCGGCATGGATGCATGGTGTTCTCAATGTGTAAAAAACAAAGGAATCTTAGGTCCAGGCATTGGTTCTTTTTGGGTGGTGTTCCCGTTTATTTATAAAAGGTATCAAAAAGGGTATTGCATAAAATGGTACTTGTCGGTGGCATGCTGTCGGTGGAATAGGTGGTCACGGCTACGGTAAGAACCGTGTGTTCCCCGCCATCCAAACCTTTTCCCAATTGATTGTCCCACCTGTGAATATAACCAATCTCCAGTGACATGCCACACCCAGTGCAACACTCTCCCAAGTGGCCAAAACAAGCAATAACCAAACTAACCAAAGGTGGATATAAAATGGCCCCTACACACACTATTATTTCCAAATATTCTCCTCTGCCTGAGCTTGGCCGGACACATTTCTTCTATGTGGCTTCTTCCGCTAATCTTCAGGCTGCGACTCTCTCTCGCACACGTGTCTGTGGATTGTGCTGGAACATGGTAGAACCGCAACTGATGGAAAGACTAAATGAGTGAGAGATACCCCTTTTCCAACAACAAGAAGTGCTGGTACGGAGCCAGAGCTAGTGCCGGTTCGCAGTTGGTTCAACTGAGGAGCCTCCAAAGAACCGGTTGCTTTTCCACAGGCTAAAGAGCCAGTGCGGAGCCAGGTCCTACGTCACTGTCACACGGGGGGGGTAGTTTTTATTTCCTGGTGGTACGGGCCGGGCTGACGGGGCATATACTCGCCGTTAGCAGTTAAATAGCAGTTGATACCGTACAGTACCGGCTTACTTTCACCTCTGCTGTTACGTCTCATCTTTCCTCGCAACGTTAGCGCGGCGGCGCCAAACACAAACACATCATCAACAATCGCAGACGTTGCTTTGCTGTTGATGTTCATGGCTTTGCGGACCTACATCGGCATCCAAACACGGTGGATCCAACGTGTTCACGCGGACCGTCTTTATTCTTAGACGGAGATTTTTAAAAATGGCGGTCACAAGTTTCTCTCGTCTCACGGTAACCCCGCCCCCAGCCGCTGACGTAAGCAGTTCTTATTACTTCTAGCCCAGCAATGATATAGTGCTACTTAAGAACCACTTAAGCACCACTTAAGAACCACAAAGCTGGTGCTTTGGCGGTGGAAAACCAAAGAACCGATTTGGAAATAGGCTCTGGCTCCAAACTAGCACCGGCTCTGCTTTGGTGGAAAAGGGGTAAGAGAGGATGAGCTCACTCACCCAGCGCCATCTGAGCCAAGACAAAACAAACCCAGAGAGTGAGAATCATCTTATCAGGGCGATAGCAGACAAATAAAGGGAGACTGTCAAGAAACGATCACGTTGGTATTCAAGCCATGACTTGCTGCGCCTTGTCACAATAAAACAGAGGGAATGCAAGTGGAGGCTTGGAGAGAGGGACACACAGAGAGCGAGGATGGGACAAACACACACAGAGAGAGAGGGAGCTGTTAAACTGTTTAGCCTGTTTGCTTCATGCCACCGCAGAGCATCTCTTCTGAAATGGCTGTATCTGAAATCAGCTTTGAAAAGGAGAGACACTACGAGGCTCTGTGTGCCCAGGCGTGCCTGTCCGACCCAGGAAGAGCAGACTTCACGGGTGAATTGTCATTGCTTACATACGCAACTACACACCAAACATTAATCAAAGATAGCAGTCGCTTTCCAAAAATACCCCCAAAAAAACAGCAAAAGATCCGAGACAGGTGCAGAGCTTCGTTGAAAGACAGAGGGCAGGCGATAGTGGAGACACAAAGACCGGGTGACGCCTGGAGGAAATAGGGAGCAGGCTATGTGTGTACTTTAAGGTAAAACAACACTTTATTCTGCCTTGTCAAACGAAAGAGCGCGGTGCAGAAATTGCGTGCAGTGTTTCTTGCAATTTAAATGCAAACCACGGCTCTGCTGCAACCTGTCTGAGACAGCAGGGACTCTCTCAAGTGGTGCTGGCAGGGACCGT
Source organism: Apeltes quadracus (assembly GCA_021346845.1). Lineage (NCBI taxonomy): Eukaryota > Metazoa > Chordata > Actinopteri > Perciformes > Gasterosteidae > Apeltes > Apeltes quadracus. Next base: position 8,849,634 of record CM037935.1, read on the forward strand.
CTGTGAACCTGCCTGTGGATCATCGTAAACCCTGCACCTGTTCACGACTGTGTCACGGAGCCCCCCCGCCTTTCAATGCACAGTGCACACGGCTCAACACATTCTGAATATATGCACACTTATGCACCATAATTCATCGTATGTCCAGGGTTATTGATTATGTGCTAAGTAATAAGGCGGTGGAACAAGGTTACGGAATATGGGTAAAGAAACACATCTGCATCTAATTACTGATGAACGTTGGGACAGATAATCACAATGGAACCAACAACTTTAATTAAACAAGACCTGTATTCCTACAAAGCTCAGGAGACAAGCAGAAAAGTGACCCGACCTCGCGAGCCAAAGACATCTTTGGATGAGAAATGTGCAAGGCCTATCACTTTTCTTGGTTTGATGCAGACTTTTTTTTGCTGCTTTTTGCGCTGAACAACTTTCATGGCAGAAGTGATTTGTAATTAATGGTGGTTTTGTAACTCATCTATATCCCTGAACCCTGACGAGCCCGATCAATAGCTCTGCCTGTGGCCCGCTCGGTGTTCTCTTTCTCTCTCTCTCTCTCTCTCTCTCTCTCTCTCTCTCTCTCTCTCTCTCTCTCACTGCAGCAGAACTCAGTTACCCTTTGCACACACACACACACACACACACACACACACACCATCACACAAACTATGATAAGCCACGTAAGGAAGTTACAGTCAAAAGTATAGTGAAACCTCGGCCCATATAATAATCATAAGGACACATTTTTGGGAGGGGGCGTTTGCAGCTGTGGGCAGCAGAACGATCTGTAAATACAGCTGACAGACTTACACTCTCCTTGCAAAGTTATGAAGAAAACCTTGTCAGCAAGCAGTTGTCTTTTCTTCCAGCAGACACAGAGCAATTTAAGAAATGTTTTGGAATTTGTTCCTGGCCACTTAATCAAAGCAAATCCAATTTGGTCGGATCTCCACTCCACTCCAATTTCTATTCGGTTCTTGTATAAAAATGATGTTGTGGTGAACCACAAATGACAGACATTCACCAGTTAGGTCAGTTTGGCAGTTGACTCAAGTTAGTTCCGTTTGGCAGTTGACTCAACAGTTTGTTCAGTTTGTTCAGTTTGGCAGTTTACTCGACAGTTAGTTGAGTTTGGAGGAATGTAATGAAGTGGAGCGTAAGCTGACTTGACGCATCTCCGTCTCTTGTCTCCTCGCTTACTACACTCCACAATGTATTGTAAATATACTACTAGAAATAAAATTTATTCCATCTATTCCTGTCTCATCCTCTGTGCAGGATGGAGAGAGGAGAAGACAGTTACCACGTTTTACCTCAAAGGTCACTTCATAAATGGATGCAATGTGCTGTTCTCTTAATGTTCCTCATTATAAAGGGTGCTGATTTTCCTCTTCCTTTTTCTTTTCGGATTCACCCATTTATCTGGCACTGGGACACCTTCCCCCCGTGCTGACACAATATCAATCACGGCAGTGTCACAAATAAACAATGCAGGCGGCACAAGTGTTAATAACAATCTTATTAGATATGAGGAAAAACAAACAGTGCCCCTCTCACACCTCAATCTCCAACATGAAGTGACACGAGCAGGTGCGCGGAGATGACACAAACAAATTAGAGGAGAAGGAATGTGTGACAGGACGTGCTATCACCTTGCGTTAGGTCCAGGAGGAGTGGCATCTTATTCAGTTGTGTCAGCACTTCTATAGTTTACAGACACACTATGATGCACACACTCGGAGAAGAAGTCTGAAGAGTGGGAGGAGGTTGCTCGAAAAGCAATTTCCTCTTGAGAGAAAGGTCTCATGGTTCTTGCGAGACAAAGCATCTGGCATGATTGGAGACAGTTGTGAAAAACTGTATGTATTTCAGTAACCTTTTCTCTCAGAAGTTTCTCTGATGTATTTGCCATATCTGAGGGACATCCCATTAATCACGGCTGACAAGCAGCGAGGCTATCCTGTTGACGACACTGTTTCAAATGTTTGCCAACAGGCATAATGTGTTGGCAGTAACGAACGTATCCAGTCACCTCGTTGACAGAGCACTTTCTTGTTCAAAAAATAAAAATAAAAATAAGAAAACGTTTTTGCTAGTTTCTGGTTCATATTATACATAATACATTTCTAACCCCAAAAAACTGGACTTGTGCTCGCAGCATTAAGGAGAAAATATCCAGCCAGGTGAAAGACATACGAAGGAGCTCAGCTGTGATATTATGTCCAAACAGTGGTTGGCTTGGCTGATCCATGACTCACTGATTAAATAAAAAAAAAATGGTTGTGGCAGGTGAAATGCTGGAGCAGAGCCAAGGACTAGCCTCTGGGGTGGTGATATTTATGCCTCCGTTCCTTCTCCCCTCTTATCCTGCTTCTCTGTTTAGAGTGCAAAACTCAAACAAAAACCAACGTACTACACTACACCCACACAGGGGTAAGAATATTTTCTTAACGGTTACGGTTTTTACACCAGGAGAGTGTGGAGAAGAAGGTACCAATGTTTCTCATCTTTGCATGCATTTACCATGCACCAAGATTGCCTTGCTGTTCAACACCGGCCTCACAAGTTTGAAGATGGCTGCCGCCCCTTTTTTGGCTGACTTTAACCGTCCCTAAAACTATAAAGAGTCATATATTTCATATATTTCATTCATGTTTTTTATTTTTTTTTAAATCCATAAAAGTGTGAGAATTTTTGAATGAATGAATCTACATCTCTCTTTTGTGTAAAGCGGCCTGCTTTTGACCTGCTTTTGATGGAACCCCTAAAATGAACAAACACACACAAAGCATATGGCATCTATACATTCAAAAAGTTTACGTTGATTCTCTTTCCTCGCTGCTGTAGTTTCGTCTTCACTAATTCCTGAGGGAAACGTCTGGCTCTTAAGCTCTTGAATGATTTTCTCCATAAGCTTTTTGGCAATACATGGGCAGGTAGCAGGCAGAGCTCTTTCACTAAAAAACAGATGCTTGCTGTTAGAAACAATGCTTAAGAGCCAGAGTTGTTGAGGTGACCCTAAACAATAAAGTTACGAGCCGTAAAACAAAAAGGTACCCACAAAAAGATGCGGAGATGCTTGGTAGAGCTGGGACGGTGATCATTCTCTGCGGGTTTGTCATTATTTATCACCTGTATATATAATATAGATTGGTGCACCTTTAAAAATGATCACAGGCCTTTTATATAAAAGTGAGTGCAATGGAATGAAGCCGGACCAAGTATTGTGCGTACGTCTGCAAGAATCAAAGCTTTCTTATGTCCTAAAATAGAGAGGTGCCTTCTTTAAATGTTGATGAATAATTTAAAAGTTCGGGCTCACAAGATTTCAAAGGTCTGCTGGAAATGGATGAAAATGCAAAACAAAAGGGTAACGAACTCTTGAACATGTGAGCTTACACACGGAGGAGGATGTGAAGCAAGGAGGGGGGGTGTAACTCAGTGGGACAAGTCCATCGGAATCTCTGCTCTCCTGTTTTCAGATGAAAACGCTTTTCCGGGCATCAAACACACCTGCAGCTGCACTGTCTCCAGTGATAACAATGCCACTCTCCTTGCTTTTCCCCTCCGATTTTAATTACAAATATTCATAAGCAGCTTAACTGCATGGACAGGGTTTTTTCTTTAACAGACGAGGGTGTGGGGGTGTCTGGGTAACAACGCAGCTGTTGGATACGATAAGATTATTTACCATTACCCCCACACAGCCATTGAATACACTTTCCCCTCCCCCATACCTTAAATGGGGGATAAAATAAATACATAAAAAATAAATAAATCATATCAGGATAAACATTCGCAGTGAAAAGCTAGAGGGTAAACTTGTGCATCGACGGCTGAGAGACGGTGTTGCATGTCTTTTTCTGAATGATCTCTAAGCCTTTAACAGCTTTCATGTGTTTTTATTTTTCATCTGCAGTTGCACAATGCGGCATGGCTCGTGAGTGGTCACCTGACAACCAGTCTGTTATAGGGTACCTAATTTCACCAAAGGTGTAGAGCCTATAGCAACAGAAAGAGAGAGACAGACAGACAGCGAGAAGGGGAGGAAAAAATAAAACACACTGCACTTACGTCTCCATAGAACATTATAATCGTAAAGAAGTGTGTAAGTCACCTTGCATGAGAAGAATGTAAAAGGGAGGCAGGCGTGCCAGAGTGATAGAGACACAGGTATTTTTGCTTGTCAGTGCACTTCAAAAACTTCTGAAAGCAAAATACAATGTTTTCCAGTGAAATAGGCTGACAAATGCGGGGATGGGGGCATTTATTTATCCTGACAAAGTAGTTGCAGTGGTAAACTGCGGCAGGGAAATATTTGGGATTCTGTTAGAATGCCAGAAACGCAACCCCTCAAGCAGTAGTGTTATATCACATCTTGGATGTCTATTGCAACCCGAGCCATCAGCTAATGGGAATGAGTGAAAGTACATCACTGACAGGAGTATTGATTTGGATATTGAAATTATGAAGCAGAAATCTGCGGTTTCAACCTTTCTTTCCTGCCACCCCACATCTACACTTAAGTTAAAAAATAAAATCTAACCTAATCCAACAAAGAAGAATAAATAATATGGCACGATGGGGAGAGGAGAGAGAAAGAGGACCGAGCGGCGACTGAGCCGACAGCTAACGAGGAGTATCATGAGAAGCCTGAACACCCATCTAAACAGTGACAGTAAAGCCCGTTGTAGCGCTGAGTGCTGACGTGAATATGGTCTATTCTTGTCTCATTTTTTGCAGCCCCAAATGGGAGTGCAGGCGGGTTTATTTTGGTTTAAAATCAGAGGTGGACAGTAATTACATTTATTCTCATTAGTGGTTCCCCCTTGACTCTGCATGGTCATCTGGGTAATGTATGTGGACCTGTTTTGGCGAAAACTAATTTGCGCTGCATTAGCTGATGAGGCAGGTAAATTACATTATGTCACCCAATGTTATCCTAATGTCAGTGATTCTGGGATGGAGTAGCCTGGCGGACAATGTCATACTTACAAAACGCACAAATGCCACCCTAACCCTCCACTCTGTCTCTCCATCTGCAATAGGACCGACTGAAGAAACATGGGCAGGCTGCATATCCTTCAAATCCTTGTTTCAAATAACCTTAAAGAGTCACTCAGTAATTTGATTCTGACTTCAGTTAGTTCCAAACAGGACTATTGATGAGGTATTACAGAGGCAAAGGAATGACGGTCAGGGAATTACTCCGTCAGACACAAGGTTTGAAGGAGGTGCACAAAAGGTGCAGGAAATTTTCTTTGGAATTGAATGAGAAAGATGAACTCATCAGCAGTTTCACCAATATGCAGTTTGTTTAAACCTTAATGTGTCCTCTAGCCTCCCATCGGGGAAAATAGATTGAGGTTTTCTTTTCCGGAGCTGTAGCTCTCCAGTCAAATATTAATATTAGGTTTAGTTTTGTGCGGCAATATACCAAGAGCAACTCACGTCATGCAGCCTAGTCTGCGACCTTGAAATTCACAGAGGAACAATTGTTCAGCAAGCAGACTAACAGCAGCAGCCAACGCTCCGTTTGTTGCCCTGACATTCATCAAGTCAGTAGCTGCTCCATCTGTCACCGGGTGTAATTTGGGGTTGCATTTTTTGAACTTTTATCCCTTTTAGTGTTCAGATTATATTGCAGATCAGATTAACCCGTTGGACTCTAAAGTGCCCCGTACGGGGTCGTTAGAGCTCTGACACTCACTACAGACACAGATTGCTGTATAAAAACAAAACTGATATGCTGAATGCTGCATATCACTGTAAACGTCAGAGTCTGGGCTACAAAACCATCAAACCCGTTTGAACGTGCTCCAAACACAACGAGAGCATTGCACAGAAATGTGAAAAGAAATATGTAAATATAACTCGCAAAAAAATGCTACCACCCTGACTATTTTACCGATTATCTTATCGATGCATCGTGCTAAAAACAAAACCGAGATAGGTAGCCGCTAGCCGAGAAGACAGAGAATGCGGCAATATGTGTGTCATATCTCTCAGTCAAACATTTCCTAAGATAAGTCCAAACAAGCACCATCTCAACTTCGCTTTTCAATCACAATTTGTCACTTACGTTTGTTGTTTTCATGCAAAAGAAATGATTTATCCCGTTTTTTTTCGCTGCTAGACGCTAAATGTTACCCGGAAGTGAAACGTGAACAGTGTTCCATCTTCATTTATTTATTAATTAGTGACATGTATACAGATATTTCACATCTTCCCACTAATATAGGTTCCCCTTTATCCTACATAAGAGAAATTGTCCAAACAGACTAAGTATTTACAAAGTTATTCACATTTTTATTATGGGTATGCCATTTTCGGAGCACAAAATTAGAAAAAGAGCAAATATATAGGCCTAATGTTCACTACATTCCCTACATTTTCACTGAACACAAACTAAAACAGGGAATTGCCAGTAAACATTATTTCACACTTGATGCTTAAAGGGTCCATGTTATGGAAAAATCACTTTTTCTGGGATTTGGGGTGTTATTGTGTGTCTCTGGTGCTTCCACACGCATACAAATGTGGAGGAAAAACCATCCATGCTGTTTTGAGTGAGATACAGGTTTCTGAATTGATCCCGTCTTCAGCCTCTGGGTGAGCTGTTCAAAATCACCAAGGTTTCCACGTCACAAACTAAAATATTTGAATATTCCCACCCCTTCCAGTCCCGTTTTCCAATCGCAGCCCGCCGGCGCGACCATATGGACACGCGCAAGTTTATGCGCCGACCGCCGATTCTACAAGCTGTGGGCATGGACCAAATTAGCTATTGCCCAACACACAGTCTCATCAGCTGATCTGCTCCAGCTGAACCACATCAGCTGATCTGGATTAGCGCACCAGCTGGTCAAACCCCCCCTGCTACTGGCTACACTCAAACAGGGCGCCATATTTAAAGCAGATTCAGTTTTGCTCCTACCTGCTGCGGCTCGCTTCTCTGCCGCCCGCCACCTCCCCAGCTCCTCCTCGCCTCGCCGCTGCTGTCCTCTGACTCCCTGCTATTTCATGGTGCTCATGAAAGGTCAGAGGACTCCCTGAACAGAGCCACACCGCCAAAGATTTAATTCTGAACTCAATACTTGATGCAATCTATCTAATAAAAATGTTTCCGACTTAAAAATGTTTTCGACTTAATGGACCTGACAGAACTGGGGATCGTTACGCATCATGCATCCACAGCGGTCGGTTACACAACTAGTGTACGTGTACCCTACAAAAGTGTAACCCTTCTTTGCCAATAAAAACAGGGCCATGTGCAATGATATATTATCAATCACTGCAAATAGTACAAGTGCACTATGTTCCAGGTTAAAGATGAGTATGGAGTCTGTTGAGTTGGTTTAGCTTTATTTAACTTATTAACTTATTAACCTATTTTAGTCCAATTAGTGACGTTGGTTGGTTTCCAACATTTTCTACTGGCCTGATGTGAACTATGGAAAATACCCGAGATTACTGGATATTAATGACTGCTATATTTATTTCTGAAATGATGAGCAGACCATAAAAGGAACTTTTTCTGCACAAATTCGAGTCTCAATTAGGGCAATAACGGAATTTATAGATTGTTTACAACCATAGAAAATACTGACATAATAAATAACGTATTAGTTGCACGTTTATGTGCAGACAGGACTAGAGCATTCAAAACATCTTAAAATGAAAGTCAGCAAGGCAGTGCATGGAAGCAATAATCGAAATGTTTCTTTCGCTACAAAAATATCTATCTAATTGGAAACTAGAACGACAGGATTAGAAAACCTCTCAGCATTTGGAAAGGTACTTGGTGGAGCGGAATGTTCACCTGGCAACAGACAAATGCGTCATTGCAAACTGCTTTACCATCTCTTCCCGAACGCCGTGATCCTCCCCGTCTCTGCTGTCCCTAGGGAGTTCTGTCCGGAAAGTTGTTACTGTTTTTGATTTTGACAAAAATGTAACAGAACGTTATTAAAGTTTTGTGATCTCGAATGGGGACTTTAATAGTTTCGCACGCTCTACTGTTTTGTTTGATTTACAATGGGGGTGGGTAGGTCAAAATATATGTCACCATAAAAATGGACTCGGTAGTTGCATCATAAAATTGTAATATTTTAATATAGACCAGAGTTTTCAATAAACGAGGTCCACATGAGAAGCATGAGAAAGACAATAACTGGAGGAAAAGGTTCCAACCCGCCTTGCTCAGTTGCGTGATTTCTTTCTGCTGAGCATGTTCAGAAAGCTACCAGTTCCCCGTAAACCAAGTCAAACGTTGTAGAACTATGTGAAGCTATGAGTGAGTTTCACTTAGCCCATCTACAGATTGAGATTGGTCCAAAAGCGTTCAGACACTGGTTTGAAGACCTGAGACGTATCAATTGGGACCAAACCAATGGCAACAGCTGAAGAAGGCCGTTCCGAGACCAAATGGGACACGTAGCCTTGGGTCCTTCCACAATTGTTGGAGGACACAGGAGGAGAAGAAAAGAACGTGGCAATTCACAAAGAGGACCGGCGGCAGTAAACAACTCTCTTAGGTAAATACACACCAGGAATAAAAGTAGAAGTCAAGACGCCACCAAGTCTCAATCAAAATAACAGCCTTAAAGCACAGGGGAGCAGTAGACTTACATGTGCAACCACAAAATCAATGCTGACAAAACCTTTTTTATTCCTACTGAGAAGGACATAAGACACAGTAGCTGTGAACCTGCATTTTACAGCAACACTGTGGGGGTTTTACTTAATGCTCTGTAGGAAAGACCAACTACATCATGTTAAATGAATACTGATCCCAACCTATTCGTTTTCTTTCTTATCATTCTGCACACTTGAGGTATCAATGAAACCCTATTGAACTTAGAAAAAAGCTAATACATTGCTGCAAGTCTACTAAATTGCATTAAAAGATTTTTTGTGGGCCAGACCTGTGCAGTAAATGTGGAAAATATATCATGCATTTTGCCATGATGGAGGTAGAAGAAAGGTGTCACACTACCACACATCCTTAGTGCAAATATGCTTTGAAGGGATATTGTGCTGCATTTTATTATACGGTAGGAATGGGCCTTGTCCAAGAACATTTTTGCATTCTTTATTCTTCTAATTGATTTTCTAATTCAAAAAGTTGGGGAATCCGTAATCCCTTTGAGGAAGCTTGTTTTGGTTAAAAACAAACTATTTGCTAATAAGTCCTACCCACGACAGGTCTCACCCACTCTGAAATATCTCAGAGAAACTTTAAAGATAAAATTGGTGAATGTGGCTCAGGAATCACTCACAGAAGTCACAAAACAATTCTGTAGGTGTGATTCTAGCATTGGGCTAAATGTACATTAATTGCAAAGTATGTGGAGGATGGCAATATCTTTGACAAATGGTCCAACAGTGCAGCACGCATGACCATTATGGTAATCATGCGGGTTGAAATTTACATAATCTTATTTTGTTGGCACTATATTTATAAATTGTATCTCTATGATTCAGCATTGGGAGCAACTGCACATGACAGAAAATTGAAATTCTATTTTTTTTGCAAATGTAACTGTCAAAGGGAATGTGTCTGAAAGCACATACCATCAATTAATTTGCGACTCTTATAGAATGTTGTGACGTAACTCTGACACTGTTTGGTCCTCCCACAAATGTACAACAACAAGTTAATTATACAGATGTCACTGCTTACCCACTCACATGTTTCCTGTCATCACAAATGACATAATTGCTTCAAAAGTTCAGAAAATGATCACCTCAAATTGAAAGTGAATAACAATGTAACATTATTACAATATGACGTGCTCCAGTCTTCTCGTCGACAGTGTTGATTGTTTGAATGGGGAGGATTTCCAACAAAATAATGAAAAAGTACTTTTTTCTGGTATTTTCTCAGTATACAAATGATGAAAGAAAAATTTAAAACAACAATTACATGAATGCCTTATCAAAAAGATAATCACTAGACAGTATTAAGGCATGAAGAAAATAGGTGGGAGCCTCGTTGGCCACAATGATGATCTCTCACACTTCAGCTGCTCCACAGTTGGCTACGAGTGTACATCTTGCAGTAAATATACAGAATAGTGCAGAAAAGGCCATTTGTCTTTCAAGTAGTCTGTTCTGCTCTCCCTTCATTGTCATGCTGCAGGAAGAGGAGGAAACTGGCTTGTGCACACAGGAGGGCTGTAACGTGGTTTCAGTGGCTGGGCCCGTGCAGCATCATACCCTCAGGTGTAAAACCTCTCAGACTGTGTTGGCACATCACCACTCCAATTATCAACCGTACGAGTGCCCTTTCCTTTCCATTACATATTTCCTCCTTTCTTCCCACTGCACCCTCCTTGTGCTTTGCCTCTAGCCCCTGGCCCCTTCACCCTCAACACTTTCCATCTCATCTTTAGAGACAATCAGGAATTTCTTCCCTATTCACAACTGTGTTATTCTGCACTAAACGGAGCGCACTCTCACCAAGCCAGTACCTACTTTACTAAATGGAAGTATATTGGACTCGCTGTTCCTGGAGAGGATCTGATGATTCTACTGATCCCATCACTGAAACACTGCAATTAACAAGAGAATTATTCTATCACATTTACGTTGGAAGTCTCATCAATAGAGCAGTCTTATTGATGTCCTTCTTCCTACTTTTACATTGCATGTCGTGTCCTGTTATACTCATTTGCCTTTTCCTCTTTCATTCCAGTGTGGCATTCCACTTCAAAGACTCAGGCCTCAAAGAAAACATTTCCAGCTGCTTGAGTTGATACTGATAAACAATCACCATTCAAAATGTTAGCATTGAATCACTGCGGGCTGTGAGTGATGAAATAATAAAATCCGTAGAGCTACGGATCTAAAAGACATGATACATCATTTTGGTGATCCTACTACTTTTCTTGGACGCTGGGGAGACTTTGTCTTCCCATTATAATTAGCATCAAGGCTCCTTCTGTCTAGAAGCCAGCCAGCAAGGGCACTCAGGGATGGTTGAGTCAATATGTCTTCTCTGCACTTTTTAATACAGAAGTGCAGAGTGACTAACAAGTCATTTCAACAGGGCTTGGTTCCCAGATTTCCTTCCTTTCTCACAGTGCCGTCAGTTACGAAGGAAACTGACTAAACAGCTGTTTCAACTTCTTTTCAAAGACTAATAGAAACATAACACCATATGCATTAGTTGTATTACAATCCATTTTACAGTAGTTACAGATACCTGCAATGGTTCAAATTAAAACAAGTGAAAAATTATCTTTGTGGAGCTCATAAATGTGTGGTTAGCTTCAATCAAAACTATTGTTAAATAGTGTAAAAATGCAACTTTAAGATTGGGACAAAATAAATAATGTTCAAATTGTACATTATACATTAAGTATAATAGGCTTTGACTTTTTCAAAGCCAAAGGACTGTCAATTGCAGTAGTAGGCATAGGCAAGGTCATGTCAAAATAGAGAGAAATAAAAAATAGTGAGAAAATACATTGCTTTTTTTCAATTTTGAGTGTTGGTATCTTTTCTGATTGGAATCAGTACCGGGAAAACGTTATCATTTCAAATATACTTTAATGAGTACAACACTTTTTGACATATTGTTGACATACTTTGTCATATATATTGACATATTGTTGTCCAACTTCTGAGACGTCAGGAATGAATAATAAAAATAAAAAAAACATAAATGAAGGACTACTCTCCTCAAATGTCCTAAGATCCTTCGGTACCAGTGTTGGGCAAGTTACTTTAAAAAAGTAATTAGTTATAGTTACTCACTACTTGTTCAAAAAGTAACTGAGTTAGTAACTGAATTACTCTACAATAAAAGTAACTCGTTACCAGGGAAAGTAACTATTTGCGTTACTGTTAAAAAATTAGAGTTTCTTACAACGGATGTCAACAAAGTTTTTGCTCCTGGATATAATGTACACATCACTTGCACGTTCTTGCCTTTGACCGCAATTAATTTGAAATAGTGGTTATATCTCCATCTTGAAAATACTGTAGCATGTCTTAAGTTCCTAAATGTGTAAATGGTTCTGATTACACTATTACTTGGGCCAGGGTTGGGGTACTGCCCCTTCTGGCGTAATGTGTGTAGTTTTTGGCTCTTTATTGGCACAGTACGTTACAACTGGTGTCAGAAGAAAACTTCGGATTCTAATAACGTAGTCGACCGCTCGGGCATCAGCGGACTACCATGTGGAGGACGCTTTTTCTGGTGGAGATGGAGCGTTCTTTTGGCAGAGGTTTTTATGTCAAGAAGGAGGAGGAGGGCAACGTGTACGGATATTCTCGTCCGGTTCAAGTGCTGGGAGGACAACGTTTTTCCGTGGACAATCAGGGGAAATAAAACGTGAGTTACGGCCACCAACATCCGCTGGGGGTCCTGGCTTTGCGACGGCTAGCGCTGAAGCTAGCTACACCCCAGCTAACAATTTATGGTTCCCAAAACGTTCTTTCAACGTCAGCTTTTGGTAACAGTAACGTTAGCGTTTGGTTCCCAGACGTTACCTGAAAGTTAGCTGTTGGTTCGCTTAAGGGTGCGATGTGGAGTTTTCTGGCGTTCCGTCAACGTTAGCTATTGGTTATACAACACGTTGCCCCGCGGAAAATTGCCGCCCGGGAACTGAGCACAGGAACCCATGTTCAGTTTGAGAGTAACGCGAGTAACAAACTCATTTACATTTTAGTAATTGTAACTGCGTTACCGGATTTAAGAAAATACTTCGCTACAGGCTCGTTACCGCTAAAAGTAGTGGAATTACAGTAATGCGTTACTTTGTAACGCTGTAACGCGTTAGTCCCAACACTGTTCGGTACATAACCAATTTCCAGCCAAATGGACTCCAGGTGAACTGTGATGTCCGTTTGAGATGAAGGTTCTCCCGTTAAAGGTAGACGGATGTAGGTGGGGTGAGTGGAGGCAGACGGAACGGGGGATGGATGGTACGTACCTATGGTTCCGATGATGAATATATCCAAAAAAAACGATCCTATGCAGATGTGCAGCATAATAACTTTAACTTAATTACTAATCCCATTTACTCAACTGGGCCTGCAACCCGCATGGCTTTAAACATCACACGTAATTTAAAATAAAATGTAGTGGTTTTACTAGAATACACATCTTATTACAAAATATCAGCGAGCATTCCTGCTAACGAAGCTAGCATGCAACAGTAGAAGAATTTAACTTTGACTCACCAGGAAAACCCATGTTTAAAGTTCTTATTATCTTTCACGAAACTGGAGGTCTTCAATGGCTTGTACTTCAAAATGTTATTTTATTTATTTGCATGCATTACCAAAGTAATCACTTTTTTCTTTACACAGGGGAAATGTGACAACTTCTTCACTTCACATATGGAAGAGTAACGTATTTCCAAACTCTGTTTACACCCTGAAATATAGAAGTTTTAAAGTAAATTAATCGAATAGTAATTGAAACTGAAAACTTGCCATCTGAAACTGAAAACTTGCCGATGATGGCAAAACTTTGCCATCATCGGTAACAAAGATGTGTTGCTATTACTGTAATGTGGCCACGTGCTGTATCTTTGGTCCATCCTGCATGCACGCAATGCCCTCTTGGTACTGTACTGGGACTCCACGTGAGGCTACGGTGGAGGCCAATTGCCCATTCCATCTTCTGCTTTTTTTTCCATCCATTCATTGCAATGTATCAGAGAGTATAATGAAAACAAATAACACAAACCAGCGACTTCAGTGGAGCTGAGTAATGAGAAAGTTTGACTATAAAGGATGGATTGGTGTAGTTATTTAAAAGGTAACACAAGTAGAGCAGCTCTTTCTCCCCCTCTGCAGGTTACAGAATACAAGATTAAAGGAGCATCGTTCCGCAGCCTTAAATGTTTGGCAATGAATGCGTCTCTGCAAAGAAAATGAGGCAGCAGCTGGGAGAGAAAATGGGAGGGTGTGCGAGGGTACGTTGAAGAGGAGGAACAATAGAGTGAAAAGTGAGAGAGATATTGGGGGAGTTTGGTGAGACATTTAGGAGGAGACGACAGTGTAATGATGGGTGAAGAGGCAAGTGATGGATGAGACAGTGAGAGGGAGAGGGGGAAAGAGAAAGAGAGAAGGAGGACAGGGAGAGCAATTGTGCTGTTCTTGACACTTCCACAGAAAACACCTTGGCAAGCTGTCAATCTGACAGGCTCGCTTGATTGATTTTCTCCTCTTTTCAATCAGCATTTCACTCTGTGTCCCTCTCTTTCTGCCGAATGTACCCTGATACCAACGATCTGCTTTTTTTTCCGACGTCCTTTATGTTGCGCGGTTGCCAAATGGCAACCGTTTTGTCACATGCCCTCAAAGCAGCAACATAAATAAGCGGGACACAGCATCTTGTTAATGTTCCGTTTTCACAACTAATCCAGAACTGCTGGAAAAAATATCATGTATATCATACTATATACAGTAGCGGCTTACATGATCAATGTTTGGTTTTATTTTTGTGTTTAAACATCTCCATAAGGGACTTTAGATACCTGATTTGCCTTGGTCCATCAAGCTAAATATCTTTGCATTATTTTTTGTCTTTGCTTTTAGCTCTGTTTAGTCTGCACCAGTACTTGAGGGACATATTGAACTATTTAGCAGTGTTCAACGTCTAATTGCTAACCGGTAGCCTTTTTGTGTTGGTAGTGAAGGTTGGCTTCAAAACAGCTGCACCCTTGTGTTATTACTACTACTCCTTTTTGCTAGTTCTTTGTATAGCTTTCACAGTATGAGCCACCAAATGTCCTATTGAGCAAAACTACAGCGTGCTTTGAAAGGACTCAAGAAATCAAGATTGCTTGATTACTTAAAGCACAAGCTGATTTAACGTACAACGAGTCTCTCTGAAAATGAAAAGAGCTAAGGTTTTAACCAGAGGGGACCAAAACAATCAAGCAGAGTAACCTTTTCATGGCCATCTAGAGCTTAACAAGCAGCAAATAAAAGGTGGGGCAAAGCCACTTGGAAGAAAGGTGTCGACGCACCTGTTTTAAGTTGTATAACTGTCAGTCTAAGTCTCAGGTCAAGTTATTCTAATCTTGTTTCCCATTATTTTTATCTTTAAATTCATTATCATATCGTTGGAAATAATGCAGGTCACTTGGTTTATTGCTGCAGTGGGACTGTATCCACTTTAAACGCTTGAGCTGACTCAGACGCTGGGCAGAATTCCCGGTATAAAAAAGTGAGTTGGACGTCGGAGGTGTGTCCAAGAGACAGAGCCTATTGATTTCCGTGCGGATGGATGAATAGATCAAATGCTTTTGCATTTTCTCCTGATTTCCCCATACGTCCGTGTGAGCCAAGGCCAGTCAAAAAGCACCAATTGTTTAGTTTTTCTACCGAATAGTACAAGTGGGAGCAGGTTCAGTATTAATCAGAGAGACAAATGCAACGGGGCATGTGTGTGGCATCTCTGGAGAAAAAGTCATGAAAAAACAGTTGTAGTAAAAAAATAAAAAAAAAACCCGTGAATCAAATGCACAGCACATTACTGTTGCAGTTTTAAATGTAAAGAAAAACCTCCCACATTAGAAGCTGCTTGCATTGCTCTTTTTTTGCAAAAATGGAGTGGTGCATAGGGAGAATACATGTATGCATTCGTTTGGAAAAAATAAATAAATAAATGTGCAAGCACAGAAGGTGGAAGATTACTTGCCAGGCGAAACGCCATAATAAGAGGATAAAATCCAACAGCTTTGCCTGTTACTTTAGATATGACATCCATCATTCACCATGCATCTTCACAGTTCAGAAACGTGTCAATCACTTCGTCCTTCCCACATCTCACTGGTTCCAAGACCGTACAAAAAGCGAAATCAATTATCTTACCAGCCCCTTTCTATCTCGAGCTCTTGACCCTGTTGCTTCTTAGCATTTACTACGAATATGAAATTCATGATGTAGATTACATTCCTGATTACAGAACTGCAGTCTTCCTTTTGCAATGTGAATAGTAGGTAGATGTAATCAGAGGCCGGTGGCAAAAGTTTCCTTATTTAGTTTGAGTGAAGATAGCAACTGGGAAATGAAAAACCCAGTCTCATTTCCTGTCTGCTTCATCGGCTATGAGGCTTCAAAACACAAAATGTTACTCTGGTGATACATATCGCTCAGCCCTTAGAGACCAAACCGTACACAAAATTGCTTTTTTTCCCCACTTTCTCTACAGGCCACTGTGAATCCCGGTGCTAAAAAGAGCTTGTGACGGGGCAATTATGCAAGAAGCAATGCATTTCACAATTTCCTTTTGTTCTTAGAACCGTGGCCGGGCCTAGAGGTCTCATTCACCAGGGTCACAGTGATAGCGATGACTCCAGGCCTAATTAGATAGCGGAAATACGGTATTATTCACTGCATTTCATATTCTGTATGCAACAGATAGAGGCTTCATAAATAATGTAAATTCCAGATACACAGACGGTTATTAAAAATGAAGGGAGTGGTTAACCTCCAAAAACACCATACACTTTGCCTTGCACTGTGCCTGTTCGGACCTCAGAATCATGTCAGAGACCCCTGTCTTCTCGCTTTGCTCCGACAGAAACAAGAGTTGATGTCCTCAGTCTGCAGAGAGCCGGCAGGGAGAAACGCCAGAGAATAAGGCAGACTAGCAAGACGACTAATAGTGGGGGAAAACACGTCACAAATGTTAACAATAAAACAAAAGAAATAATCTGCAGGACACAGATAAAGTTCAGCAGCAATTAAGACACGAGGCGTTCAGTTCTTCTTCCGGATTGTTTCCTATTCTTAACTCCCAAAAACAGCACTCACACAAACACCACTGCATGTTTATGCAAGGGCCTAAATAACAATTCCCTGCTCCCTCTAAAATGTGCAAGTGTTAGTCAGTTTAGCTTATAAACTGATTTATTTGTTCTCACAGTTCTGTGATTGTTTGTGCAGGTTTTTGGCATTACTAGAGACCACGTCATGACGAACTTCCATCAAGCGTATAGTGTTTAACAGTCTGCAAGGTCAAGAAAAAAAGTCAGATGTCGTTGAAATGACCGCTGTGTAATTTCTTCTGATCCTTGTTAGTGGTCAAACCATATGCTTCGTTTGCAAGGTCGGGTTCATTAAAAATAATACAGGCTGCAATGAAAAATAACCAAGGTATTTTTATCAAAAGCCTTCCGTATAATCCGCCTGGCAAGCGTACATTTTTTCTACCACCTGGAAAGTGGAAAATAGAATCACTGCAGATTTAAACTTGAAATACCCTCCCTCTGTTGCTTTTCAACTCTTCATGTCCTTGCTTGGATTCGAGCAGGTAAAGTAGAGATGAGGAGCAGAACAACCAAATTGGGTTTTTTCTGCAGAATACATAGAAGTTTACAGCAGCAGACTGTTTGTCCCCGTAAATCCCAGTGATCCGCCACAAAATCTAGCCTCGATCAGAGGGCTGTGTCTGGGGCCCAAGGCAAGCCCTGACAGGTGGTGCCGTCCTGGGTATTGGCAAGGTGACTGCCTGCCACAGAGGGACAGGGCCGGTGACTCTCTCTGTGGATCCACAGGGCTGGGGGACAAAAGGTGTCTATGAGACACTGTACATTTAACAACTGTAAGACAACTTTACGGCTAATTATTTTTCTGCTTCGTCAGCTTACAACAGTTTATCTGCTATGGGCTCATCGTCGAGTCTCCCCGCGACTTAAACAATCACATTTGCGCTGCTGTTGCACTTAAACTCGTCCTTGGATAATTGCACATAGTACGCGTTTGTGTTTTTTAGCTACTAACTCCCGTTCGCCATGCGTAAGGGCAGAACAGATGTCTGGTTGAACTTTGGAAACACACTACGTATAAGTACATGTAATGTAACTGATTCAGGCTGATTTCTTACAGTATATGTTGTATTGTATTTAATGATTTACCATTGCACAGGGGTTCCTTAAACAACTTACAACATTAGTTGCATATGCTAATCTCTTTCATATCCTAGCAATATTGGGATTGTAACCGAATTGATAACGAACTGTAAATCATTTTGAATTGTTAGCTTGTGAATTGAAATCTAATAATTTCTGGAAATCAGTGGTGATACTCAGTACTTGTATTCACATTAAGGCCTGCCCAAAAACATGAAAACGTGTTTTAAGTGGAGAGCTGTTGGAGAGACAAACCCTCACGTACAAGCGTAGACGGACATGTTAAAGAATCAATCCAACAAATCAACACAAATTCTTCCCACCTATGAAATGTACTTTCTTCCGCAGCCATTTTGACCACTTGTTTGGTTGACTTCCTGTTTGTCTAAGCAAAGCCGAGGTTCATCCTCCACAGCCTCTCACACAGAGCAGAGCTTCCCGCTTTCTGCTTCAGACCTCAGTGTTGGGAGTGTGTAGGCTCAACTGCGTATAATCACCGTGTACGTGTGTCCGGCCGGTGTGTGCCTGTGTTCAGTGTTGCAGACATTTGGTGGTGCATGTGCAGCCCCACCCAAGGCCCCCATAATTCATTAGTACAGTGGGATCATTGGATGAGGCTGAGTTTCCTCAGATGTGGTAACAGTGACACCAACAGGAGGAGAAATGTACCTTTCTGCCAGAAGGGAAACAAATCCCCACTACCATCAGTGATTACACCCCGGGTGCAAGCAGTTCATGGAGACATATTAGGCAAGGGTAAAATAAAACAAAGTATTAATGGCAACCATTTGTTATCCCAGTCTTAAGTAGGCCAAGAGAAAACTTGCTCAGCAAGAGTATCGCAAATGGCGTGCTTCCAGTGTACACTGTGCAGCACTCTTGGCCCCTAACAGTAGTCTATCTCTCTCTCTGCAATAACTAATTCTGTTCAGTAATCGTTGATTTCTCTCTCTTAAAGGAAAGATTTCGTAAGGAACAATCTTGCGATCGCTGTCATCATTTCATGAGACACGTAATCTTGGGAACTATTAAAATGATCATCATTTAATATGGCTGGTTTAGTGGAAGGCTGGGTGAGTCGGTGCCTGTGTCAGGGACTGCAGTGAATGGAAGGTGCGTTCACTGAAATCGGTTAAAATGGATTGCTTTATTTAACAGACCTGATTACCGAGTCAACAATTTTGTTTCTTTGGTGTTGTATGAATGTTGAATTTATTTTCTGTAAAAGTTTGCAGATCAGTTCTGAACTCTTCTAATCCTGGTGGGTGGAAAAAGATTTATAAAATATGTTAAATTTTATGCTTCTTACTTAAGTATATTTCAAAAGGAAATAATTATATTCACTGCTTCAAAATCCACTACTTATTAAGATAAAAAAATAAAATAATAACTTTATAAAATGTGACAAATTACAATACTAGATTATTTTAAATTAGCTCTATTTAAAAAGCGCCCCCCGTTACCCTGCATAAAGGAAAAGCGGCTTTGAAGATGACTGACTGACAAAAAGAGCTTCTTTGTGTGTGTGTTTTATACCATTTTGCTGCAGGGCCACTGCTTCTATTTGTTTCCCATCCACACCGCTGACACCTTAACGCACTACTAACATTCACATCAATTGAGGTTATCGCCACAACATCTGTTTTCTACAGCACATTCGGTGTTGTCATATTTTAGGCAATATTGCAATACCTGTGTTATTTTGCCGAGGTAAGATTCAGACTGCAAGAATTTGACCTGAAATGAATTCTTTTTCACTTTGGCACTGCTATTTCTGCTTAAGAGATTGAGCTGACTGCCTCTGTCATCAACACAATTGTATCATGGCAACGCACAGCTGCTGCTTGTTGGTTTGAGACATTAACGAAGGACAGGGGATAGGATTAGCTGCATAACAGCAGATTGTTATGAAGATCTCTCTTTAATCTGTGGGGAATATTATATAAAGGGGAATCATCTGTCACTCTGCTTTCCATCTGACCATGAAATGGACAAACGACTCCGATTCGCCTCCAGGCCTGAAATAAACCAGCCAGCTAATTTACAGATGCTTTGTTTGTCTCAATGTCTCAATGTTACACAGTTCATTCTCTCGGTGGCATCAAACATGCCACTTTATTTCCTATTACCATGATCCTTATCAATTACCCATCTGGCTTAGCTCAGAGATATGTTGTTGTCGATGTCCTGTAATTGCCAAATGTTGCTTGTACAATTTCAGATGCGTGCTCTGCAGCTGCTGTCCGCTTGGCAGTACATCGAGCTGAACTGCCTGAAGTGGCTGTTACTTGCTGGATCAGTGTGGTAAATATATTACTGCGACAAGCCAAGGCCCAGTATTACTAAGTGGTAGAAAATGTAGCTACTGGGCTTTAATAAAAAAAACATTCCAGCAGTTTAGGTCCATCATGATATACTTGGCATGACCAAACCCTGCTATATTGCAGAGGATTAACCAGAGTAAATAGACATATGCATATGTGTTATTTCCACATGTGTATTACATCCCTTTTATTGGTGGCTGCAGCTTTTCTGCTGCATCTTCATTACATCATTTGGAATTGATCAAATTCAATGTGATTAAAATGTTCTTTTTTGGAGGTATCCGCGTCAATTTCGTCTCATGGTGATCAGGGGACAAATGAGACGTCATTATTGAATGAATGTAGTTCTGAACAACAAAGGAGCACAGTCTGCTGATCTATGAACAGCTGTGCCATATGGAGGCCCTTGTCTGTTTGAATCTCTCTCTCTCTCTCTCTCTCTCTCTCTCTCTCTCTCTCTCTCTCTCTCTCTCTCTCTCTCTCTCTGCCTTGTCACCTGGTTGTTACTGTTGGTGCCCCACTAACTGTGCACCTGCAAACAACAGTGGGGCCAGACAATGGCTCGGGGGTGCCCTTTTATCTCCATCTCATCTCTCCTGTTGTGGTATCGCCAACTGAAAGGCTGTGGTCACGGCCCTCACTTCTCAGCCACCACAGGCAGCGGCGCCACCTGTGGGGGCAAATGAGCCGGTGTGCTGCAGGGTGCCCGAGTCCTGTTGTTGTGTGTGTGTATGCCTGTCTATACCGATACACACAACAACAGAAGCATGCGAAAGCATGTCAGCACAACACTGGGCTGAGATATGCACAGACTATCTTGTGTCAAGTCTGAGTCATATTTATCAATGCAATGTGCTGCTTTTAATCAAATCAAAGAATGTATGAGCTCATCATGTCAGACACAATGACCTTCAGCAAGGGCCTTTCTCCAATTTGGATGCAAGCCATACATGGATACTATACTCAATCACAATACAAGATGTTGCAAAAGACATGTGTGTCAATGCAGTTAGCTTTGCTACAGCTCTGAAGGTTTAACATAAGGCTAAAAAGCGTTTGTCCTTATGGCCTTGCTCCACTGTGACATCAACCAACAAAATGTGAGGCGACACATGCATCGCTTTGGACCAAGTAAGAAAAGGTGAACACGTAGTTGAGTAAAGTGAACCAACATGCGTGCTGGAAAACGTGTTCCAATTTTCTGCAGTTTGAACTGCAGTAAAATCCAGTTATGCTCGCTTAAGTTGACTTATAGACCGTTTAAAAAACACTCCGTCTCCGTTTTCGCTCCTTCTCTGTTAAACCCCACAAATACCAGTGTACAGGCAACATACTGTGAGACCACAGCGTTGGACTAAGTTGCAAATACTAATTTGATGACACACAACTAAAAGCATTTGCAACTTACAGCCAGCTAAGGCAGCAAAAAATGTATTACTGCATAATGTGATCAAGTAGGCGCCAACACACAAATCTAATCTATATGAAATTAACCAACACACACAATTTTACATCACCTCACAGATTTACAGCCTTTGTAAGCTTTTATTTCTACAGAAAAGCACAGAGAAACCGACTGTAGCCACATGAAATTGATTAGAGTGCTGCATGTACACCCAGTGGGCCACATACACTGGAAAGCTGACAAGTGTACCCTGCAAACCCCCCGCCCCTCCCAAAAAAAGACCTCACACAACAAACACACACACGACTGCGCCTTCCCTTCCCCTCACGCACACACCAGTTCTAGTTCTGTGTTATTGAAACGGCTTTCTGTCCAGATTCCAAATGCCTCACTGAACAAAGGTCAGGTAATTCATTTGAACATATATCCATACGGTTTAGCAAGAACTGGTTGGTCACAAAGCCTGTTTCACACCACTGTATATGATTTTTCGGATCGTCTTGCTTTCCTAAGCTAACTAGACAAAATAGGTGGTTTGATAAGTTTGAGGAGGCAGTGATGATCAGTAACAGGCAGTGAAATCTATTACATCAATCTGACTCATGGTTCAATATTACCCACGTATGAATACCATTTTGTCCATAACATAGTCTACATTAGGTTGGCAAATGTAAAACAGAAAACACATCCAGAGAGACTGAGGGAGATGAAGAAAAGAAGATAGAGATTGGTGCCAGTGCACCAGTGGTTATCGCTCAATCACTCTTACAAAATACTCAGAAGTGCAGCCATACCCACACGATAACCCTCTTGTGACACAGCAGCGACAGTAAAAAAAAAAAATGCTTTTCCACTCGTACCAAAAGCAACTTTAAAAGGCTTGCGTCAATAAAGTTGCAGTTCAAGGGCGTGGTTTGGCCAATCCTTGAACTGTAACATTATTGATGATTAAATACTGCCTTGAGTACCTTTTGTTGCTTTTATAATACAGTAGCCATGTTACAATGATCTAATAACAAAAATATTCATATACAGGCTATATCACAATTGGCAAGATGCTCCAATTTGGTCCTCTGAATCCCTTTCAATATTCAATCTTAAAGTCCCTGTAAAGTCTTGTTTCCTCTGTGTTTAATTTGTTAGTAGTTTTCCTCACAGTATTTAAGTCGCTTAGCGTAAAATGTCATATTCTTCTTTCTACATAGGCAACAGTTCAACCTAATCTATGTGACTGCTTTTGCTTGGCAAGGTACCATCCCACTTCCAACAACCTGTAAGTGTCCCATCGTTAAGGCGCTTTAATCTATCCCCGATGTCCTTTAAGTTACCTTTTGAAGCAATGAAGCCTGGCTAATTGTATGTCGCTCCCGCTACCTGCAGCTCATGTCACAGCTGTTGGTTTAACATTTGCAAACGTAGCTCTTTGCTATTCATAAGGCAATGTTGGCAATCCATGCTGACCTCAAGCTACACCTCAAGCTAAGCCAATAGTTCAGCGGTCACTAACAAGCGGATCCCAGTCCGAACAAGAGACAAAGATATCCACTCAGTACACCACTGCTAATGTTCAAAAATGGTCCTCATGTTGCTGTTGAATATGCTGAACAGATTGGCCTTAAATCCTTTCCAATCTTTATTCTCAAAAGTCTTTCAATTAGGTGACGGTGATTTTAAGGTCAGATTTACTAAATAATGCTATATTTCTGCCAAAAACTCAATTCAACGACATTGTATAGACATCAGAAAACCATAAAAACCAACAAATGCCTGGTCTTGTATTCATCATCATTTGTGTCATCATAATTTCAACACAAGCTTTTATTTTATTGCAGTCAAGCGGGGCTTTGTCCTTTTGTCTTTGGGCCTCAAGCAGATTCTTCAGGTGGCAAAAGCAAGCGAGTTGGTGGATCTCTTCACGCATCTTTCTGGTTTCATACGACAAACTACAACATAATAGAGTAACAAATAAAGTACAAGTCATCCTGTTTTCTTGCCATGACGCCTGAGGGGACGCATGAATGCATTGTGGGTGCGTAATGTGTGCACAGACATGTAAATGCTTGCACGTCAAGTCACTTCAGGCACATTGACATAGTAATGAACGCCCGCTGTCACACCACACTTAATTGCATTCAGACCGGCACACGGTGTGATGTGGAATGACAAAACTATTAGGCCAAGTCTTTTCCCAGCTTTTCCCATCCTCGTGTTAGATGCCTCACTGGCTCAGCCTGATTTGGAATGACAGCAACTCTTACCTGAGATCCAAATCGGTTGTAATTCGTAAGATTAAAATAGGTGCGGCACTACATAGCAAATGATTATCTCGTAGCCTTTGTTTGGTGAGATTATCAAACGAAATTCAGCAGCGTGACAACCAAATTAGTGCAAATGAGAACTGACTATTCAATTTAACTCGGCCCCAGGCACTTCTGAAAGTGTTTTTTGTCAGTGTAATTTTATCACCAGGAAATCATGTATGTAAATGATCATTTTGCAATTTTAATGATATTACGCTTTCAAATTCTCAACCAGTGGACATTGCGAGCAGCACAACCTTCAGGAATGGGAAGCAGCAGAGTGCTAGCCGAGCCTGCCAAACACAACACATCTTTTTGATGCAACCTGTCTTTGTGCTCTACCAACAGCCTGCTCACTAGAAGAAAACACAGGCCTCTGCCAGTACGGCTACACTGAAAGAATAAGTTATTAGTTGTGTTAAATACTGATATTCATTACATGAGCATACAGCGAGCCATATCAAAAGCTCAAGCTTGACGGACGGCGGGATTGTGAGCACACGAAAGGCATCACAGCTGACCTATTAATAAAAAAACTGGGCTGGCTGTAATCACCTTTCTGTCACTCTGCTAATGACACCAAAGGCTGATAGCAAGCACAAGAGGCAATACGCATACACGTATGGCTGGATTATAATCAGTAACAAACAGGATTTTTAAAATTTGAAACAGAAGTCTTTTAGAATCTGAGCAATATCTCATTTAAATCTCATATCATTTCAGATATAAACATATCTGAAATGATATGAGATTTAAATGAGATATTGCTCAGATTCTAAAAGACTTCTGAAAACATTCGTGTTGGCAGGTTGCTAAGGCAGGTTAACTAATAGACATGGTTGTATCCTTAAGCTATAACTGATTTTTCTCACTGTAGTTAATATGAGAGAACATACATTTATTTTTAAAGAACGTATTATTCATAATTTATTCAGTTCAATTTGAAAACTGGCAATAGATATTGTTGAACTTTTATTTCACAGTCAGTTGTAGACTTCACACAGATGTTAACACATTTTCAACTAAATCAGTTAGTTAGCCAGAAGTTCCGGACCTTTGTATGAGGAAATTCACTCCAACTGGACCTCATTGAATATTAATTGAATTGAATACCTCTGTTCTAAGGGATAAAGCGGCTGCAGTAAGGCCAAATAAAGGTGTGGAGAGATAATTTCCCAACAGAGCTGTTGTCTCATGAGCACTTTCCAGCCGTGAAGGACATTCAGGCAGCTGAAATGTGGTTGATTTCCAGGGCATATGGTTGGGGTGGGGCCGACCCCAGAAAACACAGCGGATCACCTCCCTGGTAGGAGATCCGGGAGATCGCCAGAAAGCACTGGAGGATATTAGCAGCAACAGGGACATTTGTGGGGCTGATCTTGGATTGATGGCTGGATAGACGCATAAACTCAGAGTAAACGCAGCATTTATTTATTGTTCATCTCCCTTGTCACTCCTTTTTTTTTCAAATGGCCTCCATTAGCCACCCCAGATCCAAGCGCCGATACGAGTACAGTCACAGACAAGATAATAACGGATGTGCTGTTTATTAATACGTTTTACTGAACTTGAAAACCGTTGCAGCATTATGACTCATCTGGATTTATCGGGAAGCTCGGTCATTTTTCAACCGTTGCAATGTAGCATCACCTGGAGCTCCGCGCTCATCTCTCACCGGTAAATGAGCGGGGTGGTGGCCTGAACTAGAGCTGGCTTGTAACCAGAAGACAGAGCCTCGAACTCCAAATGCCCCAGATGGAGCTGCTGACTGACACAGACTGCACTACAAATGGCTAACTGTGCGATCCAGGTGTTCAATGTACTACCCCATGATTGAATAGAGGTAAAAGTGGCAAACATCATTCATCAAACCATTCATGCTGCTTCCCAAAAACTTTGTTTTTTCATGCACCCTATGCCCGCCCCTGCAAGACTTTAGTTTGAATGATGACAGGATATTCACAAACTAGACAAATAGTTTGACATGCCCTAGTCTGTAGTTACAAAACTCTCCATCAACAGCTGCAGATTGGAAGGAGGGAACGTGACATGAGGGCAGGAATAGGAAGGAATTAACCAGAAGGAGGGAAAGGTGTCTTACTCAGACATGCTACTCTACATTTACATGTCAGGTTATCATGGAGCGTCCTTCACCCGGCACTAGTTGTTTTTAACCATGTCACTTTAAATATATCATCATTGTATCTTTTGTTATTTCAATATCAAAATAGTGTGAACATTTTGTCGTTAAAAATGTATACCGGTTGCATGATGAATGGTTTAAGTGCTTGCTGGAGGTTGTCTGAATAAAACGTTAAGTAAATCCCATCCTAAAATCTCTCCAAATAATTCCGACGGGCTGATTCATCCAGATGCCAAATGCTGAGCAGCCATTGATTGTGTGGAAGAGGCAATTACAGGCCACTCAGTGTCAAAGAGACACAGCCACTTTCCAGAACACCTCCTTTTGCTCTGATTTTACGCTTACGGCAGCATATTTATAATTACACATGCTAATCAAGGTGGGAGTTCACAGTAAGCCATTGCATTTTGTCAGCATCTCTGAGTGGCAACAGAGGATCAACAGCCAAATCACTTCTCTACCATTTGGCAGAGATTACAGAGACAACCCCCACCACTCTACAGTCCTTACCTGCCACTCCGCTGTGTCAAATAGTCAACACTGTTGTGTGAGCAGCACCACATTACGCACAACCTTGTATCCGATTGAATGCTCAATAAATGAATATTACCAGGTTTTTAAGTCATTGATCAAGGTTAGAGCTTTGTTATGGAAGGTGCACTGAATACAAAGAGCGGGAAGAGCTTCAACTCTAACAGCAGGACAGCTACGCAATTTGCATGTCGATTAAGCATGAAAATTGTAATATTCAAAAGGGAATTACTCGCATGCATTTAATATTATCTATATCCTACTAAAGTTAAAATATGAATGTCCTTCAGAGGTCCGATGTTTTTGCATTTACTTTCATGGATTATCAAATATTTAACATTTACTGAGTGTTTTACTGTACAAACTTATAAAAGTCTTGATTAAAAGAACCATCCTCCGTGAAATAGCATTGTGTTTGTCTCAAAGCCTCATATCGATACTGCTTGGCAAAATTCCTCCTTCCGATTCCAGCGTAATCCAAAAGAACGTTGGGATCTATTGACATTAATGAAGATCCATGTGCACTCTTTAACTACCGTATTACTATAGTTTTCTCAAATAATAGTTCCCTTAAAATGGCAACATAAATTCTGACAGGATGGGGAAAACATGGTTTTAGTGGAAACAGTCCAATCCTCGTAGGTGTGTTAAAATAAATATGTTGCTAAAAATCAGATACATCAATAACGTGTACCATTACTGGCAGACTGTATACGCACATTGACGATACAGTCAAGGTTCACATGTGTTAATTGGCATTAGGTTTTACTCACTCAATGCTTTTGTTGGTGGGACTCCTTTTAGTTTTAGGTAAAAGGAGGGATGTTGGTTTAACTTAACAACTCTTAACTTTAGTTAAAACTTACGGCATGAACTGAGAACTTATCGAATATACACAGATACATAACCCTCAATATCCAGCTGGTACACAGAGAGGGAACCTTTTCATGCTTTCAAAGTCAAACTATTATCTATCGTTAATATAAAAACACATGTGCAGTGTTAAAATGATACACTATAACTTTATAGAATTGGCCTGTTTTCAAATAGAAGGAATAGTTTTCATGCAATGAAATTCAATATTTCATTTGATTTGTGTAGAAAAAGAAAAGAAAGAAATATTCGCATGTAAAACCTGCTTGTAATCACATCCTACAAATGCCTCCAGTAAATTATATTGCAATGATTTGCATAATAAATAGCAGTTTTATCAAACCCTGTAAATAATACCTGCTGCAGAATTAGGACCTCGAGCCTCACCTCCAGCGCTGCACCATTTATCCCCACAGCTGCCACCTGTCACACCAGCAGCGCCATCATTCATTACAAAAAGATAATAAGACGCTCAGTAAGAGAGAGCTGTGTAAGAGGAAAATCTTCCATCATGCTCTTATCGTACAGGGGGGACTGTCTAGCAGCCCATAAAATGTAATCATGATGATCAAGTGGTGTTATTGACTGTGGTTGTAACAGTGTCCGATGTGTTGGGACAGTCGAGAGCCTCTCATGCTGAACAGTGTTTTATGCTAAGGGATCTTGTTCTCACTGCACTGCCTTTTAATCTTAAAAAATAATCAAGGGTGATTCATTGACAACCAAATATGGGATCCTATCTAGGACCTTCAGTTTCGCTGGGAAGTTCACTGATGTATGTTATTGATTGCAACAGGGAGCCCTCTAATCGGAATCATGAGGAAATCGATAGCTGGCGTTGCCTGTGGTCCTGTTCATGCTTCAGTGTACACATCTGAAGTGAACTCCCCAGCGCTGGAACACTCTGGCCATTTGCTTTAGCAAAAATCGAGACTTGCTGCAATAGCGAGGACTGGTACTGATAAAGGGACAAAAGTACTGAGACAGGTGCAGGCAGAGGCAGGTGATTCAACAAGGTCATTCTATTTTATTGAAAACTGTTCTGCAGGTTTTTTGTTGTCAAAACTTCAATCCATCAAGCTACTGGGGAGCAGGGGACAAACAATCTACTGACCTCGACCTGATCCACAGGTGAGAACCAGCCGCCGAGCTGTCCTGCCGTTGTGTCGTCTAGCTCCCTCTGTGCCCTGACCTGCTCTGTTCCCTTGTCTCCTGATCTCTCTCCGCCGTCTCTTTCGGGAGCATGTCAAGTTGCAGGGCCGCCGCCATCGTGTGTCCACTCATCGCATTTCCCTGTCGCGGCAAGGGATAGACACGGTGAGGGCGGCTTAAAACGTGGCTTGGGGTTGGATGTTCACAACCCATGAACTGTGACACTTTCCCTGAAGGCAGTTTCAGTAAATGCAGCAGACAAAGAAGAGCTCAGAGGAGTCACAGAGAGACTCCTGGGCTTCCACCAGCATCTGGTCTGGTTCCAGGTTGAGGCAGACTGCAAACCTGGCATCCTGCCACAAACTGGCAACCAAAAATTGCTGTTTACCCACACAAACCAAGGACAACAGAGGAGAAACACATTTAGTGGAGCTGGGCATCCAAGAACAATAACAGCAAGGTGAAAGACAAGGGATTTTATGCAAAGGAACATTGAGAATAGAAGGGGCGCTGTGTATTTAAGACCCCGATTTTACTGTGTGCTCATGCTTTGCTTTGCCAATTATGTCTTTGAGGAAACATATCCTACATTCATTCCGTGAAGTCAGAGGAGGAGTAACGTGGTGAGGGCTCTCTGTGGGGTTTGTTGTCGCATGAATTAGCTTTATATATGTTAGCATATGTATACTGAAAAAGTCCATTCTCATAGTATTTGTGAAGCAGTTTTTTTTTTTCAAACTTGAATGACTTAATCTCTTGGATGAAGGGGAGCACAAGCAGCTGTTTCAAACAGTGTCACTTCATGAAAATGATGAGGCATGTGACATGCCAGCAAACAGTTGCCTTCAAACACATCCAGCAAATACAAAGCATGAGAATTAGCACCATTATAATTAATTGGAGGCTTGGAAACTTCCTTCTGTTCTGGTCTCTTGCAACTCCTGTGAGAAATAAATTGTTGTTTTAACTGCATGCTCCACTATTTTCCCCAGTCGGTCCCCAACAGTGCCTGCCTGTTGTTTGGTGCCGGGCAGTTTCACACATTTAGGCTCCACTGCCAGCACAGTTTTCCATTGCTAAAACAGTAGCACAGTGTGTGAATTTTATACTTAGGAGACCTAGTTGATAAGCAAATGTCCCTGAATAAAAACAATTAAGCTGAACATAGAAACTATGTGATATATAATTATTTCAACCTGCACCACAGGTTGATGTGCAATGACGATAATTGTGGAGTAGCTAGTGTTTCATAGTTTGAAGTGTCGGGCCTCCTGATGAAGCTGCTTTGATGCGTTTGATGAGTTGGTGAGAATGTTCTGTGTATTACACTCCAACACTCAGCAGATGATAACCAACGTACCGCAGCACTGTTAACCAGTGAGGTGGAAGTGCCCCACTAGCAACCGGCACCGATCACCACAAGGGGAACAATTACCATAACATGAAATAGTGATAAACACCACTGCGCAACGATCATCGGGACATCGGAGCTGTCACCGCGCCATCCGTCAAAACCGCGCTTCAGGGTCGCAACAGTCAGGTAGTGATACATTACACGGGACAGAAACAGGTGCTACAATAGATTCTAATCACTTTGTTCAATCAATTATGTACAAATACGTGCATGGCCTGGGGCCTGGCACACACCGCTGTGCCTCCTACTCATTCCCTGCACCATCCCGAGTGTGCCTACATAGCAGGCGGAATTTTTCAACACCGCTTTGTGTGGATGCCTTGAGGTGACTAGAGACGTTTGTTTTTCTAAGCATTGAACAGTTTGAAACAATGATGGGAAGGAAATA
This sequence comes from Apeltes quadracus, assembly GCA_021346845.1. Taxonomy (NCBI): domain Eukaryota; kingdom Metazoa; phylum Chordata; class Actinopteri; order Perciformes; family Gasterosteidae; genus Apeltes; species Apeltes quadracus. The sequence goes on from CM037935.1 coordinate 8,880,049, forward strand.
ACAGCATTATGCAGATCCCGCTGACATCTGAATTCATGTGTTGTATATTCTCTAGTAAATTCTTTTCTCTTGCACTCAGTGTAGACACACAGGTGCTCTGCTGTTTTGTGCGTTCAAGCCGTAACGGTCTTCCAGGCTCTTGTGGTTTCTGCCTTTGTTTTGCACACTCCTCAAGTTCGCTCTCTGCCTTTCTGTGCACAAAAGAATTATGGTAATGTGAGGGTAGACATCTGCTTCCAGCTCAGTTCTTTCCTATGCATTCAGGCATGTGTGTCACTCGTATAGAGGATCCGCTGTTGGGGAAATCAGTAAAATGGAGTAATTTTATTATAAAACATGTATTATAGTGAATCAGTTTGAGTTAGTGACTCAAGCTCCCCGTATAGCATGTCAGTGCTGAAGGTTCTTGAAGTGGTCTGAAACTAATAGCCATATTTATTAAAATGTAAATGAGCCTTTTCTCACTGAGAGCAGTATGTTTCTGAAAATCAGATCATTTTTGGTGCCGAAAATAAATAAAATCATGAGGAAAAGAAAGGAGGAAAAGGCTTAGTCTGAAAGCAAAACACAAGGGGAAACGAGCCATGTCAGAAGGAGAAACAAAGCTTTGACTTAACGCGATAGTAGCAGAAAGCTGAAAATGTGAATCTTTGCAGCAGAACGGTAAATAGTGTATATAAAAAACAGACACTCTGTTTAAAAAGGAATACGTGTTTCTGGCAATGCACTGCTTGGATAGATGAAATCATCTCATGTTTCAACTCATGTTTCTTAATTCCAATGGAGGGTCAGCATATATTGCCTCAAAATGTGCATCTGGGTGTCCTAAAGTAAAGTGGCAGTGGGTTTCTTTGTCTGTTAATATTGTCAGGGTGCGATTTGATAAAAAAACAAAGGGGGGATGTTTTTTTTGTTTTATTCATAGACAAGAACATGTGACTTTTAACTTGCAAACTCGGGAGAAAAACGCAAAGGGTAGACAGGCCCTTTTTCGGGTCTGTGGATTAGTCCCCATCACAACATGACAAAACGTTTAATGTTAATTTAGTTGTTTTATTATTGGGCCCTGTAAAGTAAGTTGGTTCGGCGCTGTTTTCCGCACTAAAATGTTCCAATGTTTTTGTGTTCGCTGACGTTCAGAAATATGCGCCAGAAGTCTGCCAGAAGGCTGCTGAACAGCTACTATATAGTAATTCAAACATTATGTTTTAAAAGCAGCATAGGGAATGAATTGCATTTAGACATTGTTTTTAGAACTTGCCAACTGACTATAAAAAATCATTTTATGCAATAGACTTTATAGCATGAAGAGCACACAAACTGGCTATCACTGTATTTATATTGTCTGCCCCCATCCTCAACAAATCAGAGGTGTGTCTTGACTAATTTCAAACATTTGGTCACCATGTGTTTGCTCAACAATGTCTGTCATGTTTCCCAGAATGTTTGTTATCGTTTGCAATTATTTTTTAAATTGAAGAAATGAATTGAAATTGAATAATAACATTTCTTAAAATGGCGAAGCAGATAAAAGCAGCGTGTCCCTTTCTCTTTTTGGATCCAACATTTAAACGACTGGAGGAAAAACAAACATACACACAGTATCTTTCTTAAAACTTTACACCGGTTGGGATTTTCAACTCACAGGAGCCTGTTGTACCCTCTTTGGTACAACTGATATCCAGTTATCTCTTTGAAGTAATACACTAAATGCATTTAGGCAGCACACCTGCCTTTGAGCAGCAGTCACAGACTGTTAACCTCAAGATCGGGATGTGTCAGTGAGTCGACGAAGCTTCACAAGCTCTCTCCCCAGCTGCCTTTGTCAAAGGTAGGCTCCGAGCCTTGGGTCCGTCTTTGTTATTCTTAGATCCACTCTGAGCTCAAGCACAGCAACCAGGTCCCGGCTCTAAGGTAAGCAAACCAAGAATTAAGGGAAGAACTAATGATTCTTAGGCTTTTTCTCAGCTGACATTGTGCTACCGTTTGCTCTTACAGAGCTTGTGTAACCGTCCTGCTGGCTGTTTTGTTGCACACTGTTCGTGTGAAAGCGACTGATACTGAGCACAGCAGCATTAATGATGCTGTTAAAGCTACTAAGCTAAGGACACAGTATTGTTATCAGTCAAAGTAATGATTACGCAACAGCCTCACTCAGAACAGAAGGGAGGAAGGAATCCAAGGAAGATGGAAGGAAATGCATACCGTTGCTTAAATTAGCAAATTCATTCAGTAATTTTGTTTTGCTCCGTTTTTAAGATCGCAAATTCACATTGCAGAATGTCAACAATTTTCTTTTGGCATTTACATCAGAAAATGTAACCCAACTTCATGGGAAACGAGTTCATGAAGCAGCTCTCAAGTGTTTGTGTTTGTAGTGTGAGATTCTGCTAAAAAGATTGAAGTTTAAGTTGTGGTAAATAATTTTAAAAAAGTCATCGTTCCTTACTTGAGTGACAAGTTAATTTATAGTGTTGAAAAAAACAACCATTTGACGTTTTTACCATAATTCTTCACCTAATCATAATGTAAAAATAACAATTGGTGGAAGCTGTTGTTAAGAAGCTGAATTAGTTTGTGCCTCTGTGATGATTCTCCAGGTGTTACTCTAATAAACAGGAAGTTACATTTTAAACCTTTGGAGGAAAACAATCAACAGCTGACTGACATGTTGTTGTGTTTCTGTGTTTTTGTGCTGTTTTTCACACAGACAGCTGCTGGAAAATGACCCTTCAACCATTAACTCCAGTGAACTGTGCAGGCCTTCTGCAGCCCGGCTTCTCTCTGCTGCAGCTGGATGGGGAAGTTCTTTTGTTTGGCCAGAAAGGTTGGCCCAAGCGCTCATGTCCAACTGGAGTGTTTAGTGTTCGGTTTAAATGTGGCGAGATGAAGCTGAGGGCCATCTCTTTCTCCAACGACTCGTGCTACCTTCCTCCGTTACGTTGCCCGGCCGTTTGCCGCCTCGACCCGTACGACGGCCTTCCAGAGAGTTATCTCATCCACGGCGGCCGAACCCCAAATAACGAGATCTCGTCGAGCATGTACGTGCTGACCACGGACAGCCGAGGCTGCAATCGTAAACTCAGCCTGTGCTGCAAGGAAAAAGAACTGGTGGGAGAAGTGCCGGGGGCCAGATACGGTCACACGATGAGCATGGTTCAGAGCCGGGGGAAGACGGCTTGCGTGTTGTTTGGCGGTAGATCCTACATGCCTGCGGGGGAGCGGACCACAGAGACCTGGAACAGTGTCGTTGACTGCCCCCCTCAGGTGTTCCTGTTTGACTTGGAGTTTGGTTGTTGCTCCGCTCACACTCTTCCTGAGCTCGGAGACGGCCAGTCTTTCCATTTGGCGCTCGCCAGGGAGGACTGCGTCTACTTCATCGGGGGTCACTCCATGGCGTCTGACTCTCGCCCCCCTCGGCTCTTCCGTCTGCGCGTAGAGCTCCTGCAGGGCAGCCCCTTGCTTTCCTGTGAGACTCTTGCAACTGGCATGTCAATCTCCAGTGCCATAATTAACCGTACAGGTCGCACTCACAATTATATCATATTAGGCGGGTATCAGTCGGACTCTCAGAAGAGGATGGAGTGCAGCGCTGTGAGTGTCGATGAGAAGGGGATACATTTTGAGCCTTTGGAATCACCTAAGTGGACTCCTGACATCACCCATAGTCGCACTTGGTTTGGCAGCAGTTTGGGGGAGGGAAGCATCCTACTTGCCGTTCCCACTGAAGGAAGGCCATCCCAGGCAGACATGCATTACTTCTACAAGGTGAGCTTCCCGACCGAAGACGAAGCCAGAGAGGACGAAGGAATCCAGGGCTGCAGCCAGGACTCAACCGACTACGACGACTCCACTCCCCTGGAAGACTCTGAGGAGCTCTACTTCGGCCGCGAGCCGCACGAGCTGGAGGACAGCAACGACGGACAAGCTGATAATTACAACGAGGAGGACGAGGAAGACGAATCGCAAACGGGCTACTGGATCAAATGCTGCCTGGGCTGTCAGGTTGACCCCAACATCTGGGAGCCCTACTACTCCACCGAGCTCCACCGGCCAGCCATGATCTTCTGCTCCAGAGGGGAAGGGGGGCACTGGGTCCATGCCCAGTGCATGGATCTGTCTGAGACCCTGCTGTTCAGGCTCTCCCAGGGTAGCAAAAAGTATTTCTGCCTGGACCACGGAGGCCTGCCCCACCAGGAGATGACCCCACCTCGACAGGTCCAGCCTCTGAAGCTTACACCCATGAAGGTTAAGGACAGGAAAACTCCCCCTGCAATTAAGATGTCCCCGGCCAAAAACCTCTTTTTGAGAAGGCTTTTTGAATGACTATCGTTTATAATGTATGTAGAGGTCAACTGGATCGCTAAGTATATTTAGGATGTTTGTTGATGTTTACTGAATGATGGAGTGATGAACAAAAGCATAATACACTGATATGTAATCAACAAACAACAACAAAACATTTTGTCAAGAAAATAAATAATACAATTTTAACATGTCTCCTGCGTAACAGATCAGACCATAATGATTTAAAAGCATTATATGTTTCACAAAACACAAACAAACTGAATATTTAGGAAGTCTAAATACAATCTTTCTAGTTAATTCTTTTCCCAGCTGTACAATAGTTGATTTTAATTTCATATTCCGCCAAGCAACAGGTTTTATTTCCTAATACTTTCTGTCATGGCCAGATGGACCCAAATTAGTTTTACCATTATTTTTAAGTTAAGACTGATGATCACTGAATGTGAAATATCCAAAATGCTAATCTGTACTCAATGAAAAAATAAACAGATTCTGTTTTTTATACCTGTGAATTTCCAATGTCTTTTCTAATTTTTTAGGTATGACAGATGTTGATATATCGTTGTTTAATATTTGCATTTCTTTTTGTTTTCTATCCAATCAAGACAGGTTTAAATATGGGTTTAAATGAACACTTGATAACATTTACTTCCATCCCCATATGTTCAGAAATAATTTTGTGATTAAGTTAATTACAACTGTTAAATAACACCTAATGTAGAAGTATTGGTCAGTTACTGTACATCTGTAATTACTTGGAAGGCAAACAGAATAAATAACCTGCATTTAAATGTCTTTATAATTCCTAAATTATCTTTTTGTAACAGTTCTTAATGTTTTGCATACTTACTGCAGTGTTTGAAGTTTGGGTTTTCATTAGCTGTATGACAGCTTCAATAAACAAAAGCTGAATAATACAGAAAAACAAACAAGTTCAATTAAAATATTGTCTTTATTGATGATTTCATGGGAAATAAAGACAAAGTATAAACTCCCCACTCTACAAAGGTAACTCATCAAAATAGTGGTCACCAGAAAAATCTGATGCTATATGACGTTGATAATGTAAAAGTAAAGTGGTGAAACTTCAGTGAATTACCAAAATAAGTCTTCAGCAACAGAGTAAACAGTTCATGTGATATTCAAGTTTAAAATGGGTGAAAAGTGAGCCAGTGTAATTGCGTGATCCATCATCCATCATCCATTACTTTGGAAATGCAATTCATTATGGAAAACAACAAATGTGAGTCTAAAAGTTGATGGTATTTTAGCAAAGTGACAAATACAGGATTAAAATGTGAATATTTTACCACTGTCATGGTTAAACGTGACAGTGCTATAAAATAAAACTTTCAAGAAAAATAGGAAAAGAAAATTGCCTGTCACAATTTGAAATGATGAGGACACAAAAAAAACGCGATTATCAATCAATCAAACAAATATAGTTGACAACAAATCAGTTTTCATTGGGTCTTTCTAGCTCCTCCTCATCTCTCTCCTCTGTCGACCGTGGCAGTGACGAAATATCTGCAGGCAAAAGTGCCAGGTTATGTACAGAATTTGAGAAAAATCCCTGCCGGCCGCGGAGTCCACGGGGGATGAAGCTTTTATGGCATCAAAAAAAAGGTCAGTATACACTTTATTCCACGTGAAGACTATGAATAAGAGGCACCTATCCCCCACTGTGCAAACCCTGGTTCAAAGTAAACTGGCTATTCTGCCCGGGAGGAATCCCACGATAAAGTTCTAAAGCAATCTTTTTCAGAGGGCACTCATGAAACAAAGAACATTTGGGTCCCTGTGATTGCATTTTGTTCCAGCTCAAATGATATATTAATACAGTGGCCACAAATGTGGTCTTTTTAACACAATTTCCTGCCATGACTTACAGCACTTTCATCTGTTTCCATAAACATCCTCTCTATATAAATTCATAAATGTGTCATATCCATGCAATACAATAAACTGTGCCATATTTCAAGGACAGTGACAATAAAAAAATAGCTGTGTTCCGGAGAGCGAAGAGAACAGAAATGTGTGAGTTACTTCCCTTTTCCTCTGCTAACCCATCTTTGCCTTGCGGTAAAGAAGACTAAAGATCTAAAACCAGCAAAACACCCAATATAAAAATGTGTAGTGAGATAAACACAAAGAATGAGGTGAGTTTAAATTTGCAAACAAATATGTTTATCTAAATAAAATGAGAAAAAATGTTCTTTCATAATCTTGTCCTAAGTATCAATGATTTGGTAAATAAACTTAATTCGTAAAGAGAAATCATATTACTATGACGCTATTAAATTAATATATAACCTCCCTGCAATTAACTAAATAACGTTCTCATTATAAGAAAATTCAAAAGTCCTCAACTTCCAGAGAAGAGAAGATGTTCTCACAATCCTTCCTTGCTTCTGGGTCAATGGTGGCTTGCAGAGCTTTAGCAGAGTCCTTGTGAGCTTCCATAAACTTCTGCAAGTACTTGGAGGTGTAGAGCCAGTGATGTTTCAACACGTCCTCAAGCTCAAAGGCCTTTGACTGACGGGCATTCATCTTCCGGAAACGCCTGAAAAGCTTGTTAGCTGACTCGTTCCCCTCGCTGGCCCAGGCTCCAATTGACCCATCTCTCTCTATGATTTCAGGCACATGGGCCAAAGTCTTGTGCAAGTAGTTGGTTATCTTTCCATTGTACCTGTATTTGAAGGTAGAGGAGAGGAGGTCGGCGAAGCGTTGGGAGTTAAAGCTGTAGCGGCACAGCTGGTCGGGGCACTCCTTGGCAGGGCAGGTGGCGCGCCACACAGGCTTCATTTGGATGTAGAGCCTCATCAGTTCCCTCAGGGCCTCCCTCCTCTCCTCTGAGGGCACCAGCTCACAAATCACCTCAACAACCTCTTGGGTCATTAGCCTGCGGGCGTAGTTCCCATTCATCCTCATCACCGGTTTAAGCTTCATCTTCGTCCTGAGCTGTTTGTCCAGCGCCGCCCTCCAGCTTCGCCGTTCCTCCCGAGTTGGGTTGGCCTTTTGGTATACCTCCCCGATCTCGTCCTGGAAGATTTTGTAGAACTCGGTGGCGTTGCCGATATCACAGTGCAATGCGTCCAGCGTGGGCTGGGTCTCCATGAAGGGTTTGGCAGAGATCCCTTTGACTCTGTCCCGCAGCTCGTCCACAGATTCAGAAAATGGGTTGGTTCTCCATATCTCGTAACGATCTAGGTTCTCTTCGTGACTTCGAGTGATGGAGTGCAGCACCATGTTTGTAGCGGCCTCTGCGCGAGTCGAGTCACAAAGAGTGCAGACGTAGGTGGACCCTGACGCCTCCAGGCCCTCCACCTCGCGCACCATCTTCTCATCATATCCCGTGCCTCTGAAGTGAAAGCGGAAGGAGCGAGGTAGTCCGCCCACGGAGAGAATGAGCCGGCTCTCTTTCATTGCATTACGCTCTGCAACTATTGGCCCCAGGACAGCTGTGAGTGTCTCATGGTTCGACTCATCCACAAACATCAAGCAAAGAGGCTTACAGGACAGTTCTGAGTTTGGCTTTGGCTCAGTAAAGATGGTAACCTCTTTCACCTCCTCATCTGCCAGCACAGAGACAGACATGACAGTAAATGAAAAACGCACAGCCTTCTCAGGAACAGGTGGTCCTCCGCCATGCTTCTCGCTGACATCCCCCATGCCGTCGCAGGATTCCTTGATCATGACGCTGAAGCCGGAGGTGCAAGCACTGTCTTCCATGCCGCTCTCTCTCAAGCCCTCCAGGATGTCCTCCTCCAGGTCCTTTAGAGCCGACACCAGAGCCACATCGTACCGAAACCGTCGAGTGATTGTGTCAGCTGGGACGTCATCCACGGAGGAAGCCCATCCAGAGAGCCCATTAATAATGCCAACAGTGCACGATGTAGACACATTCTTGAGTGCTGGTTGCCATTCAAACTGGTGAAAGCCAGGGAGAAGGCCCTTCTCTGCAGCCCGCAGGGTGTTCAGGGGCTGAAAGATCTGACGGCCGCTGGTGGCTTTGACAGTCCGATACATCTTGTGATATTGGCTGCAGCTCAGGAAAGTGTTGACCCGAATGGCTAAGCACACAGCAGGATGCAACTCAAAGCCTCTTCCTGCAGAGAGAGAGAGAGAGAAAAGGAAAAGATGTTTCAGAGAGAGACAGAGAGGGGGGGAAAAGGAAAGGATTCATGTAAAATATTATTCATACAGCCCATTCCCACTGCTGTTTTTTAAACACCGCAGTGTCTAAAATGTCCTTATTTAAAATCCCAGATGTAGAGTCACTTAGACTATGAGACAAGGAAAATCTCAAATTTAACACTCAGATGTGAATGTATCATTGTTAAAAGCCCACTAGCCCATGATTACAAAACCCAATAATTCCTCATTTCCAAATGTTACAAGGGGACACAGGGTGAATCGCCGAAGCCAGCTAAAGTGATGTATTGGCTGCAGATGAAAACAGACACCAGCTGGCTTCTATTCCCCGGAGAGGAAGATGGTTCTGTCTGTGTAATTTGCAGAAACAAGGGCTGCTGATGTTGTTTTGATTCTAACAACCCCTTCACAAGAGTTGTTATCATGCTTCAAAGTCAGTGTGAGACTGAGAGACTGATTGACAAGCAAGAACAGAGTGAACGTGGGAGAGAATCAGGTAGAGGTTGAGGATGCTTAAGACATAGCGATGGAAAATGTTTTAACCAAAATCTTCTTCACTCCCTTCAATAGAGAACTTTTCAACTCATTGTTTCCAGTAAGTGGACCTTATTCCTCAGAGATAGGCCCTACATATTAATTAATTAACAAACACTACTTTTTTCCCGTACGTTTCCTTGTCTACAGAGAATCACATGTTTATTAAAACAAAAGCCTTAATAGCATCTTACCTTGCATCATGGCCTCCAGCTCATCCGCCCGACGGTGTTCATTCTCAGACCTCAGTGCGAGCAGGAACAGAGTCTGACACACGGACCTCAGGTCGCCCCCCTCCTCTTTATCTGCAAACACCTTCAGCTGGTTCTTCATATCCCTCAGCCGATGCTTCTGGGCACGGCGGGTCAGTGATAGCAGGTGCTGACGAGGTCTACCCCCTTTATTGGTTAGCAAGTAGTTGTCAAGTTCTGGTGACCGCTGCTTATCGTCCTGTTCATCCCGATCATGGCCCTGACAATGAGCTTTAAATGAGTCCAACCTGAACTGCTTCCCACAGCCGCTTCTGGGGCAAAGCAAAGACAGGGAATGCAGGGCTGATAGGAAGGCTTTAGCGGGCAGGGAGAGCTCATCAACAGCGCAAGACATGTTGCAGGCCGGGCAGTGAGGTCCCAGAACGCTGTTGTATTTTAAAATACAGCTGCGGCAGAAGAGGTGTTTACACGGAGACTGCACCGGATCAGAAAGCAGGTGGTCGCACACCAGGCAGGTGAAAGAATAGAGGAAGTCTACAGGGAGGTTCTCAGAGATGAGCTTGGTACTCAGGTGGTCTGTCTGGCAGTGGGTGATGTTCTTCACCCAGTGCTCTCTCTGGGTACCGAGTTTTCCCTGTGCCCTTAGCATAGGACCATGATGATTGTCTCCAAACGGCCTGAGAGCCTTCCTCTCACCAACAACAATGCAATCGCCGGGGTCCCTCCTGGTCCTTTTTGCCAGACTCTGCGCTCTGGGAATGGCTTTCCGCCTCTTCCTCCCAGTGCGCTGAAATGAAGGTTTCCGTGGGGAGCAAAGGTTGCAGGTGGAAGAGTGGGGTTTCCACTCAGGGACTCCTATTCTGGAGAAGCTACAGAAGCCCCCTCCTCTTATGATTACCACCCAACAGCGATGGCAGAAGGAAAGAGGGTGAACAGATTCTGTGTCCTCCTTCACGTCCACTTTAAAGACTTTGAGAACAACTTCTGGCCAGCTTGTAAACTTGCAGCCCATTTTACGCAAAGCACCTTTGCTGAACTCATCCAGATCCCCATTAACATCGTGCACCGGGCCTTTGACGGTTCTCAGGGTCATTCCACATAGACGACACAAACACCTTAAAAGAGAGACAAAAAGGTTTCTAAATTTCGATAAAGAAATTCACGTTCAATGTTTACAGTACTGTTGCATTTAATCACCTGAGTTGGTTCATGTGGGTGTCCATTTCCTGTAGCTTCACGTCAACTCTCCGGCCAGGCCCCTCCACAATGTCCTTGCTTTTCCCCCCCAGGCACAATTTCATAACACTCTCTGAACCCATGCCATTGTCAACCTCTATGTTTGAGGCTGCAGGAGGAGGGATCCCTGACACGGCTGCTTCGTCGGGCCGTGCCTCAGTGGGCAAAGGTACCTTTTCCATGGACTTCAACCTAAACAGTTTGAACTTCCACTGAGAGTACTTGGAGTGGGGATGGCAGAGCTCAGCTGGCATGGAGGATCTGTGGCCGTCTGTCTCTAGGCTCTCCTCTGCCATGATGTGGCTCAGTCTTTAGACCCTGGAGAGGAGAGGAGAGGAGAGAAGGGAAAAGCTTGGCTTAGTTGGATGTATCAAAAAAGAATGAAAATAATTTCAGTTGTCCACGAGATACAAGCTTGTGGATGCTTTAAAACAATACACTATAAAGCTGAAATATGCCAAATGACTTCTCAGCATTGAGCCCATGACACAATCTAACATTGTACTCGATTCCTGTTGAACTTATACGCCAAGTATCCTGAAATCCCACTGAACAGAGAGGAGTGAGCCCCTACATAGAGGACTGTGTTATACCGAAAGTGGCATTTGGATCTTAAAATGCATGAGACAAGCATCGATATAGCACAAACATTTTTCATTTCTCCCATCTCCAATCCCATCGTTTATGGAGCCATTGCGATTTTTTTTCCTTTGACACAGCAAGGTTGTCTAAATGGGCAACCTTTCCACTGTAAGGCTGTCAATCATTTATATTAGTTGTTTTCTTGGCAGGAGAGCGAATTGGAGCTTTGGGAGACAACGACAGGCATATTAGATGACTTTAGGTGACTAATAGAATAAGAGATTCAGGAAAACTTAGTTCATAATACATATATATTGACCAAATAGGAAAGGAAAGAAAACAAGAAACCATCATAATGAATAATGAATGATTCCAAGAACAACATTGTTAAATCCACGAGTCGTATTGAAACTGCATTGACAGGTCGTAAATCATCTCCTCCCATATTATCTATGATCTCTTAAAGTCCAGACAATGAAGAAGTAATACAATCTTACCATTGCAAAGCTATAGTGCACAAACTCTAGCGTCTTTTGTGAAAATCCGTCTTTGAGTTGCGTTTTCTCCCTGGGAGGCTTGAATGTGGCAGAACTCGTTCATTTCCTGGCTCTGTATGTATTTGGCAAGAACTGAACTCTCCTCTTAGACAAACAGCTGAGCCTGTGTGTGTGTGTGTGTGTGTGTGTGTCAGCTGGGCTCTTACCTTGTTTTTTTAGTCTCAGCTGGCGTCCGCTCCCTTGGGGGTCCTTTTCGCATGGGAGCACAAGGGAAGCCCTGGAGCCTGGCACCACGCATCACATATACTGCCTATGTTAGAGTCTCTGCTTGAAGCGTCTGTTACCAGGAGTTATGGTTCCATACGCAGGGATTGCCCCTGTCTGTCTCCTTGGGTCTTGTATTTATACCCTTCCTTTGCCGGGATCCCAACAGTCAACCCCCCGACACCTGATGTGGGCAGCTGATGAACGAGAAAACAAGGTCAACCCCAATTTACAGTTGCAAACATGTGTATGCAGAGAATCCAATATCACACCCCATATCTGCCTTTTTACCGCACCACACCGATGCTCAGCTGGCAACACTTCTGTTTTACCTTTATCTCCCCTCTCTCACATCCATCTGCAGGCTCACCTCATCCAGGTGGCCTCTCTCTGACAGACTGTGAGATACTGTTAACCTTAAAAAAAAAAAAACCTATCCAGAAACAAAACAGATAGATAAACAGATTCCCAAATAAAAAGTGTTGTGTCACAAACATTGTGTCATAGATATTCGTATAAGAGTGACAAATATACAATTTGACCATACTTTTAAAAAACATGGATGAATACAAGACGGTTCACCACACAGTCCCAAGTGGTCAGGGGTGCCTTTAAATTAGTTCCTGCCTAAAAAAAAAAGAGCACTAAACTTAACTAAACTAAACTAAAGCTTAAAACTTGCCTAAATTTCACATTTACCACCACAAAGAGGTGAGGTCAGTGTTTATCCTCTCCGTTTATCTACAGGCCTTCAGGAGTGACATATTTTGTTAATGTGCGGATGTGCTGTCACTGTGTGTACCAGCACTATTAATCCTGTGTGCTGTCATTTTAAAGAGAGAGGTTGGGGTTGACAGGACCTAATGTGTTTGTAAGCGTGTGTGTGTGTGTGTGTGTGTGTGTGTGTGTGTGTGTGTGTGTGTGTGTGTGTGTGTGTGTGTGTGTGTGTGTGTGTGTGTGTGTGTGCGTGTGTGTGTGTGAAAGCAGTAGGAATAAAGAGAGATGTTCTAATATGTGTATGTGTAAGGGTGTGAACAAGGCAGTATATCATATATGAGAAAGTTAGATGGATTAAAGGGCAGATATTAATGAACAGGTGGTAATACAAAATGGTAATACAAACTAGTCATGTTAGGATAAATACCAATTAGCAAGGTTGTTAACAGGTGAGTTTTCAAAGCAACATTTAGAGGTGCATAACTGAAAAAGGTCTTATTTAATGGCAACATCACTTTGCTATGTGTTCTGTGTTACTCTCATGTTATGCACCCTTTTATTCAATTCTGCTCTCTTAGCGTCAGCAGCACTTTTCATTTAATTAGAAAGCATCGCTTGATGTAATGTCTCAGTAGGTATGGGAAGTATTTGCCCAAGATCATTCTTGTTTGTAATTATCCAGGGGATTAATCGGGTGTATTCGCCACAGGAGCTTGTTGCTGTTGCCTTGGGTTTACCAGCAAAGTCATTAAATACACAGTCAGTGGTCACCAAACTACAGTTGGGTCTCTTCCTCTCCTGTCAGCTTAACAGGGGAATAGGATGAATACTGATGGGTTTTGCAGTTTATTTTGGGGGCATATCCTTAAGTGTAACCTCAGACAACAAAGGATTATTTATATAAGACTATCATACTTATTTACAAGAATGGCAAATATACCAAAAGGTTTTTTTCTAGGACTATCCAAATCCATCAGAAACTGCTTGATACAGTGTACAAGAAGAAGCAAATGATGGATTGTGGCAAGATGTTCCCAGCCTATTTATAGTCGATATTTAGATTTATGATAGCCGAGTAGCCTCGTGTTTCCAAGGTAAACGACACTCTGAGCTCCATGGCAGGCAGGGACAGAGCTGCAGATGTCGGCCTGACAAACAAGCAGTGACCCCCTGAGACCCTCATCTCTGTGCGCCTGCTAATTGACTTGTTATTGATCAACTCAAAGACAGTCTGATTTATGGGAAAGAGGAGTTGTGGAGACAGCCACCTGGCGTGGAGCGGAGTGTTATGAATGTGATGCGCGAACCCCGGGGGACTTGAGGCTGCAGTTTGGGAGGACATATAGGAGTTTGCAACGCACCAGTGAACGGACACCTTGAACCAGGCCAAGTTTTTTTTTCTCCGAATATGATGGATCCAAACAACACCAGTGAGCCTGCAATGAGTGCGCATGCATGATCGCAGGTGTGTGCGGCGCGAGAGAAGAGTGGAAATGTGGTGGGATTAAAAAACGGGGTGTCGGGCGGCGGGGCGTGTCCCCGTTTATGAGTCTGTGCTGTTATGTAGAAACACCACATAACATAAAGACGTCCTACTAATCCACCATGAGAAACGTCAGACTCGATTGATGTTGGACCTGTGTGTGTGTGACACAAGGACACAGAGATGCAGAGAAAGGAAAGACTCGTGTAAGTGGTGAAAGACAGAAGGGGGATTTAGTAGTGATCTTTTGTAAAGGAGTTGCACAGGATTTCAGGCTTAGCTCAGAGTAGAGAACACAAAAGGGCTTAAAGCTGATTGCAGGCTGTGACAAGGTAAGGGGGGGAGAGATCAAGCCTTCCGGTAAGCCAGAGGTACAAGAAAGACACCCTCACAGCTCAAGTCATATGGCAGCTTAAGGAGGAGTGTCGATAGTAGCGGTGGACAATGAATGTATTCCACAGCAGCAGTGGTATCTTCTTTAGGCAATAAAATGTCAGCATGGTCCGCATTTGAATAGGCCGACCAAAATTGCAGCATGATATTTGTAAATGTCATGAAGCATGTGGGCATCTTTGAGATTGTATTCAGGGTAAAGAGGGCATTTCGATCTCCTATATTCCACTGAGTTGTGCAATATACCGAGCATTGTATATGCTAATTCTTATTTGCATTCTCATAGCACGTCCAACTGCTCCTTCAGCTCCGTCCAGCCGAGTCTGAGGGAGCCGCCCTCACTGTCCACCCTCCCTGGAGACAGGATTTGGCAGATTAATACTCAAAGAGGTAGACTTCAATGCAGAGCTATTTGTCAAAGCTACCTGCCAGAACAAAAGCCTTACCCAACCACTCAAATCCCCCCTCATTCATCTCCCCTGCCTCTCCCTCTTAAAGTCTTGTTTCCCTCGCCTCGCTCCTCTCCTCTCAACCTCACCTCAGGTTTTGTTAATAATCAATTATGTGATTTTTGAATGAGACGATTAATTACTGGCTCTCCCTCCCTCTCTTTGTACCACAGGTTAGCGTGCCTATAATCACACCGTGACAGCCAGGGGACAGCTGAGTTGAGTGATTCTGTCTCGTGACCTGGCGGGACTCTGTACGACTGGGCTGAGCTTGTTGTCGGCTCATCCTGACTGTTGAGGCTTTAACAGAGAACAGAGACACACCAAAACATCAAATGTCTACAAAAAAAAAGTCAGCACAAGCTACAGTCAGGCTTAAAGCAACAATATTTTCAGCTGGTAAAATATTTGTTTTATTTGACAGTCAGATCTTGGGGCTGCATTAATTTGTTCCAGGTCTCGCATGATAACTGTTCCTGAGGCGCAGCAGAATTATTTTGGCTTTGGACCGATTCCATTAATCTTTTCTGTTCTGGTGATTTAGACAATATGGAGAACAGCCTCAGCTACATACATCTTTGAGTGTCAACCTTCAAAAAAAAAAAATGTGGCCATAGTAAAGTAGGCACCGTGGAGGTCAATGACTTCCAGAGATTCGAGGGAGACATAGAAGGTTTCTGCTGTAGTTAAGGGGATGGTCCTCTGAATGAAGGGAGATCCGTATCTCAGCAATCCAGATGGATGTTGAGCCACTCTCCAATATAAATCAAACAGAATTAAAACCTAAGCCAGATTCAGGAGCACAAAAGTTGAGTGGGGAATCAAGACCGGTGTCTTTAATTCTGTTCTTAATTAAATGTAGAGTTCCCTGATTGAGGAGCGGTCTCTTTGATGCCAAGGGACCCCAAGTCACATAAACATCCACTCACTGGATTTGTCTTGTGTTTAATTAGTCCTCATTTCCCCAAATTGTCTGCTGCTGGTTTACACAGGGGGGTACGTCCGCCGAGGGATATTAGTTTGCAAACACCTCCAGATTTCCAACATTTCGCATCCTTGAAAAGACGATTTCTGGGCAAGTTGTTAAACACCTTGATAACACGGTTACATCAGTTCTGTTTTCAGATGCTGTGATAGGAAAATCCGGGCATTAAATTTCACACAATTTGTCTCTTGACTGGTCATTCTCCCTTCCACTTCCTTTCCACTTCCCTCCTACCTTCCTCCATCCCCCTCCGTCAATGTAATGAGCAAATCATGGCCACCAGGGAGAGATGTAGGGAGAGAAATCGGTCCCATTATATGTTAAGGAGTGTGAAAAGAGCAGCGCTGTTGTCCGTCAACTCCAACCCCCTGCTGTCTGTAGTCTTACCTTCCCACGGAACACAATGAGCTCTTTCATTACACACAGCGATCTGCTTATTATTTCCCTGTCTTTCAACTACAAAGTCCATTGTAGGAAATGCCAGGACAGCAGTGCCCTTTGCTGCACTGGCTCTGCTGGAGCTCAGAGAAGGTTACAATAGACACAGCAACACACGGCAATCCAAGGTTGATTTAGAGTGACTGGTCTTAAACCGGACCTACAGAGTACGGTAATTATAGGAGTTGAAAGGAGGGGCTGCCAAGGATGCTGTGGCTAGGCGGGGGCTTTGAGAGCGAGGCAGTTGTCATTTGGCACCCAGTCCAGTTGGAAAGGGAAATTGCTATTGGAGCCAGAGCCCGGGTGGTGGACCATTTATCAGCCAGTCATCGCCATGATTCACGCGAGCCAGCGGGGAGCCATTATTTTACCACCGACTCTCTCGCGATATCCTGCTGGTGGCAAGGAGGATGATAGCTGCATGCTTCACGGGCACATGGGCAGACACATACAGTAATCGTTTGAGCACAACAGTTCTCTTATCCAGATTGTGAGTCACATATAGTCTGTGGAGTGGACCACACTGAGAAGGAATTGAACAGTTGAGCCTAACTCAGGGGCATATGGCGTTTGTTCACTACAGCAGAACGCAGAGATGCCTCGGGAACGGACTTACAAAACACGTGGTCCCTGTTGGAGGGAAGGATGACTGGCAATGAATACATAAAGATCACAAATACACCATCCACCTGCTCAGAGAGCGCTTTGGGACCTGGTAGATCTGTAGACAGTGATACGGTTTTGCCTTTGCCCGTTTGCATGTACGAGCACGTATAATAGTCTCTGAATAAGCTAAATAATTCATTTCTGAATAGGAAATTGGCAAGGGAGGTCTGTGATGGCCTTCTCATAATAACAATGATAAAAATACTATTCTTTCTATTCAAACTCCCCTCACTCTTCCTCAACCAACTTCCCCTTCAGGCACCTATGGGAGGAACATCATTTTAATAAACACATCTCTTCACTTTTTGTAAAAAGACCGGGTAACAGGGACCGGGAGAGAGACGGAGACTATTTATTCAGTCAGATGGTCTGACGTGTGTGGAATAGATTTCAGCTAAAGAGGAAGCTGTCTACACAATGGCAGTTTGCATCGGTGAGGGAACGGAATCACGCCATTGACTCATTGACTCTACAGTGAGTATTAAATTGAGATTTTTGAATGATTCATCATCTTTAGCACAGACAGGTGCGATGCTCCACAATGGATCCATAATCTATTTGATGCAAAACATTTCGGCACATTTCACAAATACTCTGCAGCCAGTCAGGCTGTTCTTACAGGGGGAGTCAGCAATTTTTAACGAATATCGCTTTGTCAAATTCAGGGAGTATCTCTTTACGATCCGCTAGCTGTCCCTGTTAAACACACTGTTTCTGTCAATCAACAACAGGGGGTATTACTGCTGGTGGAGGGCGGGTTAGCAGAACAATATGCAATGCAAACTGTTGGCGCTTTGAATTCAAGGGAAATGTAATACAGTAATGGCTTGCAAGGAAGGGGTGATTTTAAACACAGTGTGAATCAACTATTTTTAAACTAATTTTTACAGATCTTTCTCATCATTCTCGTGGCCGTGCAAACTGATGTTCCAAAGATGTCTGCAACAACGTCTTCATCTCCGTCTGCTCCGTACGTTTTTCGTGCCATTCACTGTCATTGTGAAAAAGTGTGTATGACTCCACTAGTAGAGCAGAGCCCATTCATTGTAAATAGGCCAATAAGTAACTTCACACAACGTGTCTATAAAGCAACCACACTCTATATGCAAAGCAGAAGCACACCGTTAAAGAAACTGGCGCCAAGTGATTATATTTGTAATTTAATTTCCTTGGTCACACAGAGATAAGCGCAGGGAGCGGCTACAGTTGGCCAGGGATGAATAGAGTGATGAAAATGGGACTGCAGCTTCATTGTCTGGACTGAGATGTCCGAGAAGACGCCACTTATGAACAAGGGTACCGGCGGGCAGATACCATGCATACGTGGGGATTCACAAGTCCAAATTCAAAGACACAAAAAGATAGCAGGGAAAGTTGTACTGTATGCAAGAACACCTGCGCTCTCAAATCAAGTGGATGAATGTGTGCAGGATAATCAAGAAAATAATTTCTCCCCTGAATCAAGCTCTGTCTCTTCCTTTCTGTCAGCATCCTTCGCACTCACAGGTCTAATCAGGGATGTGGTCCGGGTGAGATGTCAGTCACAAAGCCCAACGGCTCATTGCAGATTCCAAGTGCGAGATCGATCCTTAGTCCCGGGAAAAAGACGACTGAAGGACACAAACTGCACCCTGTCGGCAGCCTTTTTTATGTCTTTCTATTGTCTGTCTTTTCTATTTTCAAAGAGTGTCCAGGTAAACTAAGGACAATGCAGTCTGTGCTCAAACTCTGATTTGGACTACATTAGAGTATTCAGGGCTGTTGCTGAAAGAGAGGCAACAAAGGTCTTTCAAATCTGACACCACACAGATGTTGGCACAGGGGTCAGTGTGAACCTGGTTTTGCGACATCTCAAATGCTATTAGATCTACAAACCAAAGAATAGAAACATGTTAAGATTCAGGGAATTAGCTCAGAACCAATACAATGGCTGCTGTTGCAGAAAGAATACAACTCTACATTCAAGTGTTCTGTCTCTCCAAACAGTAATGTGATTAGTTGGTTCAGTGGCGATCAGTGATTTTAGGATTGTGAGAGATGTGTGGTTGCTCTCTAAGGTCCATATTTGACCGGTTGTGAGGAGGCAGTGCGGGTGCCGCTGGATGTTTTTTAACATGTTTTTAATGGTGAGGAAGCGGGTTGATCAGAACATCCGGATGAGATGCATCGTGCTGTTGGTAAGCAACAGACGGATGTGGGGGTGGTCTCAGTTTATAGATGACAAGGAGCCTCTTAGTTCTTATATATTTTCATGTTCGGTCAAGTGTAGAGTGTATCTGATACGCCGATGACCAGTTCTTTAGCTTCTGCCATAATCAGTGTGAAACGTTTTGATGTAACAGATTTGATGTTATCGAGTGGTGCAGGTATGACCGTGCTCCTTCAAGTACAACAAGTATGTGACGAAGTGTGAAGAGCTGCTACAGGCATCCAAATGAGGGGACAGAGAACACAGCCCTGGGGGACGCCTGTCAGGATTGTGTGTTTTTCAATCCCAGACATTTTATGGCTAAATGGGACCAGTATGTAGGTTCTGATAGGAAGGGTTTTTCTGCTGGAATTGATGCTGTCCTGTAGGGTTGTCAGAAGAGGACGTGAGGAGGATTCACGGCACTGAGTTTGAGCATTCTAGCAAGCGTGCCAATTTTCACTCTCCCCTTGTTCTCCGTTCTCTCCTCCTCTCATCACTATGTCTATTTCTCCCCCGCTGTCAAGTCGTTCTGCATATTTCTTTAGCGTTTTGACTTTGAACCCAACAGCATTAACCTGTCAGGGAAGTTACAAATGTTCTGAGTGAATTATGTAAACTACAGGAGCATAAAACTGCAAAAAGCATGGAGTTCTCACTTTATTTCATAATTCATCATGCCCCCACATAGAGGAAAATAAAACTGGACTGATTAGGTAGTCTGGCACATTCTGGCTCGAACTCTTCTGAAATATGCTTGAGAATATTAATCACACTTTGTCTACCTCGCAAGTAAAAATCAAACATTCACACAAACGCACGCACATATCCATAGAAGGAGAGCTTTTTTTATTGTGATTTCATTACTCAAATCAAATGAGAGCAACGTCTCCAACATTTTGCCAGAACTCATTGCAAGAAGCAAAGCAATAGATGTTACACCAGCGCCCCCAAACGGCCAAGCTGAAAACTACAGCTTTGCTCTCTTCCACTCTGGAACACAAACTCACAGCACTGATTAAAGATGCTTCGCCTCGGCAGACGGCAACTTTATTTATTTATCTCAATGAACACAACCACAAACGCGGGAGAAAAGAGACGCATACACTTGGGGGGACGGGGTGGTGGCAGTGCAGCATAATTAGTAGGACATGGTTGTATAATTGGTCTCTAATTAATATGAAGAGCAGCGGTTTATCCCAGGTTGTGTTCAACACATGCTGCCGAATCTCAGAGCCATCTTCTGATTGATGTCTTTGTAGCAAATGCCCTTCAACAATCAGCACCCACAATCTCTGTGTGTCTCTCAGGCCACCTGTCTATCAGTGCGTAACATCTTCTACCTTTCATCTGTCGTTTCATCCCGTGTGCCTAAACGTCGTACTATCTCCGTGTTGATTTGGTCTCGCTCCCAGAAAGGGGAAAGAGCAGCGTTTGCGGTGGTGGAAAAGTGGAGGGTTTTTTTACGGACACTGGCAGCCACAAAAGCCCTGTATGCTTGTTTTGGCTGAGACAGTCCCGAGCGGGGAAAGGAGATAAATTCAGAAATTACTCCGAACTTTTTTTCTTCAAAAATCAGGATTGTAACTGCTCCCTCAATTTAGCAAATGAGGTTTGATGGAGCTTCTTGTAGTGATGAAAGTTGTCACCGAGAGGCACAGCTGGCAAACGGGAGGTCAACGTAGAATTGCATGAATTTGAAGTTTGGGTGGTTGACAATTGTCTTTTACATGCGTGCACTGAGGCAAGACGACCTTGAAGGACATTCCCCACATTTACACAGCAATTAAGCACTATACTGTCTGTAAATTAAAAAAAAGAGGCAAAAATCCTCAGTGGATTTAATAACAAACTCATTACCAAGGCCCAACTCGGCGGAACTGCCTTTTAATTAGAGCAACACCTGATTAACGCCCAATTAACAGAGTCAGAGCCGCCTAATTCTCCCCCACTTTGGCAGGTTGAGAACATAAACATAAGCAGTCCAACATCCGAGTGCTTCCTCTCCTCCAGGGAATGCGTGACGGGAAAGTAAATAACGGCTTTGGAGGCCGCCTGCTGTCGGGTGGTCCAAACAAACTGCGCAGCTGGGGACTCTGGAAGTGTGCACTGCACATGCACCTCCTGGTGGGCCGATGTAGGACAGCTACCCGAGCAGTTAGACGTCACGCTCAGACGAAGCACTCATTGCTCCGGCTCTCAGGACAGACACACCTTTTGACTGAGGAACAATGTAGAAAGCACACGACCAGCAGTCTAAATAAGACTTGTTGAGCTTACTGTATAATATCATATGACAACAACGTGGTAATAAAGGGGATCATTGATTGATTGGCCGGTATGGCCAGAAAGAGACTTCACAATAATGTCCATATACTTAAAAAACAACATATTTTTCCTTTATTGAAGTCCATCAATAGTGTCACATATACAATATGGCGCTATTTTAACCTTCAATAACTATGTTACAGCAGCCAATTAAATATTTAGTCTACGGTATGACGGCATTTTAGTGAGTTATTTACTGTAATTCAACTGAAAAGCCTCCACAACTGGATCCAAAACTCGGACAAAGCTTCGAGAGATCTTACACATTGCAAAAATCACGTTGAATTCGTCCTTAGTGTTGTTAGTGTGTTTGACTTCAAAGTCAGTCCATGCCGGATGATTCAGTCCGACGTACTTTCAGGATTCAGACTTCATTCCTGGCAAAAACGTAACTCTGTCCACACACTCTGTATTGACTCTGCTTGTACAGCACAGAGCTATCGAGCACCGAGTAATTGCTGGTTTCCCATTGAGTCTGTGTGCTTTGATCACAACCTCTTCCTCGGTCATGTCCCTTGCTTATGCACTCTAACCGAGGCTCTTGGGAGCCATTTTTCTTTTGCTGTTACAAGGGTAATAGCCGTCGCTGAAGGAGCGGCTTGCGGCCTTCATTTGATAGGAAATCCGACAGCCTTCTCCAAGTCCGGCAGGATGTCAGGCACAACAACTTGCTCGGCTACAAAAACTATCATTTCCAGGACTAACAGCAGGACCCAACCTAAAGCTCCCAGCCAATAGGAGGAGCCGAGGCTGGAAAAGTCTTGACGGATTTCCTCCCGATGGTGAAAGGTAAAAAGAGACCAGCTGAGCAGGAAAAAGAATCCTGTAAATAGAGGAAACAAACGAGTCAAATCAAGTATGATAGGGGGGGGGTGTGGGGGTCATTGAGGTCAATTACCACGTGCCTTGAGCTTTATGCAAGAGTTTGTATGATAATGAACTGCAATTCCAAGAGAAGAATAACATCTCTTTAAAAACGGCCTCCCTGCAGGGTACGTCAACGAGGAGAACATAAAAGAAAGAATGAACTGCACAAACCAAAGGGCCATGTGGAGGTTGCTTTTGAAATGGGGCTGTTTTTACTACTGTTCTTGGAATGTACATATTAATTCAAAACTGAATTATTCATTTAGAAAAAGAAAAAGAACATGGGTGTGTGGCTCAGCCAAACGTAGATGGGTTTACATTTTGTCTTTTAGCTACATATGCAAAATGCAACATTCACTTAACCCGGTGTTCTTGGCATGTGACATGCTATGTGTTGTGACCTATTGCTTCCCAGCAGTGCGGGAGTGTTACCTGTGGAGGCCATGGTGAGCAACAGGAGCGTTGAGGGGTAGAGGGCTTGTCCTGCCATGAGGAGGGAGCGCGTGTTGGAGTAGGAGTGCACCGTTTCAGACCTCCAGCAGAGGGCGAACACCAGACACAAAGCACCAGTGCTCACAGCCATGAGGAAGGACAGAACTCCAAATACTCGCTCTGTCTCCAGCACTGGAAGACACGCAAACGGCCGCGCACACACATCGACAGTTCAAAAAGGGGAAGGAGACACTAGACTCGTTGATTTCTACCTTTAAGCTGCCACAGGTACTTAATTTTTGTTCCAGTCAGGCAGCGTAATGAATTGATGACTCTTGGTTGAATTCCTTCTTCACATGTATCAAGAGTTTTGTGTACTTTAAGGGGTTTTTTTTCATGCTGAAAAAACATAACTTCATAACAACGCCTATTTGCTCTGTCACCAGGAAAATGTTAACTCATTTCCCAATCTGTAAGTAAATGGACAGTTACAGACGGTTTGTGTGTTGTTCATTTTTTTTTTGTGTGTACTGCTTGTCAATGTGGTCATTATAGATAGTCGCTTTCAGACACTCGTGTTGGGCTGACTAGTGTATTTTATTGGTGTATGTTTGTAAAAGAGTAAAGTCACGCAAGTAAAACTATGTTTTCTTGAAGGATTCAAGGTAACACATGGTGAGTTATTGGTCATTTTTGTGGCTTAAGTGTTGCATTGATGTGTTTTCACTACCTGGCATGGGGACCAACATACCTGCTGGGACTGTTATCCAAGTCTAGTTACTTGTTACTGGACTAATCCCTGCTTCAATTCCTAAAATATTACATTTTTGAATTTTCATCGCTATCATTTAAACATTTCCCTAGTTTGATAATCGATTCACATTCACAGCTGTTTTCATCTCAGGGGGCATCTTGTCTTTTATACGTCAACAAACAAAATGCATCTGACAAAGACAAGCTGACCAAGATTTCAAGACAATTGCCTCTCCAGCCAAGTGGGATTGCGTCTGATAAGAATTCACTTCTCTGGCAGAGGGGCGAGCTCAAACTTGTTTATGGCCGCTGACTGAGGAGCTGCCTTACAGCGCTGTGTTTTTTCAGATGCTCCCCATGGTGTGAAAGGAGGATTCAGAAGTGAAATAAAAGGCAGACTGGGGAAGATCAGTAGCAGAATCAGTGATGTAAATGTGTCATGTTGCTCACCGTTGAAGAAAATGCCAGCGTTGCTGTTTGTCTGGTCACTTTTAGTGTCATTCCACTCTGTCCAGAGACCCCTGTCCTTCAGCCAGCACGGTGTCCAGACTGCGTAGCAGACACACAGGCAACCGACCAACCCCAGACAGGACTGAGAAAACCTGAAGCGACTATTTGAGTCCCTCAGCTCCAGAAACGTCATAGTTCTGGATCACCGAGAGGCAAAGAGGAGTATTTAAAGTGAGTAACGGTAAATGGTCTTTAAACTAACCAACCTCAAGTAAATCCGATTTCAGAAAGTAAAATTCTGATTATAACAGTGTCTTACCTTTTGTTGTTGTAGAGAAAGAAACTGGAGCAAAGCTGTTAGTTTAGTCTTACAAAGTCTACACAACAGGTATTACACTAGGTTGACTGCGCCACTCTGTACACCCGACTCGTACTGATTGAGACAAGCCCTCACTCGCAAGTCAAACCCTTCGGTCTTACTCCGCCTCTGCTGCAATGGAAACTCCCCCCGGCGGCGGCTAAATTTCCCCGTGAATTCTCCACTGTGACCCGCGACTCACACTGTAGAAAGTGAAAGCACCATTCAGCATTTGAGGAAGCAGATGTTTGTGTAGAAAATATCAAACAGTAGGGAACATAATAACTGAACTGTAAAAGGAAGTCATGTTTTTTTTTTTAAAGCCTTTGATTCTTAGTAGATACTGAGACATTTGTTAGTATGAAATAAGTGAGTGGGGGTGTCAGTAAGACCATTATGCGTGACAAAACATGTAAGGAAATCCCACTCTCTGGTTGTCACAGCGGGCGGCGGGGCCATGTTGACGATGGCGACGTCAACCTCGGATATCTCTCCTGTGCGTCACACCACCAATGGAACAGCGCCCACAGCCCACCCAGACAAAGTGTTAAAAACAGTGACGCTACAAGGCAATTGGAGCAGATTTCATGAATGATAAGACCTTATATTGGGTGATGTGGGTGTTACACATCACCCAATATAACATAATGAAATAATTTTTCTATGGCACTCTTAATAAAAGATGAATAGTCAAATAAAGAATAATATTTATTCACAGATCATTACATTTACAGAAAGTACAATATCTTCTTATAAAATAAAGTGCATCTGAACAAGTAAGAGTGTATGTATTATTCAGGTTACAATTAAAATGTTGAAGACAGCCTGACTGATTTTGGTTGATTTAAATTTGGCATTCACTTAGCATGCAGTAAACAAACATACATTTTAGCAAGCTGGATTACAAAAAGAACAACGTTGTGCCCCTTTGCAGATGGAGAAAAAGGCCTTGCAGATGCAGGTAGAAAGGCACTTCATCATGTCCTTCCACCCTGGCCTTCTTTTTACGCTACTCTTAGGTAATGTTTTACACTCTCTAAAAATCTGCCAAACTTTGACTTTGTGTCTTTGTGTTGGCTTCAAGCTTTTCCCCTTAAAAGCGGGGACAAAAATAGATACTGAAGGGCCAACTCTTGATATTTGGCAGCTGCATTGGTGCCAGTTCATCCTAAGCTTACTTTCTGGCTCTTTGAAGCAGGGCCTTGAACACATCAAGAATCTCTGGGTCCTCCCCGGCAGACAGCTCTGGAGTGTTTTTCTCCAGCCAATCGGAGGCATTGATCTGGTGGCTGAGCGTGCCAATCAGAGAGGCCAGGCTGTCTGCGGGCTTGGATGCTTGGCAGTCCAGCAACACAAACTCGTCAGCCGCCAGCGAGCCGGTGTCAGGAACAGGGCTGTCCTTCTCCTTCTCTTGGTCTGATGACTTGCTCTGAGGTGATGATGTCGAATTGACAACCGCAGCATTGTCGGAATCGACACTGTCCTCTTTCACAGATTTGCTACCCTTCTCACTGGCTTCTCTGATGTGTGAATAAGGGCTGCCGCTTTCCTCTTCCATTTCTCGTAAGGCCTTCCTAATTCGCTTCAAGCCTGGAATGACACAAAACATCACCAGAACAAGTCAGGAACTATATCCATCAAAAGCAGAACCAAAAATAACAGAAACGTTGTTTAAGACAAGAGTGTTGGAATTGGAGTGGAGAAACACACACAACAACTATCCAGATCAACTTTTTAAGTTTACGGATACTAAAGACTGACCGAGCTGGAGGTGTTGCTGTTGGTCTGCGAAGACAATACGGAACCAGCCGGGCGTGGGGCAGAAGAAGGCCTGACCGCAACTCAACACCACCTTGTGTCTGAGGAAACGCCTCCACAGGGCCAACTCCTCCTCAAACGTGGACTCTCTGAGGTACTACCGAAACAAAGAGATAGAAGACACACATCAAGCCCTGGGAAAGGAACACGCAAAGTGCCAGTTTAGTGCCAGTAAGAACTTAAATATATAAGTCCCGACATCGTAGAGTGACTTTGATATCGTTACCTCCCGGAAGTCGGCCCAGACAAACAGTGAAGCAGCTCTGTGCAGGTAGGGGATTCTCATAGTCAGCAGCTCTCCAGTCAGGTAACTGTGAGCAGCTTTCAGTCTGCATCGGTTCTTGGGCAAAAACTCGTCGCTGATCCACTCTGAAACACCAGAGTGTTAGGGTGACAGTACGCGATATTTAACGGAAACACGGAAACTGCTACAAAAGCACATTTCTAAATTGTTGCAAGAGCTTGCAACTGAAATTATTCCAGTTTAGTTATTTCAAATAGAAAACCCTGCTTGCCATGTGTAAGGACAGCGGGTTATTTGCTCCTAACAGAAGCTTGGATCCATACCTCTGTCCTGGAGCAGTTGTGCCACCTGGTGCTGGGTTGTTCCAGAGACACCGTGGAAAGCGCCCATCTTGGCCATCGCCTCCACAAGGTCTGTGTTCTCAGTATACAGAGTGCCTAGTCTGGTCCCTGCCATGGCAAAATCCTTGAAACGACAAGATAAAAATGAAGGTCATCTTATTTCATACACACATGAAATGTCCAGCCTGTGTTTAAACCATCCTAAGCATGTGTGAGCAGTGGGATGCTGGGAGGAGCCCAGAAAGCAACATGGGTGCCCGGGATTGGACCATAGACCGGCTCTCTCCACGGCCGCTCCAAGAGGAAGTCAATAAAAAAGATCAGTAGAAGCAGACACCCACTGAGGAACAACGAGAGATTGCCCTGTGCTGCGAGGGGGGGTTGGAATAAGATACAGATACAGTGCAGAACAGTTCGTACCTTGCTCAGTCCCCACATGACGTGTGTCCTCTGTGCGTCGGGCAAGCTGAAAGAGGAGCACATTGTTGGCCGTTGCGAGGCCGTCTCTGGCCTCATTCGTTATGATTAACGCCAAAGTCCTCTTGTATATAGTCCCTGTTAACGCTCTAATAGAGCCACCGTGCGGAGGTTAGGTTCATGCAGTACCTGTCTATCCTGAGGACGCTGTGAAAGGCAACAGGTTCTTCAAAGACCGTCAGCATGTAAATTTCATCAACAATAGTGTGGAGCTCATTTCTAAAATAGGAGAGAAGGCGAATGTAAGTATATATACAATGCAGCAATATTAATAAACCAAAATGCAACAGAAAGGTAAAGCGGTCCCCTCAGCGTCCTGCGTCAGTGTGAAAGTACTGTGGTTTACGGTTACAACAGCTTAGTGCCTGCAAGCAGGAGGGAATTAACCTAGCACGATGATTTAGAAAACATGATGCAGGAGGCTCCTTGGCACATAGCTGCACTTCAAAATATGCTGACGGTAAAGAGAGGTGATAAACCTCCATCAAGACCCCTTGATATTCCATCCACGCAGGCACAGCTCTCGGGCCGTGAAATAAAACTGTTCCCATAAGACCCGTATGCAGTGCTGTGGCACTTGGCACTCTGCGCTTGAGAATTACAGCGTTAGACCACAGCGCGAGATGGGAGAGGGAAAAACACACCTTTTGGCAAACTCCAAGAAGGCAATCATCTCTTCGGGGGTGTAGATCTCAGCCAGAGGGTTGTGGGGGTTCATCAGTATAACCGCTCGGATAGTCAACCCCTAAAAGAGACGTCCAGGTTCTAAATAAATATGAATGATAAAGCTGTAAAAACCAATCCCTGAGAATAATTTTAATGTTTTTTAACTGAGAGTTCCTTCGAAGCGTTTTTGGAATGGTTTAGTCCATCTTTAATAATCCATTTAAAAAGGAAAGCAATAAACACATTTATAAATTACCTTCTGTTTAGCCCTTTCAAGCCCTTCCTCGAGTTTGCTTACAGTAAGGTGGAAGGGCTGCCCGCCTTTGCCATCGGCCTAAAAATGAGCAACACCAAGACAACAACATTCAAATTGGACAACAGACAATACACCTGGCCACATGATGCATACAAAGGTGAATAAAATAAGCCTACGAATGGGAGATGAATTGAATGTCTATGATCAGTATGACGCCAAGTACACAAAGAGCAAACATTTTAAACACGAGTACAGCAAGTACATCATGCTCTGTATTCCTACCTCGCAGTTAAGAGGAACATGGAAGAGATTAACATCACTGTACAAATGTAGATCCTCAGTGATGACGCCGTAGAAAGGAGTGGGAATGAGAACGGCATCTACAACATGAAACACACAATGAGCACTGAAGAGAAAACACACACATCGAGACCTACAGAGGGAGCTGGTTAGGTTATCAGCTGGGGGGCAAATTTGCTCATCTGCATTTACCAGGCATTTCTGCACAAACACAAGATCCACGTTGACAGTAAAGTAGGCAAACACCGGATACCGTCCTCCGGCTCATCATTTTCAAAGCATACGAGCCAAACAAATATTTGACAATACTTTAAAATAAAGCCATGCTGACAAAAAATTGATGTAGCTAGCTGTCCAATAAATACATTATTGAAAATGAGGTTTGTTAAATGATTATGCAATAACTTTCCCATCATTTATGTTTTACACAACAATAATTTTTAACCAAAAAAAGTATTAATATGGATGTATTGTGTGTGTGTGTGTGTGTGTGTGTCAGAGCATTCTGAGCCTACCTTTAGGGTCACAAATTACTGCAGCAATGCATGAGAAGAGGGAACTGCAGCCATTCATCACCACAACCTGAACAAACAAACACACACACAAATCCACTGTGTTATGAGCGACCCCATTAAAGCACCGATGGAGGCCGGATGAATATGCTACAAATTCTTCCAGCCGTTAATTACATCTGCAAATAAACTTTGTGGCCCAAGAAAAAAAAACTAAAATAATGTTAGTTCAGTTTCAGCATTTAGAGTCTTTGTAGACATTACAGAGGTTATCAGATAAACTCATTGAATCCATTGCCTTTCTTTCTGACAAATAGCACCTATCAGTGTCTCCTGAAGCAGCAGTATAAAATATTCATCAAATATTTGTCAGTGATTCATTTCACAACTTGCTGTAAATATGTGCAGTCAAGGTAAGGAAACCTTCTTTACACATTTCACAGCAATCCTGATCGACTACCTCTACAAAAACAAAACAACAAAACTCAGATTAGAGATGAAAGTGAATCATTGTTTCAACAAAAGTTTTAAATTATTAATATTCAAGTCTAATCTTAGTGCTCTATTGTGCTTCAGGTGACACTACAGTAAATCTAATAGTCTACAAACTTTTTACCAACTGTACAGCATGTTGGTCTTAAAGTAGTGTTATACAAAATGATATAAATTTCCCTCCAACATGTTGTGTGGGAAAAGTAAATATTGTCGTCTTACGGAAGGTAATGGGTTATATAGTCCCTTAACTTGTCTGGAGCAGCTGTCAAAAGACAACGCTCTTCACTCACGTTGTCAGCTTTCAGTGGTTTTGGAGAACAGCAGTAGTGAGTCAGGAACTTTGCAACCTCCTCTCTCAGGCTGAAAAAGAACAACGGTAATTAAACGGCTTTAGTTTTAAAATGTAGAGGTAAAATGTGACTTTAAATAACAGATACAAGTTCACTCTTTGTTGTCTTACAATGTGTGACCCCGCCAGTCGGAATACTGCAACAAGGCTGAGCCAATATATAGCATGTCAGGCTTGGTCAGCTGTAGCAAAGAAGAAACGTAAATCAATTTGTGAATGCAGACAGAATCATGAGCGATGCTTAGAATGCAGCTCATACCCGTTTATAAAGAAGATCGTAGCAGAGCTTGTTCTCACTGGTACCCATGTTGATTATACCCTGCGAGTGAGGTAAACAAATGTAAAATACTCATTGGGATTTCATTTCTAGCCACATCACAGCTGTCCAACGTTATTCGTGACACGGACTCACATGCGGGTTCTCCGTGTTGTGGTATTTGTCCAACACATACTGGGAAAAGCTCTCCTGGAGAATGCCCTGATTTTGCCGGATGCGGTTACCGCGGTTGGACAGGTACACGCTACGCCCGACAGGCGGTGCTCCTCTCGGGGTTTCCAAAATAATCGGGGCCAGTTCGCAGGTCTTTACGGACGTCGGTGTGGTTGACTTCACGGTTTCCTGATAGGGAACCGCCGGTGCGGCGAGAGCCTCCGAGGGGAGCTGAGACAACGACGACGTGACAGAGAGGGCCCCGGCTGGGGTTTCCAGCGGGGCCGACGGGCATGCTGGGGACGAGAAGGACGGATCGGTCGGCGTTGCCGTGGCGCCCAGCTCCCTCGTGGCGGCCAACGCCCGCGTGAGCATGCTGAACAGGCGCAGCTCGTGCTGCCGCTCCTCCTCCGCCCTCCTCTCCTCCCTCTGCTCCCTGCGCTCCTCGGCCTGCAGCTCTCTTTCCAGCCGCGCCTCCTCCAGGGAGAGGAGGCGCTCCTCCGCCGACTGCTGCCACTTCAGGAAGCTGGCCATGGCTTTGTCCAGGCTCCTTTGGCTGCCGCACCGCACAGCCCCGTGGCCCCGTGTGGCTTTGCCACCGAGGCGTCGCTTCCTCTGTCTAACGGACGTCGGCGGATCAGGATCCTTGTTGCTCGGCTGCGCGGGTGTGTCCTGCGGCCCCGGAACAGCCTCTGCGGCAGATCCGGCAATGTTCAAGTCACTAAAACCTAGAGGTATGAAAAAGATTAACACAGCACTTTCTATACCGTGTGGTGATAACTTAACAACAATAATAATAGTGTTCAAATTGACTACCTGAAGGCGAGATTCTGGCATTTGTCGAGGCGTCTCCTCGAACCAGAGAGTCCTCGTGCCCCAGGAGAGACTGCCCGTCAGTCTCCTGGTCATCTCCGGACCCGTAGTACATCTCGGGGGGGGCGTCATCGGTGTTCAGCATGCTCTCCTCAACCTCCTCACACTTAATAGCCAGTGGATCCCCGGCTTTCGGAGGCTGACCGAACAGAAACCCACCCGAAGAAGTGGGGCCAAAGGCGCCCGCCGGAGGCCCTTGCAGGTACGCCTCAGGCCCGCCCTGGCCCTGGAACACCTGTTGAGCGATGACAGCTCCGCCCAGGGAGGAGTAGGTAACAGCAGGTCGGTTGGCCAGCACCCGGTCCATCACGTCGTAGAACTTCCACGACCTCATCTTGTGGTTGTCCTTAATGCGACGGTACTCCAGCTTCATCTTTTTGATCTTCTCCCGGCACTGGTCCCCGGTGCGGTAGATGCCCTTCTCGCGCAAAATGTGAGCAATGCGGTCGAATACACGCTGGTTGCGCAACGAGCTCTCCAACTCTATCTGGACCGACTCGTCGGACCACAGCTGGAGCAGCTCCACTATCTCCGGGTCGGTCCAGTTGCTTCCTCGCTCGTGCCTCCTGCCGCGGAAGTCCATCCTCTTTTAAGTTACAGGAACGCTTTCTGGAAGACAACACGAAAAGGATAATGCCAAGAAACGTTAGGGGTCACCGCTGCCTCGGAATACCCGCACACGACGCTTATACCGGCACACGTATTCTCAAAGTAACGATAGTTTATTTAAACCATGAAAGCGCGATATTTACCCGCTCGTGATCTCTGGCCGTCAAGTGACTGCAGCTCCTCGGGAGCAGATTGTTTTTGGGACTGTCCCTCTTCTGTGACCCCTCCGGTGGGTTCATTCATGTCACGGTGTGTCAGCCCGGTTTCTGCTGGATGCTATTCAGCCGCTGCTAAGGTGTTTACTTCATTTTTAGGAGCGAATTTGTCATAACTTAGCTAGAATGCACAGCCGCCGCGTCCAAAACATCTACATCCGGGTTGGCGGCACATGCGTACTGTCGTTATTCCGGGATAACTTTGGTCCGCGCTAAAGGATAGCTACTTGAAAGCGGGCATTGGGTTCACTACCAGGCTATGTAATGGCTAGATGACACAACCATACGAGTCAGAGCAGGAAACCCAGTGTTACGGCACCCTCTAGCGTGCGGTGGGCTTTTTCACGCATGCATGTAAGGTGAATAGATATCCACAAGATGGCGGTCACACACAGCGCTACAAGCAATGGAACGGGGCCGGCTGACTTTAAAGCGGAGATGTGTGTTTTGTTCACAAGACCAGTAATCCCCCAAAATGATAAAATAACGACGATGGCGTTTGTAATCACACAAAAACATTTACTCTTTTAAAAAAAAAGTTCCGTCTTAGCATTAGCAAAGCAAGTATCTACACTATATATGTAATACTAAATAATTGTTATACGTTTTTACCTTTTACGGTTGGGTATCATAGGTTGTTACTTTATTATTATGCTATATTAATCAATAAACTTATCAATTTCACCTCCTTATGAAGTTGAACTGGTACTGGCGAATATAGGGTGGGTAAAGGTGACCTCAGGCAAATGCATTTCTGTTTTGGTCTGTATTGAAACAACCACCCGTCCCTTCTGGCGACCACGGTGTACAAATCAAGCACGAGCGGCCCATTATGTGACGTATTTCCTGGAGAAAATGATTTGTGGCAGTTTGTTGTCATCTCCATACAGTGCTGAGCCGTTATACAGTATGGGCACGTAGCCCCATCATTCTCCATTTTTTTTTCTTCCTCCCATGTATTTATTTTGTCAGTGAATTCATATCAGCGTAACGTTACCCATAGCAAGCAAACAAAACAAGTCACGTGGAACAACTGATCAAAGCCCACTAAGAAGAAAGCAACGGGCAAAACACAAGTGATGACAGTGGCAGGTTGGTGGAGGGAAACAAGCGAGACCCGGATAGTTTAGGCGGGTTTAACGTGGTCACCTGCGGGAAGGACGGTGCGCGATCGCACATCGTTTCCGTTGGACCCACTAGCTAAGTACAGGACGTACCGCCTGAGGCTTAGATGGAAAGTCAAACCCTCGGGAGAAAGGAGAGTCTCTGCCCGCGGGAAGAGGAGGAAGACAGCGAGGAGGCAGGACGCCTCGTGCGGCTTCCCAGTTTCACGAGTTAAAGCGAGATGTGTTGAGAGGAGGCGGGGGGCGGGGGGGGAGGGTGTAGGAGTGGGTGGGAACAATGGGAGTATTCGCTGAAAGCATGAAGGCTCTTTTTGCATAAAGTCTGTGCCAGCGCTGCCGACCAGCTCTCTCGCCAGTGCTCCCAGTCCGGCGAACGCTCCCCCGGAGAGAGGCGTGCTTCCACGCAGGTGGATCTTTTTTTTTGTTGTTGTTTTGTTTACCGGAGTGAGACATGACTTGACCGGGCTCGTCCGCAGCGCGTTCCCCGCCGAAGTTATTTGTTGGTGAGATGACGGCATGGTTTGTTCTAACTCTTGTTTGTATTTGCTGTGCAGTTTTCTGCAGCGTGTCTGGTGTGATTCTGCTGATTCAGAGTGTCTCTATTCTTTCTTTCCCTGTCCACGTCTCTCTTTTATTTGCCCCCATTTTCAATGACTTACCCCTCCCAGGCAAACCAGAGCTTGTTCAAACTACAGGGACTATTTATCCTCATGCCGGCACCGTATATTTGCGTCTATTTAAAATAGAAATAGCTCATATTGGACAAACTGAAAAACTCCCCTCTTTGCAATCTAACTCATCCTATGCTGTCCTGTGATTATTACTGTTTTATTAAAGTATTATTATTCATCCTGGCCTCTAGTGCAAGTCCCAGTGTTATCTCAACAAGGTAGTAGGTCAAGGTCACTAGCCATGAAGCGAAACAGCCGGACTCCAAGCTTCCCTCCTCGATTGGGCACCTCGTCGCATTAAAGATCACCCAATAAGACTAATATGTCATAATAGGTTATTTTTGGTGCCTACTTGGTACCGAGCTATTAAAAAGACATGCTCTTACGTTCATGCTGCTGGAGGAAGTCGGACTGTTTGCTTATCATGCACACCTGTCTCGCTCTTGATTCCTCAAGAATCCTGCGAAACTGTCGTAGCAAACACCTGGGTGCCCTCATTTCTATAACAAAAGCATAAAACAAGTAGGAAGACCTCCTTGTCAACACTGTAACCCGTCTATACAGCAGGGCTCCGTGTTGTGGATGAGCGGATGTTTGACACAGGGAGCGATGCCACGGTTTGTGATGGCCGGATGGATCTCTCTCTTGGACGTCGCTTACAGAAATGATTCTTCCTGCTGGACACATTGCTGCTGACCCCGGACAACTTCTTTATCAGGCTTTTCCATCTCAATCTCTCAGGGCAGCGGGAGGAAAGATGGATCAGGCGCAGAGCGGCGTTCCCGCTCGCTTCAGAGTGTGTTGCCTCTGTCGATCTGCGCGCAGTTCACTTTCAATTGTGCACCAGTGCCAGAGAGCCACCCTGATGGAGCACAACATGCCCGAACAATACCTCTGGTCTGCCAATTGCAATCTGACCCGGAGCAATTTCCCCCTCTCAGGCGAGGAAAGTTTGGCTTTCAGCCGCCCCCTTTTTTTTGTCCTCCCCCCCCCCCCCCCGAGAGTGGAGAACGGTGAGAATGGAGCCCAGAGCGCACGACGGGTGCCGATTGTGCTGGTGGGCAGTCTGAAACCGAGCCTGGAGTGCTGCGTGTGGTTTGTAATAGCGCAGAGTGCCTGTCAGCGACGATGGAAAACGCCCTCTCACCTCCATCTAGTGATGTGTTCTTCTGTCGCACGATTTATAATGGGCCTCTCAGGGAGAGATACTGGTGTCGAGGCAGTTAACTGAATGCATATGCTGCACATGTGGGATTTCATACCTGTTCATTTAACCGGGGGCCTTTTGCTGATGTCCACCTAACGGTTCCTCTGGTGCCGGTTAAGGGTCAAGTGTTTCCCTTGTCATGCAGATTTTCTCAATTCTCTTGACCCCCCATTTTCTTTTTTAGAACCAGCACGCTTAGGTTTGATCTAAAGCCGAGCTATACACTTATACAATGGAATCTAGTTTATAGTGCGTTGGACTCGATGCCATGGTATTGATGACGTGCTGGCGTTATCGGTTTGACTGTGGCGCAGCATAAACAATCTGCGATTAATCTGCATTGGCCAATAATAAACCTCAGCTGCTCATGTGTGTGTCGAGCTGTAGCTCACTGTTCAGTTTAGACATTGTGTCATGTAGCCATAACACAGCCTGAAAGGTCAGCAAGTAACCAAATAAGCAGCATATTGATACAGTATTAATATGACCATATCGATATCGTCACGCTTAAAAATCCCCCCCAGATTCTTCTACATCTATGCACACTCAATGTGCAGCTTAATACGTGTAAAAAGCTCTTGTTCCTCTCCGCTGCAACTCTGTGTAATATCCAGCAGGGTAGAGCGCTGCTGGATACTCTGCTGCCCACAGGCTCAAAATGATTGTACTAAGACAAAAAAGGACGCGCAGTGTTGAATGCGTTGCTGATCCATCACCCTCTCCACTCACAGGACCAGAATGCCTCTGGTGGTTTTCGTTGTTGAACACAAGTCAACATGATGATTCGTCGTTTAATGGAATCCTATTTCGAGATATTGTAAAACACAGTTATGTCGTCTGAATAGATGACTGGCTTACTAACTAGAATTACTCACAATATCCGATTATTTTGTGCTAAAGTTCTTAGTTGAGAAAATAAAAACAAAAACTTTTATCAGTCAAGTATTTAAATGCTCATCTTATACATTCATATACATTATTATATGGGTTTGGGTTAAGATCTTTATTGTCATTGTACTCAGTCAGTACACAGGCTTAGTTATTTGGCGTAAGGTTAAAAAAAAACAGTTAAAATTTCACTTAGGCTAAAATGTGATTTATAAAAACATAGCACAATTGTTAAAGTGAAAATGTTTAGTACCTGCTGTGCTGTGGGAATGAACCAGCTGGGTGACAAAGAGGTTCAAACAGGAAGTTGATCTGCTTTATATATATATATATATATATATATATATATATATATATGGTGCTGGCCACCTCCTATTAATTCAGTTATTTGCATAAAATACATTTTTATTTTTGTCTTCAGGATAGTTTTTTGTTATCTGGGAAAGATGGTGCTGGAGTTTTGTCCTGTTGTCCTGTCCGATACAGTTCCTTTCTCAATAAGGAGGGTTATTGATGCTACCCTGGGAAAGGTGGTGCTGAATTTTGTCGGTGTGAGAGGCTAAAGCACAATTGTGTCCTTTTTTTTGTATACTGGATTTTTCCCATGAGGTAACCTGAATGCAAGACAATGTTTGCATCTTTTTCCCTCTCTAATGAGGCTTGTTTTATCTTGCGTAAGCAAGACTTGATAAAAACTGTCACAATGTTTTGTGGCAATGGGATTAATTTGTTGTTGTGATTCGCTAAGGCTCACGGCCGATCCATCACACTGTGTTCAATAATAGAGAAAGCCTTTCTTATGATACAAGACTCTTCGATCGCATGCTTCTCACCATCCTTATCGTTGTGAGAGACTGAACTTTCTTTTGGTTCTGTCAATAGCTTAAAACAGAAGGTGCTGAATTAATAATTCAGCGCTGTCTGTTTTAGCAGGTCACCTATCCACCCCCGCAACTCAAGTGTAATGCTTCTTTAAAAGAGATTATGCAACCGATTTGCTTTTTTTTGTTGTAGCTTAGGTCCTTCTTTGCACATGGATGGCTTGAAGGTTGAAGTTTGATCTCAGCTGCGGGCCTTTGATGTGTATCGTAAGAGTCCAGCGGCCTCTAGTTAACTCATCTTGTGTTTTGATGTGGAGGTGGTTTTGGGCGTTGTGTTATTATGTGCTCGTTATTTTCTGCAATGATGTGTGTGTAAGGGGGGGGGGGGGGGCGGCACTCCCTTCTTTCTCCTCCTCCTCCTTCTTTCTCCTCCTCCTCCTCTCCCTCCATCTATTCCACCCTCTCGGTGACAGCGGACCCCCTGCCCCTGTTTTTGTGACTCCAGCATGGCGTCTAATGAGCTCAGAAGAATCGCACCACGGGAAGAGTGACAGCTCCTGGTCATGTTTCCGCCACCCATCCCGCCGCTCTGCAATCCACACCCACGAAACTGCGTCAAAACAGACATGTTCACAACCAGAAAGCTTCTTCTCTTTAAATAGTTTGGATATGTGTAACTCCCAGAAAGCGATTGTAAGGGTGAAATGAAGGCTCAGCGCAGCCTCATGTTAAACATGTCATTCCATCCACGTATGACGGGACTGTCTCTGCTGCCCCGCGTTGCAGCTATGTTGTTATGCGCTGTCTTTATTACCTCTACAGTGGGGTCAGCAGGTAAAGAGACCTGGGTACCAAGGCCACCTCCTGCAAAATAGTCACTTAATTGCGATGCGGTGTGAGGACGCGCCGCTTTTTCTTTCTCCTTCAATGCCGGTGAGGAGTGTGTTCTACTGCATGTTGGCCTTACCTTGCAGAAGATTATTAACCAAACTGACCGTCTGAAGCTCCATAACATTCCTCTAAAGCCCACAATGGTCAACAAATTCCACGACTAGAAACAGTCTGACAGAATGAACGCTGCATTTTTTCTTTTGCGCGGTTTTGCCGCCTTCAAGGACTCCGGTTAAAACGTTGGGTAGATGGAGAAAACACCACATCTTCCACAGACTCAACCTGGTTTATCGACATGGGAGCACAAATTACACAGCAAAAATCTTAAACATTATCATTCTTTACCTCCTTAACTTGCTGGGGCGTAACTGAGACCAGATAGTTAGCGGCTTAACGTCCTTGTACTGGAGGACGATGCTCGTTATCGCACAAACAATCAGATCTCTGTATTTGTATTGCTTGACAATAACAACAAAAGATAAACGGGGAAAAACGGTATGATAGTATATTGAAAGTTAAGACGCAATTGCTGACACTCTGGTATCCCTTTCAGACCGAGCAGATGGATGAGATGCTTGATGATTTACTGAGGGTGTCGTTTTGGCTGAGCACATAGTTAGCAGTTATTTACTTGCTGTATAGAGCAAGCATTTATATATAACTTTTTGTATGTGTGTCTTGTGAGCAATATATACAGACATAAA
Organism: Apeltes quadracus; assembly: GCA_021346845.1. Taxonomy (NCBI): domain Eukaryota; kingdom Metazoa; phylum Chordata; class Actinopteri; order Perciformes; family Gasterosteidae; genus Apeltes; species Apeltes quadracus. The sequence goes on from CM037935.1 coordinate 8,918,235, forward strand.
GAGGGATAGATGAGAGCAGCTTTATTGAGAGCTCCAAATAAAGGGATTATCCTTTTGAGGGAGCATGGCTGTGATCAGTCATTTATATTGAATTTTTAAACCCAACACAACAGACTTCCTGTTCCTTAATTCAAAGGGCTTAGACTGAACGCTTAAGGTAGCGCCTGTGTCATTCCACATGAGTGTAGCTGACTGGCCGTGCAGTGCCACGTCGGTGGGATCAGCAGTAGTAAGTGGGCCGGCATTTACACCTGCATCACCTCCCTCCTCTTCGTTTTTCCTCTCGGATGGGCTGATTTACTGCAGTTTCCATCGCTATGTTATCTTTTCTCTCACTGCGAGTCCGTTAACTTGCCCACAAAGCTCTTCCTCTTTAATGTGTGACTTACTGGCTCTGTTCCCACAACTTAAAGAGCTGCAAGGCAAAAGCCTGCAGAATACCCCAACCTGAATAACAGACGTGATCAAATCATGGTTCCTTTTATCCCGCTTTTTACTCAACTATTCAATTAAAATATGCACTACAGTAGTCTGTTATCATCAATTAAATGTGGGAATATTCCAAATGACAGAGCGTGTAACGAGCGTGTAAACGTCCTCTCCCTCAGACCTGTTAAAGCTCATCCTGTATTGCAACCTTATGCCGCTCTGTATTTAATTATCATACATTAAAATTTGAGCTGTGAAGAAGTTGTTGTTCCTCTTTGTTCCAATATTAATTCTTTGCACATTTGTGAAGACTTCCCCCCCCTCAGAGTTGTCAATGGGCAGTAAGCAAATTGTGATGCATTGTGCGGTGAAATTGTTTTCAGCAGGAGGCAATTTCTTACTCAAGAGTGACCCAGTTAAGAAGGACGTGTTCATGTTTTTAAAGCCGACTCCGTCCTCTCATCCCTATAGGACACTGCTCTACTACCTGCTGTAAGGTGGAGCAGCCCAATTCTTCCTGGAAGGGCAGTGACAGACGGACGGAAGGACCGCCCCGTGGAGTGTGCTCCTTTTCATGGATGCCAGGTTGGCCCTGCTGCACCTGTGGACAGTCCTTGTCCTTCTGACAGCAGAACCGAAGCGGATTGATGCTGCGGAGGTCTACACCAACACTTGGGCTGTCCAGATAAACGGGGGGCCGGAGGAAGCCGGACGCATCGCCAGGAAACACGGTTTCATTAACCACGGCAATGTAAGCCCTTCTTAAATACAAGTACCGTATTTTCCGCACTATAATATTTCCGCAGTATAAGCCGCAGCAGCTGAGTTGAATGATGTGTACATATATAAGCCACACTGGAGCCGCAGGTGTTTTAATGTTTAATTACCATATGTCCCCTAGTGGCCGTTACCTGTAAAAATCCACAGATTAGCCGCATTATATACCGCATTTTCCGGACTATAAGTCGCGCCGGAGTACAAATCGCACCAGCCATAAAATGCATAATAAAGAAGGAAAAGCTGTATATAAGTCTGGAGTACAAGTCGCATTTTTTGAGAATGAGACGCGCGCCGGCGGAAGACAGAGTTAAGTACAGTTTTTTGGCTGCATGTGTCCTACGTACGTCGATATGATGTCTGCCGATAAATCCGAGAAGTCTGCAGGTTTTGGTCTCACCGCTGTCACGATATGAGGCAAGACGCGAGTCGTGATCCACATTAAAGAGGGTTTTGTTTTTGACCAGCCCAGAGTAACGTACGCTATGCGTTAGACTCCAACAGTTAGCATCTATGGCTAGCATACCCAAACTACGGTAGCTTAACATGGACAAAAGACAATCTCGCAACAACCACCTCCTGCGGGAGCGCTACGCCATCTTCCCACGGGCTGCAATGGCTGAGTTGAAATTATCATCACAGGCCTAGAAATGAAATGATATAATAATGTGTTAATAATTTCACACATAAGTCGCTCCAGAGTATACGTCGCACCCCCGGCCAAACTATGAAAAAAACTGCGATTTATAGTCCGGAAAACACGATAAACTGCAGAATTGAAAAATGGGAAAAAAGGTGCGGCTTATAGTCTAAAAATTACGGTACATGTGTGTAAATCTGTGAGTTTGGTGCACACACGCACAGCTCGGGCTTGTAGGTGAACCCCGGTGTTAGAAAAACTATTGTACATCAAAGCCAGGCATCTGAGAGCCGGACTTGGCCCCCACAGGCATTCCTGTTTTTGCAGCAAATTCCAAAAGTGTGGCCCCTCTCCCCTTATCGTGTTTTAAGTGGGGCACGCGGCATTTGCAAACAGTCGTATTCGCAGACAGTCGTATTCGCAGAGCCGTGTGAGAAAGAGACGGAAATAGCGAGACTATTATTGCATCGTCTCAATAAAGGTTGTTGTATTTAATTATGATGTAGGTAGTTTAGTTTTATTGCCACCACTTCGGCGTCCAACTTTGGTATTCCCATGTGATTTTAATTAAAATAGGCGGTGATGTCATACAGTTGGCAGATAAGAACAAATAATTTGACGTTGTGACTAAGCCAAGCTTTTCCTTGCTTGTGCTCAGCAGCTGAGAGCGCGTTGCTACGTGGTCCCCTCTCCCCCCTGTTGCTCCACTGGAGTATTTACTTCATTTGCATGCGTCTGCGTGGAGCTGCCGGAGAGCTGCGCACGCCAGCGAACAGCCTTCCGGATCACTTCTTTGGAATAGACCGAGGTGGTTCCGCATATTCCCAAACCCGCTTCTCCCCACTTTAAATGAAGAGGATTTACTAAAAGAGGGCTTTTGCAGATTTGATTCGGTACTCGTTTTTTTTATTTTTTTTTTATCAACAAGCTTTTTGTCCCGAGTGCAAAGCCAGATGTGTTTTTTTTGTTCTCCCTGTTACCATAGAGAACAGCTGTCACTTGGATTAACAGCAATCTGTTGTCCAGCACATACAGCATTGTGTTCACGTGACTTAACGTCTCGCTGGTCTGAGGGACGTATCCGCTCGGTCTGTTCCAACAGTGGAAATGCGTTGTACTGTGTACAGAAGAACGACTCGATCTCCAGTCATAGTGAGTTGGGTAAAATGAAATGTTAATATTCTTCTCAAGGAGCACACATACATGTTCCAGACAACCGCCCAGGACACCGAGGCTTTTGTCTTTCTTTCATAACCTCCGAATCACTATGGCTCTTTTTCTCCTTTTCTCTCCTTTCCTCCGTTTTCTCTCTTTGACCAATAGGTTGATGTGGACATATTCCCCACTCCCCTTCCCTCCTCCCCTCCACCTGCCCCTCCATGTCAATTTGTGATTAAGTAGGAGGAGTCACTGAACCTCTGATGCTTTATGGCCGCTTCTCTTTGTCGTGCATCTGACCCACTGCACACTGGCCTCCGAATGGGAGTGTTGCCTCAATGTGGGGCCTAAAAAAAAAAAAGGTAATAGGCTCGCAAGATGTCCGTCTATTTCAAAGATGGTGTTTTTATCCACTTTTGATGGCATATAAACGTCCCAAATTGTGAGAAGGAACTGTACTTGTAGGCTTTTTTTGATCTCCCCTTCCTTTTAGGAACCAAACGGCTTGAGTGCAGGACAACTGGAGGGATGTACATTTAGTATTGTCCACTCACTGAAATGATATTTTGTGGCATTGTTTCACGGGCGGCACCCGGATGGAACCAGAATCGTCTCCATTGAGCGGGCGGTGTGCACTATGCGTGCAGTGACGGCACCGCGTGGCTTACGGGAAGGCGGCGGGTTAAGGGGAGCTTTGTGGGGCTACGGGCCCAGGAGAAAACGGCTTAGTCATTTCTCTCGTCGTCCTCGGTTGTTCTATAGAGCTTTTGAAGAGAGCAAGGAGGCGGATGTGGCCTATAATCAGGAGGTAATGGGATTTTTATCACTAATGTGATTACTGGATCGTCACGTAACTGCTTGTTTGTTCCCTGCAGTGCCTCAGAAATGCCTCATTGTTTTTTTTTTTGCATTATTTATTCCAGATTCACTCATTGCCGCGGCCGGGAGGGGAAGAGAGCGCGTTTGTGTTTGTGTAAACGCGTGTGGATGCGCACACATGTACTCGGCGCCAGGGTTTAAGTGCAAAAGCCATCGAGCCTTCTCGGTGTGCAGCGGCATTTTGAGCGTAGCCACGGAGGGTTGTTGAATCAGTTTCTCTGTAATAACTCCAGCGGTGTGTGTTGTTGTTGTTTTTTTGTGTGTGTGTGTGTCTGCGTGGGCGTTCCAGTCGAGGGTTTCGAGCTAAATGCCGCGCCGTGTTTCTCGGTTAACGGAGTCTGAAGCGTTGTTTTTCTGTGTGGGCGTCGACAAAACTGACCGGCCTCGCTCGCACCGTGAGGTAGACTGCTCAGCGCCAGAGCCTTTCTATAGCTCTCGCTCCCTCTGCACCTCTCCATCTGGCTCTCCTGAAGCTACTTTCTATTCATAGCTAACTTAAGTTTGGCAAGAGTGTAAATGTAACCTGAAATAAACACTTGTTATCCAACCCCCCCCCCTCTTGGTACTCCATCGACCGCAGTCCTCTCCAACAGCTGGGGGGAAACGTGTAGTTTCTAGTTGGTCTCCAAATGTTTCGATTGCACTCCCCCCGTGTCGGCTGATTGTGCCCCAATATTCCGTCCAAATTCAATATTCCTGCTGCAATTTCTAGCTTTCAGGGACCGCTGTTTCCCCAATTTCATCCCATCACAACACCAGAAACATGCACACTTACCGGCCGTGTGCTGCGGGGCCTTTTTACGCTGCACATGATTTGACGCAGCAGCCGGCTGGCTCATCCTCGCTGTGTCTCTTTGTGCACTGGATTCAAAATACTGGCATGAGATGTGACAAAGTGACTTCTCGTTTTATTGCTTAAGAAATGACACCGGAGCTTTTCAGAATGCCAAACTGGTCTGCGTGTGAGGAAGAGTTTGATTGTTTTCAATTTTGAGTTTCAAAGCGAGCTTCATCCTGCTGATTGCGTCGACTAGATAGTTGCTTTTCTCTTGATTTCACTTGGGTTATGTACAAAAGTGTCTTTCTCCTCTGGGTTTCTCCATCAATGCCCGTTGTTGGGTCTCCAGGGCATATTCATTCCTAGTTGTTGTTTGTTGTTGTTGTTGTTCTACTCTAGTTTTACCCAATAAACCCATACTGCACTGTTCTGTAGCGATGCCCATACCTGCAGTATTTGCTGTCTCCTATTTCCCACAGGACTGTTGAAGGGAAAACGACAAGCGCCTCTATGCATGAGAGCTCTGAAGTCTTGCCATTAGCACTAACAAATCACAATGAAAGAGTCTCAAGAGGCGCTAATAATATATTATACCGCTACCAGGAGAACATTCTAAGAAATATTTATTTTGCTCTGTCATGCTAATGTTCCGAGTCATTTTCAAAATAATTTGTTTGTCTTTTTTCCTTTAGTCCTTTATTTCTTTTCTCACTGCAATGACTTTGAAGGAGGTACATATATCCTTGTAGATGTTTCTGAAGGGATACATCTCAAATGATCTGTTCCCCGATGGAGACAAGCGCTCAGTTTCAAATTGCAATTCAAGCCAGTTCGAATACATTTTCATTGTAAATTACAGAAAATGATGAGACTAGTATAAGGTCATAATAGTTCATACAACTGTGCATATGACTGTATGCTGTCAGCATATTTAGACGTTTCTCCTTTTTGGTTATATACTGTGATTTAGTCCATTATTAACTCAACATAATAATATTCATACAGATTGAATGACTGACAATGCCTAATTAAATCCCTACTCTCACATTTCCTCCTAAAACATCATTAAGCTGCATGACCTTATCCAAAGTCCTCCACTGATGAAGCTCTTCCAGATGCACCAACTGCATCTAATGGCTATTTATCCAATACTCCAGTTCCATTATTATGTGTGCCACAACACACTAGAATCTGAATTTGTGAATGCTTTTGTGAACTTGAGTTGCCATTTCAGTAGCCGATGGTATCCCAGTGTTATTAAATCTGTTGACTGGCAGCTCGGCTGCACAGCGTTCATCGATAAACAAATATTGTAAAAATGCATGTTATCTGCTATCCCTGTATCCCTCGAGAATTTTTTGGTGGACTTTTTTGTAATAGCCTGATTATTCTTGCAAGCCACAGCTTTTTCTCCACTCCCAGCTGCTGGCTCCTTGTAAATTGACCAGAGGCTGTAAATCTGCTCCACATATGGGCAGTTTAAAATGCGTCTCTTGCGGCACCATTCCTTATGGATGTTTAAAGAATTACTCAAATGCATGTACCTCGTGGCTACAGAATGTATAAATGAATAAAACATAATTTATAAATCTATCATTAAAAAAAGTCGTTCATAAAACCATATATAAATATTCTTTCCCTAACGATTCCCGCAGACACTCTTCACAATGTACACGAAATCTCCATAACAGATCATCAAACAGAAACCGGTCTTCACATCTCCCTCTATCAAGAGAAATGCTTTTTAATCTTCTTTTAACATGCAGACATTAACATAAAAGGTACTTCTCTGCAGTAACGCGAGTTAACACGCCTGCTGGCATCGCATATTGTTTTCCTCAACCTTCCGTTCCTCCTTCGGTGGTTGCTTCTGTACCGGGTAGCCACATGCACTTCTCTCTCTGTGTGAGCGTGTGCTTGCTCTTGTTTTTGAGATGGTTAGTTTTAGATCTTAAAAGTTTGAGGCAACCTTCTGCTCCTGCTTTCTGCGAGCATTAGTGACCGCCTGCCCGCTGGCACGCGCCTCTAGAGCCTCTTCCACCATCAGCCTGTCATGGAGGAAACTAGATTTACTCTTGGGGTCGAAAATGGGGGGGGGCATTAACGCACTGATAGTTCTCAAGGTCACTTGGCATTTGAAACAGTAGTCCTCCTTCGGTAACTGTTGTGGTTAATTCGTTATGAAATATGATTCAGACAAGCCCCCCTTTTGGGTTTGTGTGTTCCTGTTTTCACCCATATCTCTTGTATGAGATGAGATGTTGCATCAGTCTCCCACCACTACCACATTATCCTATAAAACCCAGTGGCAAATGGTGCTTTACATTCTTCTCATTGGCCTCTGTTCAAGCCATTTTTACGCTTCATCTTCTTTAATATCCTCTTCTAAAAACGTCCAATATCTGCAGGTTGTTTGCGGTCGGGTCTCGATTGTCCTCGTGCTCGCCTTCCTTTCTTCGTCCTCTGGCTTTCACTTCCTTTCGTTGTTTACTGATGTGAGTGAAGTGTACCTCTTCTTCCCATAGCTGTTTCTCATTTAAATGCACCACTTCATTACATGGAGCCTGCAGCCACAGGTCCCTTTACCTTTTTTATAGCGGTTTCAAAAATATTTCCTTGAATTAGTTTGGTGCAAGGGCAGAGAGGCACAGATACCGAGTCAGCCATCCGTGTGCTTTGTCTACCTCCATTCAGGTCTCTTTTCTTCAGGGAGGGCTTTTTAACACTACTCCCATTTATAATCCACCCATTATTGATTTAGTCTGGCTGACTAAATTGAAGATGGAACATTCCTCTTGTAAGACACTGACTTTTTTTTCCCAATAGCGGAATATAGCGACAGTATAAATCAGCCTGGGCTTCAGCTCCGATTGCCACTCCTCTGCGAGCGTGTGCTCTTCTTCAGCTACTCTGCTTCTCCTCCACAGCTATTCTCGGTTTTACAGCATGCTGCAGTGGATGCTAAACAGTGGATGCCCTAAGATTAAGGACACGGGACCAGGCGCTGTATTTTTATATATATATTTTATATATAGCTGGGAATGTGATGCTCATTACCATTCCTATTTCTATTGATCCAAGAGCTTAGAAAAATTCACAGTGAAGATTGTATGTTTGCATCACTGAATATGCCCTCACTTCAAATGCATAATGCGAAAGGCAATTCCACATTAGAGCTTGATAACATAGCGTTTTTTTAATGATTACTGAATCATGTTTTGTCGAAAGTTGTGTTGCTTAACCCGTACGGTTAGCTTAAATCTTATTCTCTATTCTCACGCAGGCTTATTACATCAGAGGCAACAGATTACCGTGATATCAGCCGGTGTGGGAGGTCCAGATCAGATGTAATATATGCGTGTTTTTTTTGCCATGAAGTCCTTTGTTGCTGCGGCGCAGATGTAACTGTCAGGGCGTTTGCCTGCACCGTACGCGCAACATTCAGGTGGGTACTTTGTGTGATAGGTAACGTTTGAAGGTACGCTGCATAATGAGAAGTCGGATATGATATTCTGAAGTGGCTCAGGCTTGTGAACTCCCATCAGTGCAGATCTCTGCAATATTACTGCGAAACCTTTAGAGATGCTCCGCCTCTGCGCGGCTGCGTCCTTGTGCGCGTTGCATCGAGGCATCAATTATAAATGATGGAAATCGTGTACATTGATCCGCTAAAATAAATAATGAAATACCTTTTTGGCTTTAGCAGAAATCCACATGAAACACTTAATGACTAGATATTCAAATTGAAATGAAACGAGTTGCAACTGTTACAGACGCTACTGCCCTCGCTATTGCTTCCACTGACTGTGACGTGCTACAGGGTGAAATATGGGTAAAATATTAAAACGATGCCTACAATATACACGCCACACACACACACACACTCATTTTAAGTGTGAAAAAAGTTTCCTTCTTTGCACTTCTAAGGTCAGCTTATGAGATCCTCCCTTATCCTGCCCACAGGTTAAAGAAGCTATGCACAGACCTTGAGTCCGCCTTTGGCTCCCCACAGTGGGGAGGAATAAATCCATTGCATGCTGCATACGAAACAACAGCAACATGTGTTTTTTTTCACCTAGTTTTTAATGTGAGCCTTCTCATCTCTGGTGAGAGGAAATTATATCAGAAAAGTAATATGTGTGTAACAACGAGGAAGGAAAATAGGAAAGAAATATGAAACCATAAAGTTGTTGTTGAGGGGGGGAAATTGTTAGAGGAACAAAGTGTGGGATCAGATTAGTGCCCATCCAGTAACACATTCTAAACAACTCTTTATATCCGCGCTCCACTAAAACCTTCAAGTGTGATAACGATAATAATTTGACTGTGACTGAAGACACAAAACAGGTTACTTACAATTATTTGTTTCCCTATCTGCCGTGTTCCCACATGCTGTATCATGAAGTGTCCTATATCTTTGGATACCTCACAATCAAAAGTGTTTTAATATTTTAGCATTTCATATATTTTCTTTATTGTGTGGATGCCAGCATAGTGTCTTGTATTTTTATTTTTCTTTGTTACGGACAAACTGGCATGAATATTTGAAGAGCCCATCCGAGTTCAGCACAACGCAGACATCATTATTTTGTAGGAGGGTTATGGTCATACATTTGGCAGGATTTGGTTTAATGTTTCCACTGCATTCATATAATTGCTTTGAGTTTCATTTGAATTTAATGCATTGATAAATTCCACAGCAGCGTTAATAAAACTCCTTATCTAATTTCATTATTCCAAAAGTACAAAAGGCGTACTAGGAGGAAGCATATCACATGCACGCCTCTGCCTTGGAAAGCGTCCTATGGTGCATGCACATCTGTCTCACTAGCAACACAAGGCATCTGCTCAACAAGTAACAGACACATCAAGTGGAACCTTTTATCAACCAGCACCACGTATCTTAATTGCCAAAAACGCTGAGCTTCTACCCATCGTTTCTTTGATTTTCCTATAGAAAAGTCTGATCAGCTGATTTCAAGGCAGAAAAAAAAATGTGCGCAGAGCAAAGTGTGCTTCATGCTGCAGTGAAAAGAAATAGAAATGACCTTTTTGAAGGAAAGCGGAATGAAAAAGCAAAAGGTCTGCGGGGCTGGAGATATCGGGCTCCCCTCCGAAGCGTGACTCTCGGCCAATTGCGAGCTGACGCGATTTAGCCCAGGACGAGACCGAGCGTGAGGGTGATGGTGAAATAACAAGGCAGCTGCGGCCCCCCCGGACTCAGTGCGCCCGAGGGCGATCAGGTAGCCTCTCCCTGGACTTTACACAAAGTAGATGGATTTCTTTTTTTTATCTATGACTGTTGAGATCGGATAGCGGCTGACGGATTTTTAAATTGTACTTTAAAAAACAGTGTTAGCCGTGGCTAATGATCCTTGTGCAGCCATTAGAGTTCTCGTTGGCTGAGTGGGCGGGTGCTGTCATGCGGGGCCCTCGCCAGGAGAAAGGGGAGCCCGACCAATCCGAGTCTGAATAACGAAGAAGAGTGTCCGCCGTGTGGAAAGACTACCGTTCACAGTCGAGGAAGGATTCGGAATACTTTGGCAGTGTTCGTCTCTGTCTTCGGGCTCCTTTTTTTAGAGCCCTTTGTGGGCAAAGAAAGAGCGCCGAGCCGCATGAGCAGCTCCGTGTAACATATAATACGATGCAGAGCTTCTTCAAACTGTATTCCCTCAAATAAAACGGACATGAAAGCAACTGACCCAGAAAGAACGAGGGGCTTTTTGTTCAAATGGCATTTGCAACCTTCTGGCTCTTAGCGCCTGATAAAGAGTTTGTCTCCGATTTACAGTGATTTAAGCTGTGGCAAACTGACTCTAGAGGGCTTGTTCATTGAGTTCTCCACCCTCTGTTTGTAATTCACATGTACTTCTTAGCCCGTGATGCTTGTCCCTTGTGACTCCAAACCCACTTTCTATTCTGTGTGCAGAAGCTTGCATCAGCTTAAAAATACTCATTTTCATTAGTTGAGAAAATAAATGTAATTTCCACACAATCCTGATTTATGTATATTACATGGTCATAATAAGGAGTAATGCACCTGCTACTTAAATGTCCTCCCATTAAGGCGTAGGAGAAAAGTGTGCTATAGATTTCTAGGCTAAATTATACTCTTATGGGAAAGATGACTGCATTATTTATGCCTACTTGTTTTGTGTACACGAGGATCTTTCGCAAAGCCGTCCTCCTTGTATGCTGCATTCGTTCTGCAGAGGCTGCTTGCTATCCCTTCTAAGATGTTGCATAGTGGAACCGAATGGCACTGTTGTAATACTATAACTTTCATTATTCAACAATGCACGCTCAAACTAGCCACATCATGACACATGCTTTTTGTCATCCCTACATAGAGAGACCGCAGGGCCCAACCCAGATGCCCATGTATGCTTAAATATATATGAATTACGCAAAAAAACATGGGTTTATTTATTTGGGTAGATTTGGGTTGGTTAATATACTACAATAGGAAAACGGTTATTAATTCAGATATTATCTGGATTATGACTTGCTTTCTATGGTCAGAAGCAACGGGATGACGTGATGAATCTTTCCGAGCAAATTTGGCTGCTATTTTATTTTATTGATTTTATTAGTTTGCTGCCCCTCAGATCACAGAAGTCGTGCTCGGCGAGTCAGTATTGTCTCAACACTATTACTTTGAATATAGACGCGACAAGATTCCTTTCAATCTGAGGAATGAATGCACCGTCGAGGCCGTCACCAATGAGTGAAACTCTCCTCCTCAAGGTTTGTGTCATAAACCTGATAAACCGGCATTCCTCTTTTAACTGTTGATGTTGGTTTAGGAGGATTGGGGGGAAAAAAGACAAAATGCATGACTAGATCGGGCCTTCACAAAGTATTAGGCCCTCTGTTATGGATGTAGGAGAGGAAATTGGAAACCAAAATAGGGTTAATCCCTTGTTCTGTTGTTCAGAAGGACTTCCCAGTCCTGAAGGTGGTAGTTCTATGATGTAGCTCACCAGAAGGCCTCAGCGGTTTCTCATTATGATGAAGGCCGTCACAGGACCTTGCACAAGAGTCCTTTACAATAAGTGCTTCGTTCTCTCATATTTCTAGTGCTGCTAAACAAATGCACACACCCGGCACTGCAACGGGGGAAGCGCCTCGGTTAGATTTATATAAGCCTGCTGCAATACGATAGCGTTAAACTAAACTCCTTCCCCTTCTCAAAAATAATAGTTTTCTAAATCATCTTCCAATTATTTTCGCCTTCTCTCATCTTTTAGACGTTTTTTAGTTTGTGTTGCCTTTGTCAAACCCGGCTTCTGCTGATCACACTGTGTTGTGTCAAGATGAAACGGCTGTAAATGTCACGGCCTTCGTAACGAGGTGGGTGTTTTGCTTTGAGCGGCACCCTAACAAAGCATGCCTGATTTCGATGCCTGAGTGCCACAGTTTAATGGTTTCATCACTCTTCGTCATTAAATAATCAGACTATTTTTTGTCCCAACAGCACCGTCACGCCCTTTTGTTCATTCCTCACCAAAATGAATACGGAGAGATGAATATTTGAAATGATGGAACAATGAACCCTGAGTTTTTCTCATCAGCGTGTTTGTCGAGGGGCTGGATTCTCTACGCATTAACATAGCTATGAATAGCAATAAAATGTCCATCAATTCTAAACTACATTTGCATGCTTTCTTGCCTGGACAGCAGTCATTGATGTTAACTGCTTCCTTATCAGTTTATGGTAATTTAGGCTTCATGTCATTTCTTTAATGGCAGACCGATCTTGAATATCAATAAATCATTGTATTAACAGCACACGTGCGCATGTGGAGGATTTGACTTTCATTTGTTTGCCTTTTTTTATTCCCATTCGTGCGCAGACTCATTGTTAGCCCCCTAACTGCTCTGATTTAGGCACTTGGCCAGCTCCCATACAGAGGTTATTTCAAGCCCCGTGAAGCTACGCAAAGCTCAGGCTCCCTTTCGCAACACGCAGAGACCCAATTCTCCCACTCGCCATGTTTTGATGGCCTCGAATTTCTGTGCTTTTAAGGTCCAAGAAAGGGGTTTATTGTTGAGTTGCAACGAGGTCTGCTTCAAAGTCAAAGTAGTTCAAAGTACCACTCTCGTGGTTCCGAGGCCGCTGCACGTTGTGTCCTCGGCCCCACTCAGAATGCCTGACATGAAACTACGGGAGCTTCATCTTCATCTCTGGGCTAAACTGGAGGAGAGAGCAGTGTTATGTGGCCTTGTATTTGATTGTATATCTTCAGACCACAAAATCATTTCAACTGGTTACCACGTATGTTAATGTAGAAGAAACTCTTGTGTCTCTTGTGTCTTACAATTCAAATTCTAATAACCTAAATACAGAAACGTCAACTGGAGTGAGATTGAATTAGAAATAGAATGCAATGAAGGAAGGCACATTCAAAGTCTTCAAAGGAAATAAACTTTATAAATGGTGATATACTACATTTCCACAAAGATAGACTGGTGTGTGCGTGTGTGTATTTGTAAATCTTTGGGAGCACAGAAATTCCATCTATATATACAGTGTGTGTATATATATATATATATATATATATATATATATATATATATATATATATACTTTAGAATCCTTGGATGGATGGATGGATGGATGGAATTCCCTTTCTTTTGCCTGATGTTTTGATGTGAAGCACTTTGAATTGCCTTGCTGTTGAAGTGTGCTATGCAAATACATTTGCTTTGCCTTCCTGGGTTTTGTTCTTTTCACACAGAAGGGTTGCTTGCCTCTTCTTGCAGTGTCTGGAGGTGCTGACGGCTTAAATTTTCCTGAGCTGAGACCTTGAAGTGAAGGGCACGTTCTAGCCACAGGACATTTGCACATTTCCGTTTTGGTCGTCCATCACTGCAGCTTTACGTCCACGACGGCTCTCTCAGTGCAACTATTAATAGATTGACTGATCTCATTGAAAAATCAATAGGAGAACCCTTTGAGCGCACTTCACCTTGATTTTAAGCGTACTGTAGATACTGTACTAACAAGTAGCAGGATTTTAATTCCTAGTTCAAAGTGTGCCCTTTTCCAACAGGTTGAAAGAATGTCATGTAGGAACACAAAGGCGCTACGAACATATGTAAGTGGAGGGTTATAGGATGGAGAGAGAGAGACATTGTTTTTCTCTTTGCTTGGAAGAGTCAAGTGCATATTGGGGATATCCACATCGCATCACAATTAAAAATGGTATGGCATTGCAATCAGGTCATGCTGCATCTACACATGAACTAAAGTGTTATACATGAACAGAACCTGTGAATACTGAACACTGTGAAATAGTCAATATTAAATTTTTTTTTTTTTTTAATCACTCTCCAGCTATTTTTTTTTTTTGTCTTTCTCCTCATTTACATAATGCTATGCTTCATTGCCGGAGCCCTTCGTCAGATGAACTCACTTTAGTGGCCCGTTTTCTTCCACGACTTCCTCGGGTTTAAATAGAAATGACGCCCTTCTCCCCAGAAAGTCGGTTTACTCTGTACCTCTCCCCAGACAGCTTTAGAATTAACACAGTATGACCTCGAACCTCGGCTTTTATGTAAAGTTGCTTTCATTTATCATCAAGTCTTTCCCCGTTATTCCTCATGGCAAGTGCAAAAGGCCCCCTGTGGCCCATGTTTCAGCAGAGATCCTGTTTACAAATCCTCGTCGTTTATCTCTATCTCCATAGACGCCTAAGTAACCATTACAACCGTGATCTATATGAGAGCACCTGACCAGCATAAATACTGATGTTACTAACAAAAGGAGGAACAGCCTTCTGCAGCGCTGTGAGAACCCATTGCCTCCAACTCCCTCGTCTCCATGAATATTCAAACGCGTCGGTGAAGCATAGTTCTAGCTGGATGTTTACTAATTTGGTGAGCACATTTTTCCCACCAAGTCAGGGATTTGAGACTGAAGAATCAGCCCACTGGGATGAATCTCAAATTAAAAAGGCAGGGGGGATCTAAAATATTTAAAAAGAGCATCTCTCACACACCCATGCAATGTTTTTTATATCCGTCTGTCTCCTTTTCTCGAAGCTCTGACTGTATGGTGTGTAGGTGTTTGTGTGCGTGTGCGCACACATGTAAATGACTTTGAACACCAGCCGGAGTTCGATGTGCCGGCTGCTTGTATCAGTGACACTTTGAGCAAGGTTTGGCTGAGTGATGATGTAGTTTTATACTGTGTGTGTGTATGTGTGTGTGTAAGCCCTCTCTCTCTCTCTCTGCTCCATCCCTTATCTAAAAAATCACCACCCAAAGATAGAGCACATCAGGAATGCCACTTACTCAACAAAAAAAAAATGTAAATGTCTGACGCGAATGCACATGATTCATACACTCGAGACATTTCATTTTCTGGTCTTCTCCCGCTCTTAAGTCGTCGCATTAAAGCCTTAAGGGATGCGCTGCAGATTCACCATGTTTTATTCAGGCTGTGGAATCACACGAGGTGTTACCACGACTCATTAGAATTACAAGGCAGCAGTCATTAACTTTAACGGAAGGGTTTGAAACGGGTTCCGCGGTGATATTAGCCAAAGGTCAGGCACCAGCAGGGCCTCTCTCAGTGCTTCGCCTTTGTCGCCGTTTCTGACGTAGTTTTTGCATCCATCTCAATTGTGTCCAGTGATGCATTTCGTTCCCCCGTCCTCGCTTTCATTTCTCTTCTCTTTCATATTCCCTCCTTGTGTTCCACTCTCCCCGAATGGGAACCGTGACTCAGACTCCTTTTACCTTCTTCAAGATCTTTGCGCCTCTCCAACATCTTCTTTATATCTATTAGAGAAGATTTATTCAGCGGCCCTAATCAGTTTTCACACCTTCCTTACTGCCTGTGTCTTATTGCTTTACCGCTGGAGGGACAGTTTGTGTCGGCCTTTTGTTCAATCTCTGCTAGTCAGCCACGTAATTAGCCCAAACTGTTCTGTGGCTGAGCCTTTTTCCCAAGATGCAAAGTCCCCCGGGCTGGTGGGGGAGAGGAAGTGGGGATGTGGACGCGGCGGGCAACAAGCAGAATTGTGGCTCAGACGCAAACAAATAATTACCCTTCATTGGAAAACACTCAATTAGCCTCTATTTCCGAGTAAAATAATGACTATACCCAACTTAGCGGAACGTCAGAGTTGCAGCTGTAATTAGTCCGGGTCATGGGAGCTCAGTGTCGACGATAAGTACACAACTGGTTTATTAAGCCAACAGCAGAAATATCACAAGGCACCAACCGACGGAGCGACGACACGCCGGCTGTGCTTACACACTGGAAGCGACGGAGAACGTACCCTTTTCCTGTACGGTAAATGTAAAAAAGGTTAGCAGAGTCCTACTGCATATTACAGGCTGTCAATCAAGGGGCTCACTGTTTATAGGGAATAACTATTCTTCCTGTGTCTCTAACCAACCATTAATAGTCGTAGTGTTTTTTCCCCTAAAGGATGCATCGGATTGCCGCCACTTCCAATAAGGACGGTCTGCACATCTGTGCACCAGGGAAGCATAAGGGAATGTGCTTAATGTGGAAGTCTGTCACCGAATATCTGTGTAGTGGACCTCAGAGTTCCCATGCAAGTCATATTTATATTCAGCTTCCATACTGAATGCCCACATACACACACTCACATTAAGATACACATATATGCGATTGCATCAGTCGGTGGGAATCCACGCACGTACTCTCTGCTGCCTCTACACTGCCGGCCGCCTCTCTGAATATTGAAGTTCTTTTAAGTTTCCCTACGGAATTCCGGCGCATCGATAAGATAAATTAGATTTTCTTTTAGCACTCGAGACAACAACAACAGCGCGTCGGCCAGAGAACTAATTTCAGGCCCACTTTTCAACAAGAGCGGCGCATCATTTTTACCCTCCGCGCTTCGACGAGAGCAAACTCGTCATGTGGGCGTGTGACATTGGAGGGTTGCCGTAACACTTGTACGCACACGCGGCCGCTATGTGAAACAACATCAGGCCGCAGCCGAGAGCTGAAAGCTCGCTGCGTTTTCTGTTTTCGGCACCACTGATCTGAAGCCAAATCCCCCGTGGCCAATATTGACTTGACAGCTGTGGCAGGAGGTGGCGTGAGGCCGAGGCAGCGCCGCAGAGTCCAGAGGAGGGCGCGTGTAGAAGAAACACCATGACGTTACTTTCAGTCACCTTGAAGTCTAACCACCGACTCTGCCTGATAACGTCAGCAGGTGGCTTGAATTCCCCGTTGGAGTGCAGGAACGCGTCGTGTGACCTTTGCTTCGGAGCATGTAAAAATTCAGCTGAAGAACTGGTGGAGAATAACAAGTACACCTGGTCTCTGGTACCAGCTCTCAGACTGACTGAAAGCTTCTAATAAGCGATCATTTTAATCTCGGTTACATTCAAACTCAGCCAACGAGGAGACTCACACAAAAAATCTGCTTCGTGTAAGTTCAAAGTGTCTTAACTCACGACATCGAAATGATGTCTGAGTTAAATGCTAAGAATTAGCATTAGTTAAAGCTAAGAATCTATATTGACATGTTTCGCTAAAAAGTTATTGTAAATACTGTGTGTAAGTATTAGATAGTTTCTGACAGAGACCAATGCAGTGGTTCCACTATGAAAAAAAGAACTCGACTGATTCTCAGTGGATTTCGAAAGATGAAAAGCATTATTATAGTTAAATGTGAAGTGCACTCATGGACTTATCTTGAACAGAGGTCTTCAAAGGAGGAAAAGAAAAGTTAATTAATTATCCTTCATAAATGATATATTAAAACACAGAACAAAGGCTTCTTTTATTGGAGTTTACCATCCTATTATTGTATTGAGAACATTAACTTCCCTGACTTATTCCTTTGGGGTTTAGTGAAAATGAGAAAAAAGACTAAATACAAGGAGATTCTCTGCTGTGCTACTGAAAATCCTCTACTGAGAGCTGTTATTATTCACCGTTCTGTCCTCGGCTATGCCAAGTTACATTTTATATTGTAAAGGACATCACTGCAAGATGTGCTGTAGAGTATACATAAGTACATGCTTAACCCTATACAAGTGGAATAATAATGTATTAAGTTAAATTTTGAGTTAATTCAGTCATATTGTAAAATGATTATTTAGGTGTTGACCATGTTTATTGGACTTCATCCAAATGGGTTTAAATTGAAACAATTAGTTACTTCATTTCATTGTAAACTGATCATCATTTGGACTCTAGGTTGGTCAAACAGACAAAGACAAGAAGAAATAAAAAGAGAGAAAATGAATCACTCATTTAATTCATCTTTAATTGCAGCTCAAATTGGGGTTGGGTTATTATTTTCAGTTACATACAGCACACAGCTTTTTTAATGTTGCACCTCGGGGCTCCGGAACCACCAAAGATATGAGACACGAGTGTAAAGGTCAGTATTCCTCTACGGCCGAGTCGCAGCGTAGCGGCAGGGTGACTAATGGCCCACAGCGCACTCAATTATTATCACTGGCACGCGCACACACACACACACACACTCCTCATGTGATTATTTTGTGTTCCATCTTTAGAGACGCATGACTCAGCCACACTCATGGGCAGCTACAAAAACACTTCTATCTCCATCTTAATTTCCCAAGACCCTTCGACTGTGGGTCTGAATGGGCACATCGGCACTCCAGGAAATAGGTTTGTCTCGCATCCGGAAAAAACAGCCGCGGCGTGACGCAAACTAGCCTCCTGCCCCGCCGCAATCAATGCCGCCAATTACAGCCGTCATCGTATCTCCGTCTTGCATCATTTCAAATCTATTTCCTTTGATGTTACATTGTTATATTCGAGGCGGGGTTTCTTTTTTTTTTAACTCCCAAGGAGACTATTCTGTCATTTTATCTGGTGATTAAAGCTCTACTTTCCTCTTTTGATTTGTTTTTCTGCTCTCGCCTCATTTTGAATCATATAAGGATTGCTGTTCAGCAGAGCTGTCACTTTTCAAAAGCAGAATAATTCATCTTTCCCACACATAGCCACCTGAACTCCGAGGGGAAATGGATTATTTATTCTGAATTAAAATTGACGATCGTTCCGTTTGTCTGGAAATTATCACAGCAAGGGTATTAAAAACCCAGTACTAATTCAAAATATTTTACAAATGAATAAAAAATTGTGTCGGCGCCAGCCAGCCAGCCAGGCAGGCGGGCGGACGGGCGGGCTTTGTGTCTGCGCTGCCAGACGGGGCCTCCGCGCTACGGCTTCCAGTCTGGTCGGCTTGCAGGATCAGCCCTGCAGCCCCAGGAGAGCCTTCCATCCTGCCGCGTCTGCTCTCCCCCCGCCTCGCACACATCCATCCTGCCTGGTCGGCCCGTCAGACCCTGCGTCTCTCGATTCCCCCCTCCCCTCCTTCCCCCGTTCCCCATCTCTTCCTCCGCTCCACTGGGCTTGTGAAGGTGAGCCAGTCCCCAGCGGCACTACTGTACAGATTGCAATGCTTCCACCTCAAATGGAGGCTTGTCCCCTGTGAATATCTGTGTAAAGAGCTTCGGGGCTTCTCCTTCTCCTTTTTCTTCCTCCAACTTCGGTTTTGTTATTTTGGGGCTTTCGCGGCGGCACACTTACCGTATCCTTTCTCTCTCGGCCTTGGGTCAGCTGCCCTTGACCGCCATGGGCACAGAGTGCTCCGTGCGTCACGTGACATGCCCCCTCCCCACACCTCCCTCCCTCCCAGAGGTGTGAGGCCCCCTGTTTTTTTGACAGCTGTCCCCCAGTCGCTTGTCCTTAAATGTTCTTTTTATGAGCAGGCTCTGCAATGGGACAAAGACGGCCGGCACGTTGAACGCTCCAGTCGAGCTCTGGGTTGATGCTGCGTCTAATGGATGCCTCTAATCACTTTTGAGAGATCGTGTCCTTCCGTGGTTCCGTAATGGATGTTGTTCTTTTAGTGCACCTTCACATTTTTCCGTGTGTGTGTGTGTGTGTGTGTCTCACAGCATTTTCTTCGGTCTCCAGGAAGCCTACGATATGTGGGGCGTTCACTGCACTCCCGTTGCCAAGGCTCGCGCAATATGTTCTGGGTGCTTCACTCGAATGCCACACTCGGTTTCTCAAATAAATGTGTGTTTTTTTCAGCCCTTTTTTTTTTTTTTAAATGACCACTGTCTGCACATTTTGCTCTTGTGCTCACAAATGCTTTGGTGAGCGTGTTTGGAGCGAGCGTTATCTGGCCCTTCTGTTGCTGTAGCTAAACTCATTGCCTCTCCCTTTGTGTTCGTGCAGGTTTTCGGTGATTATTATCACTTCAGGCATCACGCTGTGGAGAAGAGGGCTTTGTCCGGCCACAGAGGGATGCACATCAGACTGGAAAAAGAACCCCAGGTAAAAAATGTTGTCAGTCCTTGCACGCCTCATTTCCACACTCTCAACAAAAGGCCAAAAGACAGATTGGATTAGACACTGAGAGTGTCGATATCACAGGAGAAAAGGATGCCAGCGTCAAAGACGGCCTGTCAAACTCTGTGTTCGCTGCTCAACACGCTGCTCCTTCCATCGGTCCCCGTGACCCAATCTGAGGCACTATCTGGCTGTTAATGTGCAAAATAATCTAGCCAAACAACACACCAGCTGGGAGAATCTCTGTGTTTTGTCTTGAAGTTGACTCCACTCTAGTAGATTTGTTATTTGCATTTAGATGCGGACAGAGGAGGAAATTGGCATTCATCGTTGTAAAGTATCAAGTATCAACAGTTTCATTCCCTGAATGTCGTTTCCCTTTGGACATCTTGAATTTGCATACAGACCAACCACCAATTTATACCCGGCATACTATAAAATCTCAGCCTCAGTAGATGCATCCCGGATGTAGTTGAGTCAGCATGGAAATAACAACGTTGTTTTTTCCGAATAGGGATTAAGAGATAAGCAGAGTTTCATTGCCTACCCAGGAAACATGTCTGGCAGTAGCCATTGTCATTTATCGTGGAGGTTTAAAATATATCTACATTTTCTGTATACATTTTATTAGTAGCAGACAATGGAGGAGGGAAGAACGCACGCATTATTCTGCTGTAAATTAGCCTTCTAGCAAGAGCCAAGTCTTCTTTACATAATTACCGTCATGCGCTGGGCTGGATTCATTGTGGTGGTTCATTCTGGCTAAGACAGCCTTGTTATTACAACTATAATCACACAATCCAGCTGAATTTGGATCAAAGCAAATCCACCTGAGCAGGCCGACTACAGGAAAAACAATCCTCGGAGAAAAACACGATACAATCTTTATTGTTTTACAGGAAAGCATTCCCCTGTACATGCAAACGGTAGTAAGATGGGGAATTTATATATAGCTACATCGCCGTGTTGTTAAGGCAACAAGAGATAAGCTAATACAAGGGAAAAATTGATTTTACTTACAATAGCTGTGATGTAGTTAACGCAGAAGAGATCATGGAGGAAACCAAAGAAGTTAACCTTCTCATTTGGACTTTAAACTGAGCAATAACTGTCCTCCCTCAACACCTGAGTTGGTGTGGGAGGAAATGTTTTTGTCTGTTTGGACCTGAGTGGGCAGAAGGCCACAAAAGTCTCAACTCCAGAAATGATACTCCACAAACCTAATTATTCATGTTTTTATTCATTTTAACAAATCAGGCGACGCGAGACTACACATTTTTTTTGTGATCCGAACCACCCAGGCATCAGCAGCACAGCGACTCTAGGTGTGTGTTGGTGAACAATGCGGACGCGAGCACCCTCCCTGCCAGAGCTGCTGCCACCTGACTCATCTGTCACGTTTAAATCGCAAACACTGTCGGCATTTGTGTAAATTGCCTCTGTTTAAAAGCGTCTTCGGAGGGAACCTGACTGGTGCTAAAAAAAAAGCGGGGCCATAACAAGTGAAAACCGACTTAGGCCATCTGCAGCAACGCAGGTCTGCCAAGTAGCCGACCAAGTAGGCCCGTACCTTTTCCTCAGAGCGAGTCAAGCTGGCTCAGGGGAGAACTCGCATCGTTAGTGAGACACGGTGACATTCAGGGAGGCCCAGCGGTGTCGGGGTTCGCACGTGTGTGTGTGTGACGAACGAATGAGAGCTGGCATTGACGCAGAGGCGAAAGTTAGAGATTTTAGTGTGACTCGCGTTGATGACGATGAAATGCAGGGCGAACTGTTAACTGGACCGGACAACTTAATTGGCGTCCTCTTGAATAATGTTCGGCACGAGGCACAACGCATGTTGGATTTATAAACGGAGCCTCGTCGGCAGAGCGGAGGAGGACGAGGAAAGACGTGTTTGACCAAGGAGATTCCATCTCGTTGGTTCCCGGTAACATGTGATTTAAGCCCCGAGCTATTAAGGGCGTCGGGTTGCTGGCTGAGGAGAAACAGTTTGTCCCTAGGTTACCTACACGCCTACACAACCCGAAACAGACCCAACCTCAGGCCAAGCCGAGAAACACTGCAGCATGAGTGAGTGCGTTGGTTTTTATCTATGAGAATTGGTAGATTCATAGTTATGTGTGTGTGTGTGTGTGTGTGTGTGTGTGTGTGAGATCTGATTCCTGGAAGAGGGAGAAAAAGGGTTCTGCTTTACTTGGTTTCAAGCAAATACATTTAAAACGCAGGGAAAAGCGTAATGGTTGGATTTTGATTTGTCAATGCCCTACACTCTGAGCTCGCTGTAGTGTTTCCTCTCTCATCCGCCCGCCGACGCTCGCGTTACCTCTTTATGTCTCGTTTCCACGGCGCCGTGGTGCTAACATGCCACTTATCACCATCCCCTTTGAATAATCACACACTGGCAAAATGATATTGGCAGCTGTGTCAGCTTTTACCATTATGGTTCCTGGGTTGTTTTTTTCAGCCTCTCTCTTTTCCCCTTACCTTCACTATGAAGGGTAAAATTGATTTGTTTTGGGACGGCTGCTGTTGCTTTTGTACAAAGCGCAAGGTAAGGCAGCTCACTGCGTGCTGTGTTTCTCCCTCTCTCTGCCTTTGCTCTTGCTCTGCTCTCTCTCTCTCTCTATGTGTGTGAAAGACTGTCCTATATGTACATTTTGCATTGAATGGTTCGAGGCCGCACTGGATAAGGATGGAAATAATACATATTTGTGTTGTTGTTAACAAATCCCATCAAAGGACCAAAACCAACAATGCAGATTTTTTTGGTTGTTGCTCTCAATCCCTATATTGTCTGTTTGAGCTCGGTACCAAGGCCGCCACCAAAGGCATACATGCCTCACTATGAGTCACACGAGGGTCATGGAGGAAAATTTCAGCAGCGGATTAACGGCACCATAAAGGGTTGGAGGCATTGTCCCTTGTCACAGTTCTCCCACGAAAAAGTTATTCATTCCTCTCCCAGTTATATTTTTTCGAGTTATTGTTACAGACCTTAGCAAATATATTGATTCATTCAAGGAAAATGATTGAAAGAACATTTAAACAAGTACATTTTAGTTTTCAGGGTGCAGATCCTCGGGTCGCAAAACGCCAAATTCCAGTACCAGGAAAGTGGACCAAAATCCATCCCAATGTGTTTCTCATTGATGGGTTTTCTATAGTGTAACAATGACGATGTGTGGCACAGAGCAGTCATTTATACAAGCACGGTTTTGAATAAACTGGATCAATTCATTATTACTTTTAGGTCTTTTGATGGGAGACCATCGTGAATGTCACCCGACTCCTCCTGTTAACACATCATCTTTTCTCCATGAACCGTGGAAACAGGTTTGCAGATCAAAGCACAGGCTGCCCGGCTCTCCGCATTGCAAACAATACCAGCGTGCATTCTCCTTAGTCATCAGAGAAGAAACCCCTCAGGACACCGAGCGAGAGCTGGAACAAATTGTTTATTTTCTCAAGCGGATCACAGTCCTGGGACACCTGACCAGACCTCATGATTGCTTCCCTCTGAGGTTGCGTGTGGCTCAAATTTTTTCCATGTGCCAGACCACAGGGTGCGGTCCTGGATATTAATACATGTAGTAAAATGAGATGGATGTTAATTCGTCTCGGGTCATTGAATAAGGTAAATGGCTTCATCCCCTGAGGCAAAGTATTCATCTTGAAGCTAGACCAACCTCGGAAGCTGCACGCTTCATACTGTAAGAGCACGTCATCATGAAACATCTCTGACAGCCCGAGACAAAGTGGGGGTGAAAGGAAACACAAAAAAAAATAGAAAAGGAATACATGAATACCTGAATAACAAGTTGGACTTTCAGAATACCTCTGGGCAGTGTGCAGGACAATTGCAGGTTTAGAAACAAGTTGCTTAAGGGCTCTTGACCTAAAAGTAAAATCAGTTTAAGCTTTGTCACCTACAGCGAAAATTCTTTACCCACGATACAAAGTGGCAACATTTGCTTTAAGCACTTCAGAGGATAAGTGTCCGTTCCTACAGCGGCACACTCCATCCACTGCTACAGCAGCAGCAGCAGCAGCCCACTTCAGCTCCCCAACATTATTTGAATTCATTTACCTAAATCTGATTGGCTTTTACTTGATTGGAGCAGAGAGTGGTTTGTAAAAAGCAATAACACAGGTACTTCAACTCTACGTCTGTAGGTATCATTCTTACGTAAAATGTAATGACGTAGAAAGTTGTAACAACAAAGGTTATCAATACACATAGTCACATGTGCCAAATACTGTACATGTTTGATTCTCTGGAAAAATATGGACAAATTTGTCGTTCATCATTCTCACCTCACAGAGCAAGATACCTGTCAAAATGTAAAGATAAAAGCACAGCAGGAACAAGATTTTGACACTGTAACATTCAATTATTTCCAATCATTTTGGTTGTCGGCAAGATCTTTTTTTTTTTTTTGTACGTATGTATGTATGTATATATAGTGTGACATTTGCTATTCTTGGTACGAGCCAGTCCTGTGCGTGTCCCTGCAGCCTCCAGGACTTCAAAGCCGCCTCTCTGCCACAGTCAGTGTGAGGAGCCACTTCCCCTCAGCTTCTCAGAAATGAAATAAATTAGATTTGCCTCACATCCTCGCCTCGCTTTCTAGTTATTGCTTTTTTTTTCTTCTTCTCCCACTTCTACTAGTCTGTGGGACAATGCAATAATTTTGGAAATTAGAAAATTGGTCATTTCAAAAAGGGATGTGAAGATACCTGCGTGAAATGTGAATCGTCACTGATTGCATGTGTGTGACTCCCAGGTCCAGTGGGCGGAGCAGCAAGTGGTGAAAAAAAGGAAGAAGAGGGATATCTATAAAGACCCAACGGATCCAGATTTCCCCGAGCAGTGGTACCTGGTGAGCGGTCTCCTGTCTTTATTGTCTGCACGTAATTAGTCTGTCAGTTGACGCTGACATTTGTAAAGTATCTCATTCAGCGTTTAATGTACCGCAATACATAACAGCAAACAAAGGTTTTTCCTTTTCTGTACTCCATTCAGATTACCCTTTTTAAAGATTTTTAAGCCAAGTTGAAGATCCTCCTCTGCATTCAGATGTTTTAATAACACTATTTTTTTTTTCTTCATATTTCAGTCTCTGCTCTGCAATTATTTCTAATTACACCTTAATGGCTTTCTCATTCAGTCGCGTATGAACAGCTCTCAATAGTTTCAGCTCTGCAGAATTATCTTATTTGAGACGTATTCATTATCACAGCGGCACAAGCTATTTATTTCCCTGTGGTCAGCCAGCATGAATTGAATTGCTGTCTTTTCAAGTAAACATATAGGCTTTACCTATTACAGCTTCGCTGTGTAAACAGTCGAAAGTACAATATGATGTATTCCAGGACGCCCGGTTGAATGGAAAATGGAAAGGAAAGGACAGATTGAATACTGAACTGTGTGATCTGTGAGCCACCGATAGCAAATGTTTCTGGCTGTGTCGGTTTGGTTATTCACACCTTTTCTTCTGATCCCCTTAAATAAACCCTAATCTTCCCTTTTTACCTCTGCCACTGCCAAGGATTAATGACAGTGACTACCGCAGACATATCACCAGTGAATAGAAGTTGTGAAACCAATTCTGCCATTCAGCAGTAGACCTCTCATCGTCTCAGTACTCGAACCTTTAATCCTCATATTTTTAGTATTCAACACGGATGTAAGTTAAAAGCCAAACTGTAGTTAAGTTTAACGCATATCTTACCCGTAATTACTTTTTATTTGGCAGTAAAAAACTATTTGTTATACTTAGGGGCTTTGATCCTGGCTAATTCTGGGGATTTTCTTTTGCAAACATTTACTTATAATAAGTATTGAACCGCATCTCTGCCAGTTCCAATTCTGCATCCAGGAACTCCGGCTTCTGCCTGAGCGGCAGCCAATGCCGGGGCAATTCATCAAAATTGGATTTGAAGTGTCGATGAATCACCTCTGCTCTTCCCTTTTTCGTGTCACGGCGCTAATGTTTGTATTGAGCATATTTGATTTTGACTTGAGTCTTTTCAGTAGGGGCGAAGGCCTCTGCAGGTGATTTAAGGTTCTCACAGCCACTAGGCCCTTTCTGTTCCCCTCTGGTGTGTCAGTCACAGCAGATTGACGGCTGAACAAAAGCCTTTTGCAGTCTCTTTCAGTCCACGCCGACGCATCAAGACCTGAATACTAAGGTGGCCTGGGCTCTCGGTTACACGGGAAAAGGTGTCGTGGTGACTATCCTGGACGACGGCATTGAGAAAGACCACCCGGACCTCGCCAGCAATTATGTGAGTCCAAAAGAAAAGAGTACATTTCTAAACAAAAAGGGAAGAGGAAAAGGTTACGCGAGTGTTGTTATGTTGCCTTTTGTTTTGTTTCTTAACTGTTTTCCTGTCTGTCCAAGGACCCCGAGGCCAGCTACGATGTGAATGACGGAGACGCGGACCCCCAGCCAAGATACACGCAGCGAAATGAAAACAGGTGAGTCGGCGGAAAAAGCAGAAATCCGGCGACGCTGCTTTGCGCTCCAAGTTAACTTTCAGTCTTTAAAGCACACGGGGGGGGGGGGCAGGTGTGATTCATTTGCACCTGGGTTTAATCTTTTCTCAACCAAAGCACCCTTGTCCGACCCTTGTTGTTTTCGACTGGGCATTAGCCGCCTGTAAGTGTTCGTTGACAGCGGCTTTTGGTCCAGTGCTCTCGGCTGAAGCGTTCACATTTAGAAACCAATCATACAAAGTTAGAAAAGCACTGGTGCAGTCATTCTGCAAAGTCTTTAAAGATGCTTCCCTGTTCTCTCCTCCTTTGCTCCAGTACACAGGCCAAGGAGCACTAGCTGCATTTGAAGCTTCTACCTGCAGCTCCCCACGGTGTCCAATACTGCACTTGTTTACTTGCCCTGTGCAGTTCATGCCCCCCCGCGTCCGGCCTTTGGTCACATTCAAACACTTTTCACCCCAAATGTATCGACGGAGCACTAGAGCGCCAGCGGGGGCAGATCGTTCTCCCCTGTTCCTACACACTCTGTGGTCTTCTGCCTGTGTCCAACCCGCCCTGCAGCAGATGAGAAGCTGCATGGCACAGCAGGATTCCCCTCAGATCTCTCTCTTATCTGGGACAAGCTCCGCCGAGGCTTTTTGTGGTTGTTTGTTTTTGTCCTTTATTGTGCGTTTCAAAGCGCAGCTTTCGGGGGGAGGGTGGGAGAGGGGGGTCGGGGCGACATCAGCAACTGACTTTTCACGAGATAATAGAAATCTTTCACATTGTTTATTCCACTTATCTACCGCTCTTCGGTTTTTCTGCGCCCCTTCCTCATCATGATCTTTTCATCCTCGGTATTTATTCATCTTGAAAGATGCCAGCCTCAGCTGCTTTATTTAGCGGCGGCTTTGTTTCTCGGCCCTCGGCCTCTCTGTCAGCGTAAAGTGGATCCCACTCCGTCCTGCTGGTGGAACAAAGCACTACTTCCTGCCTCTGGTCCACTTCAAGTCCCCAACTGCACCATGCATGCTGTTACATCAGAAAGACCCTCGCCCATCTATAAGCTCACCCTTACACAAACTCAATTGCAAACAAAGGGACAACCAGGGCGGGTCTGATACTGATAGGCAGCATGGAGCGGCGGCGCTCTGTGTGACCGGGAAGCGCATTGCATCCAATGAGTTAGTTACGTAAATCATAGAGAAATACGGGGCCGACAGTGAGTAATGCTCACAACGCCCTCACAACGAGATTATATGAATATATTCATACGAAAACAAAAAGCCGAGGCGAGTCGGAGGCGGGCGCTTTGCACCGCAGCGACGGCCCGTTCATTTGCACTGGTGACAAGCAGGGCGGATTTTTGAATTCTCACATCCGGGTTTGTCCTCGGAGACGCCGCTCTGGAGTCTGGAGTTGGCAGCTCTGGCAGATGTTGTTGAAGGGGGTTCAGTGTAAGTTTGAAAGCTGGTTGAAGTCTGGCCAAGCAGGTAATCTGCTCTACTTTCCCCCACTTTGTCATCTCAGTGTGTGTGTGTGTGTGTGTATATGTATGTAAATCCAATAGTACAATCTCGTCACTCATCTAAATAATGTAGTTATTCATTTTTTAACTTGTGGATAAATCGGTGAACTTAAACCTTCATTCCTTTAAGTCACTCTGACACCTCTGGGCTTCTTACTGGATCAAACTGATTAAGCTCATGTGGAAGATAACAAAGCTATGTCTAACTGCTACCATCACATTAATTCAGCATCTGAAGCGGCACTACTGTGGAGATTTTCAGTTGACTTTTTATTTTCTCTGGGTGAGTGCTTTGGTGTGTGGATTGATTTTTTCTTTCTTCATTTTTTTGGTTTCAGGTTGTTTAACTGTCTCGATTCATCGAAACTTCCCAACAGAAGCTATCGGCTTCTGTTGAGAAGTTTCCACAGGGGTCCATTAATTGAGAGGCACCGTACGATTGTGCAGCGACAGGTTTTATTGGAAAATGATTGGCATGCCTCGTCTGCCCTTCAGACCAACCCCATCAACACCCAGATACTAAAGTGACTGAAACTCAAGGCGGGGGATAAGAAGGAAGACACCCTTTGGTTAATCAAGTTGATTGCGCTGTGACGGACCAACAGGCGTTTTTTTCATGCCTCTCTCCATCAAATTGCTTCGTCCTTTGTGGAACATGGCTTTGTTTCTCCGAGCAACGCCTTGCTTTAATACCCTGGGAAAGAAAAAAAGTGATAAATGCACCTCCAGCAGCCGCTGCAGAACAGACGCATGCGTTGCATTATCTCATCTCATTAAATATCTTGATGATTCAACTTTGAATACAGATTTGATCTCTTACTTAACCGAGCACGTTGCTTGGATCAAAGTGGGACAGCGTCCGGCTCCATAGGTGTCTGTGCTTCACTGTAAACACAGCATTTTAAATGTGTCACTGTGCAGTATTTTGTGTACTTACTTAACCCTCAACCCGCTTGGAATTCAAGCTGCAACACCTGGAAATGGCAAAATGCAGTGCATATAGGAGAATAGAAAACGACTTCATGAGTTCTCATTTTTAAAAACCAATCAAATTGGAAAGCAGGAGAACGGTATTTTCTCTATTTTTACCTCTGCACAGGGCGAATAAATGCTTTCTACTGTTTACACTGAGTTTATCAATTATTGTTTACAGAGCTGCCACCCTTGGTCCGGCCCGACTGATAACATTCTGCCTCCCGTCGTCTTTGTTTATTCTGCCTTTGTTTTACAGGCCGCCAGGTGGTTTCTGAAGGGGAAGTCGGCGGGTACCTCACTGTTAAATCCGATTGGTCTTGCTTCCTGTCTTCTCTCCCGCTATTCATTTTTTGACGTGAGAGATGTATTTTTGTCTACAAAAGCTGCTGTCTTTTTGACAGGATACCATCGAATAGGCTGTTGAAGCGGTGCAAAGACAGTTTATTCACTTTCCTATAAGATTACTTTTAAGTTATTTGGAATAACTTAAACACGCCTTATTGCTTGACAAACTGTATCTGGTTGGTTCTCCGGGAATCGGCACTGAGTTGCTTGGCGTATTCCTCCAGAATAGTTTATTGCCTCTCCTACCACAGTGCTCCATGCAGTCATTATTTTTATTGGCCTCATAGTAACGGATCCATTTCAATTTCTGATGCCCTTCTTCTTAGAGTTAGATTTGATTCTCTCCCCGTCCACATGAGTTTCTTCACACGTAGGAATGTGCAGGCCAGTTGGATTAGACTGCTTGTGGCCGTTTATGTGTCTGCATTTGCCTGATGGTGATCAAAAGTTTGTCCCTGCCTTCGCCCCATTGTTTTTTTTCACTCGTTACTTTAAGTAGCGAGGAACGCAAACGATCTAATGTCTGCGATGTCCACGAAGCCCAGACATTAAAACATGGAATTTTACAGGAAAGCAATCATCTTCCCTGCAACGCTGAAAACGGCAATCTGTCAAACCCTGCTCACATGTCAAAGTAAAAAGAGGAAGGTTCACACCGTTATTAACTGGAATATAATTAAACCGCAATAACCCCCGTTTAAATGCAATACACGATGAAGTCATGCTGTTGAAGCAATTAAAAAAAGTTCAGGTAACGTCATCAGTTACGCAAGTAGGCAACGTTTTATTTATTGTTACCACAACTAATGATTTAATTACTTGCTTGCGTGAACACTTCAATGCGATGAGTGAGTTTGGACAATGTAGCATGGTTCATACTATTGCTGCATGTGCTGCATGTGCTGCATACTGCAGCGTTAATAGACCGTGCTGTTAGGAATATTGACTCTGTACGGTCTGTGGTCACAAACATGTACATTCTCCAGTAAACGGCGCCCAGACGCAGCGCCTAATGCTGAGGAGGAAAGATAAAAGCATCACTTCCCTCCGTCCCTTTGCTGCACCCGATAAGAAAGGGAGGTCACATTGCTTTTGTGGACCGAGCGTCTCTATCCCAGCGGGCTTTCTTCAGCGCCTCGTCGGGTCT
This sequence comes from Apeltes quadracus, assembly GCA_021346845.1. Taxonomy (NCBI): domain Eukaryota; kingdom Metazoa; phylum Chordata; class Actinopteri; order Perciformes; family Gasterosteidae; genus Apeltes; species Apeltes quadracus. Next base: position 8,948,709 of record CM037935.1, read on the forward strand.
TTTCTCCACAGCGTGTCTTTGAGACAAAGAATGCATCCTTTGCCATCCTCTGACTCTCACGTTATTATTTACCAACTTTGCTTCTCTTTCTCCCGGAAGAGGCAGCATCGTTGTGAAGCTTTTGTGATTGTCACACGTCCCCGGGATAAACTCTTCAGGCAGTACTCGGAGGCAGTACTCGATGCGGCGCAAAGTGTCTCGGAAATGATTTCATTTTACGGACATTTGACAAATGGAATTGTGGCTTCGCCTCGAACCCGTTTGTCTGCTCTGGAACGTCCGAGCCTCCCCGGATGTATTAAGCTGTCTGGCCCGGTTTAGCTGAATCCATTCCGGGCCAATCGCTCCTTCGCACACAAACACCGGCCCGTTTGGACGTGTGAAGCCTTCTCCGCAGACGTGCGGATGTGTGATCATGTGCGAGTATTTGCAGACCTCCTGTCAAAGCATTAACCATTATGGGCTTTGATTTGAATAATATACATGACTCACGCCGCGGTTTGTTGGTTTGAAATTATTTCTGGGGCCAGGCATTGGTTAGTTTGTTTGAACATGAGTCGTTGAAATTTTGAGATTTGATTTTGCAAGTTAAGTGCAAATGCCTGCACATGGCATTAGTTTGGTGCTGACTAGAAGTGTGAGTTATGTGAGACCGGGTGGATAATCAGACTTCTTTTGATAGTGAAAGCATGTGGTACATCTGCAGTTATGTTCCTCTCTGTTTACGCCGTACAGTGCCACTATAAGAACATTAAGAGCACTGCGAAATACATTTGACGACTGTATTGCTTTTAAAATGTAGCTGGATGTTTTGTTTTACAGCGTGAACACAAACAGGGGGAAACCTAAAGTTCTATTAATCATTTTGAAGTAGCATTTCCAAGACAAATAGCTCATTAGAAAGCGCTCTGGTTCGCTTTAAAATGGAGAATGCTTCTGCTGCATTCGGTTATAGAAGCACTTAGAGTCCCTTATTCTATTATAACTATATACTTTTTTTTGTTGAAAACATCACTGCAGTGAAATTGAGTAGCACTTTGACTTCCTCAACATAATTTCTCTTTCTTTCTTCTCGCTCACATTCCTTCATTGAGTTTAACAAATGCTGCTTACAAGCGAGTCTCTCACACAAATGATTCTGTTCTGGCTCCGGATGACTGAGGGACTCCATTCGGCTCCCACTCGTCAGTGTTCAGTCACGCACAACGGCGTGATTGACAGCCAGTCAGACGCCGTAGGTGGGGAGTTAAAATGTAAAACGAGTGGGCAGTTGTTAGTCCTCTTCAGCGCTCTGAGCGTGTAAAGGCCTGCTCGCCGCTTCACGCGCAACATAAACATGTACGTAAACACAGCGGGGAGGCGACCGCGGCTCGAGCTGTTTCATTCACTCGGTTTTTTTATTTGGTGATCAGATTTGTGAATTATATTGATTGTCTAATGCTTATTCGGTCATAATGGTGTTTGAAGCTGCACTCTTCGATTAAAAACCTGCGGCTGCATTACATAACGCCGCCATGGAACGTCCTCCCCAGGAAATAAATCTCAATTCAACCCCTGAGTACATATATATTGTTCTTGAGGGAGCCATCGACCTCTCATTAGCAGCTGCCATCCATGCAAGTTAGTTAGCAGTAAAACAGTGTAGTCTCACCTCTCGATAGCAATGATAATAATTTAACTGCGTTTGTGATGTATTAAACCCTGTCATGTGTGGTGCCAAGGTCCCGAGTGCATCTCTGTCAGTGAAAAATGTGTCCTGTCGGGCCGGTTGATTACTTGTTTGAGAATCCCTTCAACGCTCGCAGTTGTGGACAGCTGGATTAATGATTTCTCAGGAGGCCACGTTGCCTCATTCCACACCGTCCACGTTTGTGAGTTCGCTCTTTGAGCTTGTAAATCCCCAAGTAACAAGTGAAAAGAAGGAAGACCGCTGTGCGTTTCTGATAAAATGTTTAAAGAGTGGGAATTAGTGGGCGGGCAGTATATCACAGACCTACACGTAGTCTAATCCGCATCCCGGCTCGGACCCCTGTCTCGTCGTCGCCTGGGTTTGGCCGATGCCAATTGATATCATTTTTTGGGGCTGTGTTGCGTACATAACTAGCTGCGTCCCCGATTGCACTCACACAGCACACGTGTTGTCGGCTCCATCCAGCCGCAGGCCGATTGCGCCGCTTTTACCCCTGAAGTCAATGAGACACATTGAAACGTTTTCACTAACGAATACCTTTTGGCCCCGGGATGAGGCAAAGCTCTTAAGTTAGAGACCTTTAATTGGATTTCTTTTTCCAGCCAATTTGCGGTTGATAAAGCACGTTTTATGCAATTGGAGTTTTTTTTTCAGGTTTGTAAGGTGTTGTTGTGTTTTGACACCTCGACCACAGTCTGTGGGGAACCTGTCTATTCTCAGAAAGACTTGTTGAAGGCATTAATGAGAGACTAATAAAAAAAAGAATAATTTATTTCCATCAATTACATCTCCTATCCTAAGTCTTTCTCCTTGGTTACTCTTTGCGAGTGGCTGTGATCAAACAAAGGATTAGTAAGTACGTCAGTCTGAGGCTATATATAGCCTCATATGTTATATACTATACATCAGCAGGTAATTGTACCTGCTGATGTATACACACAGACATTCGTTCATTTAACGGGGGTTAAACATATCCCTAAAAAATGAATCTAATCACCACCTCTCTGTGCTGCCTTTGTACGCAATGATAGCGTTAATCAAGAGCAGTGCAGTTCTTACACCTGCGTCTGCCTCTTTGTTCTTCTTGTGCTGTGTGACAAAGAAGGCCAGTGTGTCCTTGACACTTTGTTCCAGTTACGTTCAGGAAAAAAAGGTGTTTTTGCTTCTTGCGTCACTAAGTAACGCTTGAATTCTAAAGCCGCTCTAACGAATGCACCCTCCGTTGTGAATGTCGTTCGAGGCTCTCGCGCTCTTAAACGACCCTGGTGCAGCCACAAAAAAGTGCCACTGGCTTTATGTTTCTCTTTTGGCTTTGGCGGGAAAAAAAAGCCCTGCCTGCTTCAGGAAGTTACCATCATCTGCCGTCGAGTTATTACACTACGATGCCGCCGCTTTCTGTGCGAATCGGCTCTTTGTAATCCTCCGTTGCTCCCCTCTTGTGACCCTTCCTCTCCCCAGACATGGAACGCGATGTGCAGGAGAAGTGGCAGCGGCGGCCGACAACGGCGTGTGTGGCGTCGGAGTGGCCTACGACGCCAAGATAGGAGGTGGGTGAGGCGTGCCGCTGGGATTTCTTTATTGGGACAATGAATAAACTCATTTATTCGAACTAATTATGATTTAAGGTTGAGCATTATTTCAATGGGAATAATATGCAAAATAATATTCTCACTGGAATGAATTAACATGCCGCAGAGGAGATCTTTGCAGCTGCTAAATTTATTCCACGGCCGACATCATCGGCTATCACATTCTGTTATAGACACAGTAACTTATTTTGGGGCCAATGTCGTTCTGTCTTTTTTTTCTGGACTGTCAGCCATTTTTTCTTTTTATGATTGACTCCCTGGTTTTCTGATACAAAGTGAAAGTTCTCTAAAGTCAGGCCAGAGCACGCAGTGGGTTTTTTCTTGATCTGTTGCTACTGAGGGAATTGGCTTGTCTTTCAAATTTATCTCTGGAAAATAGTTAACTGTGGCTTTTTTAACGTGATTTAAAATGAAAAAAAAACGCTTTCATATTCAAGTTTTAGACATGGTACATCTATTTTTATTTCAAACCAAAAATCCTAGCTTTTCTTCCAACAATTGGATGAAAATCATGTTACATTTTTCTAGTGTTTTGTAGCGTGTTCTGTTAAGAAGCAACAAAACACTGTTAAGATTAAATAATCCTTTATTAGTCTTGCAGCATTTACACTAATGCCGATGCCATACAATTGACTTCACAACCGTTCATATTCCCCTGATGTTTGCACATGATGAAGTATTTCAGGGAGGCTTTTACTAACTTTATTCACCGAACAATCTGTCAGTGACATGATTGCAGCCAACAAGACTCGGCGGAGTCTCGTGCAGCCCCGTCCACAGATGTTACTCATAATTCTCCTTCTCTGTCTTCATTACCATTCATCTCCCCAAGGAGGACGGCCTCCTTCTCGCAATGTACTCCTCCCTGACTCCCCTTGTTCATAAACAGCTGTGATTTGCTCCCAAATTCCTTGGTGTGTGTGTGTGTGTGTGTGTGTGCATTCCTACCTGCCGCCTCGGACTCTTTACAAGGCATCGTGGAGCTGCAGGACGTTGATGAGAATGATTACCGTTACGGCCGCATTACAGCCAAGAGCACGGCGCTCATCCGGCTCCTTAGCGGGCTGCTGCTTCAGCTGCGTCTCTTCCGCCGTGTGCGCGTCTTTTGAGGCCAGTTTGTCGAGAACGGATTATTTGAGTCTTAATGTGGACGTCGGCGGTGCGGCTGCATCTGAGGTCCGCTGGTCTTTTTCCCCAGTAATGGACCTTATTTGAGGTTGGTTCATTTCACGCCTCTCTACAGCCATTGATGTGCAGGGGGAGGGATCTGAGGGCGCTGACTTCAAAGGCTGTGACGGGGGAGGGAGTGGGGGGGGGGGGGGGGTTTCGTTCAGGTATGATGAAAGGTGACATTCAGCGCCGCCCCGTGTGGCCCCCACAGTCTGTGCCGGGCTTTGTACCCGCTCAGCTCGTTTACGCCGGTGTGCACGCTTTGGTTTGCCTACGTGTCCTTTCCCCCGGGGGGGGGGTTCATGGGGGTGAGGGAACCAGCCGTTCCTGCTGTGATAACCAGCTGGGTTTTCATATGTGACAGTAGAAAGGGCGCAGCGTCTGCGGGTGAAGAAGTGTACGCTTACTCATTAGAACAGGACTTTCTTTCTGTGGCACAGAAATGGAATGGAGTCGGACCTGATTTCGTTCAGTCACGGCGAGTTTCCCCGTGTTTGGATCTCGTGCTGTTCGTTTTCCGGTCAAAATCTAAATCCACGTTAATTTATAGACTGACTAAAAATCTTCAGGATTCGTTAACATCCCGAGCTCGCAAAAGCTTGCAAAATGAGTTAGTTTTATACATTTCTACATTTTGGAGGGACGGAGCCGTCTCTGAGTTGGTTCAAAGTTGTTGCGAAGGCCAATTCCACGGCAACCGCACTTGACGTCATCGCTTGGTCCTCTTCTCGTAACGTATGTAGGTTTTACACAAAATCTCCAGTCTTATCTCGTAGCCGCCATTTAGATTTACTGCAGGCCTCTCTCTAAAACCCCGCTCGTTTGAGTACACATCACTTCTAAACTAAATACGGTTTACCCATATGTTACTGCTACACAATATCATGAGGCTGTTGCAAGTGTAGCAATTTATTTTTATGAGCCCACAAAATGAAAAGATAATGATCCCACTGTTCACTATCCATTTAGCATCCTTCCTCCGTCGCTCTCTTGCTTCGTGGTGCTCGCTTTGGGTGACCGGTTTTGCCCTGCATGTCCCGTCCATCCTGCAGGAGTTCGTATGTTAGACGGGGAGGTGACGGACGTGGTGGAGGCCCACTCCCTGAGCCTGAACCCGCAGCACATCCACATCTACAGTGCCAGCTGGGGCCCCGAGGACGACGGCAAGTCGCTGGACGGCCCGGCAAAGCTGGCGAAGGAGGCTTTCCTCCAGGGAATCACCAAGGTCGGTCGCAGCATAAGCTCGAACCTGCATCTCGCGTCACTTTGAAACGTCAAATGGTCGTCTCCTTACAGGCCTTGAAGAGAAGATTGTTACTGCTCGTATGTTTGTACACCGAAGCCAGCGGATTGTTGGCTCATCTGAAGGAAACCAACTCGCCGGCAGTCCAACCGTGTCCCCCACAAGGCCATGCCGAACAGGATGCATTATGGTTGGGCATCCCAAAAAGGGCCGCTTTAGGTTTAGATATGGTTGAGATTAAGGACAGCAGAAAAGTACCGTAGTACTGCTAGGGGAAGGCTAACACTCCGTCTAATGTCATCATTCCTCACGTGTCAGCATGCTGCATCAGCTGGATGATGATAAACGGCAGATGGAAGGTAATGGAATCAAAGCAGCAGTCAACAATGCACAACAATAATTTCAACCAAAGACCACTGGTGATTTTTTTTCCATGTAAAAGAATGATTCATATGTCACATTCCAAAAATGGGAGTTGCTCCACACAAACACGGTGTGTTAGTGAGGAGGAATTGCCTGACGGCAGCACAACACGGCCTTTCTGGGTCAGCGTGTGTTCTCCCGGCACTGAGATAACCCTCCAGCGCTGAAGCTTTATCATCTGGCCTCCTGCAAAAGGCAGCGTTGGGTCGTGAGTCGTGCTGGAAGGTCTAGCTGGAGCCGTGATACCCTCTGATATACAGTACGAGTCACAGCGTCAACGCAGTCATGAGAGGTTTGAAGCTATCAGGAAAATGAAATGAAGAATCATATTTAAACAACTCCAAACAGCTTTTTCACAGGTCTGCGCAGGTGAAAATGAGGTCTCTTGGACAATAAAAAAAATCAGTGATTAAAAAAAAGCACAGCTTAAAATATCTTTAAATATTTTAGGACTACGAAGCAACAATACTGGAACTGATGACGTGACAGGACCTTTATTTTGTATTTTTATAAATTATTCATAATTTTTTCTTTCCTTCTACTAATTATTTCTGTTCTGTGCGGGATTTTAGAGACCTCCCTCCACTTTCTTTTATCTTTTTTTGCCATCACACAGTATTGTTTGGTTATTGAAGAAGAATATTTTATCCGCCCACATACCAAGTGGGCGGATGAAATACCTGTATGCGGTTGAAGAAATGCTTTAATTTTTCTGTTTTATTCTTAATGTTGTTGTATTTTATTTTATTTTTTGAAAAACATGTGATTAATGCTGAAAATAAATGTGTTAGAAGATTATAATGAAGATTATACCCCTACCTATCAAATCACTGTGATAAGAAGTCATAATACAAAGAAGGCAGCTCTCTAAAATTAGTTTTTGGGAGAATAAATAAAAACAATGAAAATCTTTATAGCCAGAACAAGTTGACTTCCATCCAGAGGGATGTCAAAGCGTCACCATCAGATGACCTTCTGCCCCCTGTCTCCAGCTCAGCGGTCAACAACCAGGCTGCCATAAAAACTTTACAAATCAATTTAGGGATCACAGGTGCAGGAAGAAATGCACAAGAAATGAGAAAATGTGCAAAAAGAAATCCAACCCTTTTTGGGGGGCATTTAAGCGATTACAGAGTATTAATTTAATCAGCTGGAGACAAAAGCACGGACGAGGTTCTGTGTGTCGTGGAGCGAAAGAAGCAATGCATGTTCCCCCATTGACAAACAAAAAACCTTTACTCTGCTCAAATGTTTTTAGCGCCCTGTTGGCAAGTCCAGTATGTATGTGTGTGTGTGTGTGTGTGTGTGTGTGTGTGTGTGTGTGTGTGTGTGTGTGTGTGTGTGTGTGTGTGTGTGTGTGTGTGTGTGTGTGTGTGTGTGTGTGTGTGTGTGTGTGTGTGTGTGTGTGTGTGTGTGTGTGTGTGTGTGTGTGTGCGTGCGTGTGTGTTAGAAGCATATACTCTCACTGCCAAACATCACGTTGTCACTTATCATGCCCTCAAACTCCATTCTGCTTGAGTAGATTTTGTAATTACATTTCTTCGGTTTGTTTTCTGATGTTCTGGAGCAACATCACGATGCATTAATAAGAGTTGTGCCTGCAGCGGTTCACAAGGCACACAAAGTGCCAAAGCGTTCAAGCACACAGACAAGCGTCCTGGTTCGAGGACAATGTTTGGTGTCTTTGTCATCGTGTGCGTTTGAATGCTTGCACACCTCAGGGCCGCGGGGGGCAAGGCTCCATCTTCGTGTGGGCCTCGGGTAACGGGGGCCGGGAGCAGGACAGCTGCAACTGCGACGGCTACACCAACAGCATCTACACCCTCTCCATCAGCAGCACCACGCAGTCCGGCAACGTGCCGTGGTACAGCGAGCCCTGCTCCTCCACCCTCGCCACCACCTTCAGCTCCGGGAACCCCGGGGAGAAGCAGATAGTGAGTGTACACGCCCACGACGCACACTTTGAACGTCGCGCCATTTTGTGTGCGATTGTTTAAATGCTTTGAGCGCACTATAAATGTCAGCATCGCAAAAATAACCACCGACCTCGCAGATGGATGGAACCTTTTCCAGTGCGCAGACACATTGATCTGATCTCTGGAAGATGGAGAGAGAAGAAAAAAAAAAAAGGCGGCACATGGCCGAAATCTGACAAAGAGAAACGCCACGTGCTGCTCCTCTGAAGGAAGAGTTGCCTCCGAGACTTTGAATAACGTAGAACAAACCAAACATCTGCCATTCCCGTCGTAAAATACGCCAGAGAGCTGCTGCAGGCGAGCAGACATAACTCATCAAATAGATGAAATTGCAGTAACTCTAAAATGTACGGCAGCTGTTGGGTTGTTGCTCTGCTAGTCAGAAGCTCTGCTTTGCTCCATCAGTGAGTTCCAACAGCGTTTGTTTATCAGAAACTGGGATTTATTTCCTACGTCTGATTTTCGTTTTTTTTTTTTTTACAGAATAAATTATTCAGCTTAGTAAAAAATGTCCCTGTGAAGTAAAAGAAATGCTCGCCAGAAGTTCCTCAATGATTTAGTCAGATTGATCTTTTTGACGGATGAAGGGTCCAAACCCAAATGATTCCGTTTGGAACGATAGAAAACTGAAACGGGCCTTGATGAATGACTAATGTACTGATGACTGATGACGACCGCCCAAAACTGATGAAGTACGACAGCCTATCAGTGTTGTTTCATCCGGCTCTGATAGAGTTGTGTGCTGATGCCTCGGTTCGTCTGCTAGCTCTCACAGGTAGACCTCCTCCCACAGATAATGGCCGTAAAGTGCCTCAATGTGTCAGGTCAAAGGATGTAAATCAGAAAGCTGCGCTGACCTTTGCAGCTGTCGTGGCCCTCTGGCGTTTTTTCCTCATTTCCTTCATGTCCCCATCATGACCCAGACAGACCTCATTGCAGAGACGGGAGAGAGCCGAGGAGCACGTGGGGCACTAACGCACTCTGCCTACCACACACCTGACCTGCCTGGGCTGATTTGGCTGCCTTTCATTTCCCAGACTGTGACCTTTTGCCGGGGATCCACAGGTTGAGACTGAACCTGCTTATTCATCCCCCCCTCCCCTCCTCCGACATCGACCTGTCCCCGGTCTGACCCTCCCTCTCGCCGTGAACTTCTCCCCTGCTGATGCGGAAACTCTATGTGTCATATTAACCGTGCCCAACCTGCAGTATTCCCGTTCACTCCGCTCTCTCCTCCCGTCTCCAAGGTGACCACGGACCTGAGGCAGAAATGCACAGACTCGCACACGGGGACGTCGGCCTCCGCCCCGCTGGCTGCCGGGATCATTGCTCTGGCTCTGCAGGCCAAGTGAGTGAGAATGACACATCCTCCCCCTGAAGTAGACCCTCTCAACCCTGTCGGCAATTTGCTTTCACAGTGAACATGGATGGCGTTGATGGGTGAAGAAGGAATTGCTTAGTGACATCATTTTATTCATATAAACAACATGCGATAGATTGAAAGGTTGTAGCCCGTCGACTCTTTTAAAAGGTTTTTTTCAACTACAATTGCTATGTCAATATTAACCCCAGCATTTATGTATTTTATGACAGTAACCATATAATTTAGTTTCACTACTCAAAAACGTTTGTGCTGATTTGTTCTCTGTGTGTGTGAGTGTGTGTGTGTGTGTGTGTGTGTGTGCGCTCACGTCTGGAAGTTCTTACTGGCTTAAATTCGAGCCCAGAAATTCTTTCCTCAGCAAATTAAGCTCTTAATAATCCGCTAATTAGTCAGTCCAATCAGCAGCTGCAGTGCACACAGACTGGATACCTGCAGAACTGCTCCTGTTTTCGCTCACCCAAAGCTCCATGTGTCAGAACCAGAGTCTCTGTCAGCAGCGCTAACGTGTTCGCCATGTTCGCTGGTATCGTCGGTCACATCTTTCGTTGTGCTGATTCCTCATCAGTCAGCCGTCCTGCGCGCTGCATGGTCTACCTCATTTCCACATTAGTGTGCGCCTGACAGCTGTCAAAAAAGCAAATCTACCCCCACCTCAAATCCTACCTCACAAGGTCCACATGCTCAGCAGACACATGTTTATCTCGGCACTGTCACCTGACACGTCACGGGAGAAGGTCCCTGATTGACAGGCCTAAAGTTTACGCGCTGAGGTTATCTTTCACTTTGAACACCGCGGCGGAGTCGGCTGCGTGTTCCCCCGGCAGGTAGCGGTAATAACAGGGACCCCACGAAAACATCACAGAGATGGAATCATTTAATTGGCAGTGTTTTGGCTCTCTGGTGTTTCAATATTTCACTTTCCCCTTTCCCTGCGGGCCCGAGGTGACATTGAGTGGGTGGGGGAGCAAGGGGGGGGGGTCCTACCCATTTATAACACACAAGAGGCTGTGAGATGCGAATGCTGATACTGGCAGAGGTGATGCAAAAGTGCAATCCTGAATCCATATCAGTCTGTGGCGGCGCTCCACTCAGGGGGCGTCGTCTTAAAGCACTCTTAAAGGCGCAGTTTTCTCACCATTGGTATCTCAAAGGCTTTTTGCCCTAATTTTGTGCTTCCTTAATAAAAAACATGCGCTTTTAATAGTGGTGTACCGGTGGAAGGTGACCTCATCCCCCAGTCCCAGACCTCATTAGAAGCATCATTACGGAGAGGTTGGTACACAGTGCTTCACACAGCCGTATCCGCTGTCTTACAGTGTTCCGCGACCTTTCTACACGGTAGGTTATGATGGAGCTTTTAATACTGGAGTTTTACACCAGTTTTAAAACCATAGCGTGAGCCTAACTCTTTGTTATGGTTGACTGGCATATCGCTCAGGGCTTCCCCTACGGCTCAGTATAATATTTGAGAAATGTGTGTCTCCGGTGGATCACCCTTCAGGTGTGTCTACAGACGTCTTGACCTTTTCCCGCGTCCCGCCGCTCCTCACATTTCCCTGTGATGTATTGCCGTACAGTCGAGGTCAGCGAAACCCGGCGGCTCCTCGCTTTATGAGAATACTTTGGAAAGTTATACATTTTAGCAGCACGCGGCTCAAGGACGGTACAGTTACCCCACCTCCCCTCCCCCCCGCTGTCCTCCCCCCGTACCTCTGCAGTGCGAACCTGACCTGGAGGGACATGCAGCACCTGGTGGTGAGGACGTCCCGGCCCGGACACCTCATCGCCGGAGACTGGAAGACCAACGGGGTGGGACGCAGAGGTAGAGGCATCCGCTACTCCAGCATGCGCACACATTGCAGTGTTGCATTTGTACTTCTGTCCTTGGCACAACTTTTATTTCTAAGTTCTAAGCAAAAAGATTGGATAGTTGGAAGTTTTGTCTCGTCGCTGATTTTTTTTGTGTCCAATTTATTAGTACGATTTACTCCTCCTGTATTGTCCTTCGAGAAAAAAAATATCTGGAAGAATTTATTTTTTTATGTTTTTCCTGCTGGCTTCATTTTAAGCCACATTTGCATAATCCGTAACGTCCATGTTTTGTCGCAGACACAAGAGCCGTGAGCCACGCTGAGCGAGACAGCAGCCCCGCTGCACAACACACAAAGTCTCCAGATTCTGAACAAAAACCGACATCAGCTCTCCCTCTTATGTGGCTCACCCATCAACCCGCATTATATCCAAACAAACATGCAGTGCGCCGCTAACGCCATTGCCGAGGCTTGATAACTGAGCTGCAATTATCCTATTGGTCCATTTCGCTCCCAGTAGCACGGTTAACAACGCGCACTGGCCGCCCGCTGCATGAGGTCGCCAGTGCAAGACCCCGCTGCTGGCTCAGTTCCTGTCACCAACAGAAACGAGATGACAAAATAAAAATAAAACATTTGCTATGTTTTTGACTTTAGCGTCAGATTGGGACGGCTGGGATTGTGAAAGAATAGTTTTGTTTGCTGCCGGCTAATCTCCCTCTCTCTTTTTGAGACGTTCTCTCATCATTACCGCCCACGAACCTGTCACTCTCCTCACCTGTCGTCTTCTCTCCCCGCAGTGAGTCATTCGTACGGCTACGGGCTTCTGGATGCAGGTGCCATGGTGGCTCTGGCACAGGACTGGACCACAGTGGCGCCGCAGCATCAGTGTGTTCACACCATGCTTACACAACCAAGGTTCTCTCTCTCTGTGTGTGTGTGTGTGTGTGTTTATGAGCACTTGCTGTTCTACCATGCAGCTCAGCCCGATCGATGTCACTGTATTCTCCTTGGAGCTGTGACATTCACGTAGATTCCCGCAGCGACACACAACATTAACCGCCTTCCCCCCTGCACTCGTCAAAAAACCCCGCAGAGACGTCGGGAGCAAGCTGGTGTTCAGCAAGAGCGTGGACGCCTGCTGGGGACGACCGGAGTACGTCAGGTCTCTGGAACACGTTCAGGCTCGCATCACTCTCTCCCACAAGCAGAGAGGAAAGCTGGCCATCCATCTCATCAGCCCACTGGGCACGTGTTCCACCTTGCTGTTTCCCAGGTACGCAGTAAATGCACCCCTACACACACACACACACACACACACACACTATGGGATAAATGTCTTTGCAGACAACCACAATGCGCACTTGCCTCCGTTTTTATCTGTGCTCACAAGAATACGCTTTTTCCTCCCAGGCCCAATGACTTCTCCTCGGAGGGATTCAACGACTGGGCCTTTATGACCACCCACTCGTGGGGCGAGGATCCTCAAGGGGAATGGACACTGGAAATAGAAAATGTAGCCGCTAATGGACGTGACCTCGGTAACCCAACTCATCAGCGGGATTTGTTCAGTCCGCTCGCGTTACATTCATGGCGGCATCCGCTGCCCCATTAAAAACCCTCTTGCGAGGCGTTCATGCTTCTCTAATCAGTTCCGCGCTTTCTGTATCTCCTCAAGATTTTTTTTTTGCTCCCATTTTTGGTACCAGAGGGAAGCGCCTCTCAGAGATGATATGTGGATTCAGACTTAAAAAATGCAGAACAGACATTTTTCTGAGAGAAAGTGGTTGGTGAACTTTTACATTTTGCTGCATTCTTGTCAAACAACGGGCTGCGTTTTAGTCTAAAATGCAAACTGCAGCATATTTTTAGGAAAGTTTACTTTTTAAGTCGTAGAATCCGGTGTGGCTTCGGCAACTGAGAAATGAAGACATCACCTCCTCCTCCACCTCGTCTTTGGTCTTTGGCCTTCATCAATTCCTTTTCTCCCCCCCCCCCCCCCCCCCCTCTCCTCATCATATCCTCCTCACACTGTTCACTCTCCAAGACCTGCGACTTTAATATTTCCGTCTCTTCCGACTCCTCATTCTCTCTCTCTCTCTCTCTCTCTCTCTCTCTCTCTCTCTCTCTCTCTCTCTCTCTCTCTCTCTCTCTCTCTCTCTCTCTCTCTCTCTCTCTCTCTCAGTGGTGTTGAGTCAGTTCACCCTCACCCTGTGGGGAACCGGATCCAGCGTCGTCAACCCCTCCTCGGCCGACTTCCCTCGACCGTCCAACAACAGCTGCAAGACCTTCGATGCCCAGCAGATCTGTATCGGTGAGCTCCTTCATTGAACATGAACCGCTCCAGGATGGGCTCTTTGGTGGGGGGGGGGGGCGTGGAGTCTTTGTCTGGGTCTTTGTCTGAGTATGTGCAGGGTTGAAGACGATTCAATTTGGCAAAAGGATTTCTTTCTTAACAAAAAAAGAACGTTACGTTTTGGGCTTGAACATTTAAGCCTTCAGATAAATTGATTTTCATACGTCGCGCCTAATTACTTCTACCTTGATTACAAGCATTGCTTTAATGCAAAAAGAAAATGACAAAAGAAAAATAAAAAATCTTTAAAACATCATAACAAATTATATTATCCTATATGATGCTTGTTATACTATCACATAGTATAAGTTGATTAATATTATAGGATCTTGTATAAAGGTCTAAAAATGTCATAAGTAACCTTTTAATATTTAAATTAAAGTCTGTCTGTTGGTGGATCCTTTCATATCTGGAGAACGGCTCATCTGATCTACTTCACACTCGGCGGGTTCTGAGCCGGGGGTCCAGAGAGGAACATCGTCAAATGGGATGCAATGTGGCCAGAACATGGCTCTATAACCCTGTAACAGTCGGGTCATAGTTGTTCCTTGTATTTTGTGGCTCCAAACAAATCTATTCACATAAACCAGAGCCCAGCTGCTTCAAGATTGATTTTCCACCATGTTGAATTGTGTTCAAATCCATTTTCCTGCTGCTCCTGTCCAGAAAATCTTTGGACGAAGCTGCAAAAATGCACTTAGTGTTTGGACGGGCGCTGCGCTAGCTCCTTCATTACAGGCTGTTAGACAGACAGGCATTTCAAATTGGGAAGGCAAATATTGGGAATAAAAGTTGTCCGTTTATAACCTTAGTATTAGTGCGTATTCAAACAACTCTAATCAGATCCGACTTGTGGTCAAGGTTCAGTATTCACCTTGTGTTTTTTTCATTTGTTGATGATTATACGGAACAGAAGATTTCTAGACAAAAATACAGAATTTGTGGGGTTTCTCACAAATTAAGGAATAGTAATTTAGGTTTAAATGGATTTTTGGAGTGACTATTTTTACTCTTACTATTAACACGACTGACCCAATGAATGCGTTATTTGCACAATCTCTGTACTCTATCTTTGGCCACAATTTGAAAAAATAGAGCAATTAGCAATGATTCATCAGTCAATTAACAAAAACCGATAATGGATTGACCCTCACAGTTTGTCCCGTTTAAAGACGCATAAGACTGAACCTTCGTTGTGCTTTCAGAGTGCAGCCCCGGCTTCTCCCTCTTCCTCCAGGGTTGCGTGAAGTCGTGTCCGCCGGGCTTCGCCTCCGGCCCGCAGCTCCTCAACCTCTCCCTGGAGAACTGGGTGGACCTGTCCTCCGTCCAGGCCTGCCTACCATGCAACCCCGCCTGCCTCACCTGCTCCGGCACCGGGCCTGCCAACTGCCTGTCCTGCCCGCCTCACAGCCAGCTCGTCTTTACCTCCTGCCTGCACAAGAACCAGGTGCAGCGCAAGTCCCCTCCCGCCGGGGGCCCGGAGGCGGACGCAGCGCGGCCGCGGGGCGAGACCCCGACGGCGGCGGCGGCGGCAGCGGCGGCGGCGGCAGCGGCGGCGGCGGCAGCGGCGGCGGCGGCGGCAGCGGCGGAGGACGGGGGAGAAAGCGAGGAGCCGCCAGGGATCGCCGCGGCGCCGTCCGCTCAGTTTCCGGCGGTAGTCGCCGTGCTCAGCTGTGCCTTAGTCCTGTCCGCCTTCGTCGGGGTCTTCTTCTTGCTGCAGATGCGCTCGGGCGGCGCTTCTCCGGGCTGGAGGACCAAACTGCCCTCTGTGTATTCAGAGACGGGGATGCGGATGGGCTTCGATTTCGGCTGCGGCCAGAGACGGGAGAGGAAGGCCCGCATATGCTACAAGGGGATCCCCACTGTGTGGGGGGACGAGGACATGATCGCCTTCCAGTCTGAATCAGACGGCGAGGAAACGGACGGTCGCGGCGAGAGGACTTCTTTTATCAAGACCCAGAGCGCGATCTAGCTGAACCTGCGCCTGCTGCTGTCTGACGTCATGGCAACGCCGGTCTCATCTGCATTTAGACCTGAATGTACACGGGCCGATACGCGCGGGAGAATCACAAAGGCCCTGAAAAAAACCAGCACACCATCCAAATGCATTGAGGAGCCGAGCTTTGTTTGTTTTTTCGCGTCTTTATGAACATTTAACAATGTTTGTTAATGTATCTTATGAATTCATTTTAGATGACAGATGTATTCATGATGCATTTGACTCTTTGTCACCAATTTGAGGTGTTATGCAACTGTGTTATTTATTATAATGACCTGCTTGACAGAATTTTGTCGATATAAACTCTCATAAAGTTGAGGCACTTATCAGAGAAATTGAAGGACGAGATATCTTGGTTTTCAGTTTTTAGTAAAGACAAAAATCCACGTTATTGTTAGAGACTTGTCGAAGCCCCTAACTACCCAAGAACATTATACAACCCTAGCGAGAAAAGTATTACTTTCTGTGGCAATTAAACTGCTCCTCTAAGCTATTTGAGTACTTTTCTATATTGATTTGTAGCCCCAAACACATGGCCATAGGCAGGACGTTATGTATTATTTTGTATCAGATTCTTGGCAGATTGTGTGCCGGCGGTCATGAAGTTCAGGGCCTATTCATTAATACTAAAGAAACTTCAAAATGGAAGATTTCTTCAGAGTGCTGGGACGGCATGAGAAAACCCCCTGCCGGCTGTTGCAGGAGAGAGAAACTGGAGGTGGCTGTGTTTGCAGTCCTTGCAGAGGGGGAATCGCCACCACGGCAGAGACGCAAAGCCCCATTGACTTGTAGTAAAGTGCCACTGTTTTTGGATCAAATGAAAGTAACACTGCTCTGCTGACCTTTACAGCACTGCAACACTCCTCCAGGATTCTGCTGTCGGTAAGAAATTACATTATTTTTCTCATTTTTCCCCCACACAGCATATATTGATTTTTGTAGATTCTCTCCAGAACATCTTCATCAGGGTGAAGCTCTTTCTATCTTCATTGTGAGCGCCAAGTAACAAACACATCCTCATTCATGAGTGTAGACCGCCACACAAGTTGAATCAAAGTCTTTCGATGACAGCGATTAAGTAACGAGATCTTGTTTCACGTTTTCTATGCTTGTTTTATATCCTTTTTTTATTTAACTGACGATGGATATTGATGTTGTGGAGATCAGCTTCATGCTGGAATAAAAACTGTGTGTTGCATAGATTGACTGATGCGTCTAAACCCGGCCCCAGACACACCGACAACCAACCGAGCTGAGCAGATGGTTCGTCACTTCTTCGCCACTGGACGTTACAGAAAGCGTTTCCTTCACTGCGCCAGCATTTTTCTTCTCCCTAATACCCAGTTGTAAGCGCGCCTCCAAAATGCCTTTAAGAAACAAGTTTCACTACGCTCGCCCCTCCCCCCCCTGAACGTTTAAATTGATATGAAATGGGAAAGGTTTGTATGCATATGGCAATGTTCATTAGCAGCTTTTCTTCATAATACCCTCTAAACCTCAGGTAACTGGGTACAGTACGTTCACTCTGTGGTCCATAATTAGATCTGTCAGGAGTAGTAGCTGCACCCTTGCTCCTTCTAAAAATGCACAATGTGCGAAAATAAAAGTGCATTGCGTTGGCTCATGGGGTTAAGAAGAAGGATTTACAAGTCTTGTATCCTTTACATCCTTATTCCGTGTTTCTGCGGCGGTCATTGGTTCTTTTTTCACAGCTTCTTTTTTTTTTTTGCCTGTATTAATTAGCAGTCATTGTCTGAACAACAAAGCCCGCAGAAAGGGTGCATTTCCCCTTCACATCAATTTGACACCGAGGTTCCAGTCTACTTATTCCCGCCAGTCACACCCAGTTTGTGTTTGTGCGGGATCTGATGCTCATGGATAAGGAGAGGCTGAGAAACAGTGGCAGAGGCCGAGCGACCCCGGCGGGGGCCAGTACAGTCAGCGCCCCCCCCACCTCCTCCTCCTCCTCCTCCACACGCAGTGCAGTGATCCCGCTCAGCTGCCACCTTTACTTTCTGGATCCCTCTGTGCTGTTGATCCCTTTTCATGAAGCGTGAGCCTGGCTGCTCAACGCTGGCGCACTCTGCACCTGACGGAGGGGCTGCACGGGGGCGCGAGGGGGAAACTTGCTGCGGTTTAACTACGTGAGGTCGTCAGGTCGTTAACGTCAGGTCGACGACTCCTCAGCCAACCGATGGACGCTTTAAAAAGTGACGGCCATCTGACTGACAGCATCTGTGCACAGGCTGTCCTGACTCAACATTGCCCCCTTCTGATAATCCACTGAGCTCATTAGACCAAAAAAAAACTGCATGAATATAAAACAGATTCTCCAATGCATTAGAAATTATCTAATTTCAGATACAGAAAGTTTAAAATCTTTGTTTTGATCTTTATTCAATCACTTCTGTTCTACCGCCGCTTTAATCCATCATGAATAATTAAATAAGAGATCTTGCCTTCATATATTCTCTGCTCAAACAAAAACTGCGCTACAGGAGACATCACATACAAAAAAAAAAAAAAAAGATTTAGACACACAAAGGGAGATGATCTTATGACAACGTTCGACAACACGAGACAGCGATATAAGATGCGGTGAAAGCCTGGTCTCAGGAAGGTAAACAGCAGCTGCAGGGACAGAGGGAATGTTCAGCGCTCACAGCGGAGAGAGGAAGCAGAGGACACGAGCTGCAGGAGGAGGACAGCAATGAAACAGCACAACTCCCTGGGAAAAGGGAGGCGAGCAGACGCAGGGGGTTCAAAGTGGTTCACAGGTGGGCTGCAGAAGGCCTGGGATTAAGAAGCACCGTGGAGCTACTTAAGGACTTGTTTCGTACCTGTGTTGTTTGACTTTTTTTTTTTTAAAAGGCTCAGTTCACCCAAATTACAAAACTCTTTTCTCTAATAAGCTTTATTCACTGGTCACTTAGTGTTTTGGTTTTATGTTCATTTGAGGAATCTCTTGTGACTTATAAAATAACTTCAATGCCCAGCCTACAGTTTTACAGACTGTTGCAGTGTCCGAGTCCACATATTTACATGTACTATATACACAGGAGTTTTGGATATATAATTTTATACAAGCAGCAAAACACAAGCCATCTGCAATTTTAGCTTCTCAAATGATGAGTGCTACTTTTCAGTTTGAAAATCTTTAATGTCTCTGTATTTCGGATTGTTATTGGTACAAAACAAGTCATTAAAAATAACTTGTGCATTTTACACTTTTTCTTGCCATTTCATACTTCATTAAAACAATCATAAGTGGCAACTTTTGATATTTTAAAACCCAATCCGAATGACCAGATGGTTTTTATTTGGGTGAACAAACCCCTTTTTCAAATGGGAATCTCCCTTTGTGCTGCAACAACACAGACATCCCACAGTACTTAGAATGGTCCCTGATAGTGTGCACTGTAAATATCAACACCACAAAAAAAAAAAAAAAAAATTCCTCACATATTCACATCTGCCTCTGCAGACGCACACACACACGGTCAATTCTTTTGAATAGTCCTATACTCCATACAGTATGCTACACAAAACACTGGCAGCAGTCAAGTACAAGCTCAGGAAGGACAGACAGATGCTTTGAAATGGGCAGTTTTGTCCTCAAAGAGGAAGCTTGTAGAGGGAAAAAGAGAAAGAAAGTCTGCTGACTATCGAAAAGAAAACAAAGGAAAAAGTCATTCGATTCGATTGATTACTAGTGACCGATGGCAGGACTCTTGGACTCAGACATACAATTAAGAGCTTCTAGAGCTGCAGCATGGGTCTCCTCACGAGCTGAGAGCAGACCGCACATTCTCTTCGCTGCATTCGAGTCTGTCAAAACGTATAAAAAAAACAAACTGTGATGCGTTTTATTTGCATACATGAACAAAATAACATAACCCCCCCCACATCCCAAATAAAGCTTTATAAATTGCACTCTGATGTGGCACAAGTCCCAGCCCTCCACCCTCCCATCTTTTGGGATATTTACATTCAGAAGTTCAGTCCAGGATGGAGCAAAGATAGAAAAAGGACACAAAAATCTTACAAAGCAGGCCGAGTTCACAGTAACAGCTATTGGCTGCCCCCTGCTGGGCTGTCAGTCCTGTTACAGTGGACCCCTTTTCTCAGAGATGTGGTTCTTTTATGGTTCTGCTTGACAAAACAGAGGGACCCAGACCCCGTTTTGTGGCCGGCGTTGGCGCGGTTCTTGCTGCAAGGAGTCTGGTGGGTTCTTATTTCCTCTTTTATTCCAGGCAGCGCTTAACGCAGTTTGAGCTTGAAGGCAGAGATCTCCATGGGATCCAGGCTGATGGTGGAGTCATTGGCTAGAGGCGTGCTGGAGTCCATCAGCGTCAGGGACATGGGCTGGAGCAGCTGCAGGTCCAGGTCCTTGAAGAGTCCCGATACGCTCAGCTGCAGTAAAGGCAGCAGGGAATGACACAATGTCAAGTTCAGCTTACGTAAGATTGAAAAGAAAAGAAACTCCAATTCCAATGGTGGAATGAGTATTCAGACCTTTAGAAAGTAGCAATAGCACTTTAAAAATACACTATTGCATCATTTTATAATCATTAATATCAAGTCATTCATATTTAAGCCTAATGCCGTGGCTTTGTTGAAACATTTGGAAGCAATATTTGGAAGCTCTGATTGTCGAGTTAAGCACAGCAAATTAAATTTAGCAACGTTTGCTAATGCAGAGATGATTTGGGTTGAGATTAATTGAAAATCACCTGTCCCTGCGTGGTGGTGCAGTTGAAGCCGAGGTTCGGCGCGTCCAGCCCACAGTCCAGCGCCAGACGGTGAAGAATCAAAGCCGTGTGAGGAGATGGAGACTGGGGGTCCTGCTGCTCACACGAGAGACACGTGTCAATTTGAATAGTCAATACAGCCAAATAATAATGCTGTTGTTCCGTCTCGTCACCTGACTCTGGATACTGCGCAGGTTCACCAGGTGGAAGTCGCAGGGGAGGATGGACTTGAGAGGGGCGAAGGTTTGCAAGGGAGGGATGCCGCGTCTTTTTGGCAGGACGGGCAGCGCCAAGACCTTGTGGTTTAAGAAGGAGTTGGTCATGTGACTGAGTATAGAAGGGAAGCTGGTCGTCTCACTGTCCATCATCTGCAGGAGGGCAGACACAGATTTAAGCCACAGTAGTAAATGACAGCGCAAGAACAACAATATCAATGTCACACCTCTAGTCGTAGTTTTGCCATTGCAGCACTGCATTCTGGGGAGGAGGCTCCAACTACGGCGTCAGAACAACGTACTTAACAGTATTTATCAAATCTTTACTGGATTCTTTTTATAGCCAGAGCACCGCTGTCTCAGTTTTTATTTTTTTAATTGAGAGCATTACGGTGTTGGAA
Source organism: Apeltes quadracus (assembly GCA_021346845.1). NCBI lineage: Eukaryota > Metazoa > Chordata > Actinopteri > Perciformes > Gasterosteidae > Apeltes > Apeltes quadracus. Next base: position 8,969,717 of record CM037935.1, read on the forward strand.
ATGCCAGGCAGTGTGCATAAAGTATGCATAATGTTTATTCAGTTACATCGGTGCTGGCATAAAAACAATTGACTAGTTTTGCTAAAACTATGAGGGTGAAGAAAAAGGAAATGAGGAACTTGTGCTACAGGAAAGACTGACGAGTGCTAACAGCGTTACCTCTTGAACTGCGGCAGTCAAGATTTTGGAGAGGAAATAATGAAACAAAGAGGAGAGTTTGGCAAAGAGGCCATCATGCTGAGGGTAATGGAGTGAAAAAACAAAAAAAGGTAAGAAAAATAGACAAGATGCTGGTGTAATGAGCACTGACGTAACAACACAGGTCAATGAACACAGAAGGAAAAAAACACAGCTCTTATAAAAAGTCAGGCAGCACCGCAGAGTCGTTGTCGGTGAGCTGGGATATCAATGGGAGCTCATTTCACCGACCTTGTTGCCTGTCGATCTCCTCTCCAGCAGCAGTCGGAAGCGATTAGTTGTCTTCTTGTTGTCCTTCAAGCCCTGACCCAGCCCGCGATTGTCATCCTGCATCAGTCGACGGTCCATAATCACTTCAAGCTGACCTGAGTATTGAACGTCCAGACATCAGTCAACGAAGACACACTTTGAGCCATTTGTCCTTTACAAAACGGGTTCATTATTTGCCTAACGATGATAAAAAAGACTAGCTCAGTGCATTTGCTGGTCTGCTTTATGAAGTTAACACAATGTATGCATGGCTAGAGAGGGTAAACGAAGACAAAAAGGGGCGAATCGCAGACAACTATCATTAAAAAAGAAACTGAAGAAAAATGACCCCATTAGATGACACGTAATGAAATACAGACCAGTTTCCAGGCTGGTGACACCTAGCGACTGAGCCGTGTGCAGCGTGAGGCGGTGATTGCTGTCCTGGATGTACACCTGGCTGCACATGGGATAAAAGTTGCCCTGCAGGGGAAGCTTCAGGTGGTGGCGGCGGGGCTGCATCTACAAGAAGAGATCCAACACCAAAACGACGAAAACTTAAGCGCAAGGAAAGATGGGACGGTTTCAGGTAAGAGATGGTCGACTTGAGGGAAATGTCACAACATGTTGCCAAACTATGCAAGGAACCGTATTCTCCTCTGAAGCCGATGGTGGGACTAACCTGGAAGCCATTAAGATCTGTGTGAAAGACGTCTCCATTCTGGATGTCAGTGACAAGTCGCATTGCCAGCTCCTTATTGGTCTGATCTCTGATGTCCACCGTGGTGATGACCTCTATTGACAAACCATCCACTCCTGAAAATATAAAAAACAAGAAAACTAAAAATCAAGCTTCAGAAGAAAGGGACAAATACTACTTGGTAGTATATACATTTGCCTCCTCGAAGTAAAAATATGTTGCTTACAGGAACAAAGTAGTTGAATTGTCATTTTGTCAGACATATTGGCTCATGTTCTATGAAGCCTCTGGTGCATTGAAATACAAGGATAAAAACATTTTGCAAGGTCCGTTTGAACTGATTCCACTAAGCGGGTTGTTTTGATGATTACCTGGCACGTTGTGGATGCGAATGGTCTGCTGGAAATGCTGGTAGAAGGCCACCACCTCCGAGAAGAGAGGCCCCTCCACCACGCGCACCACAGGTGGCTCTTTCTGGTTGTAAGGCTGAAAGCAGGCAGAAAAAGGAGAAAAATGTGCTTTAAAAAAAAAAAAAAAAAGGCACAGAGAAGTTCAAAGGAGTCACCAACCGAATGGATGACGACATACAGTATAGCGGCAAAGCCTTGAGGCTCTGTTGTCGTTTAAAAACAAAGAAAAGATGAAGCAGGACCCAGTCTGCCTGTTCCCCCGCCCCCAAGCACCCCAGCATGAGACAAAGACACAATGCACAAGGGAGGCTATCAAAGCCTTCTGGAGGCAAATAAACATCCCAGATAAGAATACCTTTGCTTTGCCATCAGGCAGGAACAGGTAAGCTCCACTCTTGTCTTTAGAGGGACGGGTGCCGTAGACGATGAACTGCATCTGAACCTTCACTTCCTGAGGATCATCCTTCCGCCTGATACTCTGTAAATAGAAATGAAGAGAGCACAGCATAAAAAAAAAAAAAGAAGATCTGAATTAGAAAAGAGATGAAAGGTTGTTTGAGCAGCAACGAGACATTCCGTGTTTACTTTGAACAAACCGCCAGGGTTTACGTACTGGGAAGTCAAGCTCATCATTTTACTCTCCAGAGATCAAAAGGTAAAAACAGATCCTGAATTCATTTGATATGAAATCAATCGCTGCAAGAGATGGCAAAACACAAACCTCTAGAAGGCCAGTGGCCCCGGAGAAGCCCAGAGTGAGCGACTGGCTGCTGACGTAGAAGGTCTGAGGGTCGGACTGCTGCGAGCGGACAGGAAGCGGGTCAGCGGCCCGAGCGGTGACGCCCCGACCGGACAGCCTGAGCAGGGTGTCAGAGCGGAGCGTCATGGGCGAGTCAGGGGAGTCGTAGAGGTGGAACACTGCCAGGACCCAGCGGGGGGAGACGAACCATGAAAGCCGCCTGGACGGAAGGAGGATGAACAGGTCGATGCAAATTAACGGTGTTAATGAGATTGTATTGCTTTGCCGCATTTCAATTCATTTCTGTGGGTGGATCGTATATTTGGGCAAAATAAATCATTTATACAATTTAATTCTGTGACAACGATGGGAGAGTCTGCCTAGTGGTATTAATATCACTATGTGGAAAGCGACCGCGCCCAGTAAATCCATTTGCTTACCTCAAATACCTCTGCACTCATTTGACTAGCAGAGGTCCACTGAGCACTGAGCTGCACAGGGAGGGTCTGTCCATCCTCGGTAAGAACCCGCACCCTCACCGTGTTGACCAACACAGTCACCACACATAGGCGCTCCTGCTCGACAGGGGTTGAACAGAACCAGGTACCTGGGAGAGAAAAAACAAAAAGAATCCATCAGAAGCACAGGATGGGGCACGAGGCCGGGAGATTAAAGATGTCAGGGGGCAATACCTCGGGCCCGATGGATCCAGCTCGATTAAAGTGCTCTGCGGTAGAGAGTCTTGAGTTGCACGTCTGTCATCCTACAAAATGAAGTACATCAAACGAGAAACGTGCATATTTTGTTCCTTCTATGGTATTAAAAGTTTATCCCACAGTGGAGGAAGCGTCCCTCCGCGTTTCCCCTTACGGTCTCCAGGAAGGGCTCCGTCTGGTAAAAGCGATAAAACTCCTTATTTTTCATCACCAGGAAATGAGCAGCGTTGATGATTACTCTCTTCAGACCAATGAGCGCCCGCAGTAATCTAGGGAGGCGAAGAAAGAAAAGAAATCAATGGCTGACTGCAGCAGGCGCAGCTCGTTACTCTGCTTCACACTATTGAACGGGCAACTACGAAGACGCCACGGAGACAGAGGATTAACAAGAGGAGCTGCCGCCGCCGTTCGTTTCTCAGCGGTCCTCCTCACCTGTTGCCGTAGTCGGTGACAACGTTCTCCTTGCCGGTGCCGGTGATTGCGTCGTGGTGCTGGAAGAGGCCAACGGACTGCCGCGCGTCCACTAGCAGGGCGTAATCTGAGACCGGGTAGCGCCCCTCCATGCCCACATGCCGAGCGTTCGCCACCGCCATGCTGTAGAGGATCTCTGCCCCCCTGAAGGAGAGGGAGCGCAACGACGAGCCCCTTAGTAGCTCGGATCAGTCAGTCAGTTCAGGGCGGGTACACGGGACTGCGTCATTATCCGACAACGTTCCTTTCAGCAGTTTTATTTTGTTTTTGACTTTAAACTTTACAGATGTTGCAACATGGTCATAAGGAGAGTTTAGTATGCATTATAGGTTTTTGATGTTTTGCCTGTTATGAACAGACAAGTTAAAAGGAACAATTAAAGGAACAATCAATAAATCATATGTGTGATCATATGAACTAAAGGCATTTTCACACATCTAACCCATTTTCTTTTTTTAAATGAGCGTTTTTGTGGTAATTGATAATATCGTCCTTATTCTGATCAGTTTGAAAATAAATATATATATGAAAGAAATACCAATATGGATTAAATTATAGCGTGGTTTTGTATAAAAACATCCATTTGGCAGTGATACAAGTTGTAGAACTCACTGATGGAGTTCCCCGCAGGTTGCGGTTGCAAGTCATCACGTGTGCCTCACCTGAGATGGGACTCGATCACACGGTCCAGACTCTTGTAAAAGGGCCGAGAGGTGAAATAGCCAGTCCAGTAGTGGTCTTCCCGGTCTGCATAGGAAAAGAAATCTCCACTGACCACTGGGTAGTCTGGTGGCCTGGACCCCTTGGCCACATTGTGTGCTTTGTATACAGCGTTGAAGTACTCTGTGAGAGTCCCAAACTGAGCCTGGATCAGACAAAGCAGACAAATAACATATTATTAAATAAAACAATGTCTCAAACCACAGCTGCACACAGAGGAAGAAAAAAAAAAAAAAGAGAAGAAACTCACATTAAAATGCATGTGCCTTCATCTTACATGCAATTTTCTGAGGCAAACATTGAGCTGTGACAGACTCTTTGTTAGAGTTAAAATACCACTGCATGATTCATTAATACAAGAAAGAAAGATCTTTCTGTGCCACGAATCTTCCATGTGTTGAGGGAGCGAGAGTAGACAAATAATATTCTCACTTGTACGTGCATCTCCGGGTGAGAATTCATGTAGTCAAATAGCTTCTGGTAATTTGTGTACTGCTGATCCCACTCCAGCGCCTTGTCGTAGCGGAAGTCATCTCCCAGAGGCACGAGAAGCACCTTGCTGCGGTAAAGTTTGGACTTCTTACGGTACTGGTCCAGGAGCAGATTTGCCCTGAATGAGAAAAAAAAAAAATCTTCAAAACCACCTCAAGTCCATGTTGGTCTCCCTCAGGTCATTCCTCCTCTAAAGCTGCATGGGGTCAAGTTCAAATTTGTACTTTGGCTAATGCAAGTAACATTTAATAGAGCAGTGAACTCGACCCATTAGGAAAGTCTTAATACAGACGCAGCATTGCTTTTTACAGTTGAAAGCAATGACTGTGTTTGCGCTTTGGTGAAACTGGAAACACAAAAACATGTTTTGCATTTAAAAAAAGGGGGCCTGCATATGCACTTCAGCTGGACATAACTAAATCAACCTGTGCAACATCAGAAATAAAAAAATCGTGAACTCGGGTCCAAACTGACATCTTCAAATGTTATAACTACCTTCTGCCTACAGAAGATTTTGTTTATTTACTGCTATTTAAAACCTCTAACGAGCCTCCTAAAATGTGTTCCCTTGAGTCTCGATTGACCCCACACGGCTCACCTCTCTGCTATATTGGTGTCCACCACCGCTTTTGGCGGCACTTTCCAGGGACAGTTGATGCGACCACCTGGTAACCTCTTGAAATCAAACTGGCAGCAGATCTTTGGGTCGGGCCCGCAGGTGTGCGGCACGTCGTAGCTGTAGAACGGCATCATGTGGCAAAAGATGTCCGTGTTTGATCCGGTGTCTGTCGAGGCAGTAAAGTCAAAACATTTGGCCATCGTCAATGAAATGCAGTCATAAGGCACGTTATCCTCAGTATATGCGATACATGCGACTGCGTTCACACCACTGGTCCTAAACTCGCTGGCAATTTTAAGATCAAATGACATCTGAAAATGAACAGATTACCACAGATCATATTGATGTAACAGTGTAATACCAAAGGGCTTTTCCATTTTAAAAACAAATTGATAATACATCTTCAGTGGTCCTATTTATCAGGAAATAATAGCAAAGAGAGCGCTACTGGCGTTTTTTGCGCACTGATTGTTCTTCCGAAACGTCCCTCTCTTTACAAGGCCATTACAAGTGGCATGACTCATTGCGCTATGAGCTCAGCAAAGAGGAGCACATGAATCAGAGCACCGGCACACTCACCCCAGGACTGCCTCCACATGAACTCCAGGCTGCGCGTGGCGGCAAAGTGTTTTTTGATGGAGTAGTGGATCCGCTGGATGAGCATGCTGGTCAGGTTGGCCCTCTTCAGCAGATAGGACATGGTAGCACTGTGACCAAACGGGTCGACGGCCCACCCGCTGCGAGGAGTGATACCTGCGAGAGGAGGCCCGTGGTTCAAGTTCATGCTCAGATAAAAGACGAATTGGTTTAAAGAAAAAGCTCTAACATCTCACTGAATGAGGCGAAGAGACATTTAAACCACAATTTCTCTGAATAGGACCTACACGGTTCAAGTGAGGAATAATTTTAGATTGTGTACCGAGATTTCTCTCCAGCCACTGGTGCCCTTCAATGAGCTGGTCTATCATGGCAAAGTAGTGAGCGCTGGCTTCATCGGTCATAACCCAGCCTCCGGTGACAATCTCCAGCTGCCCTCCAAGGATCAGCCTGTTGAACAGAGAGGATTAAGAAAGCAAGGTGAGGATAATCCGGCCCCTAAGGACGAGTCACGTTAAGCAAATAACCGAGCCATTTTTAGAGCCACCGCATTCTGCAAGCGGTTGTTATCCATCGTGTACGAAACTGCACATAAGCCAGAAGGCATCAAGAAATATTAACTAATAATCGAGCAATGTGGGTATTTCAGAGGCAGACTGTGTGCTTCTCTAAACTGTGACTCACTTGCGCATAGCCTCCTGCTTGTGTACGTCTGCAGTCTCCCACCACTTGGAGAGATATGAAATTTCACTCCAGATGAACTTCCTGCGAGGATCTTCGGCCAGCTTCACCACCATGTTGTTTAAAATATGCTGCGTCTGGTCTGTGAAGTACTTGTCAAAGGTCTTGATCCAACCTAACAACACAAGGAGAAAAATAATACAAGGGCATGAAGACAGGGGAGAGAAAAATAGAAAAAAAACACACTGCAACAGATCAGAAATACAACTCATATTTAATTCAAGTGGTGCGGTTCCCCCTGAGAAAGCCTATTAGCAGCCTTTGGTTTTAACGAAAGTGAATTCAAGCACTTCCTATGCAGCTTTGGTCCTCAACAGTGAGATAACACAGTCTATAAATATCCTGTCCAATAGATACATGGCACATACTGTAGCCTAATAGATTTTATAGAGATGTACATCATTCCTGCAGCTCTGCTGATAAGCATGTGCCCGCAGTTGTGAGGGACAGGACTATTTACTGCAGTCTTTATACTGTCGTGAGTGGTTTGAGCTGCTTACCTGCAGTTCATTAAAACCCTTAAAGTACCTTCCTCACATTTAGTTAACTGAGCTTATTAGCAGTAAAGCTTTCACACCTCGTCGGTGTGAGCTTACAATATGCCTTCTGGTCCAAAAACTCATCCTACCGGCCGTGAACTCTTGAAACTTACAGGCAACTAAGACACCAAGCAAATCTTTTCAGCAAGTGTGATCAAATATAGCTCTAATTATTGAGGATCTGAATTTGCAGGCCTTCTTTGCAGACTGTCAAGTTAGTAAGTGTTTGGCAGGCTGGTAAACAAACAGGCTGGTTTAATAAAGATGTCTGAAGAGGAATCTCAGCCAGTCGCACATATAAATAGCTAGAGTTTTCCAATGCCAATTTCTAACTGCCTTGCTTGAGTGCAAGCTGAGTCTTCTGTGTTACGCTAATTACAATGAAAACAAAGAATCAAGTTTTTAATGCTTTCTAGCCTCACACTAGCCGGCTCGTCTACAAACAAGGCAAATTGAGGGGAAAGAAAGTGGTCTGACACGCTTGAGGTCTTATGTTACACACGGAGTAGCACAGAGACATTTACAGCTTTCAATGGACCTTGCCGCCAGTCTTATCTGCTCTCAACTCACCGGGATCATTGTGGGAGTGAGGGACAACAAACACTTTGAGCGGTTCACTGTCCCACTCATCGGGCTCGTAGATAATGTCAAAGCCCTGTTTCCACACACCACCATCGGGGTTGTCAGACTTGAGCATGGAGTGCACATCCAGCATCTAGAATGAACAAACAAGGTAATCCTTCGCTAGTATTGAACCGCACCTATAAATATAGCAGTGATAATGATTTGACCGATGAGCTGCTCTGAATTTGATCTACTGGGGAAAACTAGTGGCCTATACACCACGAACTTACCTGGACGTCTGCTTGACTGTGGCTCCCTAAAGCAGGTTGGCAATCCTGGGGCTTGACAGCCAGGAAGGTGGGACGGCCGTCAAAGGGTAGGACCCAGGAACCGTTGGCGCTCCTAAACGGCAGGTGGCCGCTGGGAGACACTGCTCCTGTGTCTGTGAGCTCCATCACAGAGTCCTTTATGTGGCTGATGATTTGGTGGTTCTCCTCCAGGAGTTGCTCCAGCTGCTCTATTCGGTTTTGCAGAACCGAGATTTGGCTCTAAAACACACACACACACACACACACACACAGAAAAAAAAAGGGTCATAAATGACATAACTGTAAGAGATCATAAAACATCTCTTCACCAAACATTAATCCTGCTATAAGAAATTTACACCAAGGTGACAAGTAGCAGAATGAGTTAAATATGTCCTAGAGATATTTATACGAGGGGAAAATGATTTACATTTGTATAATGTCTATTTGTACTTTTACATGTTAATTTATAAAAGACCTGGTCAATAACCAAAAACAAAAAGACAAAATATAATATTAATAACTAGGGGGAAAAGGGTTTTACATAGTATGCATTATTCTTACCCGTGGAAAGTTCCCGCCGCTCTGTCTCCGTGCAGGGTCATGTTGGACTCGATCCAACATCAGATACAGCGAGAATACCGCCACACAGAATATGGCCCCTCCACACACGGTCACCTGTTTCCTCAACTTCATCCTCCTCTGGTCTCTTTTTCCTGGGGTTTAATTTGTTTTGTTTTTTTAAACGACCTTGACAGTTTTTTCCAGGAAAGAAAGTCCTGGAATGCAATCCTTCACAGTGGAGAAAGAAATGGACGGTGACCAGCTACGCCGGGGATAATGCTTCAGTTTCACTTCTGCGATGCCGCCGGCCTCCGCTCAACATACTGGAGAGCAAAACGAAGCGGGCTGCAGCAATGGACAAGCGTACTAAATCAGCAATAGCTGGCAAGCGGTCCGTCAGCTTTGGCCAGACCACAGACACCGGTGGGCTCCTTCAAAGTGGCCCTTGTGCTCCACCATCCAAACCAATGACACTTGCAAGAGGAGGAGAAGAAGAAGAAAAACGCCACACAGAAGCCACTTCTTCAGCTGTTAAGGAAAATGGATTAAATGGTTGGTAAAAAAAGTTAAAAACCACAACATTCAGCCACATTCTGTCACAAAAAGCAAAAGCTCGGGAGAGTGAGAGACATCTTGTTTGATCGGACAAGTTAAGTCAACAGTCCTGTGGACTTGATGACTTGTCAGAGGGGGTCATTGTGGTCACACTGGCCTGCAGTTTCTGACAACACTAACGACAGGGGGGGGGGGGGGGGGGTCCTCGTGTCCCTCTACGTGCAAAGCCAACAGGATCATAAGCCGCTCGCTTTGGAGGCTGGTGTATCTAAGCATTAGTCCAGGGAGCCCAGGATAATAAGCGGGCATTCACGGTTGCTCACGCTGACTGACAAATGGCCTGACTGCCATCAGGTGGACAAATATTTCTGAGATCATCTGGGCCGCGTGACGAATAAATCCAACCAGACCGGCTTTGTAAATGGGAGGTGCTGGACAGAGATAACTAACCGTTATGTGGCACTACGTCAAAGGAAAAGCAACCACAAAATAGAAGGACATTCGCACGGAAGTACCACATTACCCCAAACAGTGTCCTTCGGGTTATTGACGGAATGACCGCCCGTGTTGCTATTAAACTCGGATGACTTTCGGTCAGCTGTGGCTGGGCAGCCAGGCAGCAGCATCACGAGCCTTCCAAATAAAAAGCACCTAAATACCTGCATTAGGACATTATGCTGTATTAACTCAGATACAAGCCAGACAGTTTATACATTTGGCTCATTAACCTATAAACCACTTTTATCTACTCTGCTAAAGTTCACTGATCCCTCTGGCATCCCGCAGACATCACGAACATGCAGCGAAACACGCTAGCGTTAGCCGGACGATGTTCTTTTTATATAGATAACGTTCAAGATTTGCCAGCTAGCTTCGAGAGCCGATGTCACAACGTTAGCATGAGGGCTGATAATAAGCGGATTGAACGGCGGTCACAGTTCTCCTTCGGCATCCGGGGGGGAGGCTGTGCTGCGCGGCGGATGTATGCCCAACGCTACGGACGACAGCGAGTAGCGCTACTGTCTCGATAACATTCGCACAATACGTGGTTGATATATCCTGGCTAACCACTCACTTTCCATCTGCATCTCGGACTAACGCTTCCGTGCGACCTTGGAAGTCTATTCGAGAATAAAATAAAGTAAATGGGACGTTACCCACCAAAGGAGTGTAATCCGGAAGAGCGTAGAGACCAGCAGTGTGTGAGCTCGCAGCTCCCGGTTGACAGATAACCCGTTGAACCAGTTAGCTCAGCAGCTAGCAGCAATGAGCTGCCGCAAAGGCTTCTGGGAAGGGTAGATGAGAAAAAGAAATGCACCATTATAAATATAAAAGCTTAACGTATGGGGTGATTAAAGAAGGTAACCACCACGAAATAGACAATAGCATAATAAAAAAATACATAGATACATAAAAATGGCGCAGCACACCGTAAACAAGCCGATTCAAACTGGCAGCCTATGAGTGAGAATAATTACATAAGCGTAATGATCCTGCGATAATACCCTGGATTAGCTGCTCAGATACCCAGTTCAAAACGACAGAAGATATAAAATAAAATAATGTGATATATAATAAAACATATTTCTTAGTAGGGCATTATTCTAGTCTTTCTCGTTGTAGCCTAAAGTAATACACAAATGCAATTTGAGTTACCCTAAAAACTGTTGTATACAATATGACGAAAAGTCTCAACTTTGTTGACAGTAGGCTAATTCATATATATTTAATTCACTTAAATAAATAAATTCACCATTCATGTTTAAGTATGAATGGTGAACAATCGAGAAAAACAATGGCCCACTTCTCACGTTGTTGTACATCCAGTGCCATGGCAGCTGTTGAGTAAAAGTAAAAATGCAGTAATTTAGGGCAAATATAATTATATGGGCATAGTAATGTGTGCCCACATTGGATAGTGCATTAAACATGCTTTGCATGAATTATTTTGGTAGAGTTTTGGAAACAGGAGCTTGTCTGACACTTAAATGATTGATGATCAGACCGTGGGGTACATGACAGATGGTATTGTTTTCTATTCACAACAGACTGATAACTTTTCATCAGGCCCACAAAACTATTCTAAATTTAGTGAGGGACGGGGTTTATGAAAGATATTTGCACACTTAAAAAATAGGTTTGGTACCATAAAGGACACCAGGAATCACCCTCCGTGAGAGCTATCTCTCCCACAGGAAAATCTTGATGAGTATCAAATTGTTTACACAGCTGGTTTCGATTTTTATTATAGGCCAGGACTAATCTTTGTGCCACGATGTTGTTGCTGAGCCTTCCTGTGGATCTGGTATTTATGAGGTCTCACAACAAACCCACCTCTGAGGAAATATATTTAAACTTTCTGAGTGTTGTTCTAAAGTCCCAAAGCTGCCCAGGTAATATGATAGTCTTAGCAGGTGTACCTGAGAACAAATCCCAAAGAGAACCAACCTGTCTCCACGGCAACAAAAGAAATGCCCACAGCAATGGGGCTTGGCTGTCCTGGTAAATGAGTCTCCAGGGGGCTGAAGGAAATACCAAACCAGTACACTTACTTTTGTGGTTTTGAGGTTTTCAATCTCACATTTTAAGACTCAAAATGAAATCCAGACTCCCTTAAGCAAACGGCCGTGTACATTAGATGTGGATGTTTAAGCACTTTATTTGAGTGTTTCCATTTTGTGCAAGCTATGTACACAAGAGTGAAGTCCCCACTGAATTGTGTTTGTGTGTATGTAGATTAGTTCATTTGAGTTCTGTGGTGTCTTTGTTGTATGTCTGTAACACTATATGATTGTATTTTACCCAACATATTCTTGTGCAGTTTAGTTCAATGCACCTTATGGCTTCTAATACTATCAATTTACCCAAACAAGGATCTTTATTGACAGGTTACTTAATTTTGTAATAATCCTTATTCTGTTAATCCCATTATTAATAGTAACTTTCTTAGTTGCTATGTATTGCATCAATAACTGGTGATGCTTGTTATCTTCTCTTCTGACTGAAGAAAGCCACAGAATTAAAATGTAACCAAATAAAGGAGAGATGGAGACAGGCACACTCCGGCTCCCCTCTTCCTTATATGGTAATAGAACGTGAGGGGGGGCGGGGCTCTGATAGAAACGTCATCAAAGTGCTCTGGACATCCGGAAGCGCAGCAAGATCTAACATGTTTGGCTGAAGTTAGCGGTGTTTGTGATCAAGTAGTAAAATTAAAGAACATATTCGCTACACCACGTGACTCTGTAATTGTGTATTACAATTGGAAGATGAGCGCGAGTGAGAACGAAAAGGTAAGACAACAAAAGTTAGCTACGTAGCTTCTTTTTTTTTTTAGCCTAGCAGAATTCCTCAATAACATTTTTTCGAAGCATTTCTGTCAGCCTGAACCATTTTTGGATGTTGTTTTCATCGCAACTCAGGACTCGGCAGCCCTGAAGGAAGACGGTAACACCCTTTTCAAGGCAGGAGACATTCCGGGCGCTGTCTGCTGTTACACCAAAGCAATAAAGCGCAGTGACAGCCAAGCAGAGAAGGCTGTGCTGTACCGCAACCGCTCTGCCTGCTACCTGAAACAAGAGGAGTACAACAAAGCAGAGGCCGATGCCTCCAGAGGTCGGAATTATTGCAGCTGGGATGCAACGTTAATACAGTTTATATAGTGTTGACTACAAAGACATGTTTTAATAAAAATGATTTATTTATTTTTAGTATTACCTTTTATAGCTTGTCTTTGATCTTGAGACTATATACGTATGTGTATATGTATGTATCGCATTCACTGTATTGAGATCCAGTCATGTAGCTACACGGGGGTAGTGAATGTGATGTCTGTCACTTCTTTCAGTTCTCGACATTGACCCAGGTGATGTGAAAGCCAGGTTTCGGCGAGCTCAAGCTTTCCAGAAGCTCAGTCGGCTTGATCAGGCCTTTGTGGATGCTCAGAGGTGTGCCCAGCTGGAGCCCAAAAACAAAGCCTTCCATGACCTGCTCAGACAGATCGCAGCACAGATCCAGCAGAAGGTGATGCGATTTGAGTGAATGGCGTGTCAGGGAGTTTTGTCTTGTATTTCAAACAATACCCTGAGAAAACTGTTGCTAATTATGCTTTTTTTCCCCCTTGTACTGTGTAGTCAGTTCAACTGAACTCCACGGATTCTCGCGTGCACCAAATGTTCTCACTTCTCATAGACGCATCTGCGAAAGACTCCGACAGACAAAAGGTAAAGCAACTCAGAAGGCAGGAAATAGGGAGCCGTATAATTTTCTCTTTTATTATATGTTTGATTATTATTAATTTCATCTTGATTTGTATGTAAAGTATCAAAAAGATGTCCTCCATTCAACAATTTTAGGCGGCTCAGAATCTGGTGGTATTGTCTCGAGAAGACTCAGGAGCTGAGCAGATCTTCCGTAACGATGGAGTGAAGCTGATTCAGAAACTTCTTCAGTCAAAGCAGGAGGACATTGTCCTTTCTGCCCTGAGGACCCTGGTTGGAATGTGCACAGGGCATCAGTCCAGAGTAAGATTGAAAGTTTACTCTAAACTTGATTTACTGCATTCTGGTCAATCTTTTTTTTTTCTTTCTTTTTTTTAACAGGCATGCAAACTTGTGTTTTGTTTCTCGGATAACCTAGATAAAACAAGAAGTGTGTACACATCAATGGCCCTCTTGTTTGTAATTTGTTTATTTTCCTTCCCTCTGCATCGGTTTCCATTCATTGTAAAGTTTGATGTTGCACCGTCACTCAACCGGACGACCCAATATCTTAACAGCCATGTTTGTTTGAGACAATGTTCTCCATGCTGCTAAAATATTAAATTAACCTTTTTATGTCCCAAGACCATGGCTATAGTGAATGAGCTGGGGATGGAACAGCTATGTGCAGTAATGGGGGCAGGAGCCTCCACTGTGTCTCTGGCTGCCTGCCACCTGCTGCAAGTGATGTTTGAGGCTCTGACAGAAGGCATGAAAAAAGAGATCAGAGGGAAAGATGAAGCAATACTTCCTGGTGAGTTTGGATTCTGATCATGTTTATATTTGGAGTTGGCCACACATGAAAGTACAAAATGCCTTGTGTCCGCTTTCTGTCTTGTGTCTTTACACGTTATTGACCGTGTGAATTTCACACAGAACCCTCCAAGGAGCTACGCTCAATGTTACGCCACCTCATGGAAATGATGCCAGCCTCTAATGTGTCGGGGCCGGGCAGAGACAGCGCCATCAACCTCCTGATCAAAAAAGTGCCCCGCAAGTCCATGAAAAACCCAGATAACTCCCTCACGTTATGGGTGATCGACCAGGGTACGAACACACCTGCCCTTAATTCAGATTTTCTCACATTTTTCCAGATTAATGAACCCCCTTTTTCTCTTGCAGGACTGAAGAAAATCCTGGAGGTGGCTGGGACCGTGCCTGAGCTCTCGGAAGGACCACCTCTCACTGACAACTCCCACATGAGCTGCTCTGTCTTGCTCTGCAAACTCTACGATGACCTGAAGAGCGACGCAGAGAGGGAGAACTTCAACAAGCTGTGTGAAGAATATGTGCAGTGAGTAGACCACCAAAACTAATTCTCTTAATTGAGCAGCTTTGTCCTGCCATAATTATAAACGGGTATAACAAATCTTAATCACAGGCAAAAAGCCAAATAGTGTCATTCTTTAACTAGCTTGCTTTTTGTCCATTTTTTTTGGTTAGGCAACATTTCAGTCGTCATGGCCTGGACGGCAAGCTGCGAGCCATTCAGACGGTGTCCGTGCTTCTCCAAGGACCTAGCGACGTGGGTAACAGAACGCTGGAGATGTCCGGAATGATGGACGCAGTCATCGCTCTGTGTGCCTCCGAAGATGTAACTCACCAGCAGGTCGCGGTGGAAACTGTAATCCATGCGGCCGGCAAGGCGAAGAGAGCCTCCTTCATCACTGCCAACGGCGTGGCACTTCTGAAGGATCTCTACAAGAAGAGCGAGAACGACAGGATACGTGTGAGAGCTCTGGTGGTAAGTGCTGCACCAAAGCAAGCGTATTTCTCTTCGAGCAGTCTAAGAAACCTTTTTAATTAAAGATACACATGGTCCTGCGGTGGTTACTACACAGGGTTTGTGCAAGCTTGGATCAGCTGGTGGGACAGACTTCAGCATGAAGCAGTTTGCAGAAGGATCCACGCTAAAGCTGGCCAAGCAGTGCAGGAAGTATGTTTGTTTGTTTGTTTGTGAGTAATGTGCCATGGCTGGTCCACATTGTTGATACTCCTAAAAACAAAAGATCATAATAATTCTTCGAAACACAATAGGGCTTCGCCCGACTTTCAGTCGGCTCAGCCCCTAATAAAGCAATCACAGTATAATAAGAAAGCTGTGTTTCTTTAAGGTGGCTGTGTAATGAGTCTCTGCCACCAACCTCCCGTCGGTGGTCTGTGGAAGGCCTCGCTTACCTCACTTTTGATGCCGACGTAAAGGAAGACCTGGTGGAAGACAAAAACGCTCTCCTGGCCATGTTTGAGCTAGCAAAGGTTTGACTGCTGATTTATAATTGGAGGTTTTAATACTGACACATTGACAATGCAGGGCAAATAAAAAGCCAGTTTCTCTCAGAAGAACATGGTAGTGGGTATTTAAATATTTGTCTGCATTATTTCAAACCACCCATGACCGTATAGCCCAAAAAACATTTCTGTAGTGTTGACAGGCCTTGTTTTTCTTTGTGTTCCTGCAGTCTGAGGATAAGACGGTGCTCTTCGCTGTGGGCTCCACATTAGTGAATTGCACCAACAGCTATGAAGTGGAGAAGCCAGACCCTCAGATGGTGGAGCTGGCCAAGTATGCAAAGCAGCATGTGCCCGAGGAGCACCCCAAGGTGCCATTTCAATTCTTAATTTTTTCACATAGAGATGCATATGCTGCACACAAAAAACCCATGACCCCCGACTACTCTCCTGTGTGTGTTTTACATGGTTACATGGTTGTTGGTCTTTCCATGCTTCAGGATGCACCTTCCTACGTGGAGAAAAGACTGAGGAAGCTGCTGGAGACTGGTGTGGTGTCTGCATTGGTGTGTATGGTCAAACAGGAAAGTCCTGCCCTCACTGAGGCTTGTAGAGACTGTATCGCCAGGTAGGAAAATGGTACTTAAGTCTTTTACACTCACCGTTCTCGCCGTAGACTTTTTTGGTTAATGACATTTTTTACAACAGGGTGTTCTTGGCATTGGTGGAACGACAAGAAGACCGAGGCACAGTGGTGGCACAGGGTGGAGGAAAGGTAGAACGCTGATGGTTTAGACTGTGCACACTGATCCTAACACCTCACTTTAGAAGATTCATATTATAGGTACGATTGTTTTCCTCCATAGGCGTTGATCCCACTTGCATCTGACAACACAGATGTAGGCAAAATCAAAGCAGCCCAAGCTCTGGCAAAAATAACCATCACCTCTAATCCAGAGATAGCCTTCCCTGGGGAAAGGGTGAGAAAGTGCAAGTGCAAGCCTTGGTTAAAAAACAACTTGAAGAACATTTCCTCTTTAACCATGTCTAATCTTCTGCCGTCAGATCTATGAGATGGTGCGCCCCCTTGTCAGTATTCTCAGTCTTGAATGCACCTTGCTGCAGAACTTCGAGGCACTGATGGCTCTCACCAACTTGGCTGGCATCAGCGAAAGACTCAGGTTGGCCACTAGGGGGAGTCTCTCATAAGAATGCATGTACCATTGTCATGGGACATAATCTAAAAGTTGACTTCTTTTGTTTACCTACCTTCCTCAAAGCAAGGAACATGATTTAAATTATGTTGTACCTTTTTTACAATGTATAACTATGCCTTGTGTGTATTTTTTATTGATGTTGAATTTGATCCGGTCAAAATTTCACACATGTTATTGGCTTTTTTGAGTCTCCAATTTTTTTAAATTTATACAATACATTTTCTCTTTTGGCATAAAAGTTTTGTATTGATCACAAGTGTTATTTTACAGGCAGAAGATCATAAAGGAGAAGGCAGTCCCAAAAATAGAAGGCTACATGTTTGAGGAACACGACCTGGTCCGAGCTTCTGCCACAGAGTGTATGTGTAATCTGGTTTTGAGCACAGAGGTAAGGCGCATATAAAATGGATGATTGTGTAGCACAGATATGTTGGAAAGTAGGTTTTAAAAGTGGTATCTCTTCAGGTGCAGAAGCTGTACCTGGCCACGGGGAATGACCGCCTGAAGCTGCTTGTGCTCTACAGTGGAGAAGACGACGAGAGGCTGCGGAAAGCTGCTGCAGGAACTCTGGCCATGCTAACGGCTGAGCAGCCTGAGCTCTGTGCACGTATCCCTGGAACGGTAAGCAGATCAGTTGCCACACATCCATCACCTCAGCACAGTGGCCTACTGCGATATGTCACCTCTCTATTTAAGCAAACATTACTTCCTCTTCTCTTCTCAGACAACCCACTGGTTAGAGATTATACAGTCGCTATTGCTCTGTGACATACCTGACCTGTGCCACCGTGGAGTGGTCATAGTTCACAACATGATGCAGGCGGAGAAGAGCCTGGCCGAGATGATCATGGAGAGTGAAGCTCTGGAGATACTTTCTGTTTTGGCCAAGGGAGGAGAGGGCACGCCACAGCCGGTGTCTAAGGTTGCCCAGAGCTGTCTGGAGAAGGCCATGGAGTACAGCATCATCATGACCAGAGACGGCAAAGGAACGGAACCCTGAAAATACAGCTGCAGGGTGGGAAGTGCTTTAGTTTTTGTTTTGTCTGGGACCATGAAAACATTTCAATATGACAGGAAATCAGCTCTCGCCTAAATGCTCACTTGTCTTAAGCAAAAACTGCGAAAAGCAGTAAAGGCGTGGAAAAAGAATGGTAGCAATTGAAAGGTAGTAGATTCTCGCTAAAGTCGTTTGGTGTTACAGTACTTTTCCACTCATTTTATTATTCTAAATTGTTCTCTGTGCACATGGAGAAAGGGCTTTCGACCAGAGGTTTCCTTACGTTTAGGTAACAAACCGACTGTGATTATGATTTGGGATTTCAAAAAAAATCCAGTCTGTGCACTGTATAATGATGGACCACCAACAATTTTTTTTGACTTGGGAGACTAGTAAGGCTACTCCTATACAAACTACTAAAGATGGATTATTTTATAATTGCATGTTTTCTTGTCATGATTATTCCCCAAAATGTATTTCCATTCTATGCACTGCTGTTTAGGATGAAATATTTTGCAGCACACTATTTTTGCAGGAAATACATAAAGACCAAAACAAATATGTAATTCACATAATTGTGTGTGTTTCATTTTAAATGTTTGTTATAACCATCACTCCACTACATTCACGATGTTGTACGGTTCGCGGTTTTTTGACTGAATAAAATGTACGAACCCGAACGATAGTACTTTTATGTTTCCGTTTCCGGTGTCGTTTTGCGGGAGTGCTCTGCGCATGCGCCGTGCGTACAGTTAACTGCCAGTGTTCTGAACTTCGGGGACAGCTGCGTCGCAACAAGCGTTTCCAATGCGGTGGTTCGGATTTGGTTTTAACGCGTTCGGACAAATATATGTCCACGACAAACTGATGAAAGGGGAGTTTAGCGATGCAGCTGAAGACGTTAAAGTCAATAGTCCAACGGAGCTCTCCAGTCAGGTGGACAGACGGGACTGCTGCTCGAAAAACGAATGTCAAAAACGAGCAAGTTGGAGTCGAAGAGCATCTTTGCATTTGAATAGTGAGTCTGTTACATGGACACACATACGCATTTTTGGAGACGCGTGAACATGTTAAATGCATAAGTAGCATCGCACCCTTTTGATAACGTTAGATATTATCTCGTCTTGCTCCCCGTCTGTCAGGTGACAGCAGTGTGTGCCTCGCAGGTTTCGGCTCCAACGAGTCGTGTAACTCGCTCCCCGTGGAACGGAGTCGTGGCTGTGAAGATGTCCTCATCAGTGAATCGTTCTTAACCCTCGCTTTTTCGGACCGAATTGAGTCCTGGGATCTGCAGAAGGAGGAGAAGACTCCATCATGGAGCATGGACATAGAAACCCACCCCAAGAGCTCTGGTAAATTAGCGTTATAGCATCGCTAGTATAATGTGATAATTGGATAGACGGTAAAATCCGTGCTTCCGCAGGACCCTCTGTGAAGCTCCCGTTGGTCCCCGGGGGCTACATGGCCTCAAAACTGCCCCTCTACCGCCCGCTGTCTCCACACCTGCGAGCCAAGAGGCTGGCGCTGAGTTCAGAGCACGCCGTCCTGCTCAGTGCCTCTGGAGCGGTGTACACCTGGGGACTGGGCAGGTACACGCAATGACTGTCTGGACCCACAAACGAAAAAACAACATTCTAGCATAGCTTGATTCATTGTGCGCTTGTGTGTGTGTGTGTGTGTGTGTGTGTATTTGACAGCCATGGTCAGTTGGGGCACGGAGGCCTCGTCTCTGAGGAGGAGCCCAGGGTAGTGGAGGCTCTCTGGGGGATGCCCATGAGCCATGTAGCAACAGGAGGCTGGCACTCGGTTTGTATCAGTGGTAAGTGTCCAACAGGAGGGGGGGGGGGGGGGGGGGAAGTAATCCCTTCAACAAAAAAAACAGATTTACCACAAATTACATTTTCCTTCAGATGCAGGAGATCTCTACGTGTGGGGCTGGAATGAAAGTGGCCAACTTGGACTTCCATCGCGAGGTCTGAGGAAAGCACTCCAGCAGCAAAGTTGCCAACAAGAAGGTACGTCGGTATGACCATTCAAGTAATTGAAGAAACAAAGTTAGGGAACATTTAACGTAAAATCAAACTCTTATTTACCCCTCAGTGCCATTGTTCAATGCCGAGGTGCACTTCGCGGCCAACGCACTGCACTAAACTGCATTATTTGGTTACAATTACTTACTGATCTTGGTTGGTACATGAACCCCAACCCTTAATTGTAAGTGGCAATAACTGCAACAATAAACTACTGAACAGGAGCACGATATCGAGATGCCAGCACATCTCCCGCTGAAGAGCTCAAGGAAGGAGAAACCCATGAAGAGGTGTTCATA
The DNA here is from genome assembly GCA_021346845.1 of Apeltes quadracus. NCBI lineage: Eukaryota > Metazoa > Chordata > Actinopteri > Perciformes > Gasterosteidae > Apeltes > Apeltes quadracus. The sequence goes on from CM037935.1 coordinate 8,989,930, forward strand.
TCAATCCAGGCGTTCCCGGCTCTGCTGGACATCACTCCGCCGTGTGAAATTAGAACAGTGAGCTGTGGATCCCGCCACACAGCTGCCGTAACAAGTAAGAAACCACACCTTACGATGGTTATGGACTTCTTTGCGTGTTCTCTGCAAATCTCATCTTTTATTTTTTAATTCCAGCAAAAGGTGACCTCTATACTTGGGGCTGGGGTAAGTTTGAATTTGGAGCTAAGCTGACTCCTCAAGCACTTTTCCACTCCCAATATAATTAACCAGTAGCTGTGCTCTAAGCATACCGATTATGTGGAACTCAGCCTGTCCATCTTTACTTCCGCTGTCATTTTCAGGTGACTATGGCCAACTTGGACAGCAGAATTTACTCAGTTCAGATGAGCCGCAGCGGGTGGAGTTCTTCAGGGAGCAGCAGATGCATGTGACTGACGTAGTGTGTGGGGCGTGGAACACTTTTGCTGCCGTCGTCGAGGAGGAAGTAGCTCGCTCATAAGGACTTCATGGGATCCATTTAATAAACATGGGCCCTGGACTTTGGACAACGTATCAGGAAGTGAAAATATTCACAGCGAAAGACTGATTTTTTTATTTTATGATATACAAGCTCCATTTTGTCTGTTAAAATGATCAACTGCATAAATGAGCACTTTATGGACTATATTAAAAATGTTCTCTCAAGGAAATAAAATAAATCACAGGTTATATAATTCACAAAGAATGCATCAAAAAGTTAAGGCAATACAATCTCCAGGTAACTATACTTTAAGGCAAATCCCCCAAACTGTTCTAATTGAAAATTAAATACCATGAGGGTTAAATGTAGGAGGTATTTCCAAAGGCCATTAGACGTCTTTACAGCACAATCTTAAAGGAACTGTGGAGAAATCACAATAGAACAGAAGCGGTTAGGAGGAAAACATAATTGTGATGAATAATTAACATATCAGTGATATCAGCAATTTTGTTTTGAGTCACCTGACAAAGTCTGGAGATCTTGAAATGACGTGCTGAAACTCTGAGAGGTTCACGGTTCCATCCTTGTCAATGTCAGACTCTTCAAGAATCTGAATAACATACAAAGGAAACATCTGTTACACTATACATAGGCTATTTCAACCATGTAGTGTACCGGCTTCTATAAAGAGCAGAAGGCTTATTGAACTCACATTGCTGATGAGCTGTCTCATTTCCTCTTGGGTCAGTCGTGTGTCGTCCGTCTCACCAGTCAGACAGTTGACCAAGTTCTCCAGATCACGACAGTCCAGAGTTCCATCATCATCAAAGTCTGAAAATATGACTACACTTATTACAGATTTATAGCCTTTAATATATAATTACTGACCAACCTGCTTTACTTATTTACCAAATATACGGAATGCATAGTGGGATTTGATCTCCATGGTAGCGGAGTCGCTGAAGGCACTCAGGAGATCCAGAAAGTCCTCAAAAGTGAGGCTTCCATTTTTGCTATCAGATGTTGAGAATACATAGCAGATTCTTTTCCTGAAGGGGTTGGACTGTGTCGGGAACAAGTACAAGGGTCGGTATAATTTATCAGTAATGGAAGCACAACCCACATGAAAACACACAAAGCACGGGGGACTCTTAGTCATGCAATGAGAACGACCTCGTCCAAGTTTCTAATCAAGTAGCTTCTCACCTTGAGCTCTGCCAGAGTGAGAATTCCGCTCCATTGGAACTCTTGCATCGTGCAGGTCTTTCTCATCTTTATTGAGCAGTTCAGTGAATCTCTTGTGAGCACTAAACAACAGAACAAATACATCCATCGGGTATTATAGTAAGCACAACTGGCACTTAAAAAAAAAAAATTGTACTAGAGTACAACATGCAGCGGATCACTTACAGAAGAATTTCTTGCTTTGTCAAGAAAGTCAGCTCCTAAAAGTCAAAGTGAGCATTATTGTTTATGATCAGTCACAGATTAACCCAATTTACTCCAACACTTTCCCACAATAATGTATTCCATTAATGAGTCCCATTTCTCAAAGTGAACCCACGATCTGCCTAACGAAGTTATATTAGCATGGCTAGCTTTCACAGCAATTATGACAACGGTGGGAATAACGGCCATTAGCGTTATATTTACTTTATGGTCGTAAGCAAAACTGACACTAATGTTAGTGACGGTAAACTAAAAACGAAGTAGTTGCTTCGTATGACATTGTGGCTTCAGGCAGCTGCTTTCTTTTGACTTTAAAACTTTAGGCTAGCATAGCAATGTTGAGTTCCTTTTTTAACACCCAAAAACTTCAGCCAGCTGGTTAACGCGGACACCCATTACGACGCTACATCTGCTCTTTGTGGACTTTGTTTGGGCACTTACTTGATATTCTGAGAGCAAATCCTTCCCGAGTTGACTGGCCGTGGTGCCCATCTTGAAAATGTCTAATCTGAAATGTGCTTGGGTTGTTGTGAAGAGTTACCCACCACTGGGCGACTCTTTATTTTTCCACTCTGCTTACTTCCGGGATCATTCTCTTTCCTGTATTTGACTACGTGACCGTTTCCATGGGGACGTACGTCACGCACACTGTAAGGACAAAAGGACGGTGTCGGATGATAGCTAGATAATTGTAGTTATATATTTTTCATCTGAGTAAACAGTTGTGTAACTGTTTTTTTGCCGCTAATTTGTTAATTATTTTTTCTTCTTTAAAAGTATTTAAACCAACTCATTTGGATGAAAGTCAAGGGGAGTGGAACATGATGAATGACAAGAAACAAATTACTTTAGATGCTACCTTTATTATATTTACCAACAGAGGTACTACCTGTCCTACAACTACACTTCAGTTTACCACAATATAAAAAGTTCTAGTAAAATGAAAGATGAAAAATGAAAGATTTTCATGCAAGATTTTGCATTCAAGAAATATAACAACATGCAAAACGTATAGTTGGGAGAATTGTAATAAACCAGGTAATAATATCTAAAAAAAAACATAATCATGTCACTGATTATTGACTTGTAAAATACGAACACTCAAATGTTAAAGCAAGCTTAAAACCATCAAATCTGTCCATAAATGCTCTCATGCTTTATATTTGTTTGTCTGTTTGTTTTGTTTAACTTAATTTATTCATTTTGTCTTGTAAGTAAAGTAAAACACCAACAGCTGTTCTAAGCAACTTCATTATACAAAATACAGGATACATTTTGTTGCTATTATTTGAATCAACAAACAGGTGCATTTTCTTCTACAATTTAAATCATTAATACTTTGGCGTTTACATACAACATAAAAAAAACCTCATATATCAACATATCAGAAAATTCTTGCAAAGAATTTATTCACTAAATTTGCGAACAAATTTGGGACGTATTAATGGAAATATAAACGAAAATCTTGACAGGAAGGTCAGAAAATGGTTACTTCAACTCCAGAAAGAAAGGGTGCTAAGCTCCTGGATTCGTCTCCCAATCCGTTGTATCTGAAAAAATAAATACATTTTTAATGCATGAAATAGGACAATATATTGAAATATGTTCATGTTTCCAGTACAACTTACGCCTAAATCCCATCCAAATCATTTTGCTACTTAAAATAACATCTCTTATGTGATTTTTTTTCATTCAAGATTGTACCTATGATCTTCGTTCCCTCCTTGGTCTCAGCTGAAACACCAGTCCCGTATTCATTTTCACCGGTCACTCTGAAGAAGTAGATCCCTCCCTCCTCCAGGTCACACACCTTAAAGGACAGGCGGCGACATTTGTCTGTCACCCTGGTCCACCCTTTTCTCCTGATGTCCCGTACGTCTACATGGTAGTTCTTGACAGGGGCTCCTCCCTCATTTTCAGGGATGTCCCAGGTAACAGTGGCAGAGTTCTTAGTCACATCTTTGACCGCTACATGTGCTGGTAGACCAGGTGAATCCAAAACCCTCACGCTCAGCATCAAAGAGGCAGATCCAGCGACGTTTTGCAGTTTGACCACGTATTTGCCAGAGTCATCGCGTGTCGCTCTTTCCAATGTGATTGAGGTGACGGAGCTGCTGGTGTTGATCATTCCTCTCACTCTAAGATCCACATCTGCCTTTTCCCATGTCACACTAGGAACAGGCCTGCCGATAAAAGGCACAGTCAAAGTGAAGGCGCTGCCTTCTTTAACTAGCACTGTCTTCCTGATGTCTGTGCTAATATCAAACCGGGGCTGCTCCTCTCTCTCGATTGCTGCTTCCGGATCTGTTTCAGGACTGGGCTCACTGATGCCAACCTTGTTTATGGATCTCACAATAAAAACATATTCCGCCCCGGAATTGAGTCCAGTTACTGTAAACTCGGTTCTATCTGTGTTGTGAACGCCAACTGTCCAGTCTTCGTCCGTTGATTTTCTGAATTCAACTTTGTACCCCGTTACTGCTGCTCCACCATCAAACAGCGGCTTGTTCCACGTCAGAGTGATGGAAGACCTGGATGAATCGATTATGGTGGGTTTGGCAGGGGGGGAGGCTAGAAACTTTGGATCGTCTGCCAGAGTGAGTGGGCATGGGAGACTGGGTTCACTTAGCCCTGCAGCATTCTCAGCAAAGACCCTGAATTCATACTCGCATCCCTCGTGCAGCCCGGACGCTTTGACTCGCAGGTCATAGACCGGTTTCTTGTTAACACGAACCCAACGGACGCCCTGCTTCTCCCTTCTCTCGATGATGTAACCGGTGATGTCGCTGCCGCCATCGGAAGCAGGTCTCTTCCAGCAGATAGTCATGGCCTCGATGGTGACATTTGTGACCTCAACGTCGGTGGGAGCGGATGGGATAGTGAAGGGATCCATGGCCTTGATGGGCTCACTCTCCAAAGTCTCCCCTTCCCCATATTTGTTCACTGCTCTCACCCTAAAAAGGTATTCATTTCCTTTGAGCAGCTTGGTTATTTTGCAAGTTGTTGCCACCATGTCACTGTACACGAGGGTCCAGGCTACGCGGCTGGTTTCACATTTTTCTACAATGTAGTGGATGATCTCAGCACCGCCAGTCTCCTGCGGGGGTCCCCATGACAGGCTGCATTTCTCTCCTGAGAGTCCGGACACTTCTAGAGGTCCAGCAGGTGGGCCCGGTCTGTCCAGAATTTTGCAGGTGATGGCTTTAGATGTGGTACCACCTGTACTCTGCAGAGTCAGGAGATACTGTCCGGAGTCTTTCCTGACACTTTCTCTGATAAGTAGGGAGGTGTGGGTCTTTGTTGCAGTTATCTCAACGCGACCCTTGGTGCCGATATTTCTACCATTCTTCAACCAAACCACTGTCGGGTTGGGGCGGCCACAGATGTCAGCATCTATTCTTAGGAGGTCTCCCGCTTTGACAACCACCACCTGTCTAAATTTTTCCTCCAAGATAATTTTGGGTGGCTCCACATCGTGCTGTACTGCGAGAGGTCCGGTGGTTTCCGAGGGGGAACTGAGGAGCTCAGCTGCGTTCTTTGCAATCACGCGAAAATCATACTCTTCACCTTCTGAGAGGCCAGTAACTTCCAAGGAGGTGTCCAGTAAGTTTGTGAAGTTGCACTTAAGCCAGCACGTATCTGGCAGCTTTTTGCGCTCAACGATATACCCAGTAATTTTAGCACCACCATCATATTCTGGTTTGTCCCATGAGAGGGAAACTGAGCTGTTTGTTATATTTATGACAGTGAGGTTGCGTGGGGGATCACACTGGTCTCTTGCTGCTACAGGCTCAGATGCCTTACTGCATGGTCCAACACCAGCCATATTCTCCGCACAGACCCTGAACTCATATATCAGGCCTTCTTCCACACTTGTTACCTTGAATTGGTTCTCATTCACTGGGCTTCTGTTTAACTTTGACCACAAAATACTGCTGTGATCTTTGCATTCAATATGATAACCAATTATAGGGCTGCCACCGTCACTGTCTGGCTTGCTCCACGCAACCACCATGACAGACTTTGAGGCACTAAGGATACGTAGATTGGTTGGTGGACCAGGGGGCTTAAAAGGATACTGGGCAACAACAGGGTCAGACTCAATAAAATGGCTTTTTCCATAGCGATTTTCTGCGGCGACACGGAAATGATATTCTGTGCCCTGTGTCAAACGACACATCTTGATCGATGTTCTGGCAACCGTTGCTGACACAGTTTGCCATATTGTGCTGCCTGCATCTCGCTTCTCGACAATATAATTACTGATCTGACATCCGCCAGTGTAATGTGGGGGCTGCCAAGACAAAGACACAGAGTCAGCACTCACTTCATCCACACAGAGCTCAATAGGGGGTCCAGGTTTTTCAAACACATTGACAAAGATTTCAGCAGATGTGGTTCCAGTTGAGTTGGTTAAAGTTACCTCATACATGCCGGCGTCTATTCGGGATGCATCTTTGACAATGATCTGAGATGTTGTATCCGATGTGTGTACGTTCACTCTGCTAGTTTCTTTCAGCAAGTTGCCATTTTTCTTCCAGGCTACTGTTGTTGTTGCTGGTGCACTCTTGAATGGAACATCAATCTTTAAATCATTTCCTGCCTTTACACTGAATGTCTTAGACAGCAAATTAATAATGGGCTCAGCCCTGGTATCCTTCACTTTAACAGGTGCCACGAGGAACTTTGGTTCACTTTTTCCTTTTTCATTCACAGCAATGACTCTAAACAAATACTCCTTTCCTTTGGCCAGCCCATCAATAGTCGCTTCCAGTGCTTTACCCCCTGAACACATTGTCCACGAGTCATCTCCCTTCACCTGCATTTCTACAATATAACATGTGATTTTGCTTCCACCATCATGTTCAGGCTTCTCCCAAGACAGTCTTGCACTATTGCAAGTAACATCACTGAGAGATATTTTGCCAGGACACAGAGGAGCCTCCGACAATTTAACAGCCTCAGTGGTCTCTGCTGGCAGTCCGGCACCAAACTCATTCACAGCCAGAACACGGAAATAATAGAAGCTCCCTTCGGGGAGGTTGTCAATCTTGAATGAGTTCCTCACACAGTTGCTGCAGACGCTTGTGAAGGCCTTTCTGGCCTCCTCTCGCTTTTCTACGATGTAGTGTGAAATCTTTGCTCCTCCGTCAATGAGTGGTGCCTCCCAAGAGATTAACGCAGAGTTCCTTTTTACATCCTTCACCTCCAAGTTTGTTGGTGCGCCCGGAGAGTCCAACACTCTGACATTGATGAATGCAGATTTAGAGCCGCAGCAGTTTTCAGCAGTCAATATATATTTCCCTCCTTCGTTTCTGTTGACATTCTCGATCACTAACTGTGTCGAGGAGCTTGTGACCTCAATTTGCGCACGCTCACTTACGGTGCCCCCTTCTTTTGACCATCTGACCTCAGGCTCTGGCTTTCCTCTGATGATAACGAGGAGACGTAATGTGGAACAGGCTCGAACAATGACAACTTTCCTCAAGGCAATGTCCAACTCAATTTCAGGGGCCTCCAGTTTCTCAGCAGCTACCACAGTCTCAGGCAGCTCTGTATACTCCCCAACTCCAGCGGCATTCATGGCACGTAGCCGGAAATTATACTTTGCATTTTCTCTCAGTCTCTTCACGGTGTAGTTTGTGTCCTCTACACCGGTGCTGGGTGTACATGCGATCCACTCGTTTTCTGCTTCCTCTTTCATCTCAACAACAAATCCACTGACGGCTGCTCCACCATCATAGATGGGCTTTGACCAGCTCAGAGACACAGTACTGCTGGAAAAGTCTGTCACTTTGGGGTTGGTAGGGGGCCCAGGTGGGTAGGTAGCTTCACATACTTTTATATACTCGCTTGGCTCACTGGGTGGACCAACACCTGCAGCATTCTCTGCAAATACCCTGAACTGAAAGTAATGTCCCTCAGCCAGTCCTGTGCATCGGAAGCGTAAATCGTTTAGTCTTCTCTTGTTGCATTTGGTCCACCTCACACCGTCTTTATCACATTTCTCAAGGATGTAGCCATCAATCTCTGAGCCACCGTCCTTCTCTGGTCTTTCCCAGGATAGCACTATTGAGTCACCAGTCACAGCGCTGGCTGTAGGGGTGGACGGTGCACCAGGTGTTGTAAAAGGGTTTTGTGCAATAAAGGCATCTGATTCCAGAAATTCACCCACACCAAATTTATTCGCAGCAGCAATCCTGAATATATACTCTTTACCGGGCACAAGTTTTGACACTTTGTAGCTGACATTGTCAACGTGAGGGTCAACCCCTGTCCATGTAACACGGCTGGTCTCCCTCCTTTCTATTACGTAGTGGGAAATACTGTCACCCCCATCATTTAAAGGGAGGTTCCAATGAAGATTACACTTCTCTGCACTGACGACTTTCACCTTCAGAGGTCCACCTGGAGGACCAGGTCTATCAAGCACCTTTACAATAACAGGGATAGATGCAGTTCCACCTATGTTGCTGATGCTCAAGACAAAGTGTCCCCCATCGGCTCGTGTACAGTCCCTCACCGTCAGAGTTGTATGAGTGAGGGTGTTTTTAACCTCTGTTCTCTGTGTTGTTTTGTCAATTAATTTTCCGTCCTTCAACCACGTCACTACAGGGAGGGGCTTCCCAAAGTAATCAGCATCAATGACGAATGTCCCACCAGCTTGAACAACGGTCGTACTCTTGAACTTAGGATCAATAAATGCTGTGGGTTCTTCAATAACATCCTGTGCGACAATGGTTATAATTTCTGAGGGTGTGCTCCAAACACCAGCACCATTCTTAGCAGTTACTCTAAACTCATAACTTTGGCCTCCTGTCAGACCTGTGACCGTGAACTGATTCTCAATGACACTGGTGAAGTTTGCTTTCATCCATCTGCCATCTGGGAGCTCCCTCTTTTCAACAACGTATCCTGTAATGCTGCTTCCCCCATCATAATTGGGTTTGGCCCACTGAAGTGTGATGGTCTCTCTCGTAATGACAACAGCTTCAGGTGTGCCAGGTGGATCACAGGGGTCTCTTGCCACATAGCATTCAGATATCTTGCTAGATGGGCTGAGTCCAGCAATATTTTCAGCAAAGACTCTGAATTCATACTCAATCCCTTCCTCCAAGCCACTTGTTTTGAAACGCCCGTCCTGTATAACGAGTTTGTTTAGCTTGGTCCATAAAATACTGTTTTTCTCTTTGCGTTCAAGGTGATAGCCGATGACGGGGCTGCCCCCATCTTTTGCTGGAGGCTCCCATTCAACCACCATGCTGTACTTTGCCACTGTGGACACAAAGGGTTTGCCAGGACAATTTGGCACAGTAAAAGGATATTGTGCAATGACAATAGGAGAAGTGATTGCAGTACTCTTTCCATACCTATTTTCTGCAAACACTCTCAATTGGTATTCATTTCCTGTCTTCAGTTTGGTGACTTTGATTGTGGTTCTTACTGTCGTTGCGGACACCGTCTGCCATTCTGTGCTTAGAGTTTCCCGTTTCTCCACCACGTAGTTGTCCAGCTGACAGCCTCCTGTGTATTCTGGTGGCTCCCATGAAATGATAACGTAGTCAGAACTGATCTCATCAATCCTCACGGGCCCTGTGGGTGGGCCTGGCTTTTCAAGAACAACCACAGCAATTTCTCCGAAATGTTTTCCGGAACTGTTGCAGGCCGTGACAGAGTATTGACCGGAGTGCTCCCTGGCCGCACGTCTTACATGGAGACCTGTTAACGATGATATATTTACAACCTCTAGCCTTGATGTCTCTTTTACTGCCTGACCATCTTTTTTCCATTCGATCTTTGGTGCTGGGTGCCCAATTACTGGGATCTCTACTTTCAGATCTTCACCATTCTTGACAGTGAATGTGCCAAAAGTTATCTGAAGTTTTGGTGCAACAGCATTTTCCTTATCTGCGACAGGGCCAGGCTGGACCTTGGGGTTGGGTTCTCCGGTCTCTGCAGAAATGGCAGGCTGACCTGCAGTGTGAGGGGAGAAAAAGCACCAAATACATGGAACTTTAGACAGGATCCCTGCAGAGTTTCAGACTAATTATGAAATATCCATGTGTCACTGAATAAGCTAACTCATGGCCTGGTAAATTATGAACATTTCATTTTAATTTTGTATACTAACTTTTCACAACTTCTAACTTTAGCTCACATTAAAGCATCAAAAACAACTCAACGTTTGAACATAGATTATTTTTTTCGGCACTTATTGTACTGTTTGTTTTCCACACGCATGACTTACCTTGTACAATGCCTGTGAGGGGTGTCTGGGAATCTTCTGGTGTGAGAGCTGCATCAGTATCCAATGTCATAGTTATATTTAGAGTGTGAGCTGTATCTGTAACCTACAAAAGAGAGAGCATAAAAAATGCTTGTGACCAGCTGAAACAATTCCTACTTTTGTCCTTTTACAAAATCGCTTCACACATTTAATCACAAAGGAGCTAAGATTATAGGAGATGATACTTAATTAACTGTGTTGGTAACGGAAACTGTTGCTGCTGTTAAAAATAACTAGCGTTTTGGCAGTGCCATCTGTTCAGCCAAACACACTCTTCTAATATTTTTTTAAGCTCTCACAAGGTTTAAATCATTTCACTTCAGTTGGAAACACAAAACATAAAAAGTGCCCTCAATTCTTACTGTATGCGTTTCAATAACTTTTAAGATAAGACAACTTACTTTGTGGTTGCTGGCTTTCATTGTTTCTTTTTCGTAGCCTTATTGGAAATTCCAATGTTAATTTAAAATCCAGCTGGTTCAGTCTTTGGCTGTGATGAGCCTCAAACTCTGTGTCAGACATTCACAACTCTGCCAGTCACACTCTGCTTTATCTCCAAAATGCGCATGCAGAGACTAAAATAACCATGAAGCCGGATTGGCCAGCTGGTCATTCTTTCAAAGTCAGGCCTGCATGGATCAACTGGGAAAAAATGGAAATGTGCTCAGCAGGAAACCATTGTCCACATTCCGTATAGCTTTAAAGTTTGGACGTCCACCTAATAGCTTTGTGTGTGTTGGTTGGGTGATATGTGTGCATTTATTAGGCACACAATAGCCTTTCTAAACAAATTATCAGACACTATTGAGTAGGTAAAGATGTAACATTACCTGTAGGAGCCAAATTCCAAATTCTATATTAACTAATACATTAAGTAACAACAAAACTGTATTTTTTTCTGCAATTGATTATATGTTTATTACATGTAAAAACCTGCATTCGCTTTTTCATTATTCAAATGTTGTTGATATATCGTTTAATGGTTATTCTGACGCGAATTCAAATTTGAGACGGAAACCGGAAACGGAAACAGACGCAGCTGACGTACCGGACCGACGAAATACAAAAAATGGAAGAAACATTCAAGTGCGCGTTTTTCCGTCTAAACGACGTTTAATCTTCCTGTCGCCTCAAGGCGCTGAATTAGAGTGAAGTTTAGCCGCAGAGGTGAGCAGACGATGATATCATGCTGGTGTGAACTCGTGTTTGCGGCTCAGGGACGCTTGGCGCAGAGTTGGCTAACGCTACTCTGAGCTAAGCTGCGCTCACGAGCACGTTTACTCAAGTGCTGTGACGTCACTAACTTTAGAACATTTTATTGTTACACTTCTAAACACTCTTTATAGCTAAATGTTATACATCCTTCACTAGTTGACGGTACATTAACTTAGTCTAATAGTTACGTTAATAATTACGTTACGTTGTTACGTTTCTGTAACGTTACATCACGTCTGATGAAAATATAACAAAGTTATGTTTTTTTTGTAGTTTGTGCGTAAAATCTATTAATTTATCTGTTAGATTATAACAGCTGGCAACTACTCGTCCGTTTTTTGAGTACTTTTACATTTTGCTGACAATATTTAAGCAAATGCGTGACATTTGACGTTAATTGTATTTTCACTGTGTGGTGTTTCTACTCATACAGAAGTAAACGATCGAAATGGCACTTCTGGTCAGTGTGAAGGGGATTTATTTAGGGTTTCTGCCCCATAGATAAATATATCTGGTCTGCCCTCCTTGTCACAGTCTGTAAACCAAGGATGGAATTAAATACGGCAGTCAATCAATAACTGTGAAAATGAACTGTGAACGTTTTGGGTGAGGTAAATTAAAGCTTCACATATGGGAATGTTTTTTGGTTCACTTGTCCTTTGCAATAGTGAACCACAATGGGTTATGGGGCCATTGGTCTGTCAAAACAGGATTTATTTTTACTTTGATATGTCAAATGATGTACATTGTGTTTTACGTTTTAAATGACTATATATTTGATTTATTTACCAGCAAAATCCTGTGCAGGAAAACCGATGAATTTGTATTTGTGGCCGTGTCCACAGGCTGCTCATCTCATCTGACCTGGCTCTCTTCTCGTCTCCATGATGATGCAGCAGAATGACCCCTGAAGAGGCCTGTTGTCCTGAGCCCTACCGTCTAACCCCGGGCCTCTCTACCTCACGGTTCACCAGCAGGTCCAACCATGCCGCTCCAGTTTGTGTATAGCGACCGGGACTTTGTCCCCGATCTGCGTCGGAGTAGTGGGAAAAGAATCGGGATTGCATCACCGGCAACAAAGTTTGACACGACCCTTCAAGCCGGCTGGACAGACAGAATGAAGGCGGGGCTCTTCCGCTACCATCTGGGTGATTTACAGACCCGGATCCTGCCGGGCCCATTTGGCTATGTGGCCCAGCTGAATGTTGAAAGAGGAATAGAGAGAAGAAAGCCTCAGGAGATACTCAGCATTCAGCAGGAGTTCAATGGCGACCAGTTTAATTTTAACAAAATTAAGCCAGAAGAAATCCTATTTGAGATGATCAAGGACGTTGAGGGAGGAAGTGAAAAGGAGAGGTTGCATGAACCCTGCAGGATGGTTGTGCTGGTCAATGTCAGCCCTCTGGAGTTTGGCCATTGTCTCTTTGTTCCACACCCGTCAGGATGTCTCCCACAGGTCATGACGCGCTTTGCCATGCAGGTCGGCATTGAAGCCGTGCTCCTGAGCTCCGATCCTGGCTTCCGCGTAGGGTTCAATAGTCTGGGAGCATTCGCATCGGTCAACCATTTACACCTACATGGGTATTACCTGGAGCACGAGCTTAAGATAGAATCTATTCCTGTCAAGCCTCTGGTTCCTGAAAAGGGCTTTTATGGCTTGTTGGACTTTCCGGCAGGCTTTTTGTTTTACACAGAATCCGAGAGGGTGAAGGAAGTCGCCGAAGCCATCTGTCAAGTCACAAACTTTCTTGTGGACGGCAACGTTGCTCACAATCTGTTCCTGACAAGAGGGTGTCCGCCCTGTGAATGCTCACGGAACGAAAAGGATCACTGTTCAAGAAGAGGCGTCCGTGTCGCCGTGTGGCCGAGAGTGTCCTGCTTCGGTGCCAAAGAGGAATCGGCCTTCAATGTGGCTCTCTGTGAGCTCGCTGGACATTTACCGTTCAAGAACAAGAAGGATTATGAGTTCATTTCTGAGAGCGACGTAATAGGTATCATCCGGAGGTATCTTCTGCCTGATTCAGAGTTTCACACGTTGGAACAGCAGCTTACTTGTCATTTAAAGGATTTATAAAGTTTCAACGCGTTCACAATGTATTTTTGATTTTTTTGGTGACATCAGTTAAGAAAATGAGTGTCTTTTACACTTTATTGTGCTTTCAGGATTTACTTAATCTTTTCTGCATTCGACGTGCTCAAAAAAACATTTTATGCATCAAACTCTTCATCTTTATCTTTAAAATAAACTGCCAGAAAGCATTTCATTTGAACTTATTGTGTGATAAGGAAAGCCATTCAGACCAATTCACAACTCGCCTTTTCAAAATATGTTTCGCCTTTAGGTTTTTGTTTTGTCACAAGAATATTCAAAAGAAGTGTTACGTCAACTGTCAATGCCTCGTGATGAAAGCAGTACATGTTACATTCAGTACGACTCCAAAGGGAGAAAAGGGTTCATGATCCAAGATTAACTTCCACTTTTGCAATACACAAGAAAAAAAAGCTTTTTCTTGTGTATTGCAAGAATTCTCTATACATTTAACAAATTCACACAAGTCACGTGAAACAACAGCTGTCAATCAAGCACAGTCGGTACCCGCCCACACAGGCCGGAGTTGTGGTTGAAACGGAGACAATAACTAGTTTCACCTGTGTGGAGCAAGACACCAGACGGTTGAAAAGCAAGAATGATGGCCGAAGTGTGAGAGCTCTGATATTTAACTGAGATTAGTAACACTTTTCGTGTGTGTGTGTGTGTACTGGGTTCCTCACGCCACTCACTGGGTGCACATTATGGAAATGTACTGTTTGTTCCTGTTGCTTGAGACGTGGACCTATGACTTGAAGGTTGTAGACTTAATGCAGGGTTAATCCGAGTGAGGGCAGTTTTCTTGCAGCGGCCCTCGTTCCTCATAGTAAGTTGCCGCTGAGAAAAGCCTTTAAGCCCAGCTGTTGCAGTGAGGCTTCTCAGGGGGCTGGAGTTCAGCTGGGAAGCTTCCATCGGCGAAGTTGTGCTTAACTTCACTGACTAATGAAGCTTGAAAGCGACATTTCTTCCTAAAACACCTGCTGCACAAATACAACTTAAGTGTGCTTTTATTCTAGAAGATAAAAAATGCTGCTTCAAACAAGCCAGACGAGCTCAACTCAAGGTAGAAGGAAGCTACTCACCTTCCCTGAAGAAAACATCATGTGCCAGAATGACGTCTCCAGGGCAGCGGTGGCAAGCCGAGCAGTAAGATCAATGTGCATGGTTTCCTGCTCACCCATTTTAACGAGGCTCCTCGTTGTTGAGCGCAGAACCAGTGCATTGATCGATAAGATTCTCAATGTAATTCTTATTTAAGTCTTGTCTCTTTTTGCTTATCCTTCCTCGAGTGGCTGAAAGACGTGCTTCCTGGAAAAGCGTCTCCACCGGTGACAAAACCGGTGTCACCTTGTAATGAAAGTTTCATTTTTAAAACATTAAATTGTGTTCTGTTTGAGTACATTTCACCATTTGACTTGTTTTGTTGGTCCAGTATTAAATAAGGAATTGGAATTGACAATTCCAGTGTGGAATTAATCATGGTAACCCGCATGTGACACTTGAGCTGCTACTTTTTTCCAACTCTCTGACCTCGATAATATAACAGACTGGTCATCTGCATCTCATTTACTATTTACATCAAGCAGCCTGTGCTTATTCAGTCTACTATGATGATGTACTAACTACAGTAAGTACATCATCATAGTTAAAGAGTGAGAAACTACAGAGAAGACTAATAGCAGCTGCTGTAGGAAAGAACTGAATATTTGGACGGAAGGGATAGTTTGACATTTCCACCACTGTTTACCCAGCAACTGTTCACCGAAGAAACATTTCCGGCCCATTTTCCTTGAGTTACACTTCACTTGTTGCACAGATTGACAATCAGAATCCGATTCTGATTCTAAGCAAACAAGTCATTGTGTGTTATATGAAATGCTGGTGGCTTTTTTCTACACTTTTCTTTACTGGCTGCCTTCACATATCCTGTCTTCTAGATGCAGAGGTTATTAGGATTTTGTCTTGTCCTTGAACCCTGCGCCTGTGATCGTCGGCTGAGTCAAACCTGTTGTGCATCTTTCTAATGGGTCATGGAGGCATTATTTACAGTTGATGCTTCACAGAATCCGCCCTGTTGCCCGGACGAGGACGAGACAGCCGTGGAAAAGGGCTTCGGAAGGCTTTGTTACATAGAAAAGCTTCATATTTAATACAAATGTGGCTTTTTGTGTTTGTTTGAAGGGAGGCGGTTTGAAGAATAGGTCTCCCTGCCCTTCTGTCAGCTGAATCACAGCTGTCTACAGACACAACGTGTCAGCAGGATTTCCAAGTAGACTTTTTTCTGTATGATTAGGATCAGATCAACATTACTCTCCGTCCTTTGCCGAACTTTACATTACAGAGATGTTTTTTTAATGAGGATTTTTACTCTACAAAAAAGTTGCCACAAAACGATTACGAAGCAGTAAGATGCATCTCTACTTCAAGATGTGTCACCATTTGAAACAAGTCTCGTTCGCACATAAGTCACTCCCTCCAATAAGGGTGGGAGTGACCGAGTGTCCTCCTATTATTAAAGCAGCAATCATCTGCTGCCGTGCATTCGACGCTCAGGACCTTTACAGTCACTTTGAGCCCACTTGTATCTTTCAGCTGCAGCTCTTCGGACTAAACAAGCACAATGGGCTGCGTTCAAAGCTTCAGGGAGTTGTGTGACCGTCAGAAAAATACTAATGTTCGTATGAGTCTCCCAGCAGTTTGCATCGTGTGGCAAACAGCCATGATCATCTTGTTTGGGGTTTTTATTCGCTACAATGAAGAAGCAGATCCACACTGGATTGAGCACAGACACAAAAATAATATATCAAGTGACATAGAGAACGACTTCTACTACAGATATCCCAGTAAGTACTTTGTGGTTTCTCTTTCATATTCTGTTTTGTATTTCAATCATGGCTTCTATTTCTTAATTTGTTCTTATGTATTAGCCCTTCTTAACTTAGTATCTATCTATCTGTTTATCATTTTATTATTGTCTTTTGACCAATCGGCTTATTCCAACCAGCTGACCTGGGAGCACATTTCCCTTCGGGGAGTGAATCCCCTCATTCTTTTGTTTCCAGTTCAACAGTGGCTCTGCATTCATGTGGATGAAAATGTCTTAGATGAATGTTGCTGCATTCTACGCAACATTCATCTACAAACCCTGTGGTGTCAGTGTCAGGCTGCCCTGAAGCCATCTTAGAAGTGGTGGGGGATGTCGGATGATGAATTGACGTGTTGACACATTCAGGTGTTCTTTTTCCAGCCAGCGTTGAACTGAAGAGACTCTTCGTCTGCCTTGTGTGTTTTTTAATTGAGCTATAAAAAAATCATCCAATATGACGCAATGTAAAATTTGTCTGTCATTTACGTTCTATGCAGACGACACGGTGTGTTTCACAGTGCAGTGGGAACCTATTGTTCCCTGAGCTGTGTCATATTACGCTGTGAAGAATACCCTCTGGTTTGCACAGGTGTCCAAATACTGCTGGTTGGATGTTTGCTGTCTCACCCAGAAGAACCACCCCGAAACCAAACCTTTTATCTCCATTGATGATTGATGATTCCTCCTCATGGCTTCCCTTTTCTCTCCCAGGTTTCCAGGACGTCCATGTGATGATCTTTGTTGGGTTTGGCTTCCTGATGACGTTTCTGAAGCGCTACAGCTTTGGCGCGGTGGGTTTCAACTTCCTGATCGCAGCCTTCGGCCTCCAATGGGCGCTGCTGATGCAGGGCTGGTTCCACCACCTGGACTACACGGATGGAAAGATCAAAATCGGAATTGAAAGGTGGTTGTTCTGTTTTATTCTCAGTCAATCATCCATTCATCTTATTCTATTTAATTCTGATGAATGACTTCAAGGAAATCCTCACCCGAAACTTGTGGTTTAGTGGTAAGAGGAACTGTGAGCATCGCCACCAGGCAAATAAATGCTATTCAGCTCTGGTTCTTTTGTTAAAATTCTCGGTTCCTAAAATGAAAATCAGTAGCTGTAACGTAAACAGAAACTCAATATACTGAGCAGATGATACTTGTTAAATACAGCCAAACAACGTAAACATTTGCTGAATGAGAGAAAGAAAGGAAGAAGAGTAGGATAACTTGACCGTTTCATTAATTGCTTGAGTGCTCGAAATTCCCCAATTATATTTATTCTACGGTCTAATATTTGGGCAGAACGGATTAAAACTCTTTTCTATATTGTTTGTCTGACTTCTTTCCCCTCAACTTAGCATGATCAACGCTGACTTCTGCGTGGCGGGCTGCTTGATAGCCTTTGGGGGGGTGCTCGGTAAAGTCAGTGCAGTCCAGCTGCTGGTTATGACCCTGTTTGGGGTCACGTTGTTCGCTGTGGAGGAATATATTATCCTGAGTGTCATACATGTAAGTTGAAATCATTGTTGACATCATTCATCATTTCAATAAAGTGGAAAAGAACGTATATCACGGTGTAACTGAATATGTTGCCCATCAATTACTCAGGATTTGTGTGTTTATACTTGCCCCTATTGCCCCTAAGTCCTGCGACTTCAGATTGATAGATTTTGCTAATGACACCTCGAAGCTGATAAGTCACAACCAATATTTACATTCCTGAAGGCCAGAGATGCCGGAGGCTCCATGGTGATCCACACATTCGGAGCTTACTACGGCCTCTCCATCTCATGGATGCTCTATCGGCCGAACCTGGACCAAAGCGACCGTTTGCACGGCTCCGTCTATCACTCAGATGTCTTTGCCATGATCGGTGAGCATAATTTAATTCCATACTTACTTTCACAATACTTGTCGTTATTCTGGGGGCAGTGTGGATCTGCTGGATGTTTAAGGTACAACCTGCTTTCTGCGCAGGCACCCTCTTCTTGTGGATGTTCTGGCCCAGCTTCAACTCGGCCATCACAGACCACGGCGACGGGCAGCAGAGAGCCGCCATGAACACGTACCTGGCTTTGGCCGCCACAGTGCTCACTACTGTCGCCATGTCCAGCCTCTTCCAGAAGCACGGGAAACTAGACATGGTAAGGACCACCACCGTGATGGACATGATACTATGAGGTCAATCCAACAGTATTTGAAATAGAACTAAAAGGCGATGTATGCATACTCTGTGTCATTTGATGCAGCTAACACCTCATTCAGAAAAGAGCGATCAAACTGATACATCATTCATTCTGTTCTTCCAGGTCCACATCCAGAACTCCACTCTTGCTGGAGGTGTTGCAGTTGGAACTGCAGCAGAGTTCATGCTGATGCCCTACGGCTCTCTGATCGTGGGATTCTGCTGTGGAGTCATCTCCACACTGGGATATGTCTTCCTCACGGTATGGTATTTATTATATTATATATAATATAGCTATCATGGGATGAGCGTCTTTAGTGTTTGACTGGGCATGAAGGCATCCAGGCAACAAGCTACAGAAATGCACCAAAATACAAAATGCTTTTATTCTCCACAACCATATAAAAAGTTGCTGGAACAAAGCTTTTTGTTTGTGTTTTTCTTTGCCCGGTTACAGTTGCTAACGTAGCACATGTGTTTTACCTCATTACTTTAGCTGCTCTTAAGCAAACTGTCGCTGTGAACTAGGTTATATTCAACTTTTCGGATGTTTAAATGAGCTCAGTTTATCCCGACTCTCTCTGTCTCTCTCTCAGCCTTTCATGGAGAAGCACCTGAAGATTCAGGACACGTGTGGAATCCATAACCTGCACGGCATGCCAGGAGTCATCGGCGGTATTGTGGGAGCCATTACTGCTGCAAGTGCAACAGAGTCTGTTTACGGTCATGAGGGGTTAGTGGTCTTTACTGATAAATAGAGAGGTCAAGGTCAGGTAGCTTTGCCTTTTTCAATAGATACACGATTACCAACAAGTAAATGAATATATGTATATAGTCTTTTGCTCTGAAAGAAAAGTATATAACCCTTTTTGTTATTATAGGCTCATCAACACCTTTGACTTCGAAAATGAGTTCAAAGACATGGTGCCCTTACGGCAGGGCGGCCACCAGGCTGCGGGCCTCTGTGTGGCACTCTGCTTCGGTGTGGGCGGAGGTATCGCTGTCGGTAAGTAGTCGTCACTGCAACCACTCTTGAATGTGACAGCACAAAAGGCAATGATCTAGTATTTACTGTAAACAACTGTGACATTGTGCTGTGTTTAAACAAGCTTGGTCGGTTCGCCTGCAGTGGGTGACAGACTGTGTGTTGGGACAATAAATGAATCCATATTTTCCACAGGTTGTATTTTAAGACTGCCTATCTGGGGCGATCCTGCAGATGACAATTGTTTTGATGATGAGACCTACTGGGAGGTGAGAAAGTATTCTAGGGGGTGTACTTGAAAAACCCAAGTGTAAATGAATTCATTAAAACAAAAACATCTTTGCTCTTATGTGTGTGTAAATATGTAAAAAACATACTTTGATTTACAGACTAGACATACTTTTTGTTTATTTTCCTATTCTCGATTTCAAGCATTACACTGTTTTGTGTTCCTTACCCTGTTCCTAACAGCATCCTGTTCCTCGCTTTCCATGTTGTGATACTAACAAGGGCACAAAGCATCATACATCTATTTGATTGATGACGCGGTTGTTATTCTACCCCTGAGTCCTTACATAAAAACTTGAATTGCTCACAGGTCCCTGATGAGGAAGAGGACATCGCACCAGTTCTCCAGTACAACAACCACATGCGGAACAAAGATATGTAAGTGTCCTCAAGGTTTATCTGACAACAGTGTACTTGCCTTCTCACGCCGAACAAACCCCACAGGAAGTGCCTTTGCATTTGGTGTCCTCTTGGTGGCAGCAGATCCAAATTAGCGGCAGTCACGAGTGATTCTTTTCAGTCTGTGACCTTTGTTGGGAAGATTTATGGATGGGGAAACATTGTGCGGCTCAGGGAGCCTGCAGTGTCCATGTCACTCGGTGAGGGCTAGATTACAAAACGCTGAAGTAAAGCTCCCCTGTGCTGCGGGTGATGGGGGTTCGTCACAGTGCAGCTCCTCAAAGTGACCTTAGTCGGCATGTTTACTGTTTACTGTGAAAATAAAAATGATACTATTAGAACATGCTGAGCAGTCAGTGTAATCCACCCAGCGGAGGGATTATGATCGTTCATGCATGGAGAGAGGATACGTGAACAGCAAGAGGCCAAAGAAGAAAATACGTTCATCGGAAGCTTGACACCAAAAAACAGGCTTCACTGTTTTTCACTAATGACGTGATGATCTTTTCTTTTCAGGGTGGAGACAAATTTCTCTGTGGAACCGAGCTCACGCTAGGCCTCGTCCCGATGGACGTCTGTCTTCATCACTCATCATCTGTTTGTTCCTTTTCATTTTCCTACTAGACAGAAATATTCACTTTATACATTTCATCTGTTGTTTGTTTGCATAAGACCTACATGAGTTGTACTTTGCGGTGCATCCCTGTCTATGTTGACATAATAGTCAGCAGATCACATTCAAAGACAATACACAAACTGCTGTCCGCTTAATTTGCTATACTATTGTTTGCGTTGTTTCTGAGATTATATAACTGTTTTCTGGAGAGGTTTTATATGAACAGCTATGTATCATGATGGTTATTATGGATTTTGAAAATTGGAGCTGTTTGTATTAAATTTAGTAATGCTATGACATAAAGGATGTTAAGTATCCCTTTGCATGGAGCCACCCTAACTTAGCATTAGTAAGCATTGTATAAACTATAAATACATGTCTTTAAAAACCCTGTGATGTATTGTTGCAATCAAATATATTTTTTAATTGAACTGTATTGTATTGTGTTTTATTTTTATCTTCTTCACCAGCCTTCACCCACTGCTGCTCACAGGAGGAGTTACTGAGAAATGCCTTCATAAATATCACATTGTGGTGCACAATTAACCATTTATCAAATGTTTTCGATTACGTATACGTCCAAATAAGAGGGTTTTCAGAAAGTGTCACGCTATTGTTCTAACAATGAGTGGATTTATCATAAGCTCATATATATCATACTTGTTTTGAAAAAGTAATGTAAATTTGAGGATCAACAAATACTTATAACATCATTTCTGATATATAATTCATATATTCAATGAATGAGAAGTGCTTATTTTTTCTGATTTACTAATTACATTTTGCTGAACTTAAAAACAACTTACCAATTAAAAGAGGAGGGAACAAGTTGTTTCCCTGATTTAAGCGCCCGTCAGTGTCCCCTCTCTCGTGGAGTCAGGCTCAGGGTAAAGGTCAAACCCTGATTGCTCTCCCGGGACATTCTGTTGCTAAAAAAAGAAACTAGAGAGCAGCGTCATCCTCGTGACCTCTGGTCAAAGAATAGCAAAAGGGCAAAGTCACTGGCAGGGCTGCACACATATGCTGGAGTCCATCAATTTGAATTCTTTGAAAGAGAAAAACACACTGTGGATTCATATGCTGAATATTCGAGCTATTTTTTTTGCATGTGGCTGGCTAGAAATCTGTAGGAGTCGTTTCTTTCTATGAGAATTCATCTTTCGGTAAATGGACCACAATGTCTTTAAATGCTGACTATTGTTTCCCTGCGAGCTCCATTGTGTCCTTCTGTCTACTTTCTTTCGATGGCAATGATTTCCATAAGCTCTGTCTTCTGTCCACCTGTCCGCGGTGTTTCCTATTGATCGACAGCAGGCAGCAGCTCGCGGTGGGAGTGCAGATGATTCCCACACATGAGTAGCGGCGAGGAATCCATCGCCTCGTCAAGTCTCCTCGCTAACAAAGGCGGGCTTAGTGCTGTTTTCTTTTGTCATCAGTAACGTGTTTGAGTAAAGGAGGTAATGGTGCCACAAGTGCTCCAATTAAACAAGATGCAGCCCTGCTGGGAAGAAAGGCTCCCTCGTGGCCCCCAGCAGCCCCCAAAATACAAACACACACACACACACACACACACACACACACACACACACCGGGCCTCTTCTTATCCTACCCCCATGCAGTCCCAGTCCCAACTCTGCTCATGTTTATTCATCAGCCACTTACAGGGCAAATGTGGAGGCCTATTAAAACTAAATCTCTCTTATTTATGAATGATACAGGGCCATCGTCTCTGAGATTGAGGGAGCCGAGCCTCACGGCATCACAACGGCCATAGTTGGTAGACTGTTTGCACTGCTTTGGAGAGACGCTGACCACCGATTTGCTTTACTTGCACAAGGGAAAAAAAAAGTTGTGCGGGGAAGCGGAGAAGATTGGATGGAAAAACTTAAGGAGGCAGGGGGGCATGAAAAGAGCGAGGCACCGACAGAGAATGAGGCCTCACTTTCATTTGCTGATGACTGACTGCCTGCCGTTTGGGCTCAATCATGATCTTTGATTGGCAGCTTGGGGGGGAAGGCGAGGGTGGGAAAGAGGCTGCAGGACGAGAGCTTAGAATGGGAGCCTCACAAAAAATACTCCAGAGAGGGGGCTGCGGAGACGCTCATTAATGATAAAGAACACACCAGGCAAAGCATGTTTTCTCTGCGTGTTGTTTGTAGGTTGAGATTAGTTTGTAATCTTGTTGTGTAAAATGCACAGATCATCCACGTTGGGCTCAAGTCCAACGTGGGAGGTCGCGTCCCAGCACCTGGCAGAGGCTATTTGGCCTTTTTGTTTTCGTATTTTTCACCATTATTCTAAGAGAGCGATACTGTGTGTCTGAGGGTGATTATGTTGCCGGCGTATTCATTTGATTGTTTTACAGTTTACTCAGTCACTACGCAGTTAAACTACCCTGAATTCACTTTACAGTTACGAGGACCTACAGCGGTTAGAGGATATTCAGGCATATGTGTTCACTCTCCTATAAAGAGAGCAATAAAAGCTCCCACTGAAAGAAACTACAAGTCCATAGAACTGGTCATAAACCATTCAAGCCCACACTCCTTTTCACCTTTTGTGCGGCTTCAGTATCCCCTAAAGGTTACTTCCCAGCAGGTGCATCTGATTCGCGAAACCTCCCTGACTGTTTAAATCTGGACTATAGCATTCTGCTTTTCTGATCCATAGTCCTCTGCACAGCAGAAATATGAACGAGTACAAAATGCAGCTTATTGATGATGCAGCGTTTCCCAATCGAATGAATACTGTGTGCAACAGCACATACTTTGTAAGGGCAGCTGCAGAATGTATTGAAGGTATACAAATAAAAAGTTAGCAATTTTGATCCCAGTGCAGGTTAATGTATTCCTTTTTTAAGTATAATACTTAGATTTTAGATGGGATTTAATATAATATTCAAATAATATACAATAAGATCAAATATTATGTATTTCGACCCCTTTGTGGCTTGTGGCCTTCAATTGGGTGAAAACCTTTAAATTGCGTAGTGTATTTATATTGTTTAACTGGTACATACACCCCTCTGCCCATGACTTTGCCTTCTATTTGCAATTTGCTGATGAGCCTCCTACCTCTGGCCTCCCCAGGTAGCCACAGGCCTCCCCACGCCACTAACCGTCCACAGAGGCTGCTTAAGTGTCCCTGTCGGACCACAGTGGAGAGGAACAGCAGATTAACCATGATCCTATCCTCTCGCCGCTAGCCCCTTCATACGCTCCGTTACACCAGCATTTAAGAGGAGGAGGGCACGCCATTCAGGCCCCTGATATGAATCCCAGACGAAGGGGACAAGAACAGAGCTTTCGCTCCTGTTTCACAGAAAAGACCCCTTTCTGGCACCCGCTTATTTTGGTTGCTACAGGCTCCTGGGTTCAATGGTAGACTCCCGTTGTGCGGGGACAAAGCCTCTCAGTCATCCGGCGATGGTTGCTAGGGGAGGCAGAATGTGTGGGGAGGGACTGGCTGCCGTTGTCCCAGACGAAATGTCTCTCTTAAGGCGGCCGAAATCTGGTGATTGACAGGTGGCTACACGCTCCACTGCGGATCACCCGGGAGGTCCGTGGGGCCTCATATCCTGCGACCGTGTAAGTGTGTGTGTGGGTGTGTGTTCATGGCAGGTTATGTTAGTTGCCAAAGGGAGCATGGGGGTTGGGGATGTAGTACGGAAGGTTTCTGCTGATATGAAAGTGGCACCATTTTTTTTTTACCTGTAGAGGGAGCTGCTACTGCTTTAAAAACAGCTGTCCGATCACCTTAACAACTATTCATGTTTATGTTGGTTCGTCTGTGAGCTGACGGTGGGACTAAAAATACCATAAAACCTGGAGGAAAAAATGTAAAGCCTGCATTAAAGATGCTGTTAAAAATAGAAATTTAAATAGAAATGCCCTGAAAGCTCACCACAATGGGTTTTCTCATCTCTTTGTTTTGAAGTTTGAGCTTCACTGTGCACAATTTCATGTGTAGTTTGAGACGAGAAGGTCATTTTTACGAATGTTTCTCTGTGATCATCTAGTCTGACCTCAAAACGTCTTTATAGGAGCAGGATGTAGTTTAGTCACCAATCATGTTCCGATACATATATACATGGAACTGTTTCTAAGTGTGATGGCCAAGTCACTCTTCCCTGCATCCTCTTGTTACCGATTACTGCGTCCTCTTATTACGGATCACCACGTCCTCTTGTTACTCATCACTGCATTCTCTTGTTACTGATCATTGCGTCCTCTTGTTACTGATCACTGTGTCTTGTTACTGATCACTGCGTCTTGTTACTGATCATTATGTCCTCTTGTTACTGATCACTGTGTCTTGTTACTGATCACTGCGTCTTGTTACTGATCACTGCGTCTTGTTACTGATCATTATGTCCTCTTGTTACTGATCACTGCATCCTCTTGTTACTGATCACTGCATTTTGTTACTGATCACTACATCCTCTTGTTACTGATCACTGCGTCTTGTTACTGATCACTGCGTCTTGTTACTGATCACTGCATCCTCTTGTTACTGATCACTGCGTCTTGTTACTGATCACTGCATCCTCTTGTTACTGATCACTGCGTCTTGTTACTGATCACTACATCCTCTTGTTACTGATCACTGCGTCTTGTTACTGATCACTACATCCTCTTGTTACTGATCACTGCGTCTTGTTACTGATCACTGCCTCTTGTTACTGATCACTGCATCCTCTTGTTACTGATCACTGCATCCTCTTGTTACCGATCACTGCATCCTCTTGTTACCGATCACTGCGTCCTCTTGGCTTCTGAACTGTCAATAAATGAAACCATGTGAGGGGAAAAATACTGGAGATAATACCAATTCAGGGATATTCATTAAAGACTATCCTGGAGATTTTGATATTAAAAATAAATATCTGGTAATAAATTGATAAAAACTGAAAAAAGAGAAAAGGTTAGCTCTATATTCATTGGCTCAACAATTATGCAGTGTGATATGCCGTATTTTGTCTCGTATTGTATACATAGACACATATGAATATGATATATAATCTAAGTATAACAGTAATAAATTATAAGATTTTTGATAAAAAGAGTAAAACATACAACAAAGAAGGGTTAACTTTCAGATACAAAGATAAAAGCGTGTGTAAGTGAGACAAAGAGAACGTATTGTAAATCAAAAAGGGTAAATTAAGGCTGTTGGTTTGTATTTGTCTGCATCAAAAGGATTAGCGATATTCAGATTTGTGTCTCTCCCCAGCCTGGGAACTGTTACCCCGCCACTCTCCAGACACCAGCAGTCCCCGTTTCCCCCTCCACGGCTGCAGAGGTGAGGGGGAGCAGGCCGGGTAGGCGGTGGGGATCTAAAGGGGTTCACACGGAAAACCGTCTCCCCTCAAATAGACGTCTGGGACAGTCTGGGTTCTGCACTCCCAGACTGGGAGCCCTTCAATCCATCAGATGCTGCCCCACCTCCCACTCCCTTCCCCTTGACCTTGACTCTCTGTCACCGTGGCCCTCCAGACAGTCTGGGGTCAAAGGGTAACACAACAGCCACACATCAGACACGGTTCAAGTCCCCTGTGTCCATATGAATGCCGAATGGTAAATCACCCTAAAATCTGCCTGTTGGAATGTGACTTTGAATTCCTGCAGCGTGGTACGCAGACACCTCAAGGAGACTGTTGTTGTGACAGTATGAAGCCCATAGAAAACAAATGGTTACATGTTATTACACTCATGCCTTACCTCTATCTCATCCTCCAGGAATGTGGATTTAATTCATTTGTTGTCCGAATGGATATTTTGTTACATTTAAGCGGCGGTTCGTCTGTAATTCAAAGTGAATCAGCTTCCAGCACCACTAAGAACCATTTCCAAGCAGCCATGCCGCATCGTACCTTTCACCTCCGACTGCTGATTCACATCGTCGTCAGCCAGTCATGTCATGAACGATTTGTGAGAGAGGCAAGGGCTGCATCCTCATGAGGCGTTTAAAAAAATGCCAACTGGCACAGTGTGAAGCTCTGATGAGCCTTGTGTGCGCATGCGCAGAGTGCACAATGTCTCTCACATACTGTCACTCAACCCCCCCGGCTCTTTTAAACATGCATCAGTGTTTCTTTTATCAAAACAAATATCCCTATCGTCTAATTCAGAGCCGTCATCATTTCCCCTCTAATCGGAATGTAATTCGTAAAACAGCTCATTTCTTTGGGAGGTATTTGACATTCTAATGAGCTCATTTAAAGTCTGGATGCAAACCACAGTGTTGGTGTTGGTGGACGCAGGACCAGGACAGGACAACAGCAGTCACAACACTGTTAATGTCACATTGAGGGTTGTTCTCTCATTATAGACGTGGACAAGCAAGGTGACAAACACACACACACACACACACACACACACACACACACACACACACACACACACACACACACACACACAGCTTCCTCTCCTATTTACCAGTGGACAAACAAGTAGATGCATTTTGTAGTTTTAGAGGTATTTGGGTTGCTGCTCAAAACCTTCAGCAGTTTTTCGCTGATGCCTCAACCTACATCCACTGATATCATTTGCTTTTTGCTTTTTTGGGGCGTGAACGCAGTTATTTTAGCACTTTGAAATACTTAGTAGAAGTATTGCATTCGTTAATACAACTGATAAATAAGAGATTGAGTACCATTATTTTAATTGTTAATGAGGTAATTTTTTTTCTTCTTTTTATTCGCCCGTGTTAATTTAGTTCAGCTCGTCCTTTATACACAACTGATAGTGTCGTATTCAGCATGTTTGTTCAAGGCTACATCGGATTTCAGTTCGTTTCACGTCCCCCGAAAAAGTCC
Source organism: Apeltes quadracus (assembly GCA_021346845.1). Lineage (NCBI taxonomy): Eukaryota > Metazoa > Chordata > Actinopteri > Perciformes > Gasterosteidae > Apeltes > Apeltes quadracus. The sequence goes on from CM037935.1 coordinate 9,017,577, forward strand.
ATTCAGAAAATAAGTCAGTATAAAGTAAAAAGAGTTGGTTTCTTTTTTTTTTTAAACGGTTATAACGTCCATTTGTAAACTACAAGCAGCCCTGTCGCTTTGTTATTCGCGGAGGAAACATTATGTTCCTCTTTTTTTGATCCTAGAAAATCTCGTTATAACTCAAAATAAATTCAGCATTTTTTAATATTAATAAAAAAACCCGATTATCGACATCGTCGCATGGCGGGCCGTCGAAATATAATAACTAAAAAAAAATGAATGATGTGTCCATTCGCACCCGAGCAGACAATCATTAAGGTGACGGCGGATGAACACGGAGCTTCCCCGCGCTCCTCCATTAACTGTATTACGGGCGCCGCTGATGGAGTTACGCACCAATCAGGGGGCGCCTGGGGCCGTAAACACCGACGTAAAGTCGTAAATGATAAAGTATAAAGTGTAAACGAATACCCGGGCAACTAAAACTATCAGATATCTTTATTGAGTAACAAATGCACTTAAAAACAGGCTGTATTGGATAATTGAAATATACTTTAAAAAAATACAAATATCAACTATTGAATTCATAAGGAGGCTATTACTGAACCTTTTTTTTTTTTTTAGGAAAGACAGATATCTTTTGAAAGCACATTTATTCGTTTCTTAAGAGGGTCTAGGCTTATCCCCAAACCAGAAGATAACTGAAACTTTATAGAATTATTGTAGGAATATTAACCTATTTTAGACTTCATCATTACTGGTCATTTCCAGTAAGTATCATGTTCAGATGATGGTTTCTTAAATATGTTTTTGATGAGCGTATTGCTAAATTACTGTGTGTGTGTGTGTGTGTGTGTGTGTGTGTGTGTGTGTATTTAAGTGGAATAGAATACCACTCAAAAGTTTGGACACACTTTCTCATTTAATTGAATAAAAAAACTGAAATAACTGAAATGACAATTGAAATACACACATGCTTCAAAATTACTTATTGCATGGAAATCTAATATAATCAATTAGCTAAGTTGTCTTTGACTTTATGTTTGATGTATTTTATGCAGTCAGCGTGCATTCCCTTGCATCCCAATTTCTCTCTGTTACATATATTCCTTTCCTATAATCCAACATTTAGCATCAGCTCCTTGAGGGGAGGAACCAATTGGTTATAAAGAGAGCCAGTCTCTTTGGGAGGAGAAAAGGGCCCCCTGTTGTTTTTAAACCAGCTCCTCCAACGCTCCAAAATGCAGGGGCCCCGAGGCAGGTCTGTGAGGAGCGAGGGTGCCTCTCCAGCAAATGACGCAGAGCGACTCTCCTGAAGCGGCAGTGAGCTGGTGAGGAAGGACTTGTAGGATGCATTAAATCAGCCTGATTAGCAGTTTCAGGCGAGGGCACCGCTCGGGTCCGACTGAAAGGCTGCCGGCAGCTCTTGAGTGATACTATTCACATCCTGGGAGAAAGGTCAGTGTCAGAGGAGTTCACAGGCCCCATCGCCATTCTTATGCTAAAGGATCATATACACACAGGCTTATTCAGTGGCGTAAACAGTTTCTACTGACTTTCCCTCCAAAAGGTTTGAATTCTTTAACTTGTGTCCCATTCCCTTCTTCTGAAATGGAAATTAGATTTAATTTAATATTGTTGAACTTGACATCATCTTTTCAAATGTTTTTGCATCTACACTCTTGTAAGAAAGTAATCTACAAAAAACACTGAAACACTGACTGTACCAAAAGAGATACAGCATTTATACATATATACAGTACATAATCCCTAAATCTGAGGTAAATGTTCCTTTTAAAGTTTATATTTCAATGTTCCTTCGTCAAAAGAAACATTGGAGGTAAACCTGATGTTGTTACCCCCCACTCCTCCTCCCCTATTTATTTCCTGTTTTACCTGTCACAAATAAATTGTCTTACTCTTACTAACTTCTTGAGGCATTTTCTGTCCGTCTCGTAGACCAGTGGTCAAAAGCCAAAAAGCAGGAAATAGCCACTTAATTAGCGGCCCCTGACCTTTGGCTCTGGCTCAGACAACTCGTGACCTCAGCATCTCTCCAGCCTGTTTAACGTCCTCTCAGGGACTGTCCAGATCATGACCCCTGACCCTGTGCTGCCATCCAACAGGTCCCTGACCAGCCGTCCCGCACCACAAGAAACTCATCAAAGAGCAATATTCATCCAAGCAGCACATTAGCGATACTTTGGCAGCAGCACGATATGATACACGATTACGCCTGCCGCTCTCCAGCGTGCGTATTCAGAGCATGCGAGGTAGCGAATGCATATATGTGATGAGGAAAACCACAAGTGCAACAGTCTTTACAAAATCCATTAAAACCTTTGGGCTTTCATTCCATCCTCACTCCACAGAGGATGATTTAAGTTTCCAGAGGGGGAACTAATCACCCAAATCAGTCGCTGTACAACATTTGGATGGATTGAAAACACGCCGAGTCGTGCCTGGCTCTCCGTGAGAGCTCCACTGATGCTCGAGTGTGATTTTAGATTCAAGCACATGTGGAAACAGTGCACACGGTTCCCGCTCAGTTCTTTCATGCTACTCCCATGTGTCCTCACTGGTTTGTGACTATTTTTGTCTCTTTTCTCTTTGTTGTATTTTAAATGGTTCACGTTTATTTTGGTTTCTGGATCCTCTGTGGTGTATAAATATAGTAGTCTACTTTTTTGCTTATCTTAATGCAACAACTCTTACACATTAGTGCACTCTGACAGCGATGCTTTTACACTTTATTAATTTAAAAACATATATTTTTAAAGTTTGTTGTTAACATTTTCGCACATTGAATGAAATCACAAATATCAAATAAGTAATCCCAGTAAAATTGTTTGATTGTTGAAAAAAGAATATCAAACCTCTAAATCATAGAAAAAGGCACCGTTTTAATGGAGAGGAAATCCTTTGTGGCTTGTAGATAATTTCTTATAGAATGCACGTGCACTCACAGATGAGTCAGACTTTGATTGAGGTCTAACTGACACCAGGAAGGCCTGTAATCCCCAAAACTGATAAAACGGCCAAACCTTTACTGCCTGGTTGGCAGTAAAAAAATTCAGATAGAAAATACAAATAAAAAATACAAAAAATTCCAAATAGAAGTCACTCTTCTCATCTTATTAGTTTAGCCATATCATTTCTCGCCGCCATTATGAACAGAGTGAATGTCTCTTTTCATAGTGTGAACAGTTCAGTGGGCAATGAATTTCCTTTTTTTCCCACACCGATCAACACACAGCCCTCCGTCTGCTCCTCCTAATTAAACCTTAATGTGGGGTCACTCAAACACCGCCTTGCACGATCCTCACAGAAATTACCATTTGAATCTAAAAACAGAAAGCAGACGGAGAAAAGGTCCTGCAGACTCGACTAATATATTTTATCCATTTTAGATCGATCCTTATTCGTTTTTTTTGAAGATTAAAGACAAAGTGCTGCTGAAAATATTCAACATAAAAACACATCATTTAGGATGTCAGCAGTGTAACAATCTATGCTTTCATCAATGAAATAGTTACTTAAAAGCGCAATTGTAACACAGACAAAAATATTTTCATTATCTATTTATTTCAAAGAAAAATACAATCAGCTTTTTCAGCAATGCACTTCAGTCTTATAAATGACTATTTCCATTTAGGCATACGAGAACAGCAATCTCATAAATTATGAATTAAAACATGTAGATGCACTTACTATAATTCATTGACATTTTTTGCAATTTTAAAAACAGGGCTGATGTATAAACATGGTGGATCACAGACATTAAACAGGTTATTTGAATCAAACATTTCCGGCTTGCACAGTAGCTCTTTTCTTTCTGCAGTCCTCTGCCTCTCGTTTAGGTGACTTTCTGATGACAATATTTCGTTGAGTTTGGTCGAGGATCTCCTCGTGTCCAAGCAGGTTCCTTGAGAGTGCAGAGAGGCTTGCAGGTCCCGTCCCGTCCTGGGAATAAACGATAAAGGGAGTCATTAGCATGAGAATAAAACTTTGTTCTATAAACACTCGGCAAGTAATACTGATTCACTGAAGAAAGAAGGAAGTTTCCCACTACCCATTGTTTTGAAAAGATAACTCCCCACTCCCCCCTGCCCCCCAACACATGAAGGTGCTGACGTATAAAAGCGAGTGATACGTTTTAAGAGCAGAATGAATCTGAAAACCTAACCCTCTGCTAACAAACAAATCTGTTGTTGAGGATGAGAGTTAGCTCTGCACGTCAGAAATTGTAGGCGGTGTTTCAGAAAAACAAACTTTCCTTTCATGCGCTGTCAAAATAGGTCCCTGCGCTCTGCATGTTGTTCTTCTCTCCCATTTTCAGGCTGTATGCATGGAGGGATCTTAAGGCTTTTATCCCCACAGGGAACCAGCCCAAACTCTTTCTCTGTCAATTTTCACCCACTCCCCAATTCAGACGAGGCTTTTCTCCCACCAACCCCACAATGAAGGATTTGTCCTCGTTCCCTTTGTCCACCTCTGATATCTTTTTTTGACTGCTCCCTCTCTGCAGACAGCATGCAGCGTATGCAAATATGTGCTCTTTTATTCCTGGTTGAATGCAACCTTAAATGAGGACACACTTGCACACGTTTACAGAGGGGGCATGGAAACATGCACGTATTACAATCAGTAGATTTGCATGCCCTCTCTGACACAGAGACACTTAAACATTGAACACAGGCGATTTGGAAGCGAGCAGACGGACGTATGTTTTCATCTGATTTTATCTAGATATTCCTACACAGGCAGTTTATCCAGACAAATAGATACCTATAATACAAGATTGGAGGCGTGGGCCGCAGCGAATGGATACTTGATCAAAAGCCTTGTGCTATATTTTAGTTTTAGTTTGGAAGCCTTTTTTTTAATGGTTGATTTTATTTGTAGAACTTCTGCAGGGAGACAAAGCTCTTTCTTTGCACCGCAAGAAGAAGTTATTGTACTTCATCAAAGCCGTGGTGTATTTGCTGTTTTATAAGCCCATAAGAACACAGCACATACACAATGGCCGTTCAGATGTGTAGGATGGGGCTGAAAAATGGAGACACAAGTGGTCCAACACAATAGCGGCTCTGAGGAAGAGGTGTAGACTGGTAACTCTAAAGGCTAGATGACTTATAATGGTGTCTCGCAGCTTACATTCCCAAGCTGGCCCGTGCCATCTGTGAGCATGTGTGAATGGGTTAGGGTTAATGTGTGCGTGTGTGTGGTTGTGTGTATGGTGTGTGGAGGAGGGGGGGGGGGGGGGGGGGGGGGGGGTTGACGTCTGCTGGACAGCTCTGACAGTTCGGCCTTTTCACTCGTACATGACTGAGCCGGCCGGCCTCTTTCCCATAGCAACCTGAACAGAGGTCAAAGACCATGTAGCCCCCCCATCCATCCACCCAGCCAACCAACACCACCTCCTCCTGTACAGCAGGGTGGTCACAGACTCCCCAATCACTCCCCGACTGGCCGCAGACAGAGCGACCGCACCCATGAACTTGAACTTGTGTGATGGAGTCGTATATCCATCTGAGGCAAGAAAAAGCGACACGGGGATGAGCCCGCTGCAGACTTTTTCCTCTTTTCAACCCGTAGCCTGGTATCAAACTCACATTGTGTACCAGTAGAGTAAAATAAATGAAAAAAAGAGGTCACGCCAAGGATTCCCCTAATTCTCCTCACCCTAGAACCTCATCTCCTCCTGATATGATTACAAAGGGCCGCTGTATTAACGGCTCAGTCACCTAATTCTTCTCTACTTTCATTGGAGCGTACAGGACCCCTACTCGGGACGCCACAGCCAACAGACGTAATCTGAAAAGCCCGGGATGTGGAAACTTCTCTCCATCTTCTTCTAAGATACTTAATGTCAGGCTTTGTGCTAGATTAGTCTCGGCCAAAGTTGCATTAAAAAACCCAGATGATCCCTGCTTGACCCACATTGGACCTCATCCAAGACTATGGGCGGCCCCCGAGCCCGGCTTTATAAATCACAGTCGAGCCGTTAAAACATTAATAGTGTCCACACATAGTGAGGAGAAACCAAAGAGGTAACCCAGGAGCTGTATGGTATTAACATTTTATCGCTACTATGGCTACGCCGCTTCACCAAACACAAAATTGGAAGCGGGCGCCGGCTTCTGTCCCTTCATCATGTCACACATTATAATTTTCTTGCACTGAAAATCCCAGATAGTTATAAATAAATAACATTGGAAAGGGACACAAAAGAAAGGAAGGTAATCATCTATACTTATGTCATTTTATGAAGGGGAGATACATTTTTACATTTTTAGTTTCAAGGTAATTTACAAGAAGAAATTGAAGCATGAATATTTAAGTGACTGTGTCTACAGCGTGCAAAGGAACACTCGGGGTGTTCACATCCTAAAAATCCTCCTGACACGGCGTCCAAAAACTCACTGCTCAGACGCGCTGGATTAAAACAGAGGTTAAAAACCATTCGACATTTAATTGTTTGCCCTAAAACTCGTCTCATGTCAAGCTGCATATTCCAATTAGTCACAATAAGCGGTATTAATCAATAGATAAATATGTTGTGTGTGTGTGTCTGTGTGTGTGTGTTGCTCTATGTTTATTTTCACCCTAAGAATATTGATCCCTGTGCTAACACGCATAGCAAGAACAAATACATTTTACTGACAAATTTGCTTCAGTCACCGCCTGACCATCCGCTGCAGCCATCACATGCGGTTGCAGATCCTTGCGGGCTGCAAATTGCTTCAGCAGGGCAGTGCAGCAGCTAACACAAGCCCAGCACACGTGGCACTGACACTAGTGGCTGCAACACCTGCCTCCAGGTCCTCCTTTGCATTCGCTGATACGTTTGTCTCCGTTTGTCTGCAACAGAGACGTAGCACTAAGCAAGCTACAGTCTCACCCAAGATTAATTTCTCGCCTTCACCTTTTGCTTTCTTTCTTTTTTTTGCTTCTGTCAAATCTGCCCGGAGCAATGCGCTGTGTGTGCCTCAGATGAGCAGTGAGAATGCAGTTATGAAGACAGCTCGGAGTCTTTTATCTGAAGAGGGGGGATAATCTTGACATGTGGGCTGCCTGTGCCTTACATATTTTGGGGAAGCACATGTACGGTATGAGGCTGATTAATAATCACTATCCACAGGTTACATCATTCAGCATGTTAGGCACATCCATCGTCTTAGCTTAGTCATTCTCGGTGAAGCCCTGTTCGTGCCTGTCTTGTGATATTTCTGTGTGACACAGATATGTGGATTGTACATCGAGCTGGTATACGGAGTAATGATTAAAAAAAAAGTGCACGGGCGCACTGCATGAAATAAGGTCAGATTCCCAGTGTGAAAAAAACACAATGTCCATTTGTTGTGTTGAAACATCATTGCCTTACGCCTTTGATACAACCGAAGCGCAAAGCGCGATGTGCTGTGTGACAGGGTGCCGGCCCGAGCCTCTATATGCACGTCAGGTCTGAATGCAGCAAGATCCTTCCTCAAAACAGCATCTACATGCCTTTCAGACATGCAGAGGGGGCTGAAAAGACTAATGAACAGTCAGGTGGCACTCCAGGGCCCAAACCCCCCTCCCGCAACCCCCCCCATCACACATATCAACCGCACATACACTTGCTCACACATTAAAACTCAGCAGCCCGCCCGACCCCGGTGATCCGCACGACAGTCTAATGTCTCAGGCATCTGCTCATGTCTAGTCTGGAGGGTCTTTCCCACCCTGCCCCCCAGCCCAGGCCCGCCGCAGCACCAGCTCCCACAATGGTGGGAAAGCAGGCCTTTACTGAGGGGGTGTGGGGGGGAGTGGACTAAACAGCTATTGAGAGGGGAGAGAGCGGGGCTGAATGATAATGTGAAAATGCACGGCGCTGTTCATTAACACACAGGCAGCACTGCAGCTGCACATGTCGGCCCTGGACACACACACACACACGCGCGCGCTCGCTCACGTGTCACTCGCTTTCCTGCCACCGGGGGTTACCGAGCGGCTCCTCTCCATGACAAGGAACGTTTACAGGCGCTTTGTGCGCCGGCCCGTCTGTGTAAGAGGTTACAGGGATGGGAGAGGTAAAGATTTGGAGCTCTAATATGCGGCAGACCCTGTTGGTTTGTTTTATCAGATTTTAGAAGGATGGGATATTTTTACATTTGTGTCAAATAATCCTTTTCAACCGTGTGTGGCAGGTTTATACTGCATATTATGTATATGGAGAGTTGCAATCATGAAACGTTTAGGAATAATTGCTGTCGATGATTTGAGATACTAAATATATATACGGTAATTTAAATCCATCAGAAATGCCATTTAAAGCCCTTAAACTGTCCTGAAAATTGTCAGTGCTGATATCACTACAGCTGCTTTGTGAGCTAAAACACATTTGTTCATAAAGTAAACCAAATCTAAAATTGTAATGGTTCTACTAAAAAAAAAATCCAATTACCCAAATAGTTATTATCTCAGTGACACAATTTACCTGAGAGCTTTTAACTGAAGGCACATTAAGACAGCGAAGATAATACTAAACACCATAATGTAAATCCCATAATAAAAGCGGATTTGCATGAATTCGTCCACGAGGTTTGTCGGGTGGAAGTAAAATGTACACCACCGCCTGGCTTTCATCAAGGAGTAAAGAACCGCCGTGACAAGAGAGGATGGCAGGTTTCCTTCAACCAGTGCCAGCTCATTAATTTTGTTTGCTACCCCCTCCCCACCCCTCTCCCAGCACCAACTACCACCACCCTTCCCTCACCCACCGCCTCCCTCGACTCACCCCTTAACTGCTAATTAGCAGAAGCAGAAGATAGAAGAGAAAAGGGGGAGGCCACGTGTGACTGGGGAGGAAATAGGAAACTCATCTTCTTCCCCTCGTCCTTCCTCCTGCCCCCATCCTCCATCAAACAACCCCACCTGCCCCCCGCCGCCGCTGCCCACCGCCATCACCACTGGTACCCAGGCAGAAAAACCATGATGCCGCTCACCTCGTGTGCCAGCCTGCCATTTTAGGTGTCGCGCAGCAACATCTCCCCAAGATGGCTCCTCTGAGCGTGCCCGTGCTCCGGAAGGGTCTTTGTCCGCGCGCTGGCACAGGCAGTGTCGTCCCCCCCGCCTTCCCCAGTTGGCAGCACAGATGGCATTAGAGGCTCTTGGGCAAAAAGGACGACGAATGGGGAGGGGGGGGGGAGCGGAGAGGAGAAGGAGGAGGAGGAGGTAGCAATTCCGGACCAACCATTTTTCCCTCCTCTCTCTTCCTTTTCTTTTAATGATGGCTCGAGCTTCTTTTCAGGGACCCACGATCATTCAATGTCGTAAATTGGAAGCCTGTAAAAAGAGGGGATGGAGGAGAGAAAACCAAGGAATGAAACCGGAGAAACACATTTGCACTTTTAATTATAAGCATAGCTAAACACAAGCTAAAGAGTAACTTTGGTTTCTTCTTTTCAGACCTGTGCACGCTTTGGATTTGCACCGAGATGTGTTTGTGGAGTTATTAAAACGTTTAAATCTCTGCCAGCTTTTTTCCATTGATGGCTAGTCCCCTTGTTAAGTTTTAGTGGGTGCATGAGTGTGTGTGTGTTTTTTGCTTAAAGTAAAAGCACAAAAAAAAGTTGAATTTTGCAGGTTGAAAGAAGAATGCCCTGACTCTCCCATAAATAAAGCCTCCAGGGTTTTTATCCCTATTCATTGAGGAAGGGCGCCACGCTGACACGCCCTAACAGGGGAAGCTCGGGCCGAGACTCGGACCGCGGCTTTTTTCACAGAGCCAATGTCTCGCAGTGAAACGAAGCAATTTTCCCGGTTTGACAGCGAGCTCTTCTGCGATGGAGTGAATGAAAAACTCATCTCACATTGGCGCTATTTAGCCTTTAGTGGCGTTCCACGGGCCGAGCGCATGCACAGCGCTGAAGTGCCGAGTTCAAAAACTCAGATCCTGTCTACAGGATGGGCCCCGGCCCTTCTCATTGAGCCGCGGCACAATGTGTCCCAAAGGCCCTGAGATTAGCTACAGCTTTAAATGCAGACGCCAAGTGTGTGTTTGTGGGGCGCTGCACCACTCGACCATTAGCAGGCGGAGACATTAGCGCCTGGACAAAGAGGTAGTCTCCCTTTTCTTTCTTCTACAGAAAACGTCTCAGGTAAAATTTAAATATATAATAAATAGAAATGAGACTCCCAAAGGATTAAATACAAAGCATAAATCCCAGGGATAGCAAAAAAAAAAGGATGGCAGGAGTCCTGTTTGTTTTTTCACTTACTACAGGTGAGCATGAGGGATCAGATTAAACACCCTGAGGTGTGATCAGCCTCTTTTTTTCCAGAAGACACAAGTCCCAGTAGCCCCATTAAAGATGGCTGGGTTCTATTTAGCTGCACGATGGCTCACATTGTCATGACTTACATAGCAATAGAACCGAGCCTTTGTTAGTGTCGTTGGTAACACCTGTGCTTTTCCCTGCCGTGACAAGTTAAATGTCTCCTGTGAAAAAGAGGAGAAAAAAAAGACACATTAATGACGCAATATCAACTCTGTGCGTATATGATTCAATTTGATCTTCTTCCACAGGATAAAAACAAAACGGTTTGGGTCCGCGCGGTTCTCCTCCACCGCAGCGACCTGTTTAACATTCAGCACCACGTTGCTGAGGGCCTGAATGGACAGAAAACACCACCACCACCCTGCAGCCACACTGAGGGCCCTTTGTGCAGGGAGCTCACATTCGGAATCCTCAAAATAAAGTCAATTCAATAGAAAAACAAACAAACGGCGCATCACACTCTAAAGCCATAAATGGGTTAACTAGTCTATTTTTTTAAAACAAATTTCTCAATGGTATTTTTGTTTTCCTTAGACCCCAAGATGACTGATAGTTAAACATTTTGTTCTGCAAAAAGCCCTGGAAATATAAATGCCTATAAATCTGATAATAAAAGTGTGTTTACAAATTAACTAGTGTATTATACACACTTTTTGTAGCGATTTGGGATTATTTTGTGCAAATTATTATTATTTTATTTTTATCAAACTTTAAAAAAAAAAACACACACAAAGCAAAACTATTTTCTCACCTTTTTTGGAGTCGAAAGCTTGAGGAGTCCCGCGTGTTTCGGGATGTGAACACAACGCCGCTCCGGAAGTCATTTCTACTTTCGGTTATCTAGCTTTATGACAGGCATTTAAACTCATACAGCTAGATAACCAAAGACAGAAACAGACCCCCTGTCGCGCTGTGCTGAAGGCCGACGCAGATGCTGACGTGATCTAGAAGCAGGATGAAGATGTAGGCCTTTAATATTAAAAATAAAAAAATAAAAAATAAACACACGCACACACTCACACACGTTTCGAGTATGTTTTATTTGAATCACGGGCCAATGAGAACGCGACGTCATAAGAGGAGATTAATCACGTGTGTTGCACTTTAACATCTTGCGTTGTTTAAAGAAGATCCAAATAGTCCTGCATAAGGAGTCTGGCTAAAGGCCTACTGATCAGTGACCTCATTTTAATCTACATGTTAGATTCTAGACGCCTTCAGAAACCTATAATGATTATTTTAAGATTTAGTAACAAAAGGAAATCAGTATATTTAAGGTGTGGGAGGGGCTTATCGCATTAGGATGCCTCGCGATTGACACACAGAGTATATTTACATATCGGAATATAATATTACACCATTGAAAACGTTAATGTCGTTTAAACTGATAAGGGAAGTGTTAGGAATGCAAGTAGCGTCAGTTGCATTAAAAAAAAATATATTTCAGATGATACACTGTTGATGTTTAGGCCTTAATGTACAAAACTACCCGCTGGCCTGCTGTGCGATTTCATTCAATGTCTCCCAACACACTGTGCCTGGTGAACGGCGCTTTTACAACCACGTTTACTGTTATAAAATCAGACACAAGCATTAGACATTTTTGCATGTTATAATTGAAGCTTCATTTTCAGCCTATTTGATGTCATTGGATGATCATGAAAGGTCAGTGTGACGGTGACGTGAGAACGTGAACATCACCATGAACCCGACACATGTGAAGAAACACCAGCAGATATGAAGGTCTGACATCAACAGCTGGCCCAGGTTTTTGTTGTTGTTTTAAATCTGCTAAATGTGAATTGAGCTGGGCTTTGAGATGCTTTAATTTGCTCCGGGCTCTCTTTTGCTCCCGAGGGGCAACAAATCCCTACTTTTTAATGAGAGTTGCGATTGGCCTACTTCTACTAGAACTAGACTGTTTCACGTCTCCAGGATTATCCGCATGAGCTATTACAGGACCCAATTTATGACTGATGATAATAATAGACCAGAGAGCGAGGTGAAATAGTCTGGCACTTTGAAGAACACGGGGACCAAACGCGTAAATCAAACGCCAGGGCGTTTGGTTAAGAAACACGTTACTTTACGGGAGGGGACAAGTGAATATCTAAACTTAACATGCATGCTGCGTGTTGCTCCATGCGTATCATATGGACGAGGCATGACAACAGATTCAAAGCAAATGATGTGCGTCTCCGCACGCATCTCTTACCTCGTTCCGAAGCAAAGCGGACTCTGGAGAGAAATGTCCTCAACTCGAGGTCGTAACCAATTCTCCCAGATGTCTCTTTCTCTGCGTGGACATCGGGGACATCGGAGACATCGGGCCCGTCGCGTAGAGAGTCCGCGTTGCCGCCCTCAGCTCAGGTGAGTCCGGCCGCATCGTCGCTCCTCCAGCTTCTGCCTCTCCTCCGGGCTGCGCGCTTCCTCTACGCGCTCCCGCACTGACGTCATGCCAGAGCCAGGACCAATCACATCGCCCGCAGCGCCGGAGGATGCGAGAGAAAAGACGTCTCACTCAAGGAGGTTTTCTCTTGCTTTTTGTTGCTTTCTAAACGAGGCTATACTGTTCCACTGGTTATTGATAATAATGGCACGTTTTGTTATCGACCTGGCATAGAAATCCGCAGGACAAACCTCCTTTTCTGGAGTTTGTACAATCATATTCCAGTATCGCAAAATTTTTAGATGTTATTCTGAGCACTATGCTGAATATTGAAAATTCGTCCTTGATCTTCGAAATAGAAAGTGACAATTCAGCATCGTTGAGGTCCATTCAGCTATCTTCCTGGCTTTTGATGATTTCACATTATGTTTAATCTTGTTAGCAGGAAGCTATATATGTCTTAATATGATAAGTCTCCAATCAAACCAGATTGTGATCTACCTATTTTTACAATTTAAGAACCCAGCTCATTGCCTCTGCAGCTACTTTTCTCAGAAACACAATTTCATATATCTCCTGATTTGCGTATAACACTGCCGTGTTATACACACAGTTGATAGAAGATCAGCAACACCATGTGCATCGAAGGCCAACATGGTTTTTCGCTACCGACGCTTATTTTTATAAGAGAAGTTACTATAGCCTTTGTGTAGCAGTATGCTTCCATGGAGAGGCCACAATACTTCCCGCCCTAGTGTGTGTACGCCGCGACAGGTTGTCGCAGGCTGGAAACAGGAGTGAGCCCTCTCATGCATTAGAGGATCTTTGAGGCTCCGATCAGTTTGTATGTGAAGGTCAAGGGCCACAGACAAGCAGACTGTGTGATCAGTTCCCTCCAAATCTGTATGGGAAAGAGAGCAAGGATTGTACCTGTTTGTGTAAAAAAGACTGGTACTATGTTAAAAGGCATTTGAGTTTAGGGTTGGACAGTAAAAATACTCATTTGTTTTTAAATATAGCCTAATTGTTTTTTCAATTATGATAGAATTAGAGGAGGCATGAGAATTGCAGTGTTAAACAGCCTATTTGGAAACACAGACTAATGGCAGATTGTAATCTGCACTAAATCCTGCACATGAATTAATCTCATTAAAAAAAAACAAGTAAAAAAGTTTGAAATCAACTTGACTCTAAGATTGATTATTTGTGCTTTTTATTCCTTTGTTGATTTTTTTAATAACATGGTGCATTCAGGCACACATCGCAAAACGTAGACGTATCAGTTCACAACTGTGCATCTTTTCATCATTCATTCTTTTTCATATGCCTGAAATAAATACTGTGAGGTCCCATTAGCATTACTGGTGAAACTTTTGGAAGTATTGTGGGGTTTTTTAACAGGTATGGTATCAAAAAACACTTGACCCTGTTCTCTCTAAAGCAGAGCTTTGTTACAGGACACACAGTTTACATCAAAAGCTAGAAACGCGGCTTGTAAAAAAGCAATGTGCTTTTGAATTATTTCATGACAACTGACAAATGCACTTATTTTTTATTGATATGTGAACATGTGAAGTGAAGTCAGCAGCATATGGTATGCACGAGGCATACAGTCATTTAAGTAAATGCAGTTTGTGGGGACTTTGGAGATGAGGCAACTCCCACCTATCTGCTTTTTTATTTATCTCGCTCTCTCTTTCACACACACACACACACACACACACACACAGCAGCAGCAGCAGCAGCAGCAGCATAGTTGCTGTAAAGGAGGAGATAATCTTCATAGTATTCCAAAGATGATGTCTGGCTGGAAGAGGACACATTATAAATGAGTTTATATTCAGTTTTAATGATCTCTGACATGTTAACAGGTTGCTGAACGCTGCAGTCAGTCACTCACACGCTGCAGGAGGTGCTGCCCCGAGAAAGCACCGATGTCTGCAGGCTGCCCGTCCTCTCCTACTGCCTTGCAGCGTAGGTAACCATAGAGATTAGCCACTTGGAGACAAATACTCGCAATCACAAGGGACTGGGGAAGGCACACATATTGTACATTTAAGAGGGATGTTTAATAATCATAATGTGCTTCTGCAGAGCATGCACACAAGCAGCGTGTGTCTCACCAGCCATTTAATCTTCAGGGAGAAGAGGGAGATGAAGAAGAACAATGTCCATATGAGAGGACAGATGATGAGACCCAGCCAAAAAATCCTCGCCTCTGCATCTGTCCCAATGTTATTGCCCAAAGAGGCCTGCACACGTGCACACACATGAATGGGCAAATGTTAATTACCTCCAACGCCCCCCCCCCCCACCCCCCCAATCCCTCACCTCCCCCTCCCCCCGTCCACACACACACTTGCAGAAAGTCTTACTTTTTTGGCTTCGAACACCCAGAGGCTCTTTCCATCTTCGTCAATCTGATTCCACCACCGCAGGCCGACCAGCAGCCTGCCAGTCACATTCTGAAAGACAGGACAAGACGTTGTGAGTAATAGAAGGGGAAATAAAAAAAGGATTGAACGGTCCTGAAGTTCACAAGAAGGCAAGAAAGGCACGAGAGGCATGGTTGAATCAGCAGCTGACTTGGTTGACGTCTCACCTTGACAGACCAGAAATCAAAAGAGAGCAGAGTGATGATCAGCACAAAACATGAGGCAAAGTTCTCGCTGATCCAGTCGCAGAGTAAATAGGCAACAATGGCAACCACCCGGAAGAACAGGTGAAAAAAGGAGACGAGTGGGTGTCTGCAATCAAAAGCAGAGGATTAGAAAGGATTTAAAGCCTAGAAAATGTAAATAAGGCCTCTATAATTAAAGCAAGAAGACAACTTTGATATATGCTACAGCATACACCTCTGAGCACATGAAGCGGCAGAGATACTCACTCTGAATCACAAACTAACAAAAAAATAGCCACTTATAAACACCTGAAAGAGCATAATTCCTAATAGAGGGTTCGTGTAATTTAAATGACACTCGTTGTGACGATGTTGAAAACCGCGTCTCAAACGACATCCCTGTTGACATTTACAAATAAAAATGTTCTCTGAAACACAAATTGGTTTACATTCAATAATACATAGTCGTAGTGGACCTTATGACTGCGCTTCTCCGCGCAATATCCTGCTCGTCGGCAGCAAAGTCCAGCTCAACATCCTCCGTGTCATCCGCCATAGTCTGAGAAGCAACGACAAAACACAACCGCAGTGGATCAGCCGACATCATCTTCATAGATAGAATACAGACCAACACGATGTATTTAGAGGCAGACAGAAACCCTTTGCTACCATAGTGATGCCCATCGGTGTCATCATCGTAGACGTGAAAAGCAATGCGAAGTACCGTTTTCGGGGAAGGCGTTGCGTTAGCTGTTTTGCTGGGATGGAATAAACCAGGTGTTGCAGTGAATTGAGACCGACACCGAAGCTCCCTCCCACAGTCTCTAAATGCACCTTCGTATCAGGAAGCTCGGTTTAAAAAAAGGGTTATATTTTGAGGGCAAGAGGCATCCCATAATGATGACTAGTGTCCCTTGCAGACAAGGACGAAATTATAACTACATATCTTCAAATGAGAAAATAAAAAGCAACGTCGTAAAAGAGCGACCGCGGCAGGACTCGAACCTGCAATCTTCTGATCCGAAGTCAGACGCCTTATCCATTAGGCCACGCGGACCAGTCAATGTGGTTCCCTGAGCAACACAACATCATATAACGTCTTTAGTGCAGTACTGCTCTTGAGACAAATGTAGTTGTTAAATACTCGTGCATAAACCACCTTTTCCCATTCAGAAAAAAACCCAACTAAACCGTGTTCATCTAATCATTTCTTGAAAACGATTTAGTCCTCCGGACCGCTTGGGGACGCTAATGGTTCGTTTTGCCTTTGATTCACTTCCTCGTGGTTTGAACACGCAAAATGAATTGTTTGTTATGAAGAGGCTTTACACACGTTGGGGGCAATTTACCCTTGCGTTGTACAGAAAGACGCCTATCGGGTAAGGTGTTTTTTTGTTTTGCTTTCAGTAAAACAGTATCTAACAAAGTCAGCGAGTGCAGGATTAAACGGGATAATTATTTAGATTGGTTTCCCACAAAATAGTAACACTCCCCTACAAATATGGTTAACACGCGTTAAAAGGTTAATCTTAACGTTGGTTTACACTAAAATAAGCTAACCAATTAAGGAGTGTGTGCACCTTAACGCCACGTGACTATACTTTCTACGGTAGGTTGAGCTTAACGTTCAGCCCTGCAAACTGTTTTCAGTCCATTTCTATCGTTGATGCTGAAGTTCACGGATTTAGACTTCAGACCTTATCTGAGGGAAATATCTGTCACTGCTCTTTGAACACGATTTCCTCCATTGAACAATACTGACCAAATCATGATCACATTGCATTACCTGTATCTACTATTAAATATATATATAGTTATATTAATGATCTATCGTTTCTATAAAAACAGTGTGTGTATCTTGCCTTTGTGCCTCTCATTTAGTTTCGTCCAAGGCAAACTGAATCACGTCCAAATATATTGATCTCAATGTCTTCCAGCTCCGGTGTGAAGTCCTCATGAGGAGATGCTGCGTGTGTTGCACCGTCCTCTGCGGCGGACTCTCATCCCTACGCCATGGAGGCGTCCACGCTCGCTCTATTCCACCACTCACGACTCGATTCACGGCGAGGGCTCCGCGGAGACCCGCCTGAACCCCCTCCAAATTCAGATGCTGTCAAGGAACCTCCACGACCAGATTTTTCGAGGGCTGCAACCAGAGTACATGGAGGACGACGTGGAGCGCAGCATTCGGCACCTGCAGAAGCACCAGCTGTGGGGGAAGGAGATTTCCCTTTTGCCCGAGGTGGAGCTGAAGCTTCCCCAGATGTATGGAAAAAACATTGACGAGCACTTTCGTACCCTGGCCCAGAAGCAGAGTCTCCCCTACCTGGAGGGGGCCACCGAGCTGCAGCTGGCCGATCTCCCTCCCACGCCGTGCCAATGGAGCTGGGAGGTCGGATGGACGCGCTACGGGCCCGACGGGCAGAGTCAGAAGGTTGATTTCCCTGAGGAGCAGGCACTGGTGTTTGATGTGGAGGTGTGCGTGACAGAGGGACGATGTCCCACGTTGGCTGTCGCAGTGTCTCCCACTAACTGGTGAGAAATAAGCAAGGAATATAAAGATTGTGTAACTAAAAGAGTTTAACAGGCAGGATTAGTTGCGTAATATTTTATAGTTCTGTTCCGAGTTCTTTCTTCTTTTTTTTTTTTCTTCATTTCCAGGTACTCCTGGTGCAGTAAGCGCCTAATAGAAGAGAGGTACTCCTGGTCCAACCAGCTGACCCTGGCTGACCTCATCCCCTTAGAGACGCCTATCAACTCTGCCCGCCCCCCCGGGGGTCAGTGGAAGGAGAGGCTTATAGTTGGCCATAATGTCAGTTTTGACCGATCATTCATTAAGGAGCAATACTTACTAAAGGTCAGTTTTCAGAGGCTGGTGGATTTTGTCCTGTTTTCTTATTTAGTTCTTACCAACTTTAGTTTTCTAGCACGGTGTCTCTTTTGGTTCTTTCAGTTTGTATCTTCATTCTTTGACATGTTTTATGAACGACATGGAGCAATATACCTGCCTGTGTTTGACCTAAACGTTCATGCATGTACACTTCATTTCTTCTCTAAAGGGTTCTAAGGTACGCTTCATGGACACGATGAGCCTTCACATGGCCATCTCTGGTCTGACCGGGTTCCAGCGCACACTGTGGATGGCCAACAAGATGGGCAAAAGGAGGGGTCTTCAGGAGGTCAAGGACCACATTAAGAAAGCTGGACGGAAAAGAGAGGGTCCTATGGTTGGTGTCCACCACATTTCAGCTAAAACATGCAGTTTAGTGTCAGTATCTTTTTGATCAGCTTTTTTTCTTTTTGTCAGCATCAAAACTCAACCTGAGGTTTGTGTGTGCAGGTTGGTTCCTGGGACTGGGTTAATATTAGCAGCATTAATAACCTGGTTGATGTACACGCTCTGTACGTGGGAGGGCCGCCACTCAAGAAAGAGGCCAGAGAGACGTTTGTGAAGGGCAGCATGAAGGACGTCAGGAACAACTTCCAGGTTAGACGTTCATGGCAAATGTGTTTTTTTTTCCAGTGGGCCAAATGTGTTAATATACGTTGTATCAAAGTATCCTAAATGACTCGCATTCATCATGAAGTACTTACACATACATGTGGCTTCGCTGACCCCTTCAGGAGTTAATGCAGTATTGCGCCATGGATGTCGAAGCCACACATCAAGTCTTCACGGAACAGCTTCCACTCTTCATGGAGAGGTCAGTTGATCCCATCGCACACAAATGTTCCATTTCCTTTTCAAATCTATTGATTTTCTAGCCAATACGACATGATGATGCATAATGACTCCCGTCACTTGTATCTTCGATAAGGTGCCCTCATCCGGTGACGTTTGCAGGAATGCTGGAGATGGGTGTTAGCTACCTTCCTGTCAATCAAAATTGGAGGCGTTACCTGGAAGATTCTCAGGACACCTACGAAGAGCTCCAGAGGGAGATGAAGAAGTCTCTGATGAGTCTAGCGGACGATGCCTGCCAGCTGCTGCAGGATGACCGGTGAGAAGACCACCTAATTCATCACCATGTTTCTGACTTAAGATCATTATTTAATTGCATCTTTACTTGTGATTATAGATATTTGCATAATCTGTGGTTCCATAATTCCAAGTGCTTCGTATAAGATCAAGGGGCCTCGGTTTTATGTTCTTATTTTTTTAAGATACAAAGACGACCCTTGGCTCTGGGATCTTGAGTGGGATGTGCAGGAGTTTAAACTGAAAAAAGAAGCAGCCAGTAAGAAGAAACACTCCAAAAAAACTGCCGACACAAAAGTTTCTACTCCTCTTCCAGACTGGGATGAAGGTACGTGCTCCGATCGAAGAGTCCCGTTTACAAAGACAATGTTGGTATGTCTATAATTGTGGGTGACCTATTATAACAAAAATGTAAAAAAAGAGAACCAAGAGTTGTTGTGATATTAGACCCGGGCCCCCCGTCTGAAGAGGAGCTAGCAGGCCCTCGCCCAAGCTGGTTGGCTTTGGAGAAGCTGAAGGAAACAGTGAGTCGACTCCCTAAGAGAAGGCAACATCTGCCTGGACATCCGGGGTAAGTTGGGTCACTTCCACACAATAATCCTTCTTTCACTTTCCACCGACATAGCCATCAGTTCTTTTAGCCTCCTTGCTGTGTCCGTCAGGTGGTACCGTAAGCTGTGTGAGAAGATGTCTGAGGAGGACAGCTGGTCACCTGGAGCCAACCTCATCAGCCTACAGATGAGAGTCACGCCTAAGCTGAATGGGACTGACGTGGGACGGCTTCCCCCTGCACCACACGGACAAACACGGGTGGGGCTACCTGGTTCCCGGACGCAGGGACAACCTGGTACCTGAGGAGGGAAGCGCAGGGGCCCGTGTGCCCGCACAGGTAGTTGATGCACTGTGCTTGCATCATCGCGGCAATGGGATGTGTGTGT
The DNA here is from genome assembly GCA_021346845.1 of Apeltes quadracus. Taxonomy (NCBI): domain Eukaryota; kingdom Metazoa; phylum Chordata; class Actinopteri; order Perciformes; family Gasterosteidae; genus Apeltes; species Apeltes quadracus. The sequence goes on from CM037935.1 coordinate 9,037,810, forward strand.
GTGTGTGTGTTTATTGAAGGAGGGTTTGTCCCGTTCCACAGAGCCATTGAGCGTGTTTACAGAGAGCATTGTGAGCAGAACAGCAAAGTGCAGCCTGAATATCCTGACTGCAGCCCTTCAGATGACCTCATGTGGACAGACGGCACACTGTGGACAAAGGTGCATGCGCTCACTACTCGACCTTAAAGTGTTTGCACAAATATACTGTACATAAAGCCACTGTTGAGTAATTACATGAAAAAAGGCGTTTCTCATAACATTGTGCCGCTGTGGTTTTGGTGTTAAATTAGTGATACTTTGAATCATTGAGCAGGACCAAGTCCTCTGCATTGTTAACATTTATGTTTAACCCCACATCAAGGTGGAGGAGTTTGGGTCCTGGGAAAGTCTCAGGGAGGAAAATGGAGTCAGAATGATGAAAAATGGGGATAGTAAGAAAAGCATGGTGAGTAAAATGACCATTGTCATTTACTCTTAATTCACATTATTTTAATACAGAACAGCAGAATTTGCTGTAAAATCGAGCCTGTTTTTAGTTTTGTTATTGTGCTGAAATTGCACATTAGTTAATGTGATTTGATGCGTGATGCGGTTTGCATTCTGTATCAACGGCAGTCTCTGGAGCCACATCACACCCCGGAGGAGAGTCGCTGCCATTATCACCACGGAAACGGTCCCTACAATGATGTAGATATCCCAGGGTGCTGGTTTTTCAAATTACCTCATAAGGTGAAGTTTCCCAGTTTACATACAGCGCCCTGATGGCTGACATCGGCATATTGTCGGTAAATTGCTTTAATGGTCTCACTGAATGTGTGTGTGTGTGTGTGTGTTTTCAGGATGGCAATAACAACAATGTTGGCAGTCCTTTTTCCAAAGACTTCCTATCCAAGATGGAGGATGGTACTCTCAGGACTGGACATGGTGGAACCAACGCTACACGAGCTCTGGAGATCAACAAAATGGTGTCCTTTCTGGAGGAATGCCCACAAACGGATCAGGTACCTGCTCCATTTATATCTCTTCATGTGTTTGTCATAACGCTGGTGAGTGCGGGACTTGACTGTGTCTTTGTAGCTCTCAGATGGTGCTATGGCTGAGAAAAGCAGAGCTTCCTCGTGTAGTCAGCAGGTTTGTCGGGTGCACCGATAGCGCAACCATAAGTGGGTAAGCCATCGCTGTGTATTTAACCACCTTTCGGTCTCCCAAAGACACAAAGGGTACGATGAAGAGGGCCAGTATGGTGCCATATTACCTCAAGTCATCACCGCGGGAACGGTGACACGCCGAGCCGTGGAGCCAACGTGGCTGACTGCCAGTAACGCACGGGTAAGAAGCGAAGCCGACTAGTAGAAACGCAAGACTCAGAGAATGCAGTCGTCTTTTTGACGCGGTTTTCTGTGTGTGTGTGTGTGTGTGTGTGTCCACAGCGGGACCGTGTAGGCAGTGAGCTGAAGGCCATGGTGCAGGTTCCACCTGGATATCACCTAGTGGGAGCAGACGTAGACTCCCAGGAGTTGTGGATTGCCGCTGTGCTTGGGGAGGCTCACTTTGCTGGAATCCACGGTGAGAATTCCTTCCTTTGACGCCATGGTATTAACGTTGTAGAAGGCGACACGTAACAAGGAGCACGTGAGGTTAACGTTGTTTCGCCCGCTGCTGGGTTCAGGTTGCACGGCGTTCGGCTGGATGACCCTGCAAGGCAAGAAGAGTCAGGGCACCGACCTGCACAGCCGCACCGCCGACACTGTGGGCATCAGCCGAGAGCACGCCAAGGTCTTCAACTACGGACGCATTTACGGTGCGGGGCAGCCCTTCGCCGAGAGGCTGCTGATGCAGTTCAACCACCGCCTCGATCAGGCCGAGGCCGCCAGCAAGGCCAAGCAGATGTACGCGTTGACAAAGGGCATACGCAGGTACGCGCGGTAGTTGTGGCTGGGAGTTTAGATTTTGTAGGTCGAGTTTTAGTGCTACGTTTGACCTTTGACTTGTTTCATCAGATACCGGCTGTCAGAGGAGGGCGAGTGGCTGGTGAACAAACTGGGTGTGGAGGTGGAGACGGAAGAAGATGGAAGCGTCACCCTGCAGGAGCTGCGGAGGATCACCCGACTGGCTGCACAGAGGTGAGGGAAGGGAGTAAATAACCACTTGGACCCAGGGAAGTTTTTTTTTTTTTTTTTTTACCGTCACTAGATAACCTCCCCTGTCGTCACCCCTTAGCTCGCCAAGGAAGAGGTGGGACATGGTGGACAAACGCCTGTGGGCCGGAGGTACCGAGTCAGACATGTTCAACAAGCTGGAGACCATTGCTCACTCGGCCCAGCCGGCCACTCCGGTTCTAGGCTGCCGGATTAGCAGAGCGCTGGAGCCCACGGCGGTCAAGGATGAGGTGAGCATGTTAATGGCCTTTTATTGATTTCTTTTAGAGCAAATAGGACCATCAAAACAAGGCCTGAATTCAGACGATGACCTATTCTGTTAGTTCATAACCAGCAGAGTGAACTGGGTGGTCCAGAGCTCTGCGGTAGACTACCTGCATCTGATGCTGGTGGCCATGAAGTGGCTCTTTGAGGAGCACGACATCGATGGTCGCTTCTGCATCAGCATCCACGACGAGGTGCGGTACCTCGTCCGCAGTGACGACCGCTACCGAGCGGCGCTGGCGCTTCAAATCACAAACCTGCTCACGAGGTTCGCTCGCTATTTTATTCTTACCCCGTTGGCTTTTCTATTATGGACGAGGAAATAAAAGCTTGTGTCCTCCCTGCAGGAGTGTGTTTGCCCACGCGTTAGGCCTGCAGGACCTTCCCCAGTCAGTAGCTTTCTTCAGTGCAGTTGACATTGACCAGTGTCTGCGGAAGGAGGTCACCATGGACTGTGTAACCCCCTCAAACCCCACGGGTCTGGAGAGAAGATACAACCTACCACCCGGTAAGTTCTGCATGACATCATCAGCTGGGATTCAAACAGTTGTTTTATTTTACATTTGAAATGCAGGATAATTTTAAAGGATAAAATACTGTCAAGTATCAAAGCAATATTTGTTTGACAATATCATTAACATAACATGAATCAATTAAATTTAACCAATAACCAAGTTTTTACGTTGTTAATGGCCTTACAGAGAGCTGTGCGTGACATGCCAGAAAAGATTAAAATCGATCACTGAAACTACATTGTGTAGCCGATTGTTTAAGAGAATGAATCACCCAAACATCAACGTCTCAGTTCCCAATACCTGCCACTGTAAAAATCTGTAAATAAATAGGAAGAAAAGGGAAGAAAAAACACAAAGCAAGGCTGAAACTGTCTTCAAGATGCATTGTGTGTATTGGGAACCATACATGCACCTCTTTCTGTTGAGTAACTAATCAAGTAGGGCCGGCTTGAGTATTACTAATTGAACTGTTGCGTTGAATAAACTTTGTGCAAACTTTCCACAGGTGAGGCATTGGACATTTACCAAACCCTCGAAGCTACTAAAGGCTCTCTGAACAAAGGGAGGCAAACAGAGTGACCCTTGGCTCACTGTTTCCTCTTCTTCTGACGGGGTTCTTGTGTCTCCTCGGCCTCCTGCGACACGTTGGTCTGAAAAGGATCCAAAGGAGGAGACAAATTGATCTTTGCCAGCGGAGTGTATTCAAAACATCCAAAGTGGGGAGAAACAGAGGACAATTCTGCTTTAGTGACTCATGTGCTCAAGAAAAGGAGTGTGCGAGCCTGCACTGACCTCCTGACTGGGCCCCTGCTCTTGAAGGGCTGCGTCCAGAGTAGCAGAGTTGATGCGGAAATCCCTGGAGGTGCTCAGCTTCATGTACTGCATCAGGTTCACCTGGACAGGCGTGTACACACACACACAACACAAGTGTTGAGCGAGCTTTGGTCAATGGTGCGTTGTACAACTCTTTCTAGTATTCTGTCAAGCAGCACAAGCAACAGAGTTCTCACAAACCTTTGATTTCTTTGAGAGTGTGATGAGGTATTTTTCATACTGCTCAATACTGAAGATCACGTTGGGGATGGCTTTCGTCTCACGCAGAAGCTTTGCCTTAACCAAGAAAAAAAAAACAGATGGATCTGTTAAGAATTTAGATTTGAGGTCCACAAGTAATTCATACAATACGGTATAATTAAATCATTAATCACATCATGATAGGAGGGGAATCCTTACAGAGGGAGCAGAGTTCACTTCGCTTCTTTTCTTTTTCTTCTTGTCATCTGCTCCTCCACCACCAAATTCGCCATTCTAATATAAAGAAAACAGGTTATTAAAACCTCAACCATCCAGTTCAGGAAAAAAATAAAAAATCAGTGATCGTGAGGAGATTATGGTTTGCTGGAAACCTACTGTACCTGTGCATAGGTGATGAAGGAGTAGCACTGTGGAGTTAGGTGGGAACCCGACAGTTTGACCTGCGCGCAAAGAAAAGGACAACATGCTTAGCGTGACCTCAGAAGTATTGGAAGATCCAAGCGAGAGAAAGGAAAACCTCAGACTCACCAGCTTCTCAAAGCGAGCTGGCAGCGCACCGTGCTGGCCGGCACACACCTGGATGTACTAAAGCAACACATGAAGGGGTGAAAAATGAATGTCACACCACAACAAAACTTCATATTCAGTCGCTGATGGCCGAGGGGAGGCGTGCGTACATATTTCACCAGCGTGGTGAGGGTGGTGTACGTGCGGCTCAGCTCTCTCAGCAGCGTGATGGTGCAGGTGCCGGGCAGCAGGGCCGTCTGGACCAGCTCATTTAAAGCCGTCAGAAGGGTCCCGAGCTGCAGCGTCACTGCTTTCTCTATTGGATCCTGCTGGCCTGCGGTCTGCGCGGCATCGCCTACACGTCAAGAACGCAACAGCAAGTTTTATTACCGTGTCGCCTTTTAACGCTCACCATTAATCCAAAGTTAGCAGCCGTGTTGAAAGGCGTCTCACCAGAACCCGATTTGTCAGAGGACGCCTGGCTTTTCTTTCTGGCAACCAGCCAGTCCACTTCATCGAGCACTTGGTCAACCTGCGACAGGACCAGCAGCTGGGGCGAGGGATTCGAAACGATGGAACGTGGTGAGCACACTGCGCAAAACCGACTCTGAGGTGTTGATGGTGTCGCGGCTGATCAGAAGCTTCCGCTTGTTGAGCCAACACTCACCGCTCCCGCCGTTGCAGTCTTCATGTTGATGATGGCAAAGTGAGACTGTTTTTCCACCTCAACATTCTGGCCGTACACAAAGAAAGGATGACGTGCTCATTTTGACCCAGGTACCCAGAATGTAAATAAATGTATTCAACAGCAAAACAGCGATTTAGACGAGCGAATTGGCCAGAACTTTGACTTTCTGTAATAATGCCACATTTCTTGTACTGTAATCGTGTGTACCTGATCAATATCTCCAAGTTGGCTGTGGATGTCTTGGCACAATTCCAGCAACAGGCTCACAGGACTCTTGTAGAGGACATGCAGGTTGAAGAGAAGAGAGAGCAGCCCTTTGGAGAAAGCCGAATCCTCTGAAAGAGAAACAAACTGATCTCAGCGCAGCCCCGTACTGCACGTACAGGCAAATAAGTAAACTGTCACGCACCAAAACTGGTCTCCTTGCAGATCTTCACGGTCCAAGTGATCATCTGTACAAACTAGCAGACGGGAGGTGCGTGTTAGGGGAACAGGTGCTACGCAGGATGCTGTGCGACGTGCACTTAGGAGTACGGCTACCTGCTGGGAGGAGGGCTTTAGCTGGCGTGAAAGCACACACAAGATGCTGACCAGCAGCTGAGCCTCTTTGCCGTTAAACTCTTCCTCCCCGCCGCTTAACTGTGTGAAGAGCGCCCTCTGTTGACAGGCAGAGAAAACCACCAACACTTTGTACATTCTGTGAAATGATGTTAGAAGCCAGGCGACAGGTTGCCCGTGACTTGGATTTCACCAGCTTTGAAATAAGTAGAGAAAAGGCCAAATCCATTCTGTGTGGCTGTACCTGAAACTGTCTGACGTAGAAGAAGTTCATCTCTGTAACGTTGCCTTCGTCCGGCTCAGCGTCGTCCTCAGAGATTTCTGTGAGAAAGAAAAAAAGAAATCGGGATGACTTCCTGCGTGCTGTTCGGACGCACTGCTTTGACTTTCTGAGAGTGGTGGGTTTCTAACCCATGGAGGAGAGAAGCTGGGCCATCCGGTCCGGATAGCGCTGCTGACAAGTAGTGAAGATCCTGAGCAGACCTTCCAGACACACCAGGGACAAGGCTGGAGCGCTTCTCCTTCTTCCCTGCGTCCTCAACACCGCTGGGGATGTTTGTGTAACGCCACAACAGCACACTGGATTGTGTGATGAGAGATCTCTCGTTGGTCAAAGGAAAGTCAAAGACAACCAAACCATGAACGTGATTTAACCCGGAGCGGTTCATCTGGGCCCAGTGATTTCTACCTCGTCGTGTCACAGAGGAAGCGGAAAGTTCTGTCCGTGTTCTGTCCATCAGGTCCGTCCGTGTGTCCCGTCTCCTCCAGCTGCTGGATCTTCTGCACGGCCACGTTTACTGCGTAACGCACAAACTCTCCACTTGAGCGAAGCACTGAGAGAGCCTCCTCTCTGCTCTGAGTGCTGTCCCTGGAGAAGAAAAACCAAAGAAACGTTTGCTTTTCTGCTCGCTCACAATCCAGCGTTTCATTCTAGAAATGAACTTTTTATGATTTAGTGTTGCCAACTCGACTCCTGATTCAGTACACATTCAATAAAATTGTAATATTTTAGCACTTCTAGTTGGTTTATTTGTAATTTATTTTGATAAATGCTACAAGATGTTCATTCATCAAAAAGAAAAAAATGAAATGGCCGCTTCCCCTGATTAATATAGCATCTTTATAAAGATGCTATATCTAAATACAATCTGATCTATATATTCCGACAGAGTAAACACAGCTGCCAAAAGCCTTTACCGGAATAGCACAGTGAGGAGAGTTGATACGAAGCCCAAAGAGAGTAAACTGCGAGGAATCTTGTTCGAGAGCACTTCGAGCCTTCCCAGATTTCTCCTTCAGGATCTCGGCCAGTTTGTGGTAGCGGTTAAACAGCTCCATAAGCTCCTCGAAGCGGCTCTTACTGCAACACACAGAGGCAATAGCACAAACCGTCACTTTAGCTACACAAGAGCGTAATCGTTTGAGTAGAAGGCGTCGTTACCTGTAGTTGGCTTTGATGAAGCTGTGCTCCATGAGGACCTCATACACTCCCATCACCAGCACAGCATAGATATTATTTTTAACCCCGACACTGTTTGCTGTGGAGAACTCGGCCGACTTGTCCTGACACACAGACATGACATTACTCAAGACCATGCTTTCAGTGGAGCAACATCATCTGGCCCGGTCAGGGACAAGCAGGGAGGCTGTGCGTGAGAAACACTGGTAGTAAACAACTCAAGACAAAATGTTCAGGAATTCATTCTTGAGGAGAAGTGATCATTTGCACCCTCCTTTCAAATCTAAATCAGGATTCCCATATTTTCTTAAAACATTTTTTCTATATTAACCAATTAAAAAGTAGACCGGGTCAAACGTTTGAACCCCATAAATCTGCTTTAGTCTATTGCAATGTAAGCTGTAAACTTTTCTCATGCATACCAGCTCAAAGTCTTCTAGTTCACACTTGATCATGCGTCTTGTCATGCTCTCTAGGATTGCCTGTAGTTCACACTGGTATCCCTCCCCTTCCTCCTGCTCCTCCTCTTCCTCCTCCTCCTCCCCGTCGTTGGTGTTGGCCGATTGACGCATCTTCTGCAGCCACAGCAGGCAATGCACAGTACAGCTCAACAGGTGGGCCTGAGATGGAACAAAAGCTTATTTAGAGTAACATATTGTCGTAGCACAAACAGGCACGTAAGTGCTACAACCAGAGGCAGAGTACCAGTGGCTCCTGCAGGTAGACTTGGTCTCCGAGTGCTGTGATGCACGGCTCCAGTTTCACCGGGGGCAGGAGGTCTTGTTCAGGCTCGTAGTACCGCCTCAGCTAAAGACACAAAGATGTGTGACACAGTTCTCCGTCCTATAGAGAACATGACAAACTGTTGTACCGCCACACACACACACACACACACACACACACACACACCTGCGAGAGGAGAGTCTGCATGACGGAGCTCCCAAGTTGAGAGTTGCGACGCAGGACGTCATAGAAACCCTGAAATGGTGGAGGATTTGCCTTCTTAATACGTTTTTTTTTTTTTTTTTTACAATTGCTTTGCAGTGTAGAAAATCAATTTGAGCATTTCAAACACAGTAAAGGAGCCGTCTAACCTCGTAGAGCATCAGGCGAACGTCTGCCTGCTGGCCGAGGCAGCGCCGCAGGCTGCTGAGGATCTCCAGACAGAACGCCTCGTTGGCAGCGGAGTTGTAGCGAGCGTGAACGTCCACTTGGACCTATTCATGGGGCAGACAGTTATAATAGGCACTTATTCTAAACCGGTCTTGTTGACGATGTCCCATACTGTCCCAGATGTCTGCGTGTTGTGTTTTGTCCTTTGTCCTCATCAGAGGCTCACTGGAAGTGTACCTGACTCGAGGAGACTGCCTGGCTACACTGGCTCGAGGCCAAGCTGCCCAACACCTTGAAGTTCTTTAGCAGCAACAAGAAGCCGGTCACTGCAGACTTCCTGCCGTCCAGTTGGCTTGTAGAGAACGAGATGGAGGAAAGAAGCGTGTAAGAAGGCCTCTTTGTGTGTGCCACAGGCTTAGCGATCGAATTTGCTTACCAAAGGACGATTTATTGACTCGTGCTGATAAATCTCATCTGACTGATGAGAAGCTTTACCCACCTGGAAAACATGGCCTTGCGAAGAACTAGAATCAGCGCATCTTTCAAGGACATACTGACCTTAAGCAAAGGCTGTAGAGTAAACAGAGAAAGATGACCAAACTGTATCAACCGCTACAATGTGTGAGTGTGTGTCAGAGTATTTACCTGGATAGCTTTCAGTAGACCCTGAACAGTGGTCAAAGGCAAGTATGATAGGTGGTCAAATGTCTCTGTCACCTTAGAAGACGACTCCAGGAGGATCATGGGAGCAGAAACCACAATGTCAGAAAAAAGATCTAATGATGCAGAAACAGAGAGACGAGAATAGTCAGAATCTAATCTCTAACCAGACAGACACTCGGGCTGATATCTAAAAGGTTGTCTTACCCACGTAATTACTGACAGGCGAGGCTGTCTTTGTGACCAATCGATTCAAGACCTGGTCCAGTATCTCGCCTCTGATAGGCTCGTGCACCTGTTTTGGAAGAAAAGCACATCCTTTAGAAAGAAAACAATAATACAATGTAAATTATAATAAATTGACATCAAATAAAATACCTTAAAGCCCTGCAGAAGCACCTGTCCTCCCAGCTTACATGCCTGCTGATTAGGGGTCCGGGCTGTGCTAGCAGATCCTTCACTGGTCTTTCCAAATGGTCCAGGTTTGGGTCCAAATGCATCCATAAGGAAGAAGCCCAGCTGAACCAGACCCTGGGTCACATGATCCCAACCAAACACACTGCAGAGGCAAATGTATAGAATTCATGTGTTGACGATAAAGTGGTTGTTCGATTTCAAGACGTGCAATATTGTTCTGTTAAAAGGGTTCAAGTGTTTAGAATCTCTTACCTGTTCTTGACTGTGTCCAGTATCATCTGAGCCACACTGCAGTGACCAGGCAGGAGGTCCTGCAGGAACTTTGACCCCTGCTGCAGTTGCCCATCCTTGAAGCTCTTGATAATCGCCCCTTTCAAAAGGTCAAACACCTAAACGAACCAGAGAAAGGATAAATGTACGGAGAAGATCAAATGAAGAATATACTCCAATGAGTATCGGAAAGAATGTGTAGATTTCTCACCTGCTCTTCATAACGCTGGATGCGTGCCACTGAAAGCAACAGGGCAATGCTGAAAGGGCACAGATCCCCATACGATGTCTGCAGAATAGCAAATCCAAGATGTATGGCATTAAAAAAAAGGTTATGCTTTTCTTTTTAAAATAACTTCACTAACCAACAGATGAGCTATTGCTAACCTTAAAGCTTTTAAGGAATTCTCTACCAAGTTCATGGTCGAGTCGTATGGCAAAGACCATGTGGAGGATAGCAGTGCCCTCCACATGCCTCAACTGGTCCAGCGGAATGGACTGAACCTCTAGATCCAAGCTCCTGAGGGAGGAACAGTGAAAAGAAACAATCAGTAGTGAAAAGATTCAGAAAGATTCAGAGTGAACTCGGTATGTTCCACTTTTAGTGTACGAGTCACTCACGCTCCAAGTTTCTGCTCCTCCTCCTGGCAGACATCTTGCTCCTTAAAATAGCAGATGATTCCATCCAGGACCTGTTTCTTGCAACCCTAAGAAACACGGGTGCAGTGCAGGCCTTTAGATCATTAATGCAAGCAGGGAAGATAATCGCCTATTGTTTCGTTTTATACACACACACCTTTGCAGATAAAAGCAGCAGTTGATACACCAGTGGTGGAATCTCCTGCAGATCCAGCTTGGTGAACATCCTCAGTACTTTCTCCACCACAAACTGCAGCTCCTCTGATGACAAGGGCACGTCCCTAAAATGTGGTAGACACAAATAAAATGATGTCATATGCCCTGAGATGGTGGCCAATAAAACTACTGTCAGCATTTACAAACATTACTGTATGCTCTAAAAAATAGCCAAACGGTCTTACCTGAACATGGTCGTCAGGTGGATCACACATTGCGGGTCCCATCTGCATGAAAATAAATACATAACTACGAGAACTATTTCTTAGAGATCCATGCGAAATTATTTGGACTCAAATATTTTCTCCCAGAGAGGTGATTGGACAGATGGGGTCAATACCTCTTCAGTTTGAAATGTGAGATGTGCTCACCTGCTTGAGCAGAGGCTGTTGATCAGCTGTTTCTTGTATTCTCCGCCACTGAGTTCGCCTAACGTTACGATAAAATAGAAAAGCAACCACAAGAGACGGAAATATCATCACATTCTAAAACCACCGTGTAGCTTTCTGATGCAACCATGAAGTCACTAGCGGTTGTATTTTGTACTCACCTTTGCCATAAGACAAGGCTTCACACGCCGAAAGGGCAGTAAGCACAGTAGGAAAAAGCTCCAGGGATTTCCCACTGCCCATTTTTCCCACTTTAATGGCTTCGACAAAAAGAGACGCCAGTTTTGCAAGGGACGTTCCAGGCAGTGTGTGAGTCTGTGTATAACAATTAAGAGGGAGAATGGCAATTGGATGGATGAAAAACTGCATACATGGAGAAAAAAAAAGGCAAAGGCAAAGTCATGTTTACAGTCCATAATTGGACAGCAACCGGATGGATTTGGATTAGAAAGGAAAAGAAGAGACATCTGGTAGTTTAGAGGGATTTGGGCACAATGTTGTTTTATTCCGTAGGTTTGTAATAAGTTAAATTGTTTTGGCATTAGGTCATGTCTCATGTAAATAGTATTGGGCAGTGCATGTAGCGCTCGATACAAGCAGTTAGCTCTTAACTGTGTATCTAAATTTCTCATTCAAAGACACTTTTGGACTGAAGTACAACCACAACCCTGCCAGTTGCATGAAATGTTTCGCTTTCATAAATGCAATTACACGTGACTGTCCTTTGACAGGAGATCAATGATTATTAACAGATCAAACCTCCAGCATCAGCAGTCCAATGATATCAGCTGCCACCTCAGTCTGGAGATCCCCAGACTCACACAGAGGGATGCAGTGCTGATAAACAAGGAGTCTGCGATTTGACCCTTCAGGGGAATCTGGTGAGGAGCCTAAAACAGAACAGAAAAAAGCTGGTAATTTAATCCAACTCATATATATCACATATTTCTGATTAGAAATATGGGTAAAGCATACAGTGTCTTATAATATGCAATACTACCTTTAAAAATGCCTTTAATCATGGCCCCGACCTTCTTACTCTTCAGTGAGCCATTGTTAATCACAGTGGTTAGCTAAAAAGCAGAAAGTGTTGGTTTTTTTAGAGAAAGTTACATTGCTTATGGACTTTGTTGGGCCAGGTTGATGTTCGTTACCTGATCCTTGGTGAGCGTGGACAGGTACTTCTGGAGCTCGGCAGTACTGTCCCCGTCTGACAGTGCGATGATTTTATCCATTTCGGCTCTCAGTGGGTTTCGGCTGGTTAAAACGTAACGTGAGAGGAGGGATTGAACTCCCTCGTTGTTATTGAAGCCAGCGTTGAATGCGAACCAAGTGCGGTAAACGAATTGCACAAATTAAACGTTATGACGTTGGTTCACGAGTGTTTAGCTCATTTGAATAAATGGGATTGATTGAATTAAGTTAACTGCATCATCAAATTTAATCCAGAAATAGGCAAAGTCAAGCACCTCAGTAACGTCGGGGACCGCCTGCATAATATCAAAGATTCAGTAACTAAACGAAATTCCCGCCAGCGAAAACTTCCTGATAGGCTTTTTGGTTGCCAGATTTGGCTCAAAATATCCCGCAACGCGGTGAACAAGATATTCCATGACGCCGTAGCATAAAGACAGTGACAAAGGTAGCAACTACAATAACGTAGATTGATTTACAAAAGTAAAGGTACAACCAAAAATGTCGAATGAACTATGAATATAAACATTTTGTAGAAAAACGGTATTTCTACAAACCTGTCAACCTGGTTTACAAGACACGCCCACATCCGCAATGTTCGCAGTGTGGTGACGCCTACCCATACGCCTATTATATGTGTAACCGAGCTTCCAGTGTATCCGCCGAAACATTTTAAATAGCAGAGCATTTGATTATGCAAGTATAAGATATGCAAACAAAAGGAGAATTGTTTTATCTACTGAATGTTGCCATGCTTCACTTTATTCCAGATGTGTCACGTGTACCGAAACGCCTTCCTGATTACACGGGGTATCCTCACTGATAACTCCAACAAACGATTCCCGCTCCACTAGATGTGAATTTAGTCATTATTAGTATTAATAAGCCTAAACATAAAACAGCGTTTGGCATAGTAAATACATAGTAAATACTTTGTAGGCCTGCTCTGTTGAAAGGACGGGCTAGTGGCGCAATGGATAACGCGTCTGACTACGGATCAGAAGATTCCAGGTTCGACTCCTGGCTAGCTCGGAATTTTTCTTGCCAAATATATTATGCATTTGAAAAAATATGTATTGTTAAAAACTGTACATTTAATTAAAACTTTAGTATGATAAGACGGAGACTATCCCTTACCCTAAGTTCTAGGGTTATAGTAGAGATCTAGATTGTTGGAAGCACAGAGCTAATCGTGCGTCTGTCATCAAAGAGGACTCTTGGTAGTATACCAAATGTGTATGTCTTGGCTAATTTATCGTGGCCAGGCTTGACAGGCAGGTCCAAATAGCCGAGAATTGTTCAATTTACTGAGAATTCCCCAAGTTGACGTGCTTATCGACGTACTGCCTGAATAACGTTAATCAGCGCCGGCGCTCCGCACACGCACACCACGCACTGCGCATAGGGCACCAAGTGCCTGGGGGGGGCATCAGAAAAATCTGGGACGTGAAAAATCACCACAGAAGGCTACTAGTATAAATAACAAATAAAATATGTCAAAAGCCTGTTAATACGTTAAACCAATACAAAAGTAATAGGTCATCACTCACAGCAGGTCCGCGCTTAAAGAGCTGGGTCCTGGGCTACGGAGCCCCCTCCCCACCCCCCTACCCCCTCAGCGCAATTAGTTTCACCGATTGGATCAAAAATCCAACTGGCTTGATGCTCACTTTTACGCGCACGCGGACGCTTTGGCTACGAGGAGGAAGCAGAAGCGCAAAGAGGGGAAACCGATCCGCGTCGAGCACACGCGCACCTCCGCAGCCCGGACACGCGCGGAAGCACACGCACGCACCCAAGAAGCCGCATTTACAGAAAAAAGAAATGTTCCCCCGAGACAACGACGCGCTCTGCAAAGACACAGAATATTCCGAGTAAGAAGCGGAAGCCGCTGGCAGCGTAAATACTTTCTGTAAACGCAGAAAGTATTCAAGTCGAGTCGAATTTAACTGTATAGCACATTTCATATGATTAGACTCAATGTGCTTAAAAACAAAACAGGCAATGCAACAAGACATGCATACACAATACATAATAAAAACATACAAAATAATGCTGTCAGTATAAAAACAAAATATAAAAGCAACTGACCAGAACTAAAAGCTTGTGAAAAAAGATGTGTCTTAAGTCTAATTTAAAAAGAAGACCATGTTGTGATGGTCCTATGTAAGATTGATGTGTAACAAAAAAAAGCATCCTTACATGGTGATCATGAGTACACACAGCTGCCTTAAGCAGTATGTCACAACATGTTTTGTCTATTAATTCTCTCACAGTCATTGTATTTGCCGTTGCTCTGCTTTAGTGTTGGAGAAAAGTTGAGGACAGTTCATTGAATCCACATGGTTGTTCTGCCCCCTAACACTGCAACACGGTCGAGTCTATGTACACAATAGTATGAAGAATACGGTCCAGATCTTATCAATGTGAATTGCGGCCAGAGCTATCTCATCTAAATAAAATTGGTTGGGAAGCGTAGCGCAGGACCAAAAAAAAAAAAAAGGAGTTGCTACGTTGTTGACGTGCGCTGCTGGGACGTCACTGGGGATGTTTCTGCCCATGCTCACAAAGCAGGGAGATCAGCGCCGACTGCGGCTGATAGATGCATCGCTGTGATGTAACGTTGCCTGTTTGGTGACTACGGATGGCTGTCTGTGCCAGGCTCTGCGGAGTGGGCCAGTCGCGGAGATGCCGCAGGCGACAGCGGCATAACCAGCAGGACCAGGGCAGCGATTCGGACATGGACGAGGAGGAAGAGGAGCAGATCGTGGGTCAGACGCCAGGCGACGCGGGCGGCGGCGGAGCAGGAGCAGGCCCGGGCTGCGGCGGCGCCTCTGCAGGGCCGAGTGGTGCTCGCGAAGATGGCAGCTGTCATGTCAACGGGGGAGGCGCTCGCGCAGACCGCAGCCGCGCGGGACCTCCTCGCCCGCAGTCGCTGGCGGAATTGCCGCCGGAGCTTTTGGTGGAGATATTCTCCCTGCTTCCCGGAACAGCGCTGCCGAACGTCGCCCTCGTAGGCAAGAAATTCAGACAAATCCTCAACACCGAGACCATCTGGAGGAGGCGGTGCATGGCAGGTAATTATAGCGACAGCTGCACGTGCAGATAGTTGAAACGCGTGCACGCGCAACGTTGGAATGCGCCCAAACCGCTTTGAGTCATGTACATGAATACAAGGCAACATTTCTGTACGCCAGACCAGGAGATTCCTTCCCGTCCACAAGTTATTTTGTGCGCTGGCTACTCTGAAACGTGTTCCCTTTAAAGCATTTCTATAGATCCGTACGGGAACCATAGAATACACAAGTGAACCCAGTCAGGGTCTCTTTCTGTGGCCTATGTCACCCGTTGCGTGTGGCTGATAAGCCTGTTTACGCGGGTGGCACCCGACCTTAGGAACATTGTTTTTGGCACACATATGCCTGTTGTGCCTGATGTTATGTACAGGTAATAACCTGTACATAACGCAACACAACACAAATACTGTGAAATAACGTTTGTAATACTTTTAACCATTAATGCATTTTGAAAATGTAATTAAATGTTTTTTTTATATAA
Organism: Apeltes quadracus; assembly: GCA_021346845.1. Taxonomy (NCBI): domain Eukaryota; kingdom Metazoa; phylum Chordata; class Actinopteri; order Perciformes; family Gasterosteidae; genus Apeltes; species Apeltes quadracus. The sequence continues at coordinate 9,053,451 of CM037935.1, forward strand.
AATTTTGTGTGATTATATACTTTTCTGATACGTCGAATGAGAAGTTGTTAATAGTGGTATAACCAAACAAATCAGTCACACTGAAGACAGCTATCAGATGAAAAACTGATTCAGACATGTTACATGGACCACATTAACATAGACCTTAACAGCAGTCAAACAGATCCGGCAATGCCGGCATAAACATTTCCAGTCAAAGCCGCTAATGTATGATTAAAAACTGTAAATATTGCAGCGTTAGAACACCGTCAACAATATCTGTTTAGTGCATTTGAATTAATAATGATAAAATGGGAGAAAACAACAATGAGCTCTTCTAAGTGGCCGTACTTTCCAAACGTTCTTTTTTGGCTTCCTGTGTTGGCGTCTGAATTCACTTATGCTTCAGGCCGACTGTGCGCTGAAGACATCTTGTGAGTCTAATGGGATCAGGTCACGTCTGCGTCTGATGGCTGCATTTAAAGCTTGTCCGGTCCATCTTGCTGGCTGCTGTAAAAACATCCTCACCTTAAACTACCGTATTCAGAGTTGAGCCCACTGTTTAGTTCACAATTCAGAGTATAATTGACCATAATATGTAAATCCCCCCAATCAACATAATGTGATATTTTGCATGAATTTCCTTAAGTAAACGTAATGTTAAACTTATTTGTCTCTTGTGTTTTTCTCTCTGCAGAGTTTGGTATGAAGGAGGATCTGAGGAGGATGGAAGTTGGAGGAACTTCCAGCCGGGACCTCTATGTCAAACGTAAGTCACACTGCAGAGTGTGACGGTCTGATGTCACCAATGAATTGATCCAATAAAGTATTTGGTTCAGCCATCCACCATTGGTTCATTCAGTATTTGCTCCTTTGTGTGTTTTTGTGCATAGTTGTGTACATAGATCATCCAAATTACTTTGATTTGCAGAAGACAGGAAACACTCCAAGCAACCTGGAATACTACACATTTCATTTTCCCTCAGCAGAGATGTGAAGTTTATTTTGAAATACCCGTTGGGGCACGTGTTTTCGCTTCAAATAGATTACTTAGCACATTGCTACATTCACCAGAGGGCTGCGCTGGGCTTAACCCGCCTCAGTCTTTGTCTGCTCCACACATGCCTGTGTTGTGCTGTCCAGGTGTCGACCCACGCGTGAAGTCTGGACGCTTTATGAAGCTCCTCCCCGACTACGAGCACATGGACTATAGAGACGTGTACAAACGCTGTATGTACGCGGATGGCTGCTGCATGAGGGGTTGTGCTACAGCACAACCGCTGCAGCAGTGTGACGCATCCCTTTCGAGCGAGGACCATGTTCCCTTCCCATCAGTGCTGTTTGCTTGCATGTTAAGTGTGAGATGGGAAGCCAGAATATTTTGTGTGCTGTGTATTTTGTTTGTACTGGTGGGCAAGGAGCGGGTCCGTTTACGCTTTCTTACCTTTTGGGATTTACATCTCATTGACTCCACCCTCACAGAAATTAAATAGAAAGTGGTGTTAGTGGGTATTAACAACTCTTCTTGTGTTTGCGACCATCCACAGTTTAGCCCATAGCAAAGCACGGTTGTTACGTTATAAATACTGATAAGTATGGGGCGATATTGTGCTGTTGTGTTGCAGTGCTACACCCGTACAGACATATCTTGGGCTTGTGGCAGCCTGACATAGGGCCTTATGGGGGATTGCTCAATGTTGTGGTAAGACGTGTTTCTCAATCAAGGCATTTATAAGATAAGATAAGAAATAATGAGTGTGCTGTTTGTTGACTGTTTTTTTTATATAATCCTTTGGCAGGGAAGTTAACATATGTTTAGAATAACTTCAATGGTTCATGAAGTCTTTTTCTTTCAGGTGGATGGCCTGTTCATCGTCGGCTGGATGTATTTGCCCCCTCATGACCCCCGTGTGGAGGATCCCATGAGGAGACGGCCGCTTTTTCGTATCCACATGTGGGAGAGCAATAAGGCCACTGTGGAGTGTATGTACGGACACAAAGGGCCACACAAAGGAGACATACAGGTGAGCGCCTGCACATTTTAGAGAGAACATCCCACTTTATCCCACAAGATTAGAGAGGAATAAAGCTTGTTATGTTTAACATGTGTCGTAATTCTGCCTTTTTAAGACCGGGAAGAAGGACGAGTTTTCAACAAAGTGTAACCAGACTGATCATCATCGCATGCCAGGAGGCAGACAGGAGGTGAGGCAGTGGTTGACACTGGAACGATTCCTTTGTCTTGTGTATCATGTTGGAAAGACTTCGAGCAGCATTCTACTGATTTCTCTAACATGGGTGTGTGTGTGTGTGTCTGTGTACGTGTGTGTGTGTGTGTGTGTGTAGGAGTTTAGAACATGGTTGGAGGAAGAATGGGGCCGGACACTTGAAGAAATCTTCCACGAGCACATGCAGGAGCTCATTCTGATGAAGTTTATTTATACTAGTCAATACGAGTAAGCGTCTTTTCTTTACTCTTAAGCTGACGTAAAGATGGTGTGCCTCTGTAGCCGTTGGTGTTAAAAAAGTATTGCGATAATGCCTTGATATCTTCGATTTTTCACTTGTGGGTGAAAGTAAAACTGGTCCATGACGCTCAGATGGCCTTTGCAGAGGCTCAGGTATCATTTTAACCTATCATCTCCATATTTATGTTGTTTATACCAGTGGTTCTCAAACTTTTTACACCAAATACCACCTCAGAAAATACTTTGCTCCCCAAGTACCACCATAATGACCAACACTATACAGTAGCGTAGTAGGCCTAAGTATTCATCAAAAACAAGGCAGAGGTTTTATTCCTAAAGAATATATATTTATTATTGTCAGCCATTGTAACATTTTACACAGTTTCAACAGTAAGACTGCGCTTAAATATAGTATTTATATTTATTTCAGGGATTCTTTGGCGTACCACTAGAGGGAGCCCCTAACACACTTTGAGAATCACTGGTTTATACTATAAATCGTTTGTTGTATATCATTAAAGATCTTCAGTGAAATTAAAATACTCAACAGTGGCAAAAGTCCATTTTGACCATTATTGTTTGCTTTGATTTGACAGTAACTGCTTGACGTACCGGAGAATCTACCTGCCGCCTTTGATGCCATCTGACCTTCTCCGCCCGGGCCTCTTCAAAGGCACCTACGGCAGTCACGGCTTGGAGATCGTCATGCTCAGTTTCCACGGGATCTATCTGAGAGCCACCAAGCTCACTGTAAGCCAGTGTAAAAAATCACATCCTGAGGCGGTGCTTGTGTTAAAAAAAAAGAAACTGTACATGTTTCAATTCATCGCCAAACAATGAATAAATAGTGTATGTTGATTTTAGACTGTAATTGTACTCCTTCTTACAGGGCGACCCCAATGTTCCTGCAGGGCAACTCACTTTAGATGTCGACCTGGGCCGGCCTGTCGTCCTGCCAGACTTGGAGCACCAGCGCGACATAGAGGAGCTGTCCCGGCTGGTACTGGGGGTACACGCAGAGGTCCAGAGAGAGGAGCAGGGAAAGGCCACGGACGCTCCTGCCGCAATCCGAGGTGCAGCAGAGGGGGCCTGTGGTAATGCCGGTGCAGCCGATTGGGTGGAGGAGGACCGTGTTACCTGTTCAGACAGCTGCCGCCCCGGCCCCAGCACCAGCACCAGTCCTCCCGAAGCCCAGCCCTTTGTCCTGCCCCTGGGCGTTATGGCTCGCAATGAGGTCTACCCTCGCACCTGTAGAAAATGGTAAGCACTGTGAGGAAAATGCATAAAGTAGGTGGATTGGTTGGAGCTGCCTTTGCTCCAGTAACAAGTGGTGTTAGACACTATGTGCTGATTGTTCCTGAGGCTGTCATAAGCTTGTACGCTGTTGAAAGTTTACGGCCAAAAGGCTGAAAGCAGCCGCTAATCAATGCTTGTCAGTACTGTTAATGTTTTATGGATAAGGATGTCTAATTAACAAAAATTATCATTCGGCTTCGCTAATTAATTGCAATCTGCAAGAGGAGCTGGCCTTTTTTTTTAAATGTAGTTGCATGCTCTGGTGGCACCTGCAAAGAAAAGACAGTGATTTCACTCAAGACTCTCCAGCCAAAGCTGAGTAACAAACAGGCAACGAGGGTCTTACTTAACACAACACAAACTGTCTCCTTCACATCAACATGACGCATGGTACTGGGGACAATGTGTGCTGCATGGCACAGGGATTGACAAAGTACCACCTTTTGTTCTTGAGCCTACTAAAAAGCTTTATGGAAAATAACAGCCGTTATTTGTATTCATTCCTTGTCTGCAACCCATTGAAACTGATCTCATAAAAGTCTTGATTGGGTGATTTATGACTTGATGTGCCTCCATTTCAGCTTCTACGGTACGGGCCTGATCGCTGGTCACGGCTTTACGAGTCCCGAGCGCACCCCGGGACTCTTTGTGCTGTTTGACGAGGACCATTTTGGCTTCATCTGGCTGGAGTTGAAGTCTTTCAGTTTATACAGTCGGCTGACGGACCAACTAGCTCACGCTCATGCCCCAAATATGGAGAGATTTGAGGCCATGCTGTCCAACATGCAGTCCTGGACATCCTGATGCACCACATTTTAAGCGTCACCCCACAATGCAATGCATAAAAACAACCATTTTGCACAGATCATCTCCTGCTGCCCTTTGAGTCCCGACCTATGACTTGCCACGATAGCTCATGACCTGTCCCCGTGTCATTGGTATGTTTCTCAAACATCTGGTTTTATTGTCTCGTTCAATGAGTTATACCAAACGCTCCAATGCTCCTGTGGCCAGAAGTCACCGTTTATCAGTTCTCCTTGGAATGAACTTTATCTTCTACTGCAGCATGAAAACAGGTCGACGTTACCCTCTATTTATTCATTTCCCCGCAGGCGAAAAGGAATGATGTACTGTACGTGCCTCCAATTCTAAAACCATGTCTGTACTTGATAGTGCTTGAAGACGATAAAAGTGTCAAATGTATTCTACTATAAAGCATTATTCTGAGTTAACATAACACATAACGTGTTGAACTGCATGCTGCATTTTGTCTCTCTAATCACATCTCACTCATAATCCTTATCTGAATTGTTTTGCTGAAAAAAACAGCTTCTCAGGTGTTTTGCTCTTCATCGCAAGTCAGTGAAAACCCCAAAGTTAAGTATTCATGTGTGGAACCAAAATGTATGAAGTTCAAAATCATTTTAGTAATTTGTCCAGTAAAATACTGAGTGAGTTTATTTTTACGGGGTAATTGTGTCCCCTTTTGACAAGGGAGGGTGTGCTGACTTATCACATCAAGACACAATCAGCCAGTTTGGGCCCTTTTGAACTTAGATACTGACATGACCTGTCATAGTACTACATCACACACACCTTTCATGTCATCACACTTGACATAACATTATGTAAGTGGGACATGTGTGTAGTACTGCAATAGAGTAACACAATAAGTCATACAGTTTATGTGCTTACATAATGATCTGAAACGTTTCTTCAAACATGCGTTTGCTGTGTTTAAATGGCTGACCTATCATTTGCCTGTCTTTCCAACTGCAAAGTTGTAAGTTGTATCATTTCAAACTTGAGACCAGGCTATTTGAACGTTACACAAAATAACAGCTGTGTGTATTTGTCTCCTTACAGCCGATGATGGGGTTGCTCAGTAGCTTCCTTATTCCAAGTGCACTTTCCTGGGCAGTATAGGGAATCATTCAACCAGCACTTTTATATCATCTGCTAAATAAAAGTGTCTGCTTATCAATTTTCTTTTACATTCTCATATATATCCTAAGCCCTCTGTAGCCTTTAGTTATAGGAGTGATTTGCCTTTGGAAAAAAAATGAAACGTTACTTTCTACTATTTTCAATGTCACACGATTGATTGTGGGGAAGTTTGACCTATTGAACAGCTCACATCACACTTCAGGGAGCTTTTCAGTTTAAGTGCTCTTCTGAGTAATAAAAAACAAAAAAAACTTTCAAATCTGTAGTCTTCCTTTTCTGCTCAACCATAACCTCATCGCATTCTCTCCTTGCAGTGTCACAGTTGCATTTTGATAATAATGCAATAAGATGTTGCATCCTCAACAGCCCTGGCTGGCCGAGCCCAATGTGCTGACGTATGTTAATGTAAACCCACGTTCACCTTACAGAGCACATCTTTAAATGTAACAAACAAACAATGGGTGCAGTTGTCATCCTCTGTAATAAGAGTTAATAAAGTTGTTGGAAAGTATGCACAATAGACAATAAAATAAGTACAATATTATTCAACACAATTACATAAGATTATTTATTTAATTTTTGTTTTAATTCACATTGAAATCGAAATACTAAATATATGGCCAAACACAGATGGTATCCTATGACAAATGTCCTCTTTTCCTTTTAGTATCGACTACGACTAATTCCAACTGATGTTCAATAAACACAGAGGCAATCAAAAGTATTCTCCCAAGTTTAACGCAACCTTTAATAAAAGTTCACATGGAATTAAACGACCAAAAATGCTTTATGACAAGTACCATTATCACATTAATGAAGCAAATGTATCACAATATTTCTAATTAAATCAAGTAATAAAGAAGGACGGCATGGAGTAAAGGGGGGTGACGGCTCTACAGCTCGTTGCGCTCCAGCTTCTCTTCGAATTCTCGGCTCTTCTCTGGGAGAGTCTGAGTCAGGAAGACAAACTGGTCTTTCTTCAGGTGATGACTCGCTGCCTGCTCCTTTGCATCAATTGACAAGTATGCTTCTCCTGCTCCGTACTTTGGCCAGTGGACGAGACCGTCGCCATTAGGACACCTACATGCGCACGCATGCATGAGTTAAAAATAGTGGTCTCTCCATGTGTATTATTGCTTCTTATAAGATGAATTCTCACCCAGTGCGAGCAAAGTTTCCCCAGTAGCTCATCATGATTCTGTTCAGCTGTTCCTCCTCTTCATCGCATTCCACTAAAATGATCATCATTTTGTAAGACACTCGGAACCCAGGAAACACGGATCGGTGGTCCATTGATAAAGCGTTTTTTTTTTTTTATTTGCCTACCGGTTAATCTGACTTGGGTAGTCGTGAAGCAAAATCCAAATACTGCAAAGACCTCATCGCCATGGTCACTGCCAACAAAGCTCGGCCTTTTAGGCTGCAGGAACTTGGGAGCATGCTGGTACTCATACAGGTACACGGGAGCACCAGCATCTTACAGTGGAGGGACGGCTGTCATACATCTTGTCTGAGAACGTGTGTGACAGTTGAATACCTTGAGTCAATAAAATACCTCTATGGGCATTAGCAGTCTTGATGGCTGGAACGGTGAACATCATATCGGCAATAATCTTAGTGAACCCATCTCTGTTTTTCAGACGATCTTCCCCTCCTCCAATGTATTCCTTTCTGATCAAATCTCTGTAGACTGCATATGTGGGCTTGAGGAAAAGAGCCACACATCTATTATAAATGTTTTAGCATAATAAAGCAAAACAACGGTGTAATGTTGAGCACTTTTCACCTTACATCAGGGTAGAACATGAATAGCAAGTTCTCAAATGGTTCCCGATTCATTCCCTCGGTCCAGTTCGGAGGAGCAAAGATCTTAAGGGAAGACAACCAATTTCAGACATGCACATTTCCACCACCAAACCATGTTTCCGTGGGCTCATCTGTAAGCTTGTCAGTCACACACATTTCAGTAGCATTCAGACTTACCCTACTAAGCATCCAGCCCCCTTCATCACTATTAACGCCGGTCATGAATGGTATAGTGAGGAGTTCACGTGTGTGGTACAGCTCATCCACTGGTTTTGTCAGGAAGACTCCATCAACATTTAATTGAAATCTCACTGTAATATCCTTTAAAGAATAAAACGTGTTGGGATCAATATGTCTGAGTAAAATAAATGCATAAACAGGCCAATTCCATTAAATCAGTCAATATGAGTTTTGCATACGATAGCTCACCTCCACAGTAGACAGAATTGTGTCAAGATCGAGGTTTCTGATGCAATCAGCGATCTTCTTTGTGCTTTCGAGGCTACAGCCAGTTTTATTTGCTGCCACCTGATGGGCCGATATGACAGATTCATCTCACAAATTTAACACCGATTGTCAAATGTATGCACTGAATAATGTTTACATAACAAAAGAGAAGTAAAGATAGTTAACCTGCATCCCTGGGACAGGATCATTTGTAAGGAGTACGCCCATTGCAGCAGTGCCACTCTCAGCAATGGCATGGTGGAACAGGCCATCAGACAATGGTGACAAAAGCTGTTGATTTATGTAAAAAAAGGAAATAAAGGTACTGCTGATAGTAGAGACTGTGTTGTGACATAGCCATGACATATTTGCAAAAGAAACAAGTTGAGTTTCATCCTCTGCAGATTGATGCTTACCAGGAGGGACACACTCATTCCACCAGCAGACTCTCCAAATATAGTGACCAAATCTGGGTTTCCTCCAAAGTTATGAATGTGCTGCTGGATCCACCTCAGAGCTTCTACCTGGTCCAACATTCCAAAGTTCCCCGACATGTGCTCATCTCCAGTGCTTGATGGAGCATAAAGTTATATTATCCACCGGCTGATAAGAGCGACCCAGTTGTGAAGTATTGTTGACTTGTGGCACAGATCAAAAATGCAGTCAAATATAAAAAGAATAGCATCCCTCCTCTGCTTAGTAATTTAAATATTTTTACCTGAGAAAGCCCAAAAATCCCAAGCGGTACTGGATAACAACCACGACCACGTCCTGGTAGGCAGCCAGGGCGGAGCCATCATACACGGAAGCTGCCCCGATGGTAAACCCTCCACCGTGGATCCAGACCATGACCTTGTGTGGCAATGAAACACCTTTATCTTTTCCACTCAACATTAAGCAGATTTGTTTTCTCTCTGAGCTCACAAAAACCTTGATCAAACTATCTTAAACAAACATTTGATGAAAACATAAGAGACACAAGTGACGTAAACATAAGATTGATGGTAAGAAAAATAGGGCATCAGTCTCTTTGCGGTCTGGTTCCAAATATGGGCATTGCTACTCATATCATCATTATGGATTCACCTAAAAGGAGTCTGGGCAACTTCTTCATGAATACTACTGATAGTTATATATCATTAAAAAACCTGCATCAACTTACTGGGATTTTGGTACTGAGAGCTTTCTTTGCAGGAGTGTAAATGTTGAGGTAAAGGCAGTCCTCTGAAATGTCTGGGATATCAACTAACATGGTACCATAGAGATCCATCATGTCTATAGAGGCCTGCCTCATTTGAATACACCTGAGGAAAAAAATATTCAGAAGTAATAACTGGATGTAAATCTACAATTGTGTTATCAAACAACAGAAGCTATCGAAGGCCTTACATGGGTGGCTGCTGGGTGGCATCTCTCACTCCTTCCCATCCCTCTGCAGGCTGGGGGGGAGCCAGTCTCAGAGCGGGGCCTATGGGTGGCTTGGCAAATGGGACACCCAGGTAGGCATGGACCCCGGTCTCCTTTCCCTTTACACTCACATACTGACCTCTAAGGGTCCCCAACTTTGTGTGGACCTCTGGAGCTGTCAGGATATTAGGAATAGTGTGGAGCAATATGTCAGTTTAAGTTCCCAGAAAAATGTGTCAAGGTCACAAATAAATCCATCTATTGAATGTCTGGTTTCAGTTAGTTGCAACAAAAGCTTAAATTGACATGTTTGATTCATATTCATATTGTCAAAACATAACTTGCAAACATTCCTGTCTGTCCCAACATTAGTTTGGGAAGAAAAACAGGGCATTAGACTATTTGCAGTCTGGTCCCAAATAGGGGCTTTGCTACTGAGATAGCACATGCGTCATAGCAAATACGTAGGTCAAAGTCGACTTCACATCCACCGAGGAGCAATGAAATCCAAACAGAAATGCAAACAGATTGAGATTCATTCCAATTAGAAATACATACAAAGACGATATGCTATTCTAATACTCGAGCGGACCTCTGTTACTCACATTTAAATCAGGTCTCCATTGAGCACCATAATATGCGGGTCATTATTTGTCCTGATAGTTATAACAAGTAAACGACTTTTGTCCTACCATGAAGGTCTGCAGCAACATCAAGAAGAAACGCAGACGTTAAAAAGACAAAAACGGGTTTTGCACGGAAGTACATGGTCGTTGTTTCGGTGGTTGGAATTGTGACACCACTGGGGCTTTGACCTGAAAACGGGTTCTTCTCTTGCAACGCTCCGCCTTTTAAGTGTGCAAAGACAGCACGTGACTCTTTGAGTTCCTTACCTTAGCGAAAGTTCACATCAACAGGAAGCAGACCGCATCCCGCTACTTCTCACCATCACTAATGTCACTGTAAATTTAGCACCTTGATTAGTTCGGTAACAACGAGCTATTGAAGTCCGTGAATATTTTTAACTCTATCGACTAATTCTTCCAATAAAAAATAGTCTGCCATGTGTAGGTATGTCTCTCAGTAATTACTGCTTTATTGCAACCGCCATTCGAATCAATTATTACATATTATTCCCAATAAATGTCCTCCAGAATTAATCAAAAGTAAATTTCATCAAAATACCAGCTAGCTGTAGTACGATTACTGAGCTCACTAATGTAAACGATTGTGGTCATGCTGCCAATCATAATAGTGAAGTTATTGAAAATTTTTGTAGTGGGATTTTTGACCAAATCGTCCTCTTTGTGACCCCCTAACGTTAACTCGTTTACGCCAAAATATATTGTTTTTTTTCCCTTCACTAAAATTCATGCGGGCTAGTGGCGCAATGGATAACGCGTCTGACTACGGATCAGAAGATTCTAGGTTCGACTCCTGGCTAGCTCGTCCTTTTTTTACCCGTTCGCTCATGCAGAGGCAGCAATAAACTGATATTTGTGCAAAATGTCTTTTATTTTGTCCCCTGAAAAGTGTGGTTTCGGGCGTGGACATTTACAATTTATTCAGTATGATCATAATGACACAAAGTAATTATCGCAACTCTGAAATTATTTAATTGTAAATTATTCTCTTTTGTTCCATATATGTATACAACCCACCATGGCAATTTCCTCATATGTCTAATATACTTGGCAAACACGTTTCTCATTCTGATTCTAAAATGAAACACAACATGAGTCAGTCGAAACCGTTTTGAGACAATTAACTAATTAAAAAGCTTAAACCAACGTAGTGCAGCTAAATTAACTGAATGACAATACATTTATAAGAAAACTAGTAGTTAATGTTCAGTCATCGGATAAGTTTACATGTTGTTTTACTGTAACGTTGGGCCGTTTGTGTGCTGCTTTTTAGGTTCCCCCTAGATGAGTGAGGAACCGTCTACGCGAGGAACAAACCAAGGCAAGGTCTCATCTCTCGCGAGGAACGACGCCGTTATCGGAATCTCTACAAACAACACGAGAATTCAACATTCACACGGTAATATAACCCAAACTTACACGGTACATGTGTCGTGTGCGCAGTAGTGGGGGAAAGAGGCTGATTCAAAATAACAGTTAATTGTTATTTCTAAGATCAGTTTACGTTTGTTGCTTTACATTTCGGCGGCCTTTAAGGCCCGACTAGCATGCTAACCACAACGCTAGCTTAGAGACCAACTCAATTCTTTCGCCTCTGTTTTAACGTTAGCATGCAAGCTTGCAAATCCGATTTTGCAGTCGTGCTAACTTAGCTACATTAGCTAAAGTATGTTTGCGCTCACGTTGTATTGCTAGCGTGAGTGCAAAATTGAATGTTTATACCTAAATGCACTGGTATAAACGTTAGTGGAATGGAATTCTATAAATGTCCAGACAGCTAACACGTGAAGATATCCTTGTTTAACCTTAATGTTACCGATGGCTAACTTCATTTACACTGTCAATAGACCCCCGCCCAGTTAGCTAGCTAGCCACTGCGGTAGTAACGTAAGCTAACGCGAAGTAATGTTAGCGATGTAATAGTATTTGACGTTAACTCAGCATAGGGCCAGCACAACTTTGTTGGTGTGCTTCAGTTACGCAACGCTGATTAGCAATTTGTAGCCTAATTTTGTATAAAAGCTTGAAATTCTCCCCAACACAACTGCTATAGCTTTAGCTATCTCAAGAAGCTAACACTGACAGTCAAATAACTTGGTGTAATGCTTGGGGTTTTGTAGTTTTAATCTTTTCTCATCGATAATTTATGTTGAAATCCACGTAGTCGTGATTTGAAATACGCCTTGTGAAGAGGCATTGACCTAACGTAGTAACGTAGCAGACGGCGATATAATGTCCTGGAATACCTGACGTTAATGTTACCCTCCCTTCCCCAAAAACACTCATGACTTTCCCTCCTGTGACTGTCTGGATCTGGTTTATAGCAGACAAGCCATATACATGCTGTGCACCTACACAATAAACAGATCCCTCATTGAGTCAGAGTTTAGGTGATGGTTAATTTAAAATATATACTTAAATATGTAGCCTAGATTTAAAAGGTTTTTGAGACTGCATTATTCCATAAGTAAACTATTAAAGCAAGCACTAGTAGTTTTCATCAATCATGACTATACTTCACAGCCTACAAATAATACATTTTAGAAGCTGTATATGTAACTTTTACTCAAGGATTTGATAAGCTACTTGTGTATCACGATGAAAGCTCAAGTAATTATACTAGGTGTAGAAATTACCTAGAACTTCTTAAGAATATTTAACATTACATATAGGTCTCACACATTTACAAAGACTGCAGAAACAGATGGTCAGAGTAGGTGTGAAATGGTGAGCATAAGGAAATAACTCAACGTCAATATTTTTTCTAAGCGTTTTTAAGTGCATATTCCCCATAATGCAAAGGCAGTCACACACAACATGAATATATCCTGCCTTAGGGTAGAATGTGTGTTAATGCATATTTGCTCTCCTGTGAAATCTGCTCTCAGTTTGTCTTATTTCAGTTGTGAACAATGTCTGAACAAGAGTTGGATGAAATTGTGCAAATAACAGTGGAGGACTTTAACCCGGATGACCGGCCAGGTATGATTCTTGTGACGCAACATAAAAATAATTTATTTTATATATATATATCCATAAGTGTGTCACCAATTTCTTTGCAGTGAATATTTGCATTCTCTGCCCTCTTGATGAATGTTGTGAAGTGTATATTGGATGCAGCACCATCAAACGTACATTCAATCAGTAACCATTTGACTCATTTTCTCTCAGTGTTGTGTGTTCTGTAAATGTAAATTGAAAAGGTAAATTATTAAGAATGCTGGTTTGATGATGTCTATATTTGATTCGTGCCAGACATGTTGGACAATCATGAAGACGATGAAGAAAGGCTTCAAAAGAAAAAAAGGAAATTAAGCATCAGCCAAGAGAACAACAACAACAACAATCAAGACATAGCTTTAATTAAGGTAACAGCTCAGTAGAGGAGGACTCAAGCTCCTTTGTTTTTATATATGCAAAATATGAGGAAATTACTTGTTTCTTAAATTGCACTCACAAAATTGTATTTTTGTCTGCAGAATCTGTTAGTCTCATTCACTGCATCAATCAGCCAGCGACTGGAAGGAGTTGAATCAAAGTTATATTCTCTCGATGCTACATGCAAAGCCCTTGGACGCAAACTAGACAGCATGGTGCCATGTGCAAAGAGTCCCATTCAGGTTCCTATGGTTGCCGGGTCTCCTCAGGGGGCCACTCAAACCTGGAACAAAGTGCGATGGTAAGATGCACGTTTTTCCCCTTGTTGCATTTTGCACCAATAGCAAATAGTCTCCATTGAAACTTAGTGCAGTCCAACGCAGTTTAATTAAAAGTCTTCATCAAATGATTGTATGATGCAGAAAACGGTCCGCTAAGCATGAATGCATGCGCCAGTTAACCAATGTGTCTGTTACTTCTTGTTTAGTGTGGTTCCACAAACAAATGTGATAGTGAGCAGTGAACACCAGAAGGGCCCCAACCATGAAGACAACCCTCTGGAAAATCTGCTAAGCAAGTGAGTTCACATTGTTCACACTATTTGCCAAAATGATGCCTTATGACATCAGAAATGGGAACGTCTTTGTTGGTGTAAAAACATGTGACTTTTCTGCCAAATGAGCTGTTTTCAATATAAAACAGGTTAAATAAGATATCTGTTCATCTGCATTCCACATCCACCTGTAATGTCCGTATCAGTTAGGTAATCCTGTGTGAAGGCATAATGTCAGTTTCGCCTGTAGCTGAGGGTATGTTGTTGAGTTAGTCAATATAGCACACTAAACATTTACAATGTGCAGCTGCACCTACACACGTTCTTTACTATATTTTACAGAACTATCCGCGTTGCTCTTTAGATAGTCGTATTGTTTTTTGTTTTTTTTTGTTAAAACCTGTATAGAGGCACTGCAGCCAGGTGAGATGAGAGAAACTTCATCTCAAACAATTGACAGCTTTTCGCATGTAATTCTTTAGTTACTTTAAATTAGTTGTTAAAAGTTTTTCTTGTGTTTTGAGTAGGATTCCTTGTGTTGGGGATTTGAGAAAGAAAAAAAAGATGTTTGATTTCTTTCGGACCACGAGACTACTTCCTGAGGCAATCATTTAGACAATTCTCCAAAATGCACCTATGTTACTTATGATTTAGTGAAACCAAGTGCTTTATATAGTAGCCTAATTTCACCCCTTATGACGATGGCAAATGGCAAGCTGTTAAAATATCCTTTTTGTTCTAATGGTTGTAAAATCTAGTCCTATCTATCTAGTCCTGTCTTTTAATTGACCAAAGAGTAGTTGCGGAAATTGTAAAGGGCAAAAAACCCTTTTTAACAGCTAGTTGGAGAAAAACTAAATTCAATTGAGCATCCTTCCAGCGAATCGTCTGAATACAGTTAATGCCCTGAATCTATCAGTTCTATAATATCTCCCAAGTTCATTACGTAATTCCTCAAACAAGGTTGCTGCTGCCATGATCCGTCTTGTGTTTCTTTTCAGTACGATGACAAGGAAGCGTCAAAACACAATCATGGTGAAAGTGCCGGGCCCCGACGAGAGTCAGGAGGAACAAGACAGCGGCTCAGAGGCCAGTGACACCGTTTCTAATGGAGACCGGTCCAGCAACGCACAAAATGGTCAAAATGTTACACTCATCACACTCAATTCAGAAGGTAGACACAAAAGACACACACAGCAATATAGCGTGTTAGCCTTTATTCACAAGGATGGCCCCTCCCCTGAAGTACTTTTCACACACCTCCTGGCTTGGTCCTTCCTCCATCGCGGAGACCCACTCATGAGGAAGATCTCTCATCCAGGCTCAGTGCTAAACACTAGATGCCGAGGCTCTTTCAAGATGAATCCTTCCGAGGCCGGTTGGGTGTTTTGGTTGAGAAGAAACGACGCCTCCTACGCTCCGACAACTGGTCAAAGGGTTTTCGAGGGTCTGAGGATGTCCAGCGGAGCCTGTGAGCCTACAGCCGCCTATAAGAACGGGTTGAGCCCCTTGGCATGCGACTTTTGGCCCTCATGGCGCCGGCACTCCTCCCCCAAGTATCCAGCTCCAGACCTACAAATTCAGCGTCCATGTCAGCGCGCGGCTTTGGTCGTAGGTGACTCCGCCAGCAGGAACTTCCAAACAAGTTCAACAATAACTTGATGTTTCCACAGGGTCAATGGCCTCAATATGTTTCAAAAGCCATTGTTTAGCATATAAATGGTTTTATTAACTTCTCTATTGGTATTCGTTGTTGGAAAGTAGCCAAATGTGAGGACTTTTGCCAGAAATAGTTTGTGGACTGAACCTCGGGCCTCCTGAGCCACTGCTGTCCTAAATAATTGCCCCAGTATTTTAGTTCAGGTTGGATTTGTTCAACAGGACTCATTCAGGTGGTGTCCATATTGAAGGAAACTTTGCTGGTGGGTCATTTCTATTCCCTCGTCGCCTCCCTCGGACCCCATTGATGAATGCTCTAATTAATCCTTCATGTTTTCTGTTGCTTTGCTTTGTGGTTTTCTGCTGAGCTAGAGAGAGAATAGTTGGCCTCGACATCTAAATCAAGTCCATATTGTTGTAACTGTGTTGCTATTTACTGTGATTATTTGGTTTATTTTGGATTTTAAGACGTTTTGGGTCATCCTCAAATGCAGACTATTAATCTGTTTTTCTCAGCTGTTGGTCACCGAGATAAAACCGTTGGACATTATAAGCTAGATGGTATCCAGAACTGTGCCTCCATGATTGGTTTGTTTGTCTGGTGTATTTAACAAATAACATACGCGTGAGCAAACGGCCAAGTCACGTATTACGCTTTGATACATTGTCGATAACACATTTTTGACCACAATTCAACCAACTCTCATTCTCGGCCACAAGGCTGTGCTATTGCATTTCATGAAGTAAATGTAGTGGCTCTATGCCAGTGTAGTATTTGTTGTCCTGTGAATGGAAGTGTGGTTGAATTTACATTCTGCCCCAGATCTCAGTTTTATTACAGGCTTGCTGACAGAGAGCTGTGTGACCGTGTTTAAATGACTGTCCCCGTCTCCCGTGTCCTCTAGACGATTACCCTGTGGGCACCTGGTTGGGAGACGAGAACAACCCAGAGATGCGAGTCCGTTGCCCAGTCTCTCCAGCCGACATGCTGCATATCACCACAAACTGCCGCACAGCGGAGAAGATGGCGCTGACTCTGTTAGACTACCTGTTCCATCGAGAGGTCCAGGCCTTGTCCAACCTCTCTGGTCAGGGCAAACACGGCAAGAAGCAGCTGGACCCGCTCATGATTTATGGCATTCGCTGTGAGTCCTCTCGCGTTGTCGACGTAACCAGCTTGTACAAACAGGGTGTCGATTTCCTTGCAGCCGCTTCAATGGTTGGCATTATTCCATGATAACCAAGTTTACAAAGACGAGTGTGTTTTTACGTGCCATTATGTAATTAAACTCTGAGGTGGTATCTAGTAACTACTGTCTAGATAATGGGTTCTACATAAATCCGGCATTGCCCCATTTAATTTTTGCCACAAAGCGGCACTGAATTGAAAACAGAAATAGAATGCAGCCTCTATTCCCAATGCGGGTTACAACAATATGCAATCATCACTGCACAATAGCATTAATGTGCAAAGCATTTTATAAAAAAACAGACTGTAAATGACCTGCACATGTCAATCCAGCATACTTTTTGATTAACTTTTTGGGCTATATATATGGACAGATGTAAATTTATGTTGCTGTGCGAAGCGCGTCTATATGTTAGCTGCTTCTGCCCCCTGCAGGAGGCTTTAGTAAATATACCCTGTGGCACACACCAGGCCTGCAGAGGCTGGAGCAGGGCCAGGGCACTTTTGAGTTAAAAAAAGGAACAGGATGGAGGCACGAGTGCCCTGCCGGCCTGTGCAGGACCCGTCCGGTGTGAAAGGGCTTATCGTTGACTGCTGACCGCTGACCCCACTTCATAACCCCGAGGTAGACCGCAACTAAATACAGCTGCACCCAGTCTCACCTGCCACTTTCTTTGCTGAGGCAGGAGTGAGGCACGGCACACAGGCCTGTGTTAACAGTGCTCGTCAAAGGGGGAGGGGAGCAGGAGTAAACCGAATCTGGACACGTATTTGCCCCGAGTTTTCACACACTCGTGCCCTCTCACAACACCTTTTTCTATTGTTGATTGGAGAAATCAATCAAAAGAAATGTATTGCAGTCTGTTGCCTTCTCTTTCTAAGAGAGAAGGCATTCTATTTCCTCAAATGTTTCTTCACCTCAGGTATTTTTTCAAAGACAGCATGTAGGTTATACGAGTGTATGCTTTGAGATTTTTTTTTCTTTTTTTTTTCTGACGTTCTGCTTTGCATGCCGGACTGCTGTGCATAATGTGCTAATAAGCAGCCCAGCTGCAGCGATAACCGATGTACAAACAGATCGACAATTTGGAGGATTTCCTGTTCTGTGTATTGATAAAAGTGTGTTCGATAGCTCGGCATAGACTCAGTTTGACGTATGAAATGCCTATGCATAACCAACCAAGCCAGCCATATCTTGACCTCTCTGTGTCCCAACAGGCCACTTGTTCCACAAGTTTGGCATCACCGAGTCAGACTGGTATCGCATCAAGCAAAGCATTGACTCAAAGTGTCGCACCGCCTGGAGACGCAAGCAGCGCGGCCAAAGTCTGGCTGTCAAGAGCTTCTCCAAACGGACACCTCGTGGTTCATCCGCAGGTAGAGCACACGTGATACAGAGCGTTGAATGGGCTTGGAGAATGATGTGCGGTTCTTTTAATCAAAGACCACCTCCCTCATTTACTTTAGTTTCATGACATGAAGATTTTTATGAATTTGATAGGAAATGTCAATTTCGACACAAGCTTTGATTGATTGGTTTCAGTTCATTAAAGTCAAATAATATACTCTGCAGCTTAAAAACCATACAAGTGTCATACAAGTTTACGTTTTTACAGTAAACTTGTATGACACAGAACCAGCTGTATGACTGAGGTAGATGTATACAAGTTAATAGACCACATTCAAGCAAACCTTTTTTAAAACAAGGCAAAAAACCTTCTGGCACCTTTCTTGTGAAATGCTTTGGGAGGGAGAACATTTATCTATGTTCAGAGAAAACTAATTCCTACCTGGCTCCACTCGCTTCAAGTCTTTATCTGCTGTTAAGGTTGCTACGTTCTTCTGTCTGTTTTCTTTTCAAACAAGGTCCACAGTGTTGAAAATCAACTAGAGACCAAAAAGAGACATCTGCTGTGGTGAAAGTAATAGAGGGAGATGGAGGAGGTTCCAAGTTTTAGTCAGCCCCTTTAACTTTATCACCTTGATTGCTATGGTATTCAATTTGTTTTAGCCAACATTTCTATAAAATGTGTCCGGTTCATCCACCTGCGAGCACAAGAATGGCTTTGGTGCTATTATTTTAAGTCATGACAAGTAAACTACCGAGGTTCATATTTAACATGTAGCCTTTTTCTACCCGTTGGCCTTTTTCCACCCAATAAATATATTAACAGTTCATAATCCACAAAAAGTGCCACACTGTCAGCTCATACAGGACCTATTATGGCAGCTATAAAGACGCTATTTTAAGACCTCAACCCAGATGCAGCGTGTTTTGCTGCAGATGGTTGTAATCTGCACACAATGCATGCTGTCCCTCCCTCCCTGTGAGCCTTGACTTCTAACCTCTGACCAAGGAAAAGTAGGACTGCAGGGGAAACCCAGATATCCTGCGAGGGCTCGAGATAGTCAGGCCACACACACCCTTACAGTGTACAACACTCAGATGGTGCAGGCTCAAACATGGATAGAGACACTCCAGACAATCCCTTCATTTGATGATGTGTTAATGGGCCGGAAAGAGTCAATTCGTCTGATTTTATGGAACTATTATTCATTGGTGAAACCAACAAGGAGGGCTTTAGTTGTCACACCCCCCCTGGCTCTTCCTCATCTGGCAAACAAAAGTCCTGGGCATTATTTAAAAAATAATAGCCTTACTTTTTAAAGCAGCTTACCACTAAACAGGGAAACCAATATGAGTTATTGTTCCCTTTTTATAAAGCTCCAATATTTCTTTGTGACGATGAAAGTAGTCTTACGGCCTTTCTCAGCGCTGGTTCAAGTTCCGATTCACAGAAATGACATAAAATCCTCTCAAGTCCTCACAAATGTTTTTTTGTTGTTGTCATTTTGATGATTTGTCGTCTTGGACTGATCAACGGGTCTTTCGGTGTCTCAGCCTGGTGCTGCAACGGGTCCATGCGGGGGCCTCAAGCCGCTGCTGTGATAGGGGCTGTTCAGGCTGAGGCCTGGTGTTCGTGTCTGTTTGTTACTCCATGAATGTGTCTCGATCACCAGCTGGAGAGTTCTCGTTGTGTATTTAGGCGATAAAGTATATACTGATACTGAAGTATAAACACATCAGACATCATCCAGCAGATGGCCTTGGAATTGGCCCTTTTTTCCCCCCCCACGAGCTGTTGCTACAGCCCTTTGCTTGATGCACGGGTGTTTGTTGGTTTGTGTGTCTGTGTCTTAGGCCTCATCCATATTTCTTTGGGTGCTGGAATTGTTTGCAATGTCAGCCTGACATACTTCCACTTTACACACGAGTGAGTTGTTGGCCCCGCTGTTTGTCTCCTAACCAGAGGGAGGCACGGCAGAAGAAACGGGCCAGATTGAGGCCGCCACCCAGCAGACGTTGCACTACACGCTGGCCAATCAGCAGGTCCAGTTCCACCGTATCGGGGAAGATGGACAAGTTCAAGTGGTGAGTGGTAGACTTTTTCTTTCCATTTTCATTCAATTTCTGAATCCATCCATAGATAGATGGATCTTTCCAGAGTGTGGCACATGACGAAATACTGAGCAGCAATTGTGGGCTGACGGGAAGGAAGTGACCTGCCTTTCATATCTTTGTTCTAAAATCACCAAAAATTACGTCAGAAAGCAATAAACCACTTACTTAAACTCTATGGCCTCGGTTCCGTGTAATAATCCAAGGCTTATCGCTGAGTTTACAGTTATTCATCGAGGGAGAGCCTCTTTAGCTGGACTTGTTTAATGTTGCGTAATCAAACAACCGGTGACCGACACACTCAAGCTGTAGGACAAAGTTTGTCAGGAGTTGTTTTTCTGGGAAGAAATGAAGTTGTGTGTCAAGGTTGCAAAGTCAGTGTTTCTAACTAAAGAAATATGATGATAACAACTAAACATGGTGTGAATAATACATGAACATTCTGCTGTAAGGCTCCATATCTACTTATTGGCATACCAACTGTTATGACAAGGATACAAAGTACCTCATAATTCACAATTGTTGGTTCTGCTTTTATCTCCTTTCTCGCTATTTCACTTTGAGTGCAATCAACCTGATTTGTTTGATTTGGACTAAACAAAAGATTATATACATTTGTGCACAACATAACAACTGTGGATATTAAAACAGTTTAGAAATGAATTTATTAATGGCTAGTATGTGGAGACAGGCTGATTACCACGAGCAAAATACCCTGTTTGTAAATGTATGCTAATCGTTCATAGGCTCCATAGGCGAAATGTCTTGGCAAATGGCTTGATCATATGTGTGTAATTTTCTTCCTTTGCCCGTGTCTCCTAGATTCCCCAGGGTCAGCTGCACATTGCCCAGGTGCCACAAGGAGAGGAGGTGCAGATCACACAGGACAGCGAGGCAAGTGTCTGTGTGTGTTTTCGGGGAGAATCAGCCACTCCTCTGCTGAAGCCTTGCCTCTGACATACCACCTCTCAGAGCAAACGCGTCAGCCTCGATAATGTGTCTCCAGACAGAATGAAACATAACGTTTGACAATAAAGTAATGCTTGAGGAATAGGTGGTCTACTGAGGAGAAAGCCGATGTTGCGGACGACTTTAAAGACAATTTAATGCTAATTTGCATGAATCAAATTGAGTTGAGAACGGTAATCAACAATTACAAACACAGGGACGCTTTAAGATGTATGTTTTAACATGGATACAATGGAGTTCCCAGTAATAAAGTTACGTTTCTTTACAAAACCCAATGCGTCACTCTACAAAGTTACACTCTTCCTATAATGAGGCTCGCTGTGACATTAAAAGGTGTCTCTTGGGGCTGATTTTTATTCACATTTTGGCCAAACTTGTTTACCAGTGATCGATCAAATTTTGTATTGCTTTGTAGAACTCACATTTTGGAAAAATGTAAAGCTGGTTTGCCTCCGAAAGAAAGAATATGAAGAGCCTTCTGACAGAGAAAACTTCTGTTTTTCCATTTGTCAAATGCTTTGATTCGAGGCATTTAACATTTGTTTCTTTGGCGCGCCGCATGTTTCCGTTTGCCTATCCAAATGAGGCATAATGCACCCGAGCAATACCTGACAACATTTAAGTCGTTAGTGAATTTTAACAAAAGCAGATGTCCCGTAATGTTTATATGTCCGCTCGCGTTTGTGTGGGGTTATGACTGTTGTTTCCACATAATGCCCAGATGTCTCATGTCCCCCACCAGACCTGCACTCTGCATGCACACACAACACAGCCTGCCAGTTAAAATGCAAATCTAATTCCAAACCACAGTTGCTCAAGAGAAATTTCCGCGTTATTGTTTAGTGATATTTTTGAAGACTTGGAAGGGGGATTTTTGACAAGTGTACACACATACACATCTAATCACAAACGGCGTGCATGCCACACATGCAGCACAGCTTGACGTTTATTCAAAAGAAATTGACACCTCGAGTGTTTTTCTCATTTCCTGCTCGGTGGTGCTAACGGACACTCGGAGGGAGGAATACAGAGACTGAGTGAAGTGAAAGCAGAAATGCTCTAAAGCCTTTCCTGTTCTTTGTGGCTGAGCCCAGTTTTTTTTTTTTTCTCCTTCCTATTCCGTGATACTGTTTGTTTTTATGGAGTTCAAAGCTTAGCAACAAAATCCCTGTTCTCCCAACTGCCACTCCGAGAATATGTTTTCATTAGGGACAGGCCAAATTCATAAAAGTCATTGGTTTTAGCGTCCTTGAAAAGGAAATTGGCTATTCCCGAGAGTACACTACTCTTTGGCCACATGGCAGCTCCGGCAGCATTTGATGTACACGTGAAATGCAAGTAACAAAGAGAAAACAACTCAAAGTTTGGCGTTTTTAAGCTTGGCTCTGACGACGTCCTCATGTGGTCTTGTAAACTTCACCGTGGGCGTCAAAGACCTTCCGATGGTCGTTGCATCTTGACTAGGCTGCAATAGGCTTTTGGTCTTTTATGAATGGAATTCTCTTGTTGTTTACAAGTGAGAAACTACGCAACCGCTGGCGTGTGATTGAAGAAAGATGTTGCTTCCGCCTCTCACTCTTATCTGCCAAACCCCGAATGCACAGAGAACCCGTGAAAACAGTCCTGATTCTTCTTGGACTTCTCAGAAACTCAGTTTACCATCCTTTTAGAACCCTTTAAGGCAGGTTTTAGTAATCCGTTGTCAACGCACGTTAGTTCAAATAGGAGGCCAAAGATATATACGTCATTTTCATGACTCAATGTTTGGTGGTTGAAATGGCGAAATGATTATGTGTATATGAAACCAGGCCTTTGACGTGACGTGTCACTCTTCTATTTCAGGGAAATCTCCAGATCCACCAGGTACATGTTGGTCAGGATGGACAGGTAAGAACACGTTTACAATCAAATAATCAGGAGGTACAATACACAAATGAATTAATGCTGTGGAAGATGAGCCACAAATCTGCATCACTTGTTACTTTTGTGCTTTGAGTACAATGAAGTTGATTCGTCAAAGGCAGGAGAGCAGAAATGCTGTGTGGTTTCAAATGCAAAATATCTTCCGGAGAATGTCAGCCATTTATTGACGCTTCCATGCCCTCAGATGACTCTTTTCACTAGTGGTCTTTGCCTGTCTTCATACCCAACAACTTTGAGTTGTGGTTCTGAAAACCACGAAAAACCACATGACTTTACTGCCAGATCTGTTTTGCAGAGTGATTGGTCGGTGCTAAATACTCACCTGACAGCAGTGTTTAAAAAGTGAATCAGGCTTTACTTTTTTTCAAACTTCTAATAGAGCAAATAAATACAGAGATATACATTATTATCGAATTGTTATTTATTATTCAAATTATAAATTGTTTTCTAGAGATTGTTTCATTTTTGAATGCAGCAACAAACTATTAGAAACTTAAACAGGGAAGGAAAATGACAAAGAATGTTTTGTGGTGTATATTCACATAAAACAGAATTGAATAGATTGGCCCCATTGTTGAATATTTAGCTGGCAATGTTTGGCCAACTCGTGATTCAATTAGCCGCGGGGTTCCAATGTTACAAATGTCACAAACACACAAGTACCTTTTGCGCTCCAACAAATGTGCTGAATGCATTATCGTAATCATAAAACATTTACAAAGCAGATTTAGTAGTGTTTAATGGAGCATTGTTTCAATCCATGTTTACTTGTAGTCGTCTTCTTCTTGCCACATTTCTTAGCGCCACCTGCAAATCGGAATATTGGACCAGCGTGTGCGTGTTTTACGTCAGAGGGGCACACACGAGATAAACAAAACAAGGACCCACTCAATGAAAAAGATCCCCACACTGCCTCCATTCAAAAGCATCGCAAACCACCATGAAATGTTGCGTTATAATGACGTGCTAATTGAAAACATACACGCTCACAGCCGACACTCTGATGTCTTTTGTGTCCTCCAAGTGTCTCTGTGTGTTTGTCCATTCCTCTCCCCTCCCTCATCTCTGTCTTGGACATCCTGGAAAGATGCCCTTCCTGTTGCTCTGTTCTTTCCGCTGATGTCCAAGCAGGTGTCAATCTAAGCCGAGCTGGCCGCTGTCTTGCCCGTTGCAGGACACATATGGACGCTTCATTCCACATTCATGAATTCATCATGTTTGTCAAGAAGCAAGACTTCACGGAAGGAAGTCATTTCTCACGCTGCCCATCTGCTGGTTAAACTGTTTTCTGTTCTTATAACAGGTGTTTTTATGCAAGCCTGTCCAGTTTTTCCCCCCTTTCCAAAAATGTGAATGGAGGAGACGCATGATTATGCAAGTTAATTTATTACACATGCCCCCCTTATAAAAGCGTCAGCTAAATGACATGTAATGTTATAAAAAGTACCTGCCAGTTTTATTAAGTTGCTTTTGGCATCATGCCCTTAAACAATTGTGGCAAACACCATTTATACTGTTCCGGCTTTTGTACTCTGTGCCATGAAAAGCGCCGTTGTACTGTTAACCCTGAGATCGCCCCAACGGCTCATAGAAATCCTCCTCTTGATGATTATGACCTCATACCACAGTGCTTTGTCATCTAATAGGCTTCGAAACACATGCAATCAAACCAGATGTATTTTTATCAAAGATCTACCAAAAATAAGTGTACAGCCTTAAATTCAGCCTTTCAAAGTTATATTTGCCACTTTGTTGGCTCAGTCCAAAGCAGAAATGTCTTGCATCAATTAAAGGGAGAGTAAGAAGAAGGCAGTTCTATGTTTTTATAAATATTATTTCAGCGATGCAACTAAAGAGACTTGTAGAGGCGTAATCCACTGAACAAGCTACTCAGGAATAGCCTTTTCTAGAGAGCGAAATTATAGATTACGGAACACATAACTTAAATCCAATTCCAAATGTTCACGTGATTTCTTTTAAAAGTGGACTTTCTGTTGGCAACAAGATATGACTGGAGGGGAATCTTGATCAGACAAGGTTTAGAAAGCCTACAAGGAGCTGTCCTTCGTTGTAGTAGCCAGGTGTCAGCGATGGCATTGGTAAGCAGAGCTATATAGAAGTAACCAACCCTCTCGCTGATGGTCTTCATCGCTTATGTGGGTCAAATGTTTACGCAGAGTCGACTCGGCGGAGGGTCTGTGAAGTGAACCGACGCGCTGCTTCTCCTTTACGAGCGTTATGTAACACTTGAACTTGGCGGGTTGTATGTCTGCCGCGTTACAGCCGCTTCTTGGACAGATTAGGACGAGATGATGCGTCGGTAAATCAGTCAGAGCCACATTGTTCAGACTGTGAGCTGTTTGTGATTTGCACACTCAGCACTTCTGGTAACGAGACGCAAATGGCTGCCACCTCGCCCCAGATCCCCGAACCATGTTTTCTATCTCTCAGTGCAACGTTATATAGTGTGATTACGTACATTGGCGATGTGTGAATGCATCTGCTTTTTTTACTTTTTGTGGTCGGTGTTGCTTTATTGGCCGTGTGTTTTCACTCGATTGAGGTAGTCCTCCGTCCCACATGCATAAAAAACACATCTGCTCGCGTCCTCGAATGTCCCCGAAAGCAGCATTCATCTTCTTCCACGGGATTTGGACCAGAGTTTGGTTTTCGATTTTGCACCACCACCGTTGTTCATATCAGTGCAGTGTACATAAGAATACATTCAGTCTTTGCGGATTATCTTTGGCATCGGGTCCGCAGTGTGGACTTTGCATGAGCATTAATTTATTGTCAATGGACACCAAAGGATGAAACAACAAAAGGCAGCACAACGGCCTCTATTCCCTCGCCGGTGCCTGGGAGTCGGGTCCAATAAAAAGCTGTTTTATTTTTCTTCTGTCTCTGCAGTTGACACTATTGATTGGGTCTGCAAAATGATTGGAGGTCATGGCCAAAACAAACACAGCAACGTATTCTTTCAACTTCAGGTTGCAGGTCACGCTTTTCACACACAAGCAGTGATGCACCAAGTGGCAGCGCCTCCTCTTGTATGTTTTCATTTTAAACAAGTATGATGTTAGTTATAGCACATTGACCAGATATGATCGCACACAAGTGACATACTGTGTCTTTATCATGATTGATGTTGTGTATCTTGGACCAGCATTTGTTAGGAACATCAGACAAAGACGTAACAGTTCAGACTTAAACCTGATGTATGTTTTTTTTAAACATGGAATGACTCAATGGGCAATGTACGACCGATGTATCACTGAGCCCACGTAGTGAGACCTTGTTTGACTGACCCCTGTGTCTGCGCTATCATGCTCATCGTGTTGTCCCTAGAGATTTACTGCATGCAGTGGACAGAACAGTGGGCCTCACACATACCACTCTTCACTCTCTGTCTGAGTAGTTCAGCTGCATATGTTTCTGTGTTCGCTTCTACGTCTGTGCCAGCTTGGCCCTAAACTTGCAACCGTGCCAGCTGACCATCAGAACAGGACTGGATCACTGCAGCGATGCAGACCAAAAGACGGATTGGAAGAACGAAAGTGAGGTGTCCGATGAGTGAGAGGGGGGATAGAAAACAACACGGGGAGAGGAAAGCCAGAACATTTGAGTGATAACCGAGGCAGGTTGAGCTGTGAAGTGTTAAAACACGCCAGGTACCAGGTGCCTCATTAAAAAACTGAAGGTGGCGGTGTCCCAAGCTCAAATGGCTGAGGCAAGTATATTGGCCTCGGATGACCCCAGCGACCCCACACACACACACGCCTCACTCGCTTCCCCCCCAAATTGAACCACTTTCTGTCAGTGCATCTGCTGGATGCTGCCTCAGGGGCCTCCTTCGTGTTCCTTGTGGGAAATTGGTCACAGAGCAGAGAGTGCAGCTCAGAGCTGTTGGGACCCGTAAATCCAGATTCAGTCCAGAACCATAATAAATACAGGCCGTGCATTGTGTGAGAGCCACGGTGCACAGAAGGACACGTCAATGAGTCGCTGAAGGAGAGGAGGAGAGAAACTGGGGCCAAACTAAAGAAAAGGGGAAAGAATTGAGGTGAGGTAATGAACAAACGACGAGGGGGAAATAAATAAACGAGCGACTTCTACTCTTCAATGTCTGTTGTTACTTAACGTTTGTCCTAGAATGACCAGTTCTAGGACAGTATCTCCAGACTTGTGTTCTGCACAACAGTTTATAAGGTTTAACCTCGGAGAACCGGGGTGTGATCAGTGCTGGCAACACGCTGCTGGCCCGTCGCCGACCCTGCTCGCTTTCTTTCTCTCCCGTTCTCTCGCTCCGCTCAGGACTTTTGTGTTCAATAACTATGCGGTTGTTGGGATTCCTGTCGTTCGACATGAGGGGCACAAAAGATTAGAAGATGCAAACAAGATGTTTTACGACCAATGTTTGGAGTCCGTGGGATGCATGTAGGCATTCAAGGATGTCGAGGTCTCGCGGTGGATCCTGTTTCAAAGGAGTAGTGGTCTGCTTTGTGTTCTTGTTGCATCATGGCTCCGAGATAAAGGGCCACCGATCGAAGCCGTCATTCTGAATATGTGTGTGTGTGTTTTAGATGAGTGCAGAGGCCAGTACCCATATTGGTGTTTTTTATCTTTTGTATGCAGAACCGTGCGTGTGTGAAATAGGGAACAGATGTTCTAGTTGAATTCCACGGTGACTCACCGGCAACCCTGCTTCACCCATTAGCCATCATCTTCAACAGGAATTCTAAGTAACATATAAAATGTTTTTTTAAATGTAATAAAATAGAAAATAGCATTCTACATACAGTGCAATCAAAGGTGTTGCTACACAATCTTGAAAAACATAACCATGACTATTGAACACTATGCCAGAGAAAGCCTCAGCCAGATGGTGCAGATGGAGGGTTTCTTCGAACTCCTTTCTAAGGGTGTTTTGTTTTTCCTTTTGACCTCTGCTGGCAAGTGCGCAGGAAGCAGTGAAAGGAATTTCATCTGAAGTGGTATCTAAATTCCAGTGTGCTATCTGCTGATGTATGATGACTCATAAGTTAGTTTGTTTTAGGATTAGTTGTGTAGAACAGTGTATTACACATGAATGCACTGAGTCTTCAGGAAACTGCTTAAGGGTCAGTCTTAGGTCCCCTGGACATGTCTAGTCTTAAAATGTAATTTCCAAAGCATCGTCATTTGTTTTGGATATTTAAACAAACTTGCCAGAGTCAAAAGGATGTTTCTCGCCTCTGGCATGTATAGTTTTTGTCTCAATTACCTGCTCAGATGGGTGTTTTGTGCAGTGTGATTGTTTGTTAGCAGAGTTTTACACACTGTGTATATAAGTTCCTCTGGCACGGTCAAATTAAACAGGATAATTGGAAACACTAAGTCATGAAATCACGATATTTACAGATTGTAAAAATGCCTTCTTTTAATAAGGCAAAGTTTGCACGAGTGCCAGAGAACAGAGGAAAACCTTCAATGGATCGAGGGCATTAATTCTATATATCTGCTGTTTTTTTCTGTGTCATCAGTCCCCCCTTTTTTGCTTTGCCGGTTCTGGATCAGAAATGAAGTCACGCCTGTTTTGTCGTTAAAAACCCCTGCGGGTCCTGTCGGGATCTGGCTCCCAGTGTTCCGGTGGGAGTTGCTGAGCGAAGGGATGCAAGGGAGGGACTGATTGGATGCAGGTGCTAAGCTCTGCTGTAGGAACGGTGTCAGGGAGTGTGTGTGGAGATGGGAAGCAGTGGGCCAGGTTACCAGGTCAGGGATCGCAAGACATAAATATTTGTATTGCGGATGTATTTCAGAGAATAGCCTGTGTTGACAGGAGATGGATTCATCAGTAATGCGTGCTTACACATGTCATATCCTGGACCTACACTTGCAAACAAGTGAGACAATTCCCAAATCACTAGTAAAGAACGCATGATACTCGATTTGTGTCACAAGCCCACTTATGTACATTCGATCATACTATGAGCCGAGGGCCGGGTGCAATCCAAATCGTTTTTCACACTCGGGGGTCAAATAAAAAGAGTTCATGCTTGCATTGAGACGCACTTAATCCGCAGTGCTCATTTTCCCATGCAATCGCTCAGCACGCCCGCTGCGTCTGTGGGCATCTTTACAGCATAGTTGCAGCCAGACCGTAGCACACCCCCTCCACCTCCTCTCCCCCCCACTCCCCCACGCACCCAGAGCTAGTGTTACTCGGTCATCTTGGCAGTTGGCAGTTGCAGATGTTGTTGCCGGCTGTGAAGCTGAAAGGAAGTTGCAGCCAAAGTCTAAATGTTTCTTTTTTCATTTCCCTGTTTTGTTTTGGGTTTTTTTTTCTTCACATCTGACCAAAGAGGAGAGCAACACCCCCAAAGAGGATGATAGGAACCATATTTGCGGGTCTCTTTTTCTCAAGAGCACAGTAAAAGCAGACTTTGTGGTGTGTGGACTTTTGACTCTTATTTTTGAAGATTCCAGTGTAAGTCGATTCAAGCTAAATCTTTAAAAAGTACTCTGACTCTCATACGCACACAAAGCAGCTCGTGTTATCGTCCCAGGAGACTGTGAATTGATGCCAGTCTGCACATAGGATATAGGATCTGCATTAATGGGAATGTATTTTCCCACTGATGAAATTCTCTGACACAGTTACCAACCACTGTATCTTCCAACAACCTGCACATTCTCAAAAGCTTATTTACTGTAGTTTAACTAGTTTTATGTAAAAGGAGGAAAAAGTACATTGGAAGAATGCTCAGACAAGGGGAAGAGCAACAATGCCTAGTTGATCCAGTTGGTTGTTGTCCTCCAGGTTTTTCTCCAAATGAGGCCGCTATTGTTAATGTCTGTGTCTTTGCTCTCACGTTGCTGTGTTTTCTTGGTGTCCTGGATCCATTACTGCAAGCATTACAGCATCTGCAAAGGATTTCTTTTGTTTTTTCCTTCCCTGCGTTCTCAGGGCCGTGGCCGATAGCGAGCCTGCAGAGGATTTAAGACTCTTGATTGTTCAGCACTCTTGTCTCCTGGACTGCGCTGCGGTATCATCGCCTCTCTCGGGCTGGCCGGCCAGCCGGTTGTGATTATCTCGGGGTCCCAGTCTCTAAAACTTTGAGATCAACAATAACTAATCCACTTAAGACCTGCTGTTGGCCCCTGTTTCTGACTAATTAAGCCCACCATGTCAAATAAAATATATTAGTCTTCAGTTGAAGTGACTCATACCAGTTTTTAGGCAATCAAGGCTGTAAAGTTTTCCCAGTGTCAAGGGACACGTCCGCTGCAAGAAAGCCCACATAAACAATTCTCATCATGTCATTCATTAGTTTCTACCAGCAATCTTGATTTGCTGTTCCAGCAGATTAACCTTGTCCCTCATAAAACCTTTTATTTCAGATCAATTTGAGATTTCTATTGTTTTTTGCATCATTGCCAAACCACTTATTGTGTTGATTATGGGGTATTGGCTCAATTAGGAGTCATTATCATCACTGCTCTTACAGTCATGTAATGGTGCTCAATAGTGAGAGTTTTTAATGAACCAAAGATGTGGCACTTATTTTTAACAAATCAAGACTCCATATCTATAGAGGCAAATATATTCTTCTAGAAATACTGACGTGTATCTGTGAGGAAAAGCGTCTTCTGTGAAGTGGCTGGCTGTTAGATTTAGCCCTACGTTTTCTTCGGCTGAGTCATACTTAAATATCAAGCATGACAGTTATCCACCGAAGCAGCGGAGAGGAGTTGCTCTGACCCAACCGGTCGTGGGACAGGATGTGGACCCGAGAAGTTCCTCTGTAATCGCCGCAGCGATCTCACACACCGTTCCAACACTTTAAATGCTTTTCTGACCCTCCGTGTGCTGCTCCTCACAGCTGAGAATGCAAAACTGCTCGCAAATGAAGGTTGAGAATCTAATTGAGATGGACAAGTTTTGGATCTCAAGTATCAAACGTCCAACTGTGGGGACGTGCACACTTACAGTACAGACACATCACCGTTTTGGGGACACTGATCACTTTGAACCAAACGGACTTCGGCTATTTTAGGAGTCTTGCTCACTCAACCTCAATCCGTGTCTGAGTTGAGTCAGTCAGACTTCTAACGCACTAATAGCTTCCATCGGGCCGATGGGGCCCGCCACATTCTGGCACATTCTGACTAAGAGGCAGCAGATTTTGTGGTGAAACCGGCTGTCTCTTAGATGACAATGCAAGTCGGCGGGTTGAGGGGGGTTAACTGAACCTTTCGGGGCCCATCAGTCACTCAGAACCTCAAAGCAAAGGTTGGGCTGAGGGGTTGGGATGCAGGGTTAAGGGCAACAAACATCATCTGTAATTGAGGTTTGGGGTTGTTCTGCAGGCTTGCATGTTCTCTCATGAATTCAAACGTCTGTTGAGGATGTCCCAGGAGCAGATGCTGAAACACAGATTCGCCGTCTTAAGTAGCACCAGTATCATTGCTGGGCTAGAAGTACGAACCGCTTACGTCAGCGGCTGGGGGCGGGGTTACCGTGAGACGAGAGAAACTTGTGACCGAAACTTGTTTTCTAAAATTGCCGTCTACGAATAAAGACGAGCCGCGCGAACACTTGGGATCCACCGTGTTTGGATGCCGATGTAGGTCCGCAAAGCCATGAACATCAATAGCAAAGCAACATCTGCCATTGTTGATGATGTGTTTGTGTTTGGCGCCGCCGCGCTAACGTTACTGGGAAAGATGAGACGTAACAGCAGAGGTGAAAGTAAGCCGGTACTGTACGGTACGACGTACCGGAAAGAAAACTGTACGGTCTCAACTGCTATTTGACTGCTAACGGCGCGTATATGCCCGGTCAGCCCGGCCCGTACCACCAGGAAATAAAAACTACTCCTCCTCCTGTTGGTGGAAAAGGGGTATCTGTGTTGCCAACTTAGCGACTTTGTCGCTATATTTAGCGACTTTTCAGACCCCTCCAGTGACAAATTTAGCTACTTTCCCTGACGTTATTGGCGACTTTTCGAGACTTTTGGTGACGTGAAAAAAACGTATCGTTCCAACGCTTCTTCTCAATGAGCACCGGGTACTGTTGTGAACCTCACCCCCTTCCCAAAGCACTGACAAGCGGCCGAGTACTCGCGCAGCAGTCCCTTCCAGCTGCAGTGCAGGAGATGTTTACCGCTCCACGTCGAGACTGCAAAGGAATCGCGCATGCGTAAATGTAAATGAAAAAATGTTCTTTGTCTAAAATAAATCACTAACCAATTTTTTTTTTTTTTTTTGAAGCTTTGATATTAGTCAGTGTTTGGCCCGGGAAAGCTAACGTTAGGCTAGTCTAGCTATCGATAGCTAACAGGTTGCTGCTGTAGCTGGTGGGTGGAGACACTGTACGTATGCTCTGAGGGGGTGGGAATATTCAAATATTTCCGTTTGTGACGTAGAAAACCGTGGCGATTTTGAACAGCTCACCCAGAGGCTGAAGACGGGATCAATTCAGAAACCTGTATCTCACTCAAAAGAGCATGGATGGATTTTCCTCCAAATTTGTATGCGTGTGGAAGCACCAGAGACGCACAATAACACCCCAAATCCCAGAAAAGGGGATTTTTCCATAATATGGGCACTTTAAAGGTGAGAAGTGAGCATTTCTTTTTCTAATAGTGTTTACATATACAGTACCAAGCTTCAACACATTTTCTCATTTAATTGAGAAAATGTGTCCAAGCTTTATACTGGTACTCTTAATTTAGCCAAAGAAGAATGACATTCGCCGCTGGCACATGTGAAATCAAAAGACTGTTTGCCAGCGCAATCTTAATTTATCAACATGTGGGCCATATGTGATCCATAGGAATAGTCTCCACAGACCATAAGAGCACCTCTCTGTAATCAGTGCGTCAGAGCTCAGGTTCTCCTGCGAAGGCTCACCCTCCACTCCCCACTAATTTATTTTCTTTGGTCTAACTAATGACTTTAATTGAATAGAAATATCATGCACATCATGCTTATGGAGCCTAGCAAAAACAGAACTCTTAAAAATGCAATTGAATTGAATGGGCCATAAAGCCTCTCCGGCTTAATGTATACACTGAGGTCGGGATGGGAAGGACTGAAATGTTTATTTACGCCACTCTGATGCCTCTTTTCCTTGCCACGGGTTTACTTGTTTCTGAGGCACTGTGCTTGTAAACCATGACGGCTGCAATCAATAAAAGAACATAAACACATCCGATGGGACATAAATGAGTCTTCCTGCTGTTTGTTTTCCTTAGTAGACTATTGCGAAGCCCGGCTGATCGTGGCTTTTTGAACTCTCGCACTACACGAGCAGTGAGAGCAAGGTGATGGTGTTTTGAGAATGGACTGAAAACGTCTGCCGTTTCCTCTGGTCTCTGCTAGGTGCTGCGTGGCGCTCAGCTCATAGCGGTGGCATCCGCCGATGGAGGCGCCACGGCCGTAGAGGGCTCCCCCCTCCCTCCTGACATCCAAGTGCAGTACGTCCAACTGGCCCCAGTCGCAGATCACACAGCTGCCGTACAGGTAAAGAAACACACACACACACACACACAGAAACGCTCTTTCTCGCTGGCGGTTGCCCTCCTGTACACAGACGCAGATTGTAAACCCGGGTCGCGCTCCAAGTGCTGGAGTGTACATCGACCATCTGAGCTGAAACAGACGCTGGCACTAATGTGGATCATTTGTTTTTTTAAGCAGTCCATAATGATGAACTGTTCCCCGTCTCCTCCCTCATTGAGAAATAAATACCGTCGATCAATCTTTCACTCCTGCTTTTAATCTGTGCTGTGTTCTCGCTGCTCGGCCAATAAGTTCACATCCCAGGATGTCAGGGGGTTTTGTACTGTAAGTCTGGAGTCAATGTTCATGTTGAGGAAGATGCTCTTTTATTCAGAAATATGCCATTTATGTTTAAAATCAGCCGGAGTATCTTTCTGAAATGTAGATTTACTTTCCTTCTGGATAATTTCACGATTCTAATGAGGTTCAGTTTTAACGCATTAGTTCTAAATGGTTCAAAAATGTATCTGACCATAAAAAGCAGAAAACACCACCTCAAGTCCTAAACAATTGAACTAATCACACTTCCAGAACCTATCCTGCAAAGCTCGGCCGCTGACATCAACCTTCCAATAGTGGTCGTAAGAAGCTGAACGTTTGGTTGGAACTTGGCGATAACGTTTTGTCACACACATTCGTGCCTTGAATGTCATGAAAATATCTGTGATCAATTATTAAAGAATTGTCACAGTTTCATAAATCATGACAGAGAATTAAGTGAAAAATACAGTCTCTAGTACTAAATAATTAAGCTTCATTGAATTAAAATTAAAAAATTGATTTTCAGGAATCTTTAAATATCTTGTCTGCGATCTATCTTTCTTTTTTGTTTTTGGAAAATTAGTGGCTGGCAGGCAGCAAAACATTCTGGTTGCTTGGGCTGACACCTGCCTTTTGTTCTGCAATGGTTGGATCCGCTTCATAATGGGCAGAATATAGCCTGTAATATTTAATTCATAATTACTGTAATGTTAAAATGGAATAGTGCGTGCAATTCAGCTAAACTACGTGCAGGTATTATAGGCCTTCTTTTACCCTGTTGTCATAATTATGCTCAAATAAAATACACTCAACTTAGTCATTACTGGAAAAACAGTAATTTAACATGAAAAGCGATGAAAGGAGAAGAGAAGTCATTGTAAGATCTTTTTAAAATCCCTTCATGATGGAGCTTTTTGTGGACTTGGGAAGGCGCACACCCACACGGCATCGTGGTCTTTAAGTGGTCGGTGTAACTGAACCGCTTTCCATTGTCGTCTCCGTTTCCCCCCCAAATTAGATTGAATATCACATTTTCTCCATCCTGTCTTTGTTGCGTTGATATCACACGAACAGAAATGACCTGAAATGATTTTTGGCGTGTAAAACTACCTGCCGTCATGCAGCCTGGGACGGATCTCCCTGCACACTGCGATCCACCAGGTTTCGTTCTAGTTCGAACTCTGCTCTCTCAGTAAGTTGCCTGTAGTCGTCGTGGTAGTTGGTTCCGCCTGTGCGGTTTTTAAAGCCTCCGTTATTAATACACCGTATTGGGTGTAGATCACTCACAAACTGATGAACTCTAGCAGGAGCTGAAAATAATTGCCGCCCCGTATTCCAAGGCCTGATCTCCACATTTCTCAAAGCAATCCGACTTTGTTTACTCAACTGATTCAAGAGAATAGATTTTTTTTCTTTTCTTCTTCTGCCTAATGTTTGATTGTACTCGGACCGTGACAGAAATCAACAAAGTGGGAAGAAGTCCGATCACTCATCGGCATTCAGCACGGGCGGAAAGACGGGCTTGTGGACAATGTGGTGTTTATTGCTCAAACGATGAATCAACTCGTCAAAAGCAGATTTTCTTTCAACTTCACTGCCAAAACACTGCGCAGCGTTGAATGTGTTGATGCAAAGTTGAAAATACTGACTGGGCTTAACGTTGTTCAGCCTGCGTGGGCGCACAGGTACCTGGCATAGCTGTCTGGTACAGGAGAGGAAAGGGGGGAGGGGGGATTGTTATCACAGTTGGGTTCCCATGTCCCCAAGTGTAAACGTCGCTGGCTTCCAGCTCAAAGTTTAGAGGAAGGTTAGCGCTGTTGAGTCATGTGAATTGCTTTCATCCGTCTCCAGACATGTGGAAGCATTTACACAAGTTCTAGAAAAATTACTTGGGCTGTAATTATTTATCTCTTCATTTTTCCTCCTTTTTGTTTAACTTCCATTGCCCAAACTCGATGGAGCAGGGGGAGACGCACGGTGACGGTTTGGCATTGGAATGGGCATTTCTGCATTTCGGGTACTGATTTTGAGATGCAACACTGTTTGTCTGCAGACCAGGTCTGAAGTTACAGAGCACCAATAAGCAGTGCATCTATTATCTACGAGTGTTTCCAAACGGCGGATAAGGCTTGACAGTTCAACATGGCCAGTGTTTCAGGTTCTTAATGAAACACGTTGATCCATTCGAGTTTTCCTTGGCCTCATCGCCGCCAGTGGTCACAGTGTGTCAGCCCTCATGTGTTGTTGCGGTGCAGATGTGCTCCGTTGCGTTGTTGTCTATTGACAGCCTGCCGGCAGAGAGGACTCAATGGTGCAGGTGTGTTTGAGGAAACCTCTGGCGTGCATTTGAGGAAGGAGTGAGTCATTCTTCACGGTCATCATCCAGGACTCATGAGTCATGAACCTCTCATCTTTTGAGTTTTTTTTTTCTTCCTTTTTCCCAACACAATACATTCCTCTGTCTGACAGCCGACCACATGAGACAGCCCGAGAGCATTAAATACAAATAGCTCATCACTTGCCAAGTCCCTCTTCACCTGTCGCCCTGCCTCTTTCCTCGGCCCTTCCCCCAACTGTCTTTCTCGTTCGTCTCTCTGATGCATCTCCCCTCAAAATCTCTCTTCTTTTTGCTTCTTACCGTGGTCGTGTCGCCCCAACGGCACACGGGTAGAGGCCCCATCTGTGCAGGAAACACTTGACGGTTTTTCCCTAATTACTCCAACTAGCTGTGCAGAATGCAGCATCGAGTCTCAAGGGTCTTCCCAGTTATCACCTCGCCCCTCCTCTCGTGTCTTTGATGTGTTGCAGGCTGCGGAGCTGGCCCCGGCCCTGCAGGCGGACATGGAGGTGAAAGAGGCCATCCAAGGGGCCATCCAGGGAGAGAACGGCGAGGTGCTCCAGATTGTTACCTCTGTGGCCACCTGAGGGCCCCTCCTGCTCCAACACAGGCCAGAATTCTGCTCCACAGCATCGCCCCGGCGAGTCTCCGAGGTCGGCTAACGCACAGTCTGATGAGCAATGGGGTCGGGAAGCGTTTTTCATAAATACCGAAGGTTACTGATGAAATGCAGGGAAGAAGGATTTTTTTTTTTTTCCTCGGTTCATTGCCAACCAGATGTCTCAAAGTGGGAATGTTCGCGGGAACTTGAAAAGACTCTGGTGTTTTCATCCCCAGAAGGTCCCGGCCCGCTGCAGGATACAGAGCGGGATTCTAGTCTTTCCACACAGGACACTACTTATGCAGGCCGTCACCCTGACACTTCATCAGCACTCATGCTTTTTTTTTTATTTTTTTTTTTTTACATCCGCTTGGAAAGCCGCACGGTTATTTGAGGGTTTACAGCCTCTTCTCGTCACGGTGGACTGCAGTGGACAGTGGATGTAGCTGAGCAGAGCCTCTCTTGGTCCTGATGAATTCAGCTTCCTGTACCACTCCTTGATTCAGTTCATACCACATCTCCCGGCTGTGAGCCTGGCCCGCCTTTACTTTGCTCTTCTTGTTTCCATATTACTTCAGCCACACAGCTTCGTTTGTTTGTTTTTGATTTATATAATTGCAACATGCTGAAGTTTTCGGAGCGCTTTAATTTTGGAGGTAGAAGACCATGTAATAAAAGAGCTGGTGCCAGTGGTAGACAGGGCAAAGTTGCTTGTAGAAAACCAAGGAGACCTTGAAGTTGTTTACTTTAGTTTTGTCTCTCTGAAAGATACATTTGTGTGAATAAAACATTTTGTGGTTGCCGTAAAAAAGTGTTTTTATTTTACTTTCTCTGTAGTCTCTGTATTTTCTCCATTTCAAACCCTGGCCATCAAAGTGGCCTCAAAGATGTCCGAGGCATGACTGCTTTCATCTACTTCGAGTGAAGAGAGGCTGAAATAATAGTTTGGCTTTGATTTACTGTATTTGCCATTTCTGAACGGGGTGGCACGGTGGTTAAGACTCCACTCCAGCCCCAGTGTGAGTTGATGCTCCGCTAACGGGGAATATCTGCAGCCGACAATAAAAAGAGATAAGGGAGGCGATCTCAGGCTGTGTGTTGGTTTGGGGAACTTTCCCATGCTTGGTGTGATGCAAGGGTGTATTTTGGACTTGTGGAAAGGAACCAGGCGACAAAATGAACTTGATGGAACAACATCCACAGTCTTGGCTGCTTCCTCTCTGTTTCTAGTGTGTTGTTGCTGTCTCAGATCCCCCCACTGCCTATTCATCTTGTCCATTCCCCTCTCTGGCGCTCGCACATACTCCTCTCCTCCCACTGGACTTTTGTTTTCCCTCTTTCTCCTTGGGGAGCTGTATTAAAGTACATTTAAATTCCCTGTATAATCATACTCTTAGCTGGGCTAAAATGTAGTGGGTTGAGTGGTGGGTCCATCCTTTTAAAAATAATCTTGATGTAGCTGTTAAAACGTTGGCCCGGACATCTGTCTCTCTCCCCGGTGACCTCTCCATTAAATCGTGGACTTGAAAAGGAACCGACTCCGCTCTCCAGTTTTTACAAGCCTGGGCTTCATCCAGGAGCTGAAGTGGTTACCACGGCAACGGCCCCTCTCTCTGGCTGTCTCCAAGATAACTTGGTGAAAACCGAAGTGAGTGATAGATGGATGAGATTGTTTGGGAGCAGGCTGCATGTTTTGAGGAGAAGGAGCGGAGTGACGGACAGAGACCAGGCGGCGTATCTTTCGTCTCTTTCTTCTCTCGCGCGGCTCGTCTCCTTCTACATGTACGTACAGGTAATAACCTCCGCTACCTGCCCGGATCTTACTTCGCCTGCAAAAATTTCCCCCTCTTTTTTTTTACAATGCTGGTGGAGTTACCTCGGGATGCGAAAGGATAAGTCTTAAACGTTGGAGCTGAACTGTCCAACGAGTAGTCGAGTATTTCATTAAATAAATATCCATTCATGTGCTTGTTTGGTTCTACTCTTAAATTAGACGGTAGCAAGCCAAGGGAAGCCTGGCCACATGGCTTTTGTTACATGCATCATAAAATGGAGAAGGAGTGCTGGATGTGGATGGTCCAAAGTTTTAGTTTTGGTCAAACGTTTACCTGTCGTGTCGTTTATTTTCTCAATAAACCATGACAAGCTGTGTGGGAAAGCTTTCTTGGGCCTCCATTCAGGGAATTTCTTCAAATTTGGCACAAACGTTCTCCTGGACTCGAGGACGAACTGAATAGAGTTTGGTGGTCGCGGGTCAAGGTTGATTGCCGATTGATGGAATTATGTTATGTTTTAGTACATGTGTCCTCCATCCCTTCTTGAAGACCGCTTCAGTGTTTCTGGGTTGAGTCCAGTTTTTTTATTGATTTGGTCCCCACGGTGCTTGCATTAGTCATCGGTCTTCATTTCTTCTTCCTGGATGACAACCAGAAGAGTCCTCTTGTTCCTCTGATCGTCCTCCACGAGCACATTGCCGTGCTGTTACTGAGTTTCAGGTGAGTGAGCTAAACCCGGTCTCTCACTGGAAATGATTCACTGCAGGCATCCAGTAACAGAAATAACAGGTCAAATTCCTTCAAAGTCTTGACAACCCATGTCATGAGTCTAGACAGATATCAATCACAAGTTGGTAATTGTAGTTTTGCACTTCACTTGATATATTAGTTTATTTGAAGTAAATATTAAAGCATAACAATTTAACAGATGCTAAATAAGGAGGTCCTCTTTGAATAAAAAGAAATCAGCTGATATGAAAATTAAAGGCCTCTTCCGAAGATTCTCTATACATTTTCATTAAGTTTCATTTATATTTTACTGGGAATGTATCTCTTCCAAATATAAACATAATCAATCCAGGGTGTTTCAGTTATTTTAGCTGCCCTTGTTACTGATATTCCTGGAGAGCATCGGGTCATTTACACTGCATGTTTTTACTGTTACATGATTATCCGTGACGTTAATCCTGCATCAACCAGCGCGAAGCTTTCGCAGAGCCTCTCGTGAATGTTGTTGATAATGTTACCTGGTAAACAGTGGCAGGATTACACCAATTTCCGAGGCTTTACACCGAGGCTTCCAAGTCCTAATTAAACCGGAACCAGCTGCGAATTCCTCACCTCTCCCAGAGAAGTATTGGGAAGTGAGGACAGCGGCCCGCAGGCTGGGAGGCGCTCCTCCAGCCGAGGGACCGGAGGAGAGCGGGAGGGAGGCAGGGGGAGGCAGGGGGAGTACAACCTCATCCACACAGCGGATACGCAACACTTCCTGCTGCACGGCCTTGATCTGTGGCAATTAATTCAATGCTTCCCATTTTGGCGTCGACGGTGAGTTGACTTTTTATTGGCCGTCTATTTGTGTGCGCGCGCTACGTCGGTGACCTGAAGGTGACGTCACGGTGACGTGGGCAGGCTAACTTCTTGTTTTTTTTTTTAAAGGCGTGAAAGTTTCGCGTTGTGTCTCAGCTCTGCGGCTCACCATGTGCCTCCGCTGGCTGCCAACGCGAGGAATGAAGCAGGTGCATCATGGGAAGGAGCCCGTCATCGCGTCACAATGGACGCGTTTAAACGCCGCTCTTTCATAACCACCACTGAGTTACAGGCAGATATGGCCCACTTTTGGGGAAACGCCTAATTATTAAAAGCTTAAGAATAACATTTAAAAAGAAAACAACTTCCAAACAAGACATTATGATTTATTTGAAGGAGATGTTGTTTTAAATGTGAGCCGGTTGAAAGAGGTCGCGTCTTAGAAAGGAAGGCCCTGCACTTCTTTCTGCCACGGTGCCACGAAACATCCATCTTACTTGCATTTTTACACTTGGGCCTGTTTGAACCGCAACATATTTTTATCGCATTATAGGTTGTTGAGAACCTACAATTTACTATGAGCTGCTGGAACTCTAATAATATAACCACTGCCTCTTTCCATATAACACGGTTCCTGGGGTAGACATTCATACTGTCACACACTTTGTCAGGTCGATAATATTAAGCTACTTTTGAGGAGGTAAACTGACCTAGTTGTCAATACCTGGAATACGGCACCTTGTGCGCTTTTAGTCTGAGCAATGTCCTCATCCTGGAATGCTTTTTGGCAAATGGCAGATGGCAACGCACTGAAACATCCAGATTGATAACGTGAGGGTTTCAAAGACATGTATTGTTCTAACAGCAGAGGTCGGTGACGGAAATGACTGCATCTTGCTGAGTGTTTTTAATCCCACTTGGTGAGTTTTAACCTGCCAGAATGGGCCTTTGTTTTCAGAAACGTTATGGGACAAGAGAGGTCGTCTTGCTCTGACCGAGGCCGACCCTTATTCCATGGGAGAACGACTGCTTGTTTGTTAACGCCAGAAAGCTCCCACGTGGTGAAAGGAAATCCATTAGCTTTTCTTTTTTAACCGAAGTGTAAGTGCTCTGAGACCGACTGTTTGATTTACCTCCTCTTATCTTTGTTATGGTTATAAATATAATTATGCCAGATGTGGCGTGCAGTATGAGGCTTTGTCTGGATTCATAATTGGTTGACAACTCTGAGCCGGTTTTCCCTCGGTCCAAACGTACCAGGAGGTCAGTCCAAGGGGAAAAAGGCCTCGGAGGTTTCTGCATCTGTTGAACACCACTGTCTGAAACCACACCACACCACTCGGTTATATTCAAGCATTATCAGACTCACATTTATCTAAGTTTGCGCAGGGGAGAGATTCAAGCCATCGGCTGGCTCTCCTCGTCACAGCCGGGGAGCAGGGGTGTCAAACATACGGCCCGTGGGCCGTATCCAGCCCGCGGGGGCGTCCAGTGTGGCCCGCTGTATGATATTGTATGATATCACTATGTGAGTGAGCGCATGCGTTAGACCACCGTGATCGCCGACAGCGCTTCCCCAGGGAGCAGCGCCCGCTTGAAAATGACTGGATGCAGACCGGACCCCATCCATTCACAGCGTGGTACGTGAGCACCAATGTTTTGAAGTGGATGCGGGCAGCCACCGTTAGCCAGGGAAGAGAGCGGCGTGGAGTGGAGGAGTGTGGGAGAATTTCGGAAGGTTAAAGAGCAGTCGAGCGGCTGCATTCTGGACGAGCTGCAGAGGTGGAATGGCGGCAGCGGGGAGACCTGCCAGGAGCGAGTTACGGTAGTCAAGGCGGAAGATGACGAGAGTCTGAATCAGTACCTGCGCCGCCTTCCGATTACACCGAGCCAGCAAGCGGGTGTTAGGATGTGTTTAAAGACCTTTCTCTGACATTGCGTTGGGTTTGGGAGTCTACCAGATGTTTGGATGGAAAGATCCACTCTTAAGATTGTAACTGGCTGAAAAATGTACACACGGAGCAGAAAGGGGAGGACGGTTTGAGATTAGAACTTAATGTCCAGGTTCCAGCAACCATCACAAAACCTCACAAAACCAACAGGTGTTTGCTTTACAGTTGACAGATGTTTAGCCAATAAATACTTTGAGAAGAGCAAACTGACCGATATTCTGTCAAGTAAATAAAATTACCGCCATTGTCAGCTAACCGACAAAAGAAATGAAATGATGGAAATGGAAAGGATTTATTCATCCACTGAGGGAATTTATTTTCCTTTGGTTTGGCATAGACATGATGAATTGGTATTTTGAATTTATGCATCTTAACTAAAGATATATAGTTATATTTTGTGAGAGTAGAGTGGGGAAAAGGAGAGAACGGATAAGAATTAGTGTACTCACTAGAATAAAGTCATATTTCAAGTTATATTTTTTAGATATCGCATTGGTCTGATGTTTCTTTCTATCTCAATTATGTTTTGAAAAAGTGGGGTCATACAAAGTATTTTAAGGAGTGGACCATCACTCTTAACGGGCTGAGTTTGTTTATTGGGCTACGTTCACAGTGCAGGGCTTAATGCTCAATTCTGATTTTTTCGTATCGGAATTGGGTCCACATACCCAAGTGGCCTGTGTCGCATTTGAAAAGATCGGCTCTGTGTCGTTCAGACTGTCATGAAAACATCAGATACAGGTCGCATAGGGGCGAAAAAATCGGAATTGGGTCGTTTCAGCCTGCAGTGTGAACGTAGCCTTAGAAGCTGTTTGTAGCTGTAACGATGCTAGGCTAGCATGTTTCTGAAACCCGTCTTATTCCAGAAGTAAGAAAAACAAATAAACATTTCAATTGAAACCCTTGGAACACAGTCCGAGTCCTACTGCCAGGAAATGTCAGTGTCTGTTTTTTGGGATGAAATCAGGTTTGTTCTTTGGTTTACACAACTTTGATGTTTGTTCTATGACATTTTGAAGGCTTCATGTGTCAAATAACAGGCTTTTGCTGACACGAGCTACATGAAAATCTTGTTTTCTGGGATACCAAAGGGCATCACACCAACGATGGTCTACAAAGATGTCATACCCCTGGGCTGTAGTTGGTTTACAGCCTAACAACAGCTTTAAATTGCATTGACCTGCCAAATGGATTACAGCCAGCATTCATTTTATCATTTACGTTATCGATTTTCCTTCTTTGAAATACGTCTTGGCCTTTTTAATAATCAGAAAATTTGACGTCCCTCAAATTTGGTCAAAGATGGCTTGTGGTATTCTTGTAAGTCCTACCAGGACACTAGAATTAGAACTGAAAGGGAACACAGCCGTTTTTAGAGGCAACAATTACCGTGCTAAGACATTCAAAAAGGATTCCTGTTAAAAAGGTCTAAAGGAGGCACCGCAGTTTACCGCATTCTTTAAAACAGCGACGGTCATTTCATGGTCAATGACCATAACCCTGTAACCACGACAACCGCAGAAAACTCAAGAGCTACTTTACAGCCGTCCAGCTCACTCAAGAATACGCCTTTACAAACACCAATGGAGAAACATGCTTACTGTAAAGAGTTTGAGGATGGCTCTTATGCTCCTGATGTGTCTCAGGATCAGAAAGATTTAAACATCTTTGATAGATGGCACAAACTTTTTTTTTTTTTTTTTTGCCTGGTGATTTACAATGTCTTTCACAGCAAACCTCAACAACAACTTATTCCTTGAGTTTTCTGTTGATGGTTTTGGTCGGCTCAGCTGTGGGGACTTAACGCCCAAGCGAATTACAATGTTCTTCTATCTATAAAAAAAAAACAACGTAATGTTCCACACCCAAGCAAGTTCTCCTGAGAAAGGGCATAAGTAGCCCTCTGGACATTGGATGTTTCAGAATCAAAATCTGAATTTATTGCCACTTATGTTACACAGAGGAATTTGTCTCTGTGATTAGTGCATTTTAGAATCAAACAAGATAAAAATATACAAGCAATTAAACATGGATGCATATGCACATATATTTCCGTGGTGAGAAATCACTGCAAATGTCCCGGGATGTAGCTTTCATGAACCAGGTAATGGTTATGGTTTATTCATATGAAATTGTTTAGGATCATTGCATTAAACTCCCAGTCAGTCAGTCAGTCAGTCAGTCAGGTTTCTTTGAGTCATACCAGACACATTCTTTCCATTTTACAAGAACCTCCATGCCTCTTCTGCTGGCCGGCCAGTCATGTCATCTTCTTTGTTCTCCTTAATGGCCTCCAGAAAGTGTGCACAAAATCGAGAGAAGAGAAAACAAGAAGCAGATCCTCATTAAATCTCTCACACTGAAATAAATCAAGTTTACTGCCTTTTGCTGCAAACACAGGAAACCCACGGAGGAGGATGTGGTGTGAACTTCTCAGCTGCGGCTGTTTTCTGGTCTAGTCGTTGGTCTTCAGGTCCAATGAGGGGGGTCGGTACGGTGGCTCACGTTTGTGCCGTATTTATGATTTATGAAGTGAAGACTGTGGAGGACAGTGGAGGAAAGGCAGGGGGCTTCTTTGGCTTTCAGCTGCAACAATTATCTTCTTGCAC
Organism: Apeltes quadracus; assembly: GCA_021346845.1. Lineage (NCBI taxonomy): Eukaryota > Metazoa > Chordata > Actinopteri > Perciformes > Gasterosteidae > Apeltes > Apeltes quadracus. Next base: position 9,098,187 of record CM037935.1, read on the forward strand.
TCAGCGCTGAACAAGAACCTTTTTCATTTCCAGGATCTGCCAATGCCTGCGCCGCTTAGCTTTGACCACCCTCAGGGAACACGAGGGGAACGTCGTTGTGACTTGGCTGAGTAATAGTTTTTTTTGTTCAAAGGCAGAGACAGGATCAGGAAACACCCAAAGGCCGTGATGTCACTGCTGAGTAACATGATGAAGTGAGTGTGCCTGTCAGTGGCCCTTAGAAGGCCCGAGGCGGAATCCGATCCGTAAACCTGCAGGATTAACAAACCTCCAGAGCCTGCGCTGAGTGAACTCGCAGCCATTAACATCCCGGGCATGATGGCCACAGACTGTTGTTTGTCAGCATGCATCTGTGAACCGGAGACATTTGCATTGAATATCGATGAACTATAAAGAGAATAAAGTATTCATTATAAAAGAATGGCGGTAACGTCTTAAAGCCTAGCAGTCTATATAGACCATAGATGTTCGGTATGTGTGTGTTTGTGCTTACCGCTTTTAGCCATCTGGTTCAGGTCGTCTTGATCTACAGTACAAACACGCAAAAATATGTTTAAAATGTACTGTGTTATTTTCTTAGACCTTTCTTTAAGAAACATTGGTCGAAGCACTTTCTCCTCTCTCGACTTGACAAATCTCTGATATAGCTTTTATTATTTATTTATTTGTGGGGTTTTAATCTGGATGCACAGAATTATATCTCACAACACCATGGATGGATTTATTTATAATCGTGTTGCTTTATTATATTTGATTTATTAAAATATGCTCTACATGCACAAAACTGTCATTGTGCAACTCTTTATAGCATTTTATTAAACAGAGTGTAGTGTATTGCTTGCTCAGGTTTTAATTACTAAACACAATCGTAAGAATTGGGCTGAAAAGCTCTTATTGACGTTGTGCAAGGATCAATTGCTGTCAAAGAGATGATGGTAATTGTGGAAGATGAATGAGGAGTGAATTATAAAGCAGGCTGACTCTTTCTCTTTTGTCTCAAGAAGATTCCCTGTTTATGATGCAGAGAGTGCTACCTGAAGATACACTGACAGAAACATGACGTTGGACTCCTGAGAGTGTGTGTGTGTGTGTGTGTGTGTGTGTGTGTGTGTGTGTGAGAGCGAGAACTGGAGGTTTAAATTGTATTTATCGGCCTTTGCCATCCTAGAAAATTTGTTCGCAATACATCTTTGCGAGAAAGCGGATCATGACGATGATGACGTCAGTGCCTGAAGTTTGTTGGATACAAAACTCCAAACTTCTAATATCTTTAGAAGCGTCCATGTCGTCAGAATAAAACCTGGAAAATGTACGATACATCCAGCGTGGCTCCTGCCAAAGTTAACTAGGTCAATCAACCTCAACCCCTCAACACATAGTTTTGTTTCATGCAGCCACAAACAGAACATCTAGTTTGGTTTTATGGGGTATTCCTCAGCTAGGTGCAGTACCATCCTGGAGTAACCTCCTGGACATGTTAAGGCTGGAGTAAGTCACTGGCTAAGAACCAGTCCGGCTCTCCTGAAGCCACCATTTGGTAGGTGGATGTAGAGATCTTTAGGCAGAAGCAGCCAGCTGTTTGTCCCTGTTTCTAGTCTGCATGCTAAGCTAAGTCAACCCGCCTGTGACTGCACTTTCCTATTCATACTACAAAAATAACAGTGGTCTTCATCCTATCATTTAACTCCTGGGAAAAAAAGCAAACCCACACATTTCCCAGATCGTAACTTTTCCTTTTAACTTTCAACAACATGTTTTTTATAACTAGTATTTAGTTCGAAGGGCAAAGCAAAATAAAACATTCCAGAGTTTCTTTCCAGATAGATTACATATTTGCTCCACTACTTGTGTGAACTATCATTTCAATTTTGGTAATATAAAATAATGAGAAGATAACAAATTGTTAGAGACAGAGCTTGAAACTTTACAAACCTGGAAACAAAAGACGATCACAATCTAACCCTGTGTACCTCAGTATCATTATTCATAATATGAGCATTAGACGCCGCAGAACACTCTCCAGCCCAACAAAGAGTCATTCTGAAGAGTAGGCCTGAGGCCACAGCGGAGCTCTGTTCCTATACTGTGATGTAACTGAGAGCAGCTAGAAAATGCAAATCTTTTGATGTTATTCTACTAAACGCCTTTTGAACCCTCTATAGGTTAGCATGACGGCATCAGGCATTGTTTTGGGCTATTATTTATAATGGAGGTACTCTCCTCTGTGTATGACGCAATATCTGGTCCAGGTCATTGCTGACGGGGGGAGGCCTCCACTCTGAGACGTTCACCCACACCCAAGAAGTCACTGCTTGTGCTGAGTGACCGTATTTTGATTAGACATTAGACATCTCGGTCATTACCGATCCATCTTTTGATTAGTTCTATGCCTCATTTCATTGCTTTCTGCTGAGATTACTTCCACATGTTAAGCCCCAGGCCACACGGGCCCGCACAGAGCTGCAGTTTCTGTCGATGGATGTGGGGGTTTCAGGAACCCCTATAAGAGGTCCAGACAGGAAACACTAGGTCCCCCTGGATGCATCAGTAGATGCGAGAGAAGTGGCGGGGCGGTTAGCGGTAGGAGAGATATGAGGGATGCGAGGGGACGAAAGAGGGCGTGGGTGGATTTGGGCGGACACGTCCACGGGCTTCCTTGGTACTGATGAAAGAAGTTTGGATCGTGGTGACGAACAGAGCAGATGCTTCCAGCCGAATCACCACGCGCATATGCGAACATTGCTAAGACATGCTGGAAGTACTGGAAGTGTGTGTGTTTCCAGTTATATTGCTCAGGGATTAGAGTGGGTTTAACGGCATGACAAGTGCTCAAGTGAAATTAGCCCTGTCATTGATCCATAATGAACACAAGGGAGCATTGTCTGTCATTTTTACCCCAAGTGAGGTGTACATCTGTCCAAAAGATGTGTCGGAAAAAACACGAGAGGAATGTGGAAACCAGCTGTAGGTGTTTTTGAACGCACAAAAACTGTCACAACAAAATGTTCAACTGACATCGGCTCTCTGGATCACCGTATCGAAGAGATTATGTCATTTTTCTCCGCTCGACTCCGAGGCCAGAAGCCACAAGCATCAGAGGGGAAGGATGCAACTTTAGAGGAGGAGAACGACCGGCTACATTTGAATGTTTTTGGATAGTGATGTAATTTTTTCCTAAGCCAGTTCGATATTTTGTTTTTGTTTATCATTGACAAACATTCTACTCAGTATAATGTATCAGAACGCTGGCCATAATCCACAATCAGTGTTGTCTTTGTATTTCAGGACATTTGGCACATCTTTTATGTTCTGCCTGTTTCACTTCATCAGATTACGTAGTTAAGCCTGGGAATATCACATGTAATTTTGATTGTGGTCCTGTATAAATTCCTGAGAAAAACGTTCCACTCAGTAAGATAAGATATCAGATAACAATGCTAAAGACTTACCCCCCCGCCCCCCTCTAGACCGGCGTGTACACCCAAACGGACCGACAGGCTAAAGACGTATTGTTTCTTTGGTGTGAAAAAAATCTCTCTCTGCTTCCACAGTCGATGGTAAGCTGAGGATAATGTTCTCAATGATTTCATAACAACTACGTGTGAAACAGGCTTTGGCAGGGTTGCTATTCTGCATTGGCACGGTGCTGGAACGCTGCATTGCATCCTAAAGGGCAGCAACTACTGCGGAACCCAATCTATTAGGTCTTTTTGAGAGATGTGTATCTATGCTTGGACAGGGGAAAGTTACATCGTCCATGTGCTGCACAAAAACATTTGGAAATAAAAAAATTCCAAAACTGCTCAGCAAGCAGCCAATCCAACTCTGATTCAAACCAGGTGCATGAAACGAGATAATGCTTTTTTGCAACACGGCCTATGAGGAACAGTGTCTGAATTGTGGCATGTGCAGTTGTCTTGTCATAATGAATTTAGATTCAATCAGTGTGGCCCGAGGGTCTGAAATGAAAAGCGTTCATTTAGCAGACATGAACCTATTTACCTCTACGAATATTTAGAAGTCCAAACCACAATTGTAGTAAACAAACGGCGTTGGTTTGTTTCAATGTACAGACCTTTTGTTGACAATCTCGTCAATCGTACAAATAAAAAAATGTCCTCCACAATCCTCTGTCCCAAGACCCTCACATTAGTACACACCCCCCCCCCAAAAAAAAAAACTACAACTAATTTAAACGTTAGTAAACTGCTGAAAAACAACTTTGTTTGTATCCTGAATTCCCCCTTTAGTGATCCATCTTCTGTGTTTCGCTTTTACTCAGGCCAATCACTTCTGTGTGTAACGGCACAGAGACGCACGTTTTACCCTCGCCCTTGTTTACCAGCCTTCATACCCCCCCACGCCCTCCCCGTCCTCCTTGAAACCTACATGCTGGCTGTAGCTTTTCCTGTGTATATATTGCATAGCTTGTCTCAACTACTGTACTGTAATTGCCCACAATGTCTTCCATATGTGTTGGTAGCTTTCTCCTCAGGATTGTCTGAGGGCTTCAGCAGCCGGTGTTCAAGAGTCCCCTCGTGAACATCGGCATCCTGTTGACAGCGTAATGTCCTCCTGGCTTTGCACAGATGCAAGGTTTGTCTTCTTAGAGGCGATCCCTCTCCTCGAAAGCTCATCGCGCTGCAAGCGATGATGTTATTTAGTGAAGACTGATGTTGATGGTATGGTGCTGCGTAGACACACAAGCACTGCCCCTGACTTTTTGACCTTAAATTAAACCTGAAAATAATTACAATTCTACCTGCCAAATCACTGTGCCAAGCAACTAGGATGTAGTTTTACTATTCCTTCTGAATTCTGGACTGGACTGGAATTCTGTTTTTATGCTTTTATTTTATTTTCTCAAAATTGTCCATATCCAGCTGTTGGAATGAAGTTCCGCAACAGAAGTCGCTGTCAGCATTTCCATGAGTATTAATCCCTCTTGGCTGCATTTAGAGGTGATACATTTTATGTTCTTCAAACCAATCCGATTCAAAGGTCCTTGCAAGCTCTCACAAGCAGCTGTGTCAATGCATTCCTTACTAGTTTCCAAATCTCATAATCCTGCTGTCTTCTATTTAGTAAATCTGATTTCTACAAAATATTGGACTGTTTTAGTGAGCTTTAAAATACTGGCACATGTTATCACATCATTTCACTCCGCTGGTCATGTTGTAGAGCTGTAAATGAATGACAACCACGACTGCGGCCCTTCTTAGGAACAGTTCCCTCCTCAGGTTGAAAGAGCAGGCACAGATTCAGAGCAAACACTGAGAGCCTGTGTTGTCACTGGCAGCTTTTACACTTTGTGGAGCTCTTGATTCTGATTCACTCCGTGTCATTAGAAAGCCATCTGATCGCGTTTGAATTCATATCAACATTTCGGTTAATCATTAGCATTTAGCATGCCCACACTCCGGTGTTCGTGTTCGTCTCCTGCCGCCGAAATGAACGGGCCGCGCTGTTCTGTTGACATTTGCTTGGTGGATTTGTGTTGAGTTCCTGCTGCAGACATGTAGGGTTTACATTGCAAAATTTAAGTCGGTCCCAAAAGCATTTGTGCTGAAGCAAAACATCCTTTCCATGGTTGGATTCTTCATTGAAATAGAATGAATGTTGGGTTTAGGGGCGTTGCTTTGTTGGGATCCCTGCATTAGTAATTTTTTTGTGTTACTAAACTACGTTCGCGCCAGTTGTGTTTGCCTTTCATCCAGAGATATGTGTGCAAAGATATATAGCTTCTCAACCCAGCTGCAAATCAGTCTTATCAGTCCAACTGAGGCCGTGGTGAGTAATTCCTTCACCCAGAGTGTGTAATAAATACATTTTGTCTAATATTGTGTCTTATAGAAGAGCGTGACCAAGCGAGCAACTGAAGTAAGAGACACGGTAAGTGCAGAAATATTTAAGCTTTTTTTTTTTTTTTTAGAACCATTCATTATTTTGTATTGCATGTATTACTTTATGCATCTTTACCATGTGCTGCATGTGATGCACGTGCACTTAGTGTATATTGCATGCAGACATCACCAATATACAAGGAGAAGGGAATCTCAATGCAAGTGTGTGGGCCTGTCCTCTACCCAAGTAAATGTGTTGACTGTCGAGTGTCACTGTGAGGTTCCAGTCAGTGCAGGTTCTCAAACGGGTCGTGGGTGAGAGAGTCGTCCCCTGGAAGGAAAAGAAGTTCATTCTCATCAGGGTTCATGTTCAGGTGGTGTGCAGAGATGTCAGTCAGCCAGGCAGAGGTTTGTGCTGCTACCTGTGTTTACCTTTGGGGAAAAGAGAGGATTAGTTTAGTCTAATCAGCGGAGCTTTTGTTGGAAAAGCCATTTGGCTGAGTGCCAGAGCCCAGAGGGCTACAGAGAGAAGACGAGGAGACTCGGGGCGGATTCACGTCAGTCATTATTAATCCTAGTCGTGACAATTGTCTCATAACATACAAATACTCTTTGTCCATAGGGACTTCTCATAATCCATTGATCCTAATGATGATCACTTCTCCACTGTTGATCCTCAACAAGAGTTTAAACATAAATGACTAGATATCATACTTCAAGCAAAGCTTCAGATTTCTGAGGAGATAAAAGCGTGACAGGAAAGTGATTGTGTGAACGTGCAAATTGAGTGTGCTGGGGGAATGGATTTGATGCTTTGTCTTGCTGGACACAGAACAAATACCATGGTCAACATTCTGCAACCGATAATTTTCACACATTTTCACAGTTTCACACATTGTTAGCACGGCCCCCCGCCCACAGCTCTCCAGTTCTCTTTTCAGTGGAAGCTGTTGAGCTGAGGAGCCAACTGGAGGAGATCTGGCCGGTATATGCAGCCCTGGTGGCCACCGGGGGGCAGTGGTATAGTGGAGGTGACGTGGTGAAATAGTTTAGATAGATAGGCTGATGATGATGGACTTAAAAGGTAACCTTGCATGATTTTAGCAGAACAAATGCTGCTGACATGTATTTGGAATCAATCATCGATATGCTGTCACGAGAAACTGACTCTTAATAAACTAGATCGGAGAATCCAACTGTATGATTCACCTTCAAATGTCAAGATCGGGTGTCGAGGTGGAGGTACGGACCGGAAGGAGGGAGACGCAAATGCAAAAACAAAAAGACTTTAATAGTCAAAACTCAAAAACACCACAAGGGGAAAAACACAGGACAGGACAGGAACACCCCACACGGACTCCAACAAAGACAATGACGCGACAGATTCACAGGACTTAAATACACAAAGGAGGTGCAGGTGATTGGAAACAGGTGGAATCACTCAGACAATCACAAGGGGAGACAGGACAAGGCAGGAAGTGAAGTTAACCCAGGGAGACCAGAAACATGAAACTACACAATAAAACAGGAAAAGGGACCAAACCGTGACATCAAAGACCTTTGAATGCTGATCAGTCTGAATCTCTACATTGCCATAGAGAAAATCCGCAGAAGATGAACAGATCAGCTTCTGGATCTACTTCCTCCGAGCCTTAAAGTCTGTCTCACACAGTTTACAGACCTAAATATTACATACGTGTTATACACAAATGAATGGATGGCAGGTGCGGGAATGATATTTAGTTCTTAGACACGAAAAACCAAATGATACTTTGCTGTTATTTGCTGACTTCTGCACACTTTCAGACTACGTTCGCATTGCAATTATTCTTTTTTCTTTGAGACATCATTTTATGAAACAAGATTGTCTTCCTCCTGGAAAATCAGATAGAAAGGAGGCCAGAATAGATATTTTAGAAGATATTTGAATTACAAACTGTTTCCCGAACAACGTCGTTGCGGATATCTGTGGTGTGCATGATAGGAAATTGCAGATGTTCAGAGAGAGCTTCTATCGGCGTCTTGGACTGTTACATTTGCGTGTCGCCTCATATTTGTGCGTGACTGAATGTGGACCACCCAAAGCCTTTGAGTTCATAACAATAACAGTTCCACTTCCTTCCAGTGATACGGCAGTGGTTCCAGTCAAAGTGCTGTAGACGAGACAGAGGCTGTCGGTTTACATCACAGCAACAGCAGCCGCACTGTTTGGAGGACGTGTCGCAGCTGTGTTGAAGACGATTACACCCCCCGGTTCCTTTAGCTACAACTGTGGACCCCCAAATATACTGTTACACCCGACGTTTTGCTATTAAAAGTCTGATGTTCTTGAAAAGCACCGACATAGCTCAACGTGTTCCTCTCCATTCGTACCGAAGTTCAGGCTTAATGTCGCGAGCAGTGTTGTTTCCAAAATGTCTTCTTCCGCCTCGTGACTTCTGCGTAAACAAATTCCTCTGGCGAGACAGTTTTTTCATTTTTCTGATTCCCTATTTTGCCATTCCTTGTCGTCCGGTTGGGCAAAAATACGCTGTGGTCATTAATATGATAATGTGTGTGTGGTGGCAATTTTTTCCATGCATCGTTGGGTGGCATGTGGGATTGAGGTCTCAGTGAGGTCTCAGCTGGAGAAACACTGAGGAGAGGCAGCCTACAGTGGGCCTCTATCACTGCTCGCCGAGGTAAACGGGGGGAACCAATATTTGTTTTGCAGAAAGAAGAGTGCTCGACTCGCAACAAGAACTTCTCTTATTTGCCCAAATAACTGTGTGAAAATGCAGTTCTGTCCACCTGGGTGCAATGTTTGCTGATGGGGAGCAGGAATCAGAGGGTTCAGTTCAACTTCGGCCCCAAGACAACTCTCCCCTGTCTTACTTTATCCGCGAAGCTGGTTGGCTGGAAATAACACTCGTGGCACGGCTTTTGCAAAAGACTATACTTTAGCTTCATGTTGATGATCTATTGCACGGCACGGTTTAGCCCGAGGGGGGCTAATGTGTTTGATCCAAAGGGAATTCCTTTGCCCCCGCTCCCTATGCTTTGAAACCTTTCAGATTACTCTTCAAATTGGTTTCTCAACACCTCGACTCTCGGCTCCAGCCGGCTGTTTGTGGGCGGGAGGCTGATTTACGGTGTTAAACGACAGCGGAGCGCTCATCTGTGGTTAAACTGGCTGCAAATCTCCACTCGGATGCCCGTGGCTGCCCAGTCCGTCTAGACTGGGTAAGCACCAGGCTCTGCAGACCTGCCCACTGACAGTCACTGATGATTTGTGTTATGCCCAAGGGTCGGGTCAGTTAAAATGATTGACAGCTAGTGGCGTTCTTTGCCTGTCTTTGGGATCGGGGGGTGGGGGTGAGGGAATGGCTTCATCCCTTCACGTGTGGCGTAAAGCCCATTCAGTAAGGAGAACGAGAGGGCTGCACCTGCCCAAGCTGTTGTGGCTGCAGGGACACAGGGATCTAAAATGCATTTATCTCTGCTGTACTTCAGGGTTACTAGAATACGCTTTCTCACAGCCAGCAATAACATCCATAAAACTGCTGATGAAACATGCTGTTTTGAAGGCAATTAATAAAGGCCATGGCACCTTCCCAGGAAAGAAGTCTGTTTAGATTTGCTCCGAGATCCCCAGATCACACTTTTTCTTCCCGAGCGTGGTGTGGTGCTGCAAACCGCCGACGGCGAGGCCAATTATTCTTGTTGTTATTTATGTGTTCTGCTTTCGAAGTCACTAAGCCCGGGCGGGCGCCAGCTTCCCTGGGGATGCCGTTTTAAGTCCCAGTGGTGTGATGGGGTTCCCTGCGCTGTCACGGGTGTCCATACGGTCATCATTACACAGATTCAGCTGCACAGAAATACACAAATAGACTGTAGGGCTCTTATACATGCTGGAAAACACCTCCACCACTTTCAATCAGTTCTAAGAGCAGGAGTTTCCTTTGGTCAGTGAATGAAATCAGTCTGCCTCTGATTAATACTCAAGATAGTTCTAAAATGTGTTGCAGCCAACGTGGAGTTAGAATTAACGCTGTTAAAGCAGCTTGTGTGTGCCACACTTTCTCTTTTTTACTGTCATTTTACAATCATTCCCTTTACTTATTTGGGTCTGCATGTGCATTATGTGTTAACCTGGTTGAGTGAAGAACAGCATTCTGTTTTCAAAGAACACACACCCAAATCAAATACATCCTGGCGGAGGAGAAAAGGTGCCAAGATAATGCTTGGGTTTAACGGCTCAACAGCGCCAAGACTGTTATAGTAAGTCCCTGTGTGAGCTCTTAGATTAGTATCAGAGTTCCACCACATTGCCAAACACTTGAGCTCTTACATACATGCGCTTTAAACTGCAATACGTATATCTAGTCTTGTTTCTACAGAAATTTATTTCAGTCCGTTTTGCACTCCAGGATTGATTTCTGAGAAATCTTGATCTCTTATCGGCTTTTTTTTTTTTTTTTTTTTTTTTTTCCAATGCCGACCTCCCTCACACTTCGACTAATAGGAAGAGAGAGTGAGAGCATTGAGATAGAGCATCGTGCTGACAGCGGTGTAAGTGGGGTGAGCGTGTCCGTTGCACATTGCTGCTTCTCTTACTTAGGGCTGGAGTTGGCAGCTTTTTTCAGCTTTACAATGTTTCTTGGCATGAACGGTCAAACCACAGGTTTATCTTGGGCTGATGAAAATGAACCTTACCGCTCGTATTCACAAAAAAAGAGGAGAGCAGAGGGATTCACGTCTATGTTGAAACAACTGCAGCTTTGCCTCTTTGGCGATTTATATTTGTCATTTATTTTACATCAAATAGGATTTAGGTTTTGTTTTCATTGTCTTCACTATGTTATCCTGCGTCAGATTGACTTGCTTTATGTTTATGGGTAAACTGTACAATAACAAGCGATATGCCTTCTGTCCACAAGGGGGTAGACATTCAGCACACAAATGGTGCTTTTTTCATTGTCGCAGCCTTTGATCCGCTTTAGCAAATGACCGGGGACACGGTGAATGCTCTCTGAATACAGGACACAGCTGACTGCGTCTTCATGCCGTGTTTTGGTTTCACTGCTGCATAAACAACTAAAGAAACACACCCCTCACTACCCCAAACGGCACTTAAGCACGGCGAATTGCGAGAAAGAGGAGTTGAAACTCGAGAGGACCGGGTCATTATCTGTAAGGACCTGGTTATTAGCCCGTCATCATCCCGTTTCCTTGGTGATTTCCTCAGTCTTTCCACTTCATGCCCCGAAGTAACTTTTGAATATAAGAAAGAAAATGAGGGAAACAAATGTCCTTCAGGATAAATTGGAAAATAAATAGCAGAGATCAATTAGTAACAGCTTGCAGCTTCCCACAGCTGAATGCACTAATGCACTAACGCAGCATGACAGCAGGAAGGGAAGTTTAGGATCAAGTTGGAATTTTACAATATCGCACAGACCAGTTTTGACTCTCAAAACCTTTATTCTGACCAGACATTTTACATAGAAATGACTGATTAAGTGATTAAATAACATGAGTTGACTTGAGCAGTGTTCAGTCTTATTAAATCAGGCTTTTTTTTACAAGCAGTAATAAGAAGGTAATTGATAATAACACAGGATAATAATGAAGTAAACATTTTTAGAAGACTGAATGAGTCTTAACAGCGGGTTTGTTCGTAATTTGTAATGTTTTTGATTAAATTGCACTTTCTTTGTTTCTTGTTCTTCTAAGTTTGTGTCTTTATGGTTGAAAATGAACTTATTGTAAGTCGCTTTGGATAAAAACAAACACAGACACACACACACACACACACACACACACACACACACAGATACATCCACACATACACGTGGATGCACACAAACACAACAGATTCAATGGATTGTTCATGAACACATATCATTTCCTTTTACCTACACTCATCTCATTGCTTTGAGAAAAAACCACCACTGCACGTGGTTAACACATGCATGTGTTATATCATATGTCTGTCATATGAAGAGCTGTGGTTGACGCGCTCTCGGTCAATGTCAAATAGCCTTTGAGTCGGCAGGATGTGCAGGATCACAGGCCCCGTATATCCTCCTCACTCAGCCCGATTCCCATCATCTTCAAACATATTCAGATGTACTGAACAGCTTCCGTCTCTCGTTTCCTCCCAATGATCCCAACCCACAGTCAAATCTCTGCATTGTGTCCCAGAACATTTTAGTTGTTTGTAGAACTACAGTTGTGTTATTGTTCCCCTGCTGTCAGTCCATTGTCATCCATTATCCAGCTTTTGCTCTCTCACTCAATTTACTGACCTGTGTTGTCAGGATTGAAGCTTGAAGTGGTAGGACTGCACTGTGAGTACATCGGACGCAGCCATATCCTGCAGTGTATTACGGTTGGATTTTAAATGTCAAATAAAAAGGCTCCTATTCTCCAATAGAATCCTTCACCTATGCGGTCAATGCTTATGCTGTCAGTCATAGTTACTCTAAAAATCTCATCTATTGTTTATAAGGTTACCTGCTTTGACCTGTTTTGTCACATGACATCATTACATGAAGCCATATTTAATTTAACTCATTTAAATAAAAAACACACACACACACATACTGTGGGATTTCTGGTTAATATCCGTGGAGAAAATGCCATTACTGTTCACAAAAGCGACCTGGACATACTTGTTGCAGTTTGCATTTTCACTCTTAAGACCTGCTGTAAAATAAGCTTGATCCGTCTTCATCTATGTTTGAACTTGCAGAATTCCATTTACAGACTCAAGGTCCGCTTATTACCACATCAGACAGCCTGGACGGCTGCCATTCCTATTGCACTCAGCTTTTCCATTCATGGTCCCCGTTTTAAGCTGCTTTTATAACATGATCGCAGTTAGGTACATAAACAATCCTTATTAACGTTAACATCTGGACTTCAACAGACCTCTTGCGTCCTGTCAGAAATGTGGTATATTGTATTTCAGAGAGAGAGGTGTGGCAAACGCAGCATGACTCTATACCGTCTGCCTGCCAGTGCTGGATCAGCACTGATGATGACTTCTATGTTTGCATACATATTATTTGTGTCACCGATAGCAGGGATTAGGCAGTTAGTGCATCTTTGACCCGACTGTTCCTTTGAAGCACTTTGCCGGGTGTGACTTGAACTTGACCCGGGTGTGTTAAACCCCTCTGAGCCGTTGTTATTTTAGAGCAAAAGGAAAAGAGAAGAAGTGAGGGAGGGGCAAAGTTTAAAATAAGAAGAAATGCTGTGACAGAATGCGGAGAAGAGAATTTATCGTTCAGTAAGCGTGAGGGTGACCTTCTTGCTGAGGTCAATATGAAAGACCTTCTGTGATTATTAGCGGTTTAAAGCCAACATGTTGGACATATCTGAGAGTGGAACGCAGAGAATAGATCTCCTATGTTTGTATTTGAGTGTTAAACAAAGAAACCATTCTTTCCTTCAGCAGATGGAATTTGGAATCAGCTAGGTGGCTCAGAAAGATCCCATCATTCCATTGTTATCTAGGAAAACGATGGCAACCGAGCTGTCCTCGAAGGCAGAGGGGTGACGGAGTGCACCTGGGATACCTTGCTCATTCCAGTCGTCCAATGGCTCGCAGCGTTTTAAAAAAATATTCCTGGCGCAACACGACAGCGGTTATCTAAGAGGTAGATGTATAGGGAGCCACAAGGGATCTTCACCTGCCAGGGCAGAAGTAACTTCCGTAATACAGCAGGTGGGTGGGTTGGTTGCGTGAGTGCAGTATTTTTGTCTGTCAGGTTTTGGAATCTCTGATTTAAAAATTCAGGACAGGTCCAGGCCAGATGATGTTTTTTTTACACGAAGCAATGTTAAAGGAATATATATATATATATAATAACATTACATTAATATAAGAGAATGAGTATGAGCGGAAAGAATGTTTGCTTACGCAACTGTTGCATAAGGTGCGGCTACCGTTTACCTGTCATTTGTATAAAAACCTGGGCAGGCCGGTCCAATGAGTTCAGGGTAAATGCCATGTGTGTCCAGTAATGGGAACCATGGAAAGTGTCAGCTCCACTTGCCGAATCTCTCCAACTGGCGTAAATACTGATGCACATAAATGTCCATGTATGCAATTAAATTGTGCAATGCCTTTTGGATTATATTTATTGGTTTTGCTCCGTCCTTAAGTCCTGGGTACGCCTCGTGCCAACACTGCTGTGGGGAGAACCGAGGATGAGGCCGGCTGCACGGTGAAGCTGAATGCCTTTTGATGTCACTGATGTGGGATTTGTCAGGGCAGTGGACTGCAATCTGACATCATCTTTTCAGTGAAATTAATTGACAACAACAACAACAACAACAAAGTGTCTTTTTTAAATGTTGGACCCGACAGATTATCAAACCATCTGTGACATTGGCTCCATCGAGCCCACAAACTATCAACCAGTGTCGGTTCTTAGATCAATGTCCCACTCTGTTGACATGCTTGCTAGTCTGAATCTGCTCAAAGTTCTGCCACATGTAAGGAGCCCTTTGGAGATAAATAAGTCAAACAAAGTCATTATAAAACCTCACCATAGCGTGGTGAATTAGTAAAATGCCAACTAAATGAGGGGGTTGAGACATTTGTGTCGCACATGCACTTACTATTCAGATGTAGAGTATATATTTAGCACAAACACAAAAGACTATCTGCCTCCAAACACAACGATGCTTTCATTCTCAGCTCTGTGTTACAAGACTCACAGTCCAAAATTTCACCAGCAAGTGTAGTGGTGTAGAGCGATTGTATTTCCAACCATAAGTTAAAGGAGGAAACCAAATAACCCCGTTCTCACTGACCCTGCCGACAAGCGTTGTGTACTCTTGTGTAGTCTCTTCACCGACGCGGCTCGGGCCAGAGAAATCTGGGTTAATGTTGGTGTGCTTTTTGTTGTTGTGGCTGGTAAAAGTTTGGAGAAGTCATACTTGGCAAAGGTGTCCCAGGATGTAGGGGAGTGCAATTGGTATTATCTAAGAAAGAACACATGCTTGTGCATATTTTTCTAAGTGTACACAATTGTTGTAAGCATGCGGACATGAATATGTGACCTATAGCTATCATCAGTAATTGGTAACATCGACATCGGCAGCAGTAACCGCCTGAGGCAAAGTAATAAGTTGGGGGGAAATCAGAAGTTGTAATATTGAGTTTTTTCATTAATTTGGAATGATGACACTTGATAATATTTGTGACAGATGACAAGCTTGTATCTGTTATACAAGTTGTTGTATGCAGTGCGTTGCTCATACAGTGTGAGTGATTGACAGGTGTATAAGAGAGAGTTATGAGTTATGGTGATATATCTAATCAGATGTGACATTAAAGCCTCAGCAGTCTTCAGAGGTGTACCTTGATCTTGACATGCGATGCAATATCATGAATCTTTCTCCATGTTATCACAGTTTTGTTTGGAGTACATAGTGTGCACATGGAAGCTATTACGTTGGAGGCTCAGGAATGTTTTTCCATAGGGAGAAACTGGGTTTTGCATTATGCCCAGGGGCTTATTTTCCCTGAAGCACCCATGTCTTCACCATGGAGGAGAGGAAGCTCTGGTTCACTTTTGAGGCTAAAAAAACCTGGCCCAGAAGAAGTCTGGTGTAGTCTTAAATGCCAACTTAGGTAGGTGTAGGAATAGTGTATATGTTAAATATGATGGTGTAACCATGGTTATCTGTATTCTTAATAGAACTAAGGTAAGCCACGAGTGGCCCTCCAAAGTAACTTCACCCCACATGACAGAAGAAGTTGTTTTTGTGAATAATATCACTAGCTGAACACAATCCTTCATATCCAGCTTTGCCATCTCTTGCTTAGAAACTGTGAACCATCTTCCTCACTCATCCAGAGACCATCTTCCAAACGGCCCCGCTGCTGGAATCAGTGGTCCAGACTGAAAGCCAATAAAAGAGGGGGGAGTCATAGGAGTCCCATCTGGACTCCATCAGGACTGGGTAAATAGAGCCAGATCCCACATGGAGTAGTGGAGCCAGGCCTTGGCTCCCACCCACCATCACAAAAGACTCAGGCAATGGCTAAAGATAAAAATGATACACACATTGTCATTAACTCAAACCGTGTGTAAAAATGCATATCTGCACACAGTTTAATGCCCCCACGCAGTTGGTCATTTGGGATCAGCCCTCCAGTAGAATAGTAGATAAGAGAGGAGATATACATCCCATGCCATGAGTTTATTGTTTTTCGGCTTTTGATTCATGACAACTGTTTTCATAATGTCTGCTGTTTTACTGGCCTCTACTCTGACCTTAACTTCACACTGCACCCACCACGCATTAGCCAGTGTTATCCTCATTTTGCCAGTGAAAGAGGATGAATCAAACATTAATCAATGAAGAACAATCAGACCTATAAGTGAAATAGAACTCCTTTGGTGCGCTAGCAATTTATTTTTGATAAATGTCAAACTTTTCGTGCAATTATGTCCAGACTCCAGAATCTAAAAATTACCTTAAAGAAAATATAATTTATAGGCAGCGTGAGATCGCACACTATTGTGTGCCCTGCAGAACTATGCGAACATGACCTTTTACCACTCTGCAACTGCTTTGAAGTGGTCTGCATAGGTGATTTAATGCTGCTACCTTGGAATTCCTCTAATGGGCGTCTCCACTTGAAACGCACAGTTTTGAGCTTTGACGATTACACGAAAAGGACGCTGCAGGAGAATAAAGAAGAACAGCAAGTTTCCACACGTGTTCGGATTAGATACCCCTTCTCTCTCCTTAAGACTGGCCTTTCCAGTCTTAAGGCAGCAATGCGTATTTCTTCGCGCTAGCTGAACTCCTGCTTTACTCCTGACTTTTCAGCATTATTCTTAACTTTCAGCCCGGCCGTGTTGTCACACATGGCAACGCTGGATTGTTCCACTGGCACACTGTAAACTCTACACTTTATTACTTTAGTGTTTTAGTCACTTGAGATGTCTTTCAAATAGAGAGATTAACTTCCGTGGCTTTGCGTTCGCTGCACATTTGGTCTTTTGTGCTACGCGGTGGATCAGCCGTGGAAAGACGGGCGATGGCCATAAAGAAACGAACTGCTCTGCGTCCTGTTTCTGCCGGGATTTATTGCAATCATCACGATGTAGGCGGTCATGGCCAGGGCAGCAACATATGGAAATACGCAATGATAATTATGATAATAGGCCTCCTTCATAAACATTGACATTTGGCCGAGTCTCTTATTAAAATCAATAGGAACCCCAGTGGCCCGTGTTGCAGGCATCATCAGCGCTTCAAGAGATGGAGGAGGGTTTCGATTGCAGAGAGAAAGGTCTCATCTGGATAACGCTGCTTTTTGAGCTCTTCCATTGGGAGCCTGGCTTCAGACACTGGAAAGAGTTTGGGTTATAGCGGTATAGCTATTCTCTGCTGGTTCCCCGGCTACACACAGGCTTTCTGTCGGAGTCGGGGTGCTTTCACATGACTGGAAAACATAACCACTGTTTGCGCTGCATAACTTGGTTTGGACTGTACTGAAGTGTAATGCTTCGTTCCCCACTATCTGCTTTGTGTGAAAATAATATTGATATTTGGCAAATCTGAAAACTCCTGGGTTAGAGAGACTTTTCTAAAATTCTATTCTATTGGCGCATACAACCATAGCATGATTAAGGAACATAAACTATATATGTTATGGTTGGTTAATTTATATAAAAGATCCAACCCTACTTCTGCTTCAGAAATCGAAGGCTCGCTGCTTCCGGCATCAGTATGTGCACGTCATTTGTAGGGATGCTTTAGCCTGCTCATTTTCCCTCTCTTAACATACAGCAGGGAAGATGGAGGCTGACTTATTCCAGAACTTATCTTTCCATTTAACAGGAATTTGGATAGAAGGTTGACAATCTAGATTAGGAGTATATCACTGGAAAGAATTGTGTAAGAAACGAGGAAACAGACTTCTGAGTGTAGAAGTGAGGCTGCAGTATCTGGCTGTGGATGTGTGTGTATGTATCCATGTGTGTTTTTAAATTTCTCCGTGCACTGGGGATTGCATTAACTTTGAGCAGGAAGGGCATTGTGTCGCTTATGAACACCATGTGTCCGTCCTTCTTGTGTACTCGAGCAACTTTTATTAGATCTTGCTTATTGGAAATGAAGACTGCGCCACATGTTGAACCATCATTCTTGGGAATGGAGCAAAACCGAGTCTCCTTTACTGTTCATGAGTATGTGAATGTTCACCTTTGCTGTTGGCCTATCAATACTATACCTGAACCAAAATATACACACACGGGGCTCAATGCTTTGGGTGTGGTTGAGTTGGATTATTGATTATTAGTTACAAATGAATGAATTGTCTTGCAATGGACTCCGCTTTGAGGGAGCTTCAAATAGGATCTTCTTGGTATCATACATAAAGGAGTATGTTTATCATATTTCACTTTAAGTTGGTCATTGTATGCCACTTTGGTCCATCTGAATGCTAGTGTGTGTGTGTGTGTGTGTGTGTGTGTGTGTGTGTGTGTGTGTGTGTGTGTGTGTGTGTGTGTGTGTGTGTGTGTGTGTGTGTGTGTGTGTGTGTGTGTGTGTGTGTGTGTGAGAGAGAGAAAGAAAAAGGGAGGCATCCGGCAATTTAAATGACATAGACAAACATTGCAATTAATAAAGAACAATTGATTAATGGTCCAGTGATTATGTTGACAGTGAGAAATAGATTTTAGCCTTTAATACAGAGAAAGAACAAAGACATATTCAAATGTAAACAGAGCAGCAGTATGGCTTTGTTTTTTTTATTTATATCTAACTCATTTTAAATAATGACTTGCTTTTTTTCTAACAGCAGGTAAACCTCTTCTGTATATCTGAAAAGTGATAAATGTTGGGAAAGCCCATAATTTGAGGACGTCTTAAGTGCTTCATAAGCCTCCGTCCCGCGCCACATTCCTGTGCCACCCAGACTCTAAATTACTGTAAACTAAACCAAAGCCACACCACGGCAACGGAAGGGTGTCAATTTGGACAGGAAAGAATTTATTTGAACGTGACTAGTGTTTCTCTGGCTCAGATCCCTGGTGGGGATGTGGAGAGGGTTCTGTCTCTGGTTACTCTGTCCCTTGACGTATATGCCACATGCCACCCAAACAATAGTCGATTCATCCATCGCTCTCCCTGTCTGCAGGCAACCGGTCCAGGAACGCCGCGAGAGAATAATGTCAAAAATGCAAAGAAACACACGGTGCATGCACACATCACAACATCTTACATTTGAGGCCCACCCTGACCCTATTAACGGGATCGGGTAACTGTTTAATTAGATAATTTAAAAAACGTTGGTTAAAGCACTAACTGCATGCCCTCAGGGACTCGGCTTCTCTATTATCTAGTATCAATAAGGGCATTCAAACAGTACTGCAGTATGTACCTTTGGGGAAAAAAAAGGATTGTCATTAAATTGATAACTTGTGTATGGGGTATCCTAAGTGAGGGTGTTGGAATTGTACATTATAAATGACTATCTATTGTGGTCTCCCTCTGGGTATCTGGTGTGACCTTAGCTGACTGATTCTTATCAGTCTCCTGTTCTTCTGTGTGCTCTCGGAAATATCCGGGAGGCCCTGAGATGGAGCTGGGAGCTAGGTTTGTTATTGCTTCTCCACAACCTACTAGCATGACACACGGTGGAGTTATTCTTTATTTAGGTAGCATAGAGAAGTAATTGATTCGGAGCATCTTGCGCGGACACATACTGTAGTCTCTGTAGAGGCCGGTGCAGCTGGCTCAGGCCACGCTCCAGAAAAACAACGCCAGCGTGGGTCGATACGCGTGATCCCTACTCAGAAGTGGCAGTGATATTTCTCCATTCTTTCTCCCCAGCCCGGGTTAGCCGGCGTAGGGGACGATGGGCCTCAGAGCTCCCCAGTAGGCCTCCCTTACTGGTCCCACTCTGAATGGGTGTCTGTTCCCTGCCATCCCAATCTCTCATCACCACCCCATCAATCTCATGCCTCTGTAACCATCCCTCCACAAACAGGGCTCCACTTTGTCCCAAAACCCGCCCTGCTTCCTTCCTAGTCCCCCTGACTCGTAGCCCCCCGCTGCGCATGGGCCGTGACAGCTACCCAGCAGCAGAGGCCCCTCAATGACAAAAAGTCTTCATCCCCCAATGCATTACAAAAAAGAACGCCAGAAGCAGCAACATTCCCCAATATATACAAATTCCAGGTGTCAGTTCAAGAGTGAGAGACCTTCCAGTGCTCTCTGCCTCCATAATGAAGCCCCGCTTTCATCCAAATTAAGGTCCCCTGACCCAGTAAACGCCAACAAGATCAAGGCCTCCTCTGGGAATTGAGGTGGATGTCATCATTGCATACCAGCCCATGTGAAAGTATGCCAATTAGCATCGCTGGAGAATTTTGTTTTGCTCGCTTCTGTCACTAAGCCCTCTCCCCAAAGGCAGACGCAGCCAATGTGGCAAGCCCCCCTAGCTGTCACTGGAATGGCCTTTGATGCTGAAAATGGAGATTTTCTGTTGCAGCTTCTGCTAAATTTAATGGACAATATGGCAGAAATATAAATTCCTCAATATGTGGCTTCCAACCAAATTCTGTCAGATATCCTTTCCTGTCAAATATAGGCTGGTATTCCTCAACAATTCCAGTCTTATGATTCCGCAATAGCTTCTCCCTCTGTTCCTTGGCTCCGTGTTCCTTGTGCTCACAATGCAGGGATGTCAGTTGACTGGTGATATGTTATGATAGTTAATGGATCTGGCCAGCCACGCTGAATACGCGTAAAATATGAATTCACTTTTTTAGATATGAAGCTCTATGACCAGAGGGCCTGTACCGTGAAGCTGGTTTAGGTGGCTAGCCAGCTAAGTTTCAGCTTACTTTCCACCAACCCCGGGTTTTCGGTACCATGAAAGTGGCTCGGCTTCAATCGGTATTTGTTGCCATGGTAAGTGGCATGGTAACTTACGCTGCACGGCTAACCTGCTCCGGGGCAGGTTATGTTCTGGATTCGAGCTCTTAGTCAGAAGTTTGACCAATCAGCGGTGAGCAAAGAAACAGCTGACGTAGTTAATTCCTAGCTTCCGTTCTCTGTTGCGATCATTGCGGCTTCACCTTTTCTTCCAAATCCTGTGGACATCTCAGCGCAGATTGTTAGAAGAGCACTTCGTAGAGTTTTTGGGGACAAAATCCTCTTGACTTTCCTGATACTTCCTTGTATGTAAGATGCAGATATTCCGCGGAAGGAATAACTTATCTTTGCGAACTTGTTGAGCCGCAAATAACAAATGTGACTCGTTAAAGCCGCACTTACTGTACAGCAAATGGTTTGAATTATATTTTTATATATTTTTTTAACTTACGCATTAACGCTATCAGCAATGTTCCTCTAATATTGTTCTCTTGCTTTGGCAGCAGAGACGGTGTTACTGCGTGCTTGAAAAACATTTTTACATTCTTCATATTTCTGAAGAATAATTTCTTGCTCCTCCGCGGAGAAATATCTCTCACTCTCTCTCTCTCTCGCTCTCGCTCTCCATATCGAACGTGATTGGTTGTTCGCTGCCGACGTCACTCTTTTATGTGCACGTGCGCGCGGAGTAATCAGAGTTTGAGGATCAAAGCCTGAGTTGACAAACTCAGTTGATAAGCTGCATCATGGTACCAATAAAGCCTGATTGCTTCGGTTTGGTTTTGTCGATTCTGAACCAATTCTGGAACCCTGAGTTTGTTGAACCAGCTTCATGGTACAGGCGCCAGGAAACGCGTCATAATATAACATATCACAGGGTTAATACACACATACTGCCGTACCCGGGGTAATTTTCAGGTTGTCGGATGGGTCAAATAAACACAGCACGTCAGGAGACGAATGTTCTTGTCTCAAAGTTGGTGTGCAAGTTCTTTTTAACTTGTGCTGCGGATGTTTTGGACGTGTTTTCTGTACTTTTGTTGTGTTGTGTTTCCATTTTAGCTAGTAAAATCAATAATAAATAGTCAAATGTACTTTTCTTCACATTCAACTACCAACTGATTAAGTTATGTGGCCCAAATATAAGAAAATGTTATTGTTTTCATCCATAAAGTTAACCTCCTCTCACAACATCAGCGCGGGGGAAAGAACCCAAAAGAAAATGTTTTTTGATCGGACCCGTGCCCCTCTTGCTCTTGCTGCGTTGTGACTTTGCCACACCCATTGTGTGGCCAGCTGTATATACTTTGGTCTTTGGCATTTTATACATTTATTTTGGGAGCACAGATGAACTGACGACAGAAAGATCCAAAACCCTTGCTCATCAGAAAATCAAACATTAGGCATATCAATGCATAAATACATTTAAAAGCTCATAAACAGATGGATGAGCGTCCAGTGATGACACTAGTTTTTTTTTTTTAATCTCCGAGCTAACACAGATTTAAATAAAGAGAAAGTACAGTTCACAATGTGCCCTAGACATCCACTCAACCACAAGTACTAACCACTAACGATGCGCTGTAACTCAAAAGCATTGTTTGAGACAAGAGGCACACTCTTAACGTTGGCTCTAGCTCCAACCTCACCAGTATACCGAATGCATTCAGTTCCCCCCGGAGATAAAGTCCAGCCCTCAGTCCCTTTGCAGTGTAGTTTGACTCCAAACCCTTTTCTTGCCATTGAATGCTTCTCCTGTAGGCTGCATAAAAAAAGACAGGCATTCCCGTCTCACAGAGCTTTAATATGTTATTATAGACAAACCGTGTCATAAATTTGGACTCCTTGGCAGAACAAGTTGTAACTAAAAAGGAACCTCTGCTTTTTTAGTGTTGTTTTTTAGCTTTCAGTGCTTGACAAACAGCTCCGACTTAGCGGGGGAGACATTATGTCCAGCAGCCGGGTGGGGGTTAGAAAGGGATGTGGGTTGAGCCCGTGTTTGCCGCATTGGGTTTGAATGGCTGTCTTACTCGTCAAGAGGGCTGTGGTCCAACAAGAATGTGATACCACACTGCTCTGCTCGCTCTAACTCCACAGGCTAGCTGGTCCGGACCAAGTAGAAGTACTACCAAGTATTTAAGAGCGCGATCATTGACTTCCATGTCTACATATCGTTCATCCTAATTTACATTTGTGTAGAGCTACATGTTGACGATTTTATCTCAGGCAGGTAAACTGCAGTGTTGTTTTTTTCTGGATTTCCATTCATACTGCCCGCGAGTCCTAAGAGACTTGTGGTTTAGTGCAGCATTGGCCCCGGGCCTCTCGAGTTCTGCTGGCGTGAGGATATATGATCGGATAAGTTGTGGTGTGGTGTGGCTGTTTTGTGTGTTTTTCTCCACAATGCTGCAATGTTTTGGTTTCTCCAGAAGTGGGATTTGGCTGTAGCATGTCACAGCTACCGGTTTAAAGTGACATTTTGTTATAGAGCCTGATCTTGATTTTGCATTACGATATCTGCTGCAGATTCAAAATACATATTATATATATATACAAAATTAGACTTGAATGGGCTATTTATCCAACTAGGGTACCTAAGGATATCTGTTTCGACTTGCACTTTTTGACCTTTGTGCTCACATGATAGACACGTCGCCGGAGGATACAAAGAATGTTGTTTTTATGATCTGGAAAGCAGTGTAATGATGGAAGCTCAAATAAATGAGCCCGAGACCTTTTGTATGGAAAAAAATATGCTAAAATCACATCCATCATGTCCTCAAGAGCACCTGTTTTTGCTTGTTTCGCTTACAGTCATCCGTCATGGTCATCAACCACGAGGAGATTTGACAGTGTGTTTCACTCTGTATTCAAGTGTTCTTTACCAATCTCAAATAAAGGGAAAACTACTGGGATATATCTGCACGGTCCGATGAGCCTGCAGGAAGCACACACACACACACACACACACACACACACCAAATCATCTTTGTGAAAACGTATTCTTCCCCCAGGGTGAATAATAATAACAAGATAAGTAGCATGGATTGATTGGCAGGACAGGTGGATTCTTTCTGTCAAAACAATAGCCTAAAGACTTTTGGGTCACTACATGTCATCTAGCTGCAGGTGGAACTGCAATACACCAGGGTGTTATACTCGGATGCATAATAATTCAGGCAAAAAGCTGGATTCTGACCTGATTAGAAACAGGAATAACAATATGTCATGCTGCTTAAGTCATTGTTTCACCAAGTTCTGCAAGTAGTGGGATCATCCAGGCCGTTATATCTTGGTCCAACCTTGGAATCACTTAAGAGGATTGGATTTTCATGGCTGTCGTTCAGATAGACACTCCTTACATGCCCTTGTACAGTGTTTATTAGAGAAAACACTGAACGCTGTTTCAGGCTGCATACATGCTGTAATCCTTGTATGATGTATTGGCTCTATTCTGTTAATACTTTTGTACCATTATCTCCCAAACCTGTTGGCAGGATGGCTCTTTATTGTCTCTTTCATTGCACGTTAAGCCTTCTCTCTCACTTTCCTGTCTATATATAACATGTGACTATAACCAACCAAGACAAGTGGGTCTGGATTCACAAAACAGATGACAGCCTGACTCTTCAGACTCATTTCCAAAACTATTCACTAATTTTCTTGTAAGTCATTGAATCCACAAACATGCCTCATTCTCACTAAATAGCCATCCTCTTAAAGTATGCCCTGGAATTAAATCTAAAATGTATGTCCGGCAACAGTTTGACAGTTTCATTTAGATAACACGTTGAAAGGTGTTTCAATTACAATTATAAACATGCCTAGAGTCCGGTACATTTGAAAGGTACCTGACTCAGTGTTTCAATGTTTCTGTCATTGTGTATATAATTGTCCGGCTTCGTCAACCATCCATTCCAGGATGTCAGCCTCTGGTGCATATTCATTTTTAAACATCCTGCGGTCCTAATATGACACAGAATGCCCAGAGAATTTCAAGATCAAACTTTCGGCACTCAAAATGCAAACAGTGTTTATAGCGTAGTTTTGTAACACGTAGGATACTATTCCCAACATAACTAATGCTATGGGCTGCTATTTGTTTTCCTCTATGAAATAACCCAGACCACAGCATAATGAGATGAGCTCTGTTCAACATGGAAGCCAGCTTGCCAAAGGCAAGAACAACTTCTATTTGAACACACGATTGTAAATCACTTCCACTGTCAGCTCTTGTCTGTCGTGCATATTACAATTTCCTTTTGTTTATGTGCATTGACTCGCGCAATACTGATCAGCATGCCACTGACTCATTGCTCATAGCATAGTAAGTGTGAATGGCAGAGTTAGGGTTAGGTTGGGGGTTGAGAAGCCAAGAAGACTATGTGCGTGTGTGTGCGCGTGTGTGTGTGTGTGTGTGTGTGTGGTTGTCCATCTTGGCAGCAGATTGGTAATACTGGAAAGGGAGAGTAGCAGCAGCAACAGCAGTTACAGCACAGCCAACCACTCTGCCAATCTCTGTCTTTTTCTCTCACTGCTGAAAACAGCTTTTCCCCCACTATTTATTAGATCTGATTTATTATTTTTGTGAACTGTTTGTGAACCTCTGAACAACAGAGGTTCATGACAATATGCATGCATTGGCACGGGCAGGATGTGGAGTGAGTGCTCACCGGGGCTCAAAGTGCTGCAAACACAATGAATGCAGCAAAATAACCTGTTCCGAGGTCATGCTTTTATGACGGTGCCAGAAAGCTGTCTCGCTCCAGCGGGAGACTGTTTTTCATTCAATTACATGTTCCATGTGTACGTTCCAAGGTTTCATGCACGGCGGCTTCGGAGCATGCCCGATCTTTCACACACATCCTCATCTCCAACACTCAACTCGTTGCCTATCAAAACAGAACTACACAGGATCTGACTGGCCCTTGTGTGTACATACATGCTTATATGCGTAGTGTATGTGCTCATTGTTTGAGAGATATTTCCCAAAGATTCGGCACGTGCCATGCTGTTTGCCATCTCTGTAGGCACTTACTATTGATCTGTTTGAAACCAAATTATATCAGGTGTTTTAAACACATTATCGGAAGTTGTACATGTGGTTTAAAATAGATGATTTAGAATAACTATTCCAATCATTCAACAATTCCTGCACTTTGGATTAGAAGTCTGCGTGGGGCAGATACAAATGCATGATGCCGGTTAGGATTTCTTTTGCCAGACGGGCGTCTCCCAAAAATGGGATGTCATGATGCAATCTGGTTAGCCGGTCGCCTGCCAAAGCTGCACCAAATGGCAACATGGATCTTGGCAGCGGTATCTAACTCTCACTGCAAATGCTTCATTCACCTCTGGGTCGGCGCCAGCCATGCCTGGGGGGCATATTTTCTTTTTTAGTTGCCTCTGCATTCAATTTATGCAAAAATGATTTGAATTTGGTGGCGAAACCGCCCCGTGACCAAACAAAACAACCTTTCGGCCATAACTTAAAATTGGTAATTATGATAATTGTATGCAATGATTAAACGATAACGTCATTGCGTTTTGGACTGACTGTTTGGTGGTTCTCACCGGAAGGTTAAATAGTGCATTTTGATGACTTCAGGAGGCGAGAACAGGCTGAGCTGTTTTTCAGACCGTCCTCTGAGACCAATGTCGAAGTGGTGGGTCAAAAATAAAATTGAACTTAAGCAGAGAATATGCTCCTTTGCTCCAACAATAATAACTGCACCACTGTTGCATGGCGCAGTCCTTTCACAATAGAAGCCCTCGGCCGGGGACGTATAAGTGTGACACAACAAGGCTGTGAAAGGCTGATAAGTGTGGGGACATTTTGTAGTCTCATTTTATATTTTAGAACAAAAATATAAACTATTCTAATCTCTGGTAAAACACAGACTTTGTCCCTGGCCTAACCAAATAAACAAGCTTCAACAAGACTGAGCCGGAAGTGCATAAATGCTGGCTACTTTGCGGCACTTATTCCTGCCGTAGCTCTCTATTCAGGCCTCTTGAAACAGTGAGTAAAATAGTAAAATAGTAAATCTTTCAAACTGTGAAAATGCTATTGTTTAGAATGATATTAACAGAATATGTTTCTATTCTTCAACGCTCAGATTAGTTTGATGCCACTTGTTTTATTTGTTTGTTTAATGAGCTTCTACTTCAACTGACCACACAGCAAATTTGGCCTATTGTAGCCAAGAAAAAAAATCTGTTCTTGCTCAGTCCTGTGCTAAATTACCACAGTTTCCACATTAAGATACCACTCAAGGATAAAAAAAGGATCTTTGCCGTGAAATCTTGTGAAATGTTCGACCACTAAAGGTTTCCCCCGTCTGCGTGTGGAGAAGCAGCTCGAGAGATGTGTGGGCAGAAAGATCAGCTCAGGCGGCAGCAGGGTTTCTTATTGGAATTAAAGATCTGGTCTCACTGATCTTTGCCCTCTGTTATGACCACAAGTGTACAATATGTGCAATATAAACTCCTTTTACTTTTTACACCTCTGATGGATGAGGTACGTTTTATTTCAAAGTTGTTTGAATTGGTAATGTAGATTTGTACAGATGTCCTGAGAATGACCCGGTTTATTGGCAGCGTCGGGCTGCAACAGCTGCATAACACATTTTCCTTTTGTGTCCTCCAGCCCCAGTTTTGACGCTCGCCTCCATTGATTTGAAGGCCAGAGGACGCACAGGTATGTATTGAATCTTCCACTCTGAAATGCTTGTGTTTAACTAGCAGTTTTAAACCACAACCCTCCCCAGAGTGTGAATCCTAATGCTGTCATTTTAATTGGTCTTTGCTTTAATTACATGCATTATTAGTGCTTCGCTATGTGTGCCGCGCCACTGTATTTCCCTGCAGGGTCTGGCAGCTTGTGTATGTATGGATATGAGTTTTATTGGTCTGGACGGCGCACAACCGATAAGTGAGCCGCCACTGATCTGCAGCTCAGTCAGGCCTGTAAACCGAGCCGGCCAGCGACAGCAGGCTAATGAAACGGAGACAAAGTCCATTTTCTGCCGCTTTGATTCACATCACAAGCCCCGTTGGACAACGTTGATTCACTGTCCTGCCCCCCCCCCCCCCCCCCCAACCCCTTCCCTCACCCGTTTCACCCTTACAGTTAATTGGTTCTGGTCAGGACAGGGACCAGAAGATTAGTGAGCAGCATGCTCGGCCTCATCCTGTTCCAGGTGCACAAGTGTGTGTGTTTTGATGTGCTGAATATTTTAGCTTTTGTGTAAGGGATGCTTGTTTAAGCTTGTGTGTAATGTGGAAAGGGCTTGCTTGGGTAAGAGCGTGTGCCCTGGAGGGATGTCAGTCCCCACAATCGCTATCCCAGCGCTGCCGGTCGACTCCCTTGGAAACGGCGCAGCGGGGGCCTCGCTGAGGTTGGGCTGGGGATCGATTAACGTAACGCTGGATTGCACTCCGTCCCGTAAACCCAGACCATGAGATGGATTTTTTTTTTTTTAAGTTTGCCGTAATCTACACCACAAATATGCTCAGCGTAATATCTCCTCACCGGTGGATCCCATCTAACAGGAAACTCTGAGGGCCGCCGCGGTCAGGCCCAAGGTGGGAAGCAGAGGATAGATAAGGAGTGTTTGGGGGCATCTGGACTAAGGCCTCAGGAGGACGTGAAGAGGGTTTGTTGGAGTGAGAGCAAGGGAGACAACAGTGAGGTGTAGAAGCAAGTCTGGGTCTGAGTGGAAACTTGAATGGAGTGGAAACTGGGCTGGAGGCCACTCAGCATATCCACCTGAACCCTGCCAGAGCAATCCGCTATCAGGAGCTCGGAGAGGGAACCGTTTGTCCCCTAAGTGAATTCAACAGGGGTTTTGTAGGGATTTGGCCTGCTTTTTGAGCTGTGATGCAGGGATATTTTGGTAAGTGAAGTCCTCTTATTTTCTGAAGAGGCTGCCAGAGCCTGTCTGCCTTTTAATGGGATCATAGCAGACACCCCAGGAACCCCCGCCAGTTGAAGTGATTCCACTATGTACTTCCAGCTGTGTAAACACACACACACACACACACACACACACTGACACGCTCATGCACACACGTATAGACACATGTGCCATCACTGCTCATAAAAAAAGGACCCTCGCTGGCTCTTGTCGAGGGAAATGCTAACTTTCCCCTTTTCTCTCAAATAAAAAACGTATTTTTCTTCTTTTGAGAAAGCGCTTGGCCTCATTAAAACAGTGAGTTGTTTGGAAGATTGTTAAACAAATTTAACAA
The DNA here is from genome assembly GCA_021346845.1 of Apeltes quadracus. Classification (NCBI taxonomy): domain Eukaryota; kingdom Metazoa; phylum Chordata; class Actinopteri; order Perciformes; family Gasterosteidae; genus Apeltes; species Apeltes quadracus. Next base: position 9,127,181 of record CM037935.1, read on the forward strand.
AAGCTGGTGTTGTCTTTTCTCAGGCTGGGAATGTCCAAAGGGGAATCACATTGTTCTTCCTCTGTCACTTTCTATATTGCTTTTGCATTTCTTTCTCTCGTGAATCCTTTAATTTTCTTTTTTGTTTGTAAACTTCATTTTCCTCCCCTGTAATTTTTTCTTAATTGAAGGTGAAAATGTTTGTCCTTTTACGGCACATGCATGGATGCAAAACCTTTTGGAATGTTGGCTGCTGGTCATTTTAGCAGCTGCACTCGGCCGCTGTGGTGCACAGAGGGAGGGGAGCAACCGGTTTAGTGGCCCGGCAGTAGCTGTGCTGTTAAAGGCATTTGGACTTTAACGCTCCATGTTTACGTTACCAAGAGAAAGTCGAGACTCCCTCATGGCCTTTTGAAATGCAGATGCCGGAGATTTTTGCCGTCTGCATTTTATGACTTATTTGCTTCCAAAGAGATTCTGAGACCTCTCATAGGACTAAATTTTTCCTCACTTTGCAAATGACAGGCAAGATAGAGGGCTTTTGCTGGTAGTGTACTCGTACCTGCTTCCGGTTTGTTCTTTGGATGTGAGCTGTTCATTTTAACACCATTTATGAGGCGTGTCTGTTGTTTTTTGTTTTTAACCGCACATTCAAAAATGTATTATTTTTATTCTAAATTATTAAATGAATTCTGTTCGTCATAATAAAACAACCGTGCGGGCGATTGCAATGACAAACAAAAGGAAACTATAAGACAAAAAGTAATACATATTGATTATATTAAAGTATAATAAGTAAAGAAATGAAGGAAACACAAAACAGTGGTCAATCAGGAAATAAGATCCCTGGTATTCATGCTGGCACCCCCCATGTCGGGAAAACCAAGGAAGGGTCTTATTTAAAAACATTTTTTTAAAAGCCTAGACATTGAAACCTTGCTGAAATGAAATGAGATCTATTGCGAAAAACAACTTATGGAGTCTGACGTGACTACACTACGTCGGCCTCCTTCCTCTCGCTCGCTTTCCTCTCTCCTCCAGTCTCCTCCTAGGCATACCACCTTCTAGGAACTAATAGAAGTGTTTAGACTTTAATTGTATATTATGATATAACTCTATAACTAAGGAAGGCTTTTGTGGATGACTGCATAATAGGCACAGCTCCACCTCAAAATGATCAAATCAACTGTGCCATTAATCATAAATGCAGTGTCATAGCATGATATTAAGAATACTAAGGTTTGGTTTTTGTTTTTTCAGTTTGGCTATTCTTGTCTTATTGTTCATATGGTGATTTGTTGAAATTGTCACAATGGGTGGAGGCAGGGGCAGGACTCGAACGCAGAGTTCAAACGAAACAGGACTTTAATAGATTCTTTAATAGAGGTGTGAAAGTCAGTGACCACGCCCCCTGGGTGTGGTCTCTGATATTCAATGCATGTCGCTCAGCCAACATCAGCTGTGGCGCTCTCAAGCAAAATGCATACGTTTTCGGTTGATCACACTACATTAAACACAATCATAGCCGTACATGGATATTATTCTATTAATTACAAAGTTTCAGTGGTTATTTACAATATTCGCTTTACTTTATTGATTACATGGTTCTAGAATGATGGCAGTGTACTAGTGTACACTAGATGTATTTTATTAATGGTTAATTTGTGAACCCAGTCGTCAAATTTATTTAGAATATCCTACATATTCAAAAATCAAAATCAAAAAGCTGAGGGGAAAACCACAGACGGGGACCAGGAACTCACAGGTAGAACCTACATGCAGCACATACTTACGAACAATGACGCGACAAGGGACAAAAGACACACAGGACTTAAATACACTGGGGCGATGCAGCTGATTGGACTCAGGTGGAAACAATCAGGGACACGACAGACAATCAAGGGGATGACAGGACAAGGCAGGAAGTGATGTTAACCCAGGGACGGAAACTACAAAATAAAACGGGAAACAAACCCAAAACTGTGACAGAAATCCTCAGAAAAGTTTTTCTGTTTTAGCCGATTTAATAATGGAAAGCAGATTTTCACACTGCAATAACTTGTATATCAAGCCTCAGGCCTACAAAACAAAGTCTGTGCAACTGTAGTGAATTTAAATTTCTGCAGAACACAAAAAATAATTACTTGAGTATCCTCCAGCTCGTCTTGAAAGAAATGCAAAATATCAACTACGCTTTTAAATATTTAAAAAACATTCAAACCTTCCAACACGTGAGTAGCTACTTCAAAATAATTATTCCACACTTTTTTCTTTTTTGCAGTGCAATTCTTTCTGAATTTACTCGTGTTTTCTTTTTGGTTCTAGCACCTGCAAATCTTCTCACCACGCTCGTGCATTTTAAGACAATCAGCCAACCCCCTGCCCTGCCGTACCGCATTAGCCCGTGTGTTAGCGCAGGCTGCGTGGACTGCAGCCTCCCCCCGTTTGCTCAGCTGGATGACTCGGGCCTCCCATCAGGTCCAGTCAGCTGCTGTCCCCATTAATGTGTCACTAAGCCTTCAGAAATTTACTGGTGTGGCTCCACATACATTAATCAGTGTTACGGTTCATGTGAACGTAAAACGGGCTTACATCTGTTTAAGGAGTGGCAATAGAGAAGTTATATGCCACACACCTGTGGTATTTTGCGTTATCGTGTATTTTTTGTTCTCACTGTTTTATGTCAGAGGGACCTCAGGTCTGTGTTGGTACCACCACAAATTTACAAATGAATACCATGAGTCATGTTTATAATTAAACATGTTTTTTATAAATTATTATTATGCGAGAAACCATGATTTGATTGTATCCTGCACATGGCATAAACTATTAAACCCGATTCACTGATAAAATGGAGGGAAGTTTTCCTGTTTTAGATCCGCTTTATAAGGTTAGTGTCAGACTCGTATCAACTGTATTTCAATCAGGAGGGACTTCATTAAAATGTAACAGTAGTTTTATCAAGCATGCATGGATATAGATTGAGCAAAGTCTACGAAGGCCGGACTCCATCCTGCCGTAGGGTTACCAGGGGTCCGGTGAGGCATTTCCCCCCCTGGAGTCTAGATCCTTGTGGTGGTGGTGAAGTCTCCTCCCTGCCTCCTCATTGCCTCCTCATGCCTCCTAATCGCCTTCTCAGCGCCTCCTCATTGCCTCCTCATGCCTCCTAATCGCCTCCTCAGCGCGTCCTCATTGCCTCCTCACTGGCCCACTGGATTAGCAGTGAGCTGCGAGGCAGGGGAGTGATATATTGTGTGTGTTAAAGCGCGTTATCCAGCAGCAGTCAAAGCCACAATGTATCTGCCAGGACGTACATTTCCTACACCATATCCATCATTGGTGGGTTTGTGCGCATGGTGACCTGTGCCGATTTAGGTTTAGATTTCATTACAAATGTTCTGTAATGCTTTGTTTCAACAAGAACTGTTGAACAGTAAATCACTTTATGAATTGTGTGTCACATGTGACTGACAGTCTAGGCTAAACATTGCTGTATACAGCAATGTTTACAGCAAGGGTAGAGCAGTGCATGGAATGAAAGCGTGTGTGAGACATTGTGTGCAAGCTTGTTTTGGTTTGTGTGTGTGTGTGTGTGTGTGGGGGGGGGGGGGGGCGTGGGTGTGTGTGTGCGAGAGCCGGAGAAAAGCAACGGTGGCTTAATTTGCGGAGATAGTGGAATCATTAAGCCTTGTCTCGATAATGGAGAATAATGTGAGATTAGGCAGACGTAATGACGTGCACTCGTCTGGAATGCTTCAGTAGCTGCAATCAGCCTGGAAAATGGGGTGATATGAAATTTCTTTGAAAAGCTTTCGCTCATATTCATACATAGATACTGTGGTGGAAGAATACACATATGCAATGATGGACCCAGCCTGTTGCTGTCTATACAATGAGTTTTATGACAACATTTGCAAAAGCATTCAGGGAGCCGGAGGAAAATGAATGACCAACTTGTGTTTTTCTAGGAAACAGTGTTTTATAAGACTTTTGGATCGTACCCCCCTTAGCATCAGACTCTCTCAGTGCTCGGTCTGGTGAGTTCCCCCATTCTGGGCTTGACGGGATGCAATTTTTAAATGACCTTTCTTATCCTGTCTTCTATGACTTCATACAGTCGCATGTCCATGTTTGCCTCCTCTTCTATTCTTATATTTTGCTACTCTCCTTCTCCACTCTCTACCTTTTGTGGGAAAGTACTCACGGAGGACTCGGCCATCTATCAAACCGGCCATTAAACTAGAGCTGCACTTGTAACAGTATAGCAATAAATCAGAGTTACTTGTTTCCGTGGATTATTGTTAACTGAGATGTGGAAAAATAAAGCTGTTGTAGGAACAATAATTCAACTCTGTCAAGAAACTATTCATGCATTAATTATTAACACAGCTCATAAACACTTTATTTTATTACGCTTTTCCCTCTGTGTTTTTAAATTGAGTTTGATCCAACTTTAACTAGATTATACTACCGGCCTGCATAACACGGCCAGGTACAACATACAGTAAATTACTTGGTAAGTGAAAAACCTTGAGCCTGTGAAATGCAAAATGTCCTGTATTAAACTACCATTATTAACCATAGTTAAACCCACCTTACAGTATATAAAAGTCTACAACACCTTAAAGCATTTAACAGCACTGTGCTGAGCCACTGTCAAGGTTAAGCCATTCATAAATCCACATTTCTGAAACCTTGGATTCGTAAGCAGTTGCCAGTTTTACCACCCTATCCAATTCCTGCATTAGCTCCCACTTTGGACCGAGATATGACTTGAGCTGCTATATCAACTAATATTATGCCTGAAGAGATCCCATATCAAGGGACACCCTAATAGGATAGGAAAACAAATGGTATGAAGGTGTGAGTGGAAATCATTTGCTTCAAATATTACCATAGAGATCTACTACAGGATGGATGAATAGTTCCTTAGATCTACTACTAGATTTCAGCACTTCTACTACAGTGAACATTACACACCACATGCTTGATCTCACACTGTCCTCTCATTTACTTTTCTTGTGTTCAGTCTTCAGACAATTGTCCACATTTACTGATGGCACCCTTCAACTCTTTAGTAACATGAAGGTTTATTGTGACACTCGTCTGTGATAAAATAATTATAACGTTTGACTATTATATTCAAGGCTTCACATCTCTCAGAAATGTCCAGAAACGCTACTTTACATTAGCATAGAAATAACATGAAAGCATGAACAGCCCCTCTTGGCAGTTTAGTTTTGTCTCTGCCATCGCCTGCTATCGTATTTTCTACAGAGGAGACAGAAACTACGGAGAGTATGTTGATGTAATGTGAAGCCCTGTAGCTAAATCAACGCCTTGCAACTACTACTACTACTGACACAGGTGAATTCTCAATTCTTGCCACACTCAATCCGTGAGGTAAAGTTTTTTGGGGATCCTTGACAAATGAGAGACTTTGGTGAAACATGTTTATAGACACAATACATAATCCCTAATGTAACCTACACATGCGTGTACCTACACATTCATTCTCATGCAGGCATATGCAGAAAGATGAAAGGCCACGTATCTTTGTGTTCTGGGCAAACAAGGATACTAATGTGATCAGTAGCAGATTGTTGGATGAAACGGTTGGCTTTTATATTTCTCGGCATTCTCTCCACGGCTCAGTTACGTTAATGTCTGTTTCTCATTTGCATGCGGATAGAGTCAAAGATTAGTGGCTTTCTGTTTATTGCAGCTTTCGTCCACATCTTATTGCCGCGTTTCATTGTTTAGAAAGCTTCCTCAAGCAGCAAAGTTCCACGGTGTCTTTCTCCAACTCTCCGCTCACTGTAGGCAGAAGGGTACTGGTGTTAATAATTTGACCGCTTGATCCTGTCTCTGAAGATCAATGTGATGCTTCTGATCGTATTTCAATAAAGGCATGGTAAAGATGCTTATAAATGTGTTATAACCTGCTATTAACTATTATAATGCCATTATTAACACTTATATGGGCTTATAAATGTTAAGGAGCTTCTTGTAAGGACTTACAAGGGCCTTATTACCTAGGCAAGGATGCTTATAAATGTGTTATAGCCTGCTATTAACTGTATTATAATGCCATTATTAACACTTATATGGGCTTATAATTTTTAATGAGCATCTTGTAAGGATTTACAAGGGCCTTATTACCTATTAATTATGGTTATTACAGGGACCTTAATATAAAGCGTTATCAGGAAATGTCCTGAACATTTGGTATGGATGAAAACACCAGCTTATTTAATTTGTTTTGGGCTGTCAAGGACACTGAATGAAGAGGATACTGTGTGTGTGAGAACTGTCTTTTATCCTATCAATTCCAACAAAATTCCTACCATTTGTGTCATTTACTGTCTAATACTGCATTATCTCACCAAGACTAATTTACCTGCAGGGCATTTCTTTTACTTACTTACTTTGACAACTAATACTTATGACTGGAATGGAATAGAAATAAATAAATAAAGGTACATTATGGATTTCTTTATCCAGGGTTATGGCTGATTATTTTACAATGATGTCCTATTCTATTCCTCTGAAAGATGGTACCAGTAATGTGGAAAAAAGCGAGATTTTGCAGAAACACAAGGAAGACGGCTGAAGACTATTGCAATGTTCATGAATCAAAGGCTCTGATACCTATTTATTTTAAATGAAAGCTGTTTTTTATACCTCAGGTATACAGACAATGCGAGAAACACTAAAACGTGTTCCAGGGGTTTAATTGCTGATGTTGGAGACTCGTGGAGGCACATGCACTTTGCATACTTTATTAGACGATGATGAGTCATGAGTATTGAGTTTCTAATATTTTCCTTCTATTTTTGCCATGAGTTTTTGGCTGGACAATATGTCACGCGGCGTAGCTCCATTCGAGACTATGTCATCGTTTTTATGGCCAAACAAGCAGTATCCCCACGCGACCCTCTGATGTCTCATGTGTAGTTAATCCACAACGACCCTCTTTAACTCTGCTCTCTGTCTACCAGACCTGGATACCCAAGTTCGATACCTGTTCGGTTCGAATAGTTAGAAGAGTATGTTGTCAAGCAACATTTCTACATGGCAATAAATCTGGTTTTCCAAACAAGGATGTTTTTCAATTGTCATTATTGACTGCAATAATAAAAAAAAAGATTATTATGCTCGTAAGAGGTTTTAAAACTTAAAGCCTCCCTTCAGAACACCAGTGTTGGTCATCTTACTTTAAAAAAGAAATTACAGGAGTTAGTTACAAATTACTTCTCCCAAAAAGTAATTCAGTTAGTAACTGAATTACCACATTGTGAAAGTAATTAGTTACTCAGCAAAGTAACTGTGACATTATTCTGATCTAAACGCTACTACGTTCTATAACATTTAACGTCAAAGATGTTTATGTTAACTGATTGAAGAATAAAACACTATATACAGTATTTTAGAACATTTGGTATTTATTTGAACTCAATAGATTGCAGCTGCCATATGATATGCATATGATAAAAACATAAATAAATATTGAAAATAAAATTCAAGTGCTTCATTAGGTTTGAGTTGCTTGAGGCAGACGTGGATAACGTCTTTTTTCCTGGGCATAGCGTGCATGTAACATAAACTTTCTTGCCTTTGACTTCAATGAGCGAGAAGTAGTGCCGGTACTTCCAGTTTGACAACGCTATTTTTTTAACTTCGTCGACACTGTCGCTGACGCTGTCTTGTTTAGTGGTAGTCAGAGTGTGTGCAGCGAGACAACGTGACCAAGGCACCGCCCACCCAGCCAATCATCATCGCAACAGTAATTAATTAAATTACTCCGTTACTGAAAAAGTAACTCCGTTAGAAACTGCCGTTATACTTAAACGCCGTTATTCCCAACACTGCAGAACACAGATTGCAACCCCAGCTGACTACTGTATGGAGGCTGTACAGGTCTTTAAACTCTCTTTCCCCCTGACGTCATGCTCTTGGGTTGTGACAAGTAGCAGTCCCTCTTCCCAGCAGAGCTAGAGTGCACTGTAATTGAAGTGAGGTCACCGCAGTAAAACAACACAGAAAGTTTCCTAAGGTCGTAAAGGCTGGCCGCTGAGTGTTTGGAGCGCTACGGGAACACGTCCATGATAATTGGCGGGATAATTTGCGCAGCAGCAGCTGAGGTCAACCATGGGCCTCCTTTTCCTATAGGGTTAGGGTTAGCCCCTCATCTGCCCTGCTTCCCATAACTTTTACCTCTAATTGTAGTTTTCTCCTGGCCTCCACAATTCTTCCCAACTTTTGGCCAAACTCACCACACATGAGGCCATACGAGTGTGTAAGGATGGTCTCCTGTGGAGATTTGTCCCCTACCCGGAGTCCGGCTGACCTCTTGTCCCAAGCAGAGACTCGTGACCTGACCTGTTTTACTGCTGTTATCAGATGACAGTTTTAGAGCTGTCCTAATATTGCGTCATGGGTAATTGCTATGCTATTTTTGAGCTTTGCTAAATGCCTTCTAATGATGATCACTTCCCTCAAAGTCTCAGCCGGGACAGAAGATCATTGTATCTTTAAGGAAAAACATAAGTTAAAACATAAGTGTCTCTTATGATAAGATGTAGGTTAAGCTTAAAGGTTCAGCACCATCAGAAAATGCAACAGGACCATAATAATCCCCTTATTAACTTGCAAGGGGAAATATTAGGGATAAATGAACACATTTATCATTTTGAGTTAACCGAAAGAGAATAAAGAAATCAAAGGGATGTAATGGACATAGCAACATTTTACGTAGTAGTTCACTGATAACAAAATACTATTTATGTGCCTTGGAATTACATACAACAGCCGAGTTTTTCTGAAATCCTTTAGTGGTCAATAAAATCTTCCTTGGAGGAAATATTTTGCAGATGAAATAAAATCGTTTACAGGTTAATTAACCTTGCATATAATAATGGACTTGTTTATTGACAGGGCTATACAAATGCAATGCAGTAATCTGTATTATATGAATTAACAGACAATTACAATCACTCCTCGGTTCGGTGGCGGTTGGTTTATTGCTTTTTGCCCGTTTGAACTGCACACAATCACCATATATTGTTGTAAACCTGGGTTATACTTGTTTTTTTGATTCCGCAAAGTCCATTTTGTCTGAACACCCTCTGCTGTTTCAGAGAGCAACGCAGCGTGTAATTGGTTTCATTGATGCGCTGAGCTTGTGTGCCGTCTGCGGAGGCTTGTGCTACGGTGCAAAGCGCCAGTATAATTAAAGCTTTAGTTCCGAACTTTGTCTCTCGACCATTGAGCGGCGAGCCGGCAGAGTGCATTCGGTTGCTGCGGACTACTGCTGCTGCTGCTGGAAACAAAAAACAGTGACTCTAAGACACTCCAGAGAGCTGAAAGGAAGGGCACAAAGGGGTGATATGTTTTTTCACTTGAAAATGGATTCATAACAATGATGCTGATTTGATTTTGTTTTTTCTGACCGATGGCGGGAACACGTTAACTGATCATTACCCGACACGATTAGTGCCTTGCATGCAGGGCTGCTGTGGATTAACTGCCTAAAAGCTGCACGGCTGCAACAGTTTCTAATGCACAACAAGACGGCAACAGGCTGGGTCCATCATTTACCGCCAGCTGCACTGGATGGACAGTTCACCTGTGTGTGAGGTTTAGCAGTAACTTGACATGTTGTGGTGGACACGTTCAGCCACTTGCAGCCATCAATTAGGCTACGTTCACACTGCAGGCTGAAACGACCCAATTCCGATTTTTTTGCCCCTATGCGACCTGTATCTGATGTTTTCATGACAGTCTGAACGACACAGAACCGATCTTTTTAAATGCGACCCAGGCCACTTGGGTATGTGGACCCAATTCCCATACGTATCCGATGTTTTTAAATGCGATCTGGACATTCGGAAGTTACTAATGAATTCGGTGTTCGTGAAGCAACTCACATCAGTATCCCACCACTCCTGGCTGCGACTCCGCACCGACACATTTCTTTGTACCGACGTTGCTATCACTGCTCCACAAAACGCCGGAGCTAAAGACCTCGCTCTCCTCAGTTTTAATTTTTTTCTTAAAACGAGAAGATTGTAACTACTGGCTCCGTTGGCAAAATAACTTCAATATCGATTGAAGTTATTTTGATGCTCAAATTGAATCAAATTGAGCATTAAGCCCTGCAGTGTGAACGTAGCCTAGGTTTAGCTGTACGGATTTGTTCAGTGTGTCTGCGTGGAACAATGTTACGTGTCACAGAGAGAGAGAGAGAGAGAGAGAGAGAGAGAGAGAGAGAGAGAGAGCAAATGATGAGTGTGCAGTCTGTGAACTTGGCAGTGTGGTGTGTGAACAGTGTGTTGCAGAATACGTTTCTTAAGGTAAACAGTGGAATCTCTATCCTCCTTTAAAAGATGAGCTGCTCCTCTGAACTACTCAGCTGTTCAAATGACAACATTAAGTGGTCAACATATTGGTTAGTGGCTAAAGCTTTTATAATGTACATCCCTGGTTCATTCGAATATATTGAGCATGCAGCTTTTTAAAAAAAGCGAATGGCTTCACAAGTGCATCACACGTTATCATCTGACGTATCAAATGCCTCTTTGCACTTCTTTGCTTGGGCCTCATCGCTGATGTGTTCTTCATGTCATCTTTATGGCTACTTCTCTCTGACGTACTTCAGATCTCTGTTGTCATGATCTCTTTTCGTTCGTCTTCACTCTGGCTGTGCCAGACGCACAGTGTAAGCTCCAGCCTTCTCCTTTCAGGCCCAGCCAGCTCAGTGTGTTGGAGACTTCCTCTGTGGGTGGGAGGCAGTTGCTAGCAGGGCACACTCTGGGCCACGTGCTGTGGGCTTTTCTGCCCTTTAAACCTCTGTAGATTTTTTTGATTTGCTTATTTCATTTTTCGTTCTTTTTCTCCCTTTCTGTCTGAGTTCTTGCATTAGGGGAAAAACCTACGGTGTGGTTTATTTGTACTGGTTTGGTGTCGGTTCTCACATGTCCTTGGCAGGCCTTCCGACCTCCATGACAGAAGGCTGGATCGCGATTGATTATCATGATATCATGTGCTTGTCGGTGTCCGTCAAGCTGTTCACACTGGTGCCATCGGAGCACTATTCTACACTGCTCTTAGTGCGTGTGTTCATACCTTATGCGTGTGCGGTACAGTCCGTAATGGTAAATGTTGGAGAGGCGAAGTGCTTGACTGCCAATGTATTGCCCTAACTTGAAGCTTTGGTTTTCAGTATCCGGAAAATCATCCGTCTCCTGTCCTCCCCCTTCCCTCACCTAATTTTTCGTGTCTGTCTTGTTTATGGCCCTGCACGGAAAAAAAATACTCTGACCTTGCAGGAAAGAACGAGAGGCCTGCAATTTAGAGTAGTGATTTGATGGAAACGAATGAGGGGGTTTAAAATAAGGGGAGGGCTTAGGAGACAGAGGGGGTTCAGTGGGAGCTGAGCTCTTTCCATTTGACGTTTCTGCTAATCCTGCATTGCACCCGCTGGAAGACAGTGTCCTCATCCTAACACATGTTCATCATTATTCCAGCCGTGGTGAGAGAGTGCCTGTTTTCACCAACTGATACAGATAAGACAGCATCTTATTTTGTATCTCTGGATACATGTATTTCTACAAATTAGTTCTGAAAGGGAAAAAAGCATCTGTATTTTTTGTAAATCCTTTGCCTTGTGCGCTATAAATCATTTAAATCATTTTTTTCTCTCTTTTTCAGAAAAAAGAAAAAACAGAAGTATTGTGATTGTAGATAGGAAAAAGTTCTCTGAGGTCAAAACCACAAGAGCACTATTTTCAACTGTTGAGAGAAACAAACTTGAGTGTATTATTTATAAATAGAGGAGGTTTTGTCGTTCCCTTTTCTTTCCAACCACAATTTAAGATTAGATATTCCGGTTCACGTCCACAAATATCTTCTGTTGTTAATTAAAGGACCAACGTTTTGTTGTTCGGGACAGCAATACTTCAACACATTGGATCTATATGGCTGATAATAGAATTTTCATACAACTTTTCTCTATTGTTCGCCCTTTAGCATCTGTCATTCTCTACTAAATAGTAAAGAAACGACTAAAATGTTATGATTTATGCTCTTCGTTCTACCATTTCTCTTCTCTCATTTTGTCTGTTATTCTCTCTATTTCTCTCTCCTTGCTGCTTCCCCAAACCACATTGCAATACTGAGCCAGATGAAGTGCAGGGGAAACAGGGAGCGCTGACATCCAGCTTCTCCGTGTGATCTACGAGATGCATGAAGAGGGGGGGGGGGGAGAAGGGGGGGGAATAAGCACAGCTCCAACGCTTGGGAGGCACATAAAACATATTACAAAAGGGCTGTAAAAAGAGCCAACATCAGTATCCAAATTTAAAAAATGTCCCAGGTCTCAGCTGTGATTTGCAAAGGGGATTTCTTGCCCCCCCTTTTTTTCCCCTCCAGAGCTTTGGCAAATAAAAAGAAGAGAACAACGGAGGAGAAGGAGACCGGCCGCATGTATGTTCCCAACATGCACAACTTGTTAGCCTGAGACTTTGTATGCAGTGTTTTCCTTTAAGAGTGTTAAAGATTAGGCAAAATGAATCAAAGCATGGCAATACAACATAAATGGAAAGGTAATGGGCCAATAAAATAATGTTATGGCATAGACGTGGAGGGGGGGCTCAAAGCATTGAGAAATGAGATTTGATGCAATTCACAGAATTTTCTGTCAGCAATTTTAACTGATACTATTTCCTACCAAGGAAAGTGAACTGTTGACTTGCTGTGGATTATCCAAAGCAACCTGGTCACTGCTACTGAAAAGAAAAACTGCTATTAGTGTTTAAAAGAAATTGTATTAATAGTTTGAGCTGGAAAACAAAATGAATTGTAATGTGGCAGAGGCAATTTCAACCGTGCTGTTACTTGGGGTGAACTGGTGTCATTCTGTGGCAGGATATGGATCTGATGACATTCTTCGCTTCACATGCTTTTACTATGTAATGGTATATCATATTTAGAGAGAGACGTGTGTTCTTGTTCATTATGTTTGTGTTGTAGAAAAGTGTTGAAGAAGCACCATCACTAACATTAATGATTATAGTGAGGTAAAGAACTTGTTAAATCTATTTTTTCCCAGGTCAAACATTCAACACCTAAAGTGTGGTTCCTGTTATTGCCTTCAAACCCCACATTCAGCCTTATTATATCCCTATTAAGGGCCTATGAATATCCTGCAGTGCAGGGAGCCTCAAGTAGCAATCCAAATATACACAGGTATTCTCAAACAACGTGGCCTGCCAACTACAACACTGCTAGGAATTAATGCATTTAATGCATTACGGCTCTGTTCTCTCAGTCGCGGGACAGCTTCTCATTGGTGCTCCCACCAGGGATTTGCCACTGTGGATACAAAGGTTAGGGTTTGGGTTTACTTTGTGTGTCTTTGTGGATCAGAGTTCAAATCTCCATAATTCAGGTAGTTCAAAGCATTTGTGTTGTTATTCTTTTGCAGTTTTTATTTTTAGCTACTCACTCAGGAAAGCTGTTTGGGTAATTAAGTCCTTAACGTATTTTATTAAAGCCAAAGGTACCTGATTTTTAGATATTTGACAATTAGTCAGATTGTAAAAGTGTATTGTTTCATTTTCAAATAAATTAATGAACTAATTATCTGCTAAAAAAATGTTACATGATGAAAATTTGTGTTTTCCACTTAAAAACAAATTCAGCTTCTCTTTTTTTTTTGTTGACTGGAAAGTACATCAATTTATTAAAAGGTTTATCAATGATAATAATAAATCATATCATAATAAATCAAGGATTTATTAAATCAGTTGCAATGATTTCAACTCCAGTTCCAGATGTGTTTGACTACAACAAATATGCTGCTGACATCATTTTGAGGTAATCTTAGTAACCTTGTGCCAGGTCGAATTAGACAGTGAGTTGGAAAAAGGAGGGAGCATTGTGCTACCAAGAACTATTTGTATTTTAAGGCCAAATCCTTTCTTTTAGAGTGGCAAACTTACAGTTGACAAAACGCCACGTGTGATCAAACAGCTGAACAGTAGCTTGTCTAGTTTGTCTTTCTGAATAATCCTTAATCAACAATCCAAACCAAAGCATTTACTCGAATTATCCCAGGGAGCATGCCAGCTTGGCACACAATAAACCTGGCCTGTCTGTTTTAAACAGGAACCTACTGAAACAGCACAGAAGAGGCCGTGACGGCCGCACGGGAGGTCCCACACACACACACACACACACAAATTTATGCACACTCACACATGAGACAAATATATGGACAAATCACAGAAGTACATTAAAGTCTGAACTAATACTGTTAAGGCAAGAAAAAGTCATAAATATAAAACAATCCGCAGCACACAGGCACTGACTGACACACTCACATGCTCTGCATCCATCATTTGAATATAATAATGGGGTATTGTGGCAAAGATGAACAATACACAGATGGATTATACAATCTGAGGCAGGGCTGGATTCTGCAAGACATCTTTCTTTCATTAAGGAGTATCAGAGCTGTAACATGGGACCTGAGGGCATGAATTGCACTGAGTGGAGTTGGTGGGGGCCGTACAGTAGGCACCACACATGCCATTGAGTAGCACATGGCTCCAGACCCTCTTTATTGGGGCTTTCCTTTTCAGCCCTTTCAACACTCGTCATGCACTGCAAAAAGGGAATCCTGAGTGTGGTTTGCCCACTAACAAACAAAACATATGTTGCTTTGGTGTTTTATTAATGCATCTCTAGGTCCTATTTGTCTAATTTCCCAGTGAAGTTCTGCTAAACCCAAACACACATACATGTGTTCAATGACTTGCATCACACGCTTCATAGCTCTATCTCCCTGCCATTCAGTGGGAGGAGCTGTCTATTGCAGTGACGACTTTAAAACAAATATTATTTCATATCAGGCCAGAGAGGTTAGAGGGAGACAGACGCTGTCAGAGAGTGATGGATGAGTCTCTTTTAAAAGGCCATCAGGGAAATAATGGACAGCCCAGCGAGCCCTGAAGGCAGCAGGCTAAGCCGGGACGATCTTTACTCTTCCTCTCAACTCTTCAACTGCCAAACTGAAAGATCGCAGCAATTAGAAAGTATATTAATGTCAAGGTAGTTGGTCTTTTGATCTGCCGCGTCCTGATGTAGCTGTGGCGGACGAGGCGGTCAGAGAGGGCAGCAACCGGCAGAAGAAAGGTTACAGGCAGGTCAGATGGAGCCAGGGCCAAATCCCAAAAGGAGAATGGATAGACAACCTAAGATGTTTAAACTGCTTGACCTCTGCCACAGGAAGATTAGGTAAGCTGGGAGCTTTTCGTTTTATAGTCAAGTTATTCATGTTTTGTGAAATTGAGTATTGTGACCAAAAAACGTTTATATGGTTATGCACACAAATATATGATATATATTTATATAACGTCAACATTTTCATCTTTGTTTCTTAATTCACACAATCCATATATGAGGGAGGATTAAAACCATTCGTGCACAACGTATAACAATATGTCACATACCACACTATCAAAGACGACGAAGTATAAAATCAGTCATGGTTAAAGTCCAAAAGAAAAGAAAACCAGGTAGACCAAGATGCAGCATTTTGTTTAAAATGGACTATTGGAGTAAGGAATTTTGACTTTGTGTTTTGTCTAATTTTAAACCTCGGACATAAAATGCAGAATAAGATCAAGGCTGGAAAGAGAGAACATGAAGAAGAAAGAGATGGAGGGATAAAGAGAAAACGTGTGTTTGCTTCTTAGTGGACACAAACACTGTCAGACGGGTAAATCACAGACTAACCATTTAGTTCTGCTTTGGATTTAGTTTTAGGTCTGGGATGCTGCAGTTCATTTTCGTGAATTAATTGGTATACATGGTATGCGTATGTCACTGGTTAGGTCTGGTATTTCTTAACACAAACAT